>CM073768.1:62963389-63589049 GCA_037158775.1 Hetaerina titia | reverse complement strand
CACGCAAGAAATAAAAGAGTGAAATGACGTAATAAAGAGGAAATGGCTATTCAAGAAAATTCTAGAAACAAATTAAAAAATCCTAGATTCTAGAAAGAATTAAAAAATTAATAAAATGTGAGCACCTCCGAAATTAGAATGCATAATTGCTCAATTTATAATCATACTAAATCTTGAGAAGTATATTAATTATGATTGGCAATTTTCCACAAAATTTTGTGGAAAATTGCCAATTTTAATAAATAATGATATTCCACCATATCACGCCTGAAACGTCTTCTTTTACTTGAGAAGTTTAGTTTGAAAACATGATAAAATAGTAACGATATAAAACCATCGTTTTAAATTGCAGCGTGTTGTAATAGTATCATGTTTTCATATTTATTAAACAAAATTTCTAGTTCAATGATATTTAATAATTATCTCAAAACAAAGGATGTATATGTCTGTTTTTTTAGCTGCATTTACAGAGAACTTCACCCCTGTTTGTACTAGCATAAAAGGGAAGAGCAACTACCAAAGCGGAAAACCTAGACGTAAAACTAGGTCAGCAAAAACTGGAATAAGTAAAAGAATTTTGACATAGGAGAAGTTGGAACATTATCGAAGGAAGAAGACATTTATACCATAATATAAACCTACAAACACTTCGTGCATCCCTCGCAATTATTAATATATTTAAATTGCAATTATTATATGTTAATAATTGGAGACTAATTTTTATTTCGTGAAGAGAAAATCTTGTTACCTGAATCAAGTAAAAGAGAAGCAACATGCATATTTACTGTCGTGTGAAAGGAAAACAAGCGGAAGTACTGGTGATGGTGGGTGAGGAGAGGGGTTTGTTGAGAGAAATCCTACGGAGGCAGGAAAAATGGATGAAAGGCGTATTGAGTGGTAGTGGAAAGTTGAAGAAGGTAATCATTAGGTAATCTACCGGTTAAGGTAGGTTTTTGGATGGACACAACTATCAAATAAACATTTTGTAACTCCAAACAAAACTCAATCCAGCAAACTAACCTACATCAAGTCCCTCTTCATCTCTGTGTACTTCTTTCCTCCCTTCATCCCGTCCAATATCCCTATCCTATTCCTGCCCTTTCCTCGCTTGCCCAACATTCTCCCCTCTATTACCTTCTTCAACATTCCACTACCTCTAAATGCGCCTTTCATCCATTTTTCCTGCCTCCACAGAAGAAGGTAATTTATGGGCACTATTACCTGTATTACCTGTACATTTATTGGGCACTATTTTTAAGTTTACTGCAGAAAATGCAATGGCATTGAATCATTCGATTGTAATTAACTAAATAATTAGCATGAAAAGCATATACCAATCGTCAGGTACGTCTAGTAAAGGCGTTTTAGCCAATGATTGCATTCACAAACTATGAGAATAAATATCATTGCATGAGAAGAAATAGCAACGAGTGCAATTTCGGACCTCCATAATGTGCAATTGTTACCATTATTGAGGCAATTTATCACAAAAACGCTTTCGCCGCCCTCCAAACATCATGGAACTGAAATGAATGCAGCAAAAATTAATTCTTCCCCAAGGCCATCTATTATACGGCTATGTGCATCGAGTAGGAATGTAATATATTAGAAAACTTGATGGAAAATCTATTAACACCGGTTATTTGTTTCATTATCGAGCTGTTAACTAAGGAATTGGGCGTCTCAAATAAAGATATGGAAGCTCAGTGACAAAAGCAAAATTTTTCTCTTAGGCTAAGAAATAATAATTTTAAAACATACATGAACAAGTGTTCAAACAAGTGTTCACCAATCGTCTCGGGAAAATGAAATAAAATAAACAGCACATTCTTCCATAATACCCTCGTATTCTAGTACCTAAGATTAAAGTTATTGGTAGGGCTTCGACGAAAGGGATTCCGACTCAATACAAATCGTATGCTGTTGATAGTATGACACTCATTGATGGCTTCGCAGTAATATAAGTAAAGAGGCTAGAGAATTGGCCTGGATTTAAAACAAAGACACAGGACGAACACGTAGGCTTTTGAAAGCAACTCACGACATATGACTCATTCTACTTGGAAGAAAACTACCGTGGGTTGAACAACCTGCCTGAACCAAGAATGCATAATGATGACGTGACAAAGCACTTCGTCACTAAATGATTTGCAGAGGTTTATACGGAATGAGTTTTTTGTTACCAGAGCGTATTTGAAAATATTCCTTTTGTCATATTCATGAATATTATACTAACAACAACAATAATTCATGGTAAACGAGAAATAAATTAATATTTCTCGTTTGCCGTTTTTATTATTAATAAAATTAATAATAAGCCGCTTTGCCAAAAATCGCATTGGCACGACCATTTACAATGAAGGTGTGTGTGTGTGTATCTGTTCAATGAAATATCTGCGATCGGGTCATATTACCATGGTGAAAACCCCTGGTGACTTTTTCGTGCGAAGGTCTTATTTATCCTTCCTTGAAGTTAGGAAGATTTTCCGTCTCTTTTCCTCTTTCTCCAGCACTTACGAAATGACTAGTGTACGGTGATGAAACCATAGCCTGAGAGCATTTTTAATATGCTGACTCTACCAAGGATAAAATAGTTTTCTATTCTCTGTACGAGAATAGAATCGTGTCTCGTAGTAAAATCAAGGAAGGTATTAAATGTAATATCATGGAAAACTCATTGCGAGACCTACTGGATCATACAAATATGTTTCACGAAATCATGTACGTGTATTTGATCACGGTGAAATACGTGCTACATTGACGGAACTCTTATAAAATGGTCACGGTGAAACACTATAAAGGCGGACATTTCATAAAATTTTCATGGAATATCAAATCTAGAATCAGATCTCAAAGTCTCCAGAGTAAAATTAAAATAGCCAATGGAATTTATCGATCGGAAACCGACACTCATCAGGACAAAAATTACATAATCGATAGGGCACGTTTAGCTGATATTCATAGCAAAAACTATTCGACTTTGATTTATCATTATGGAATAGGCATTATAATTATTTTTTGTTGAAAACGAAAAAGATTCCATACTTTCTCGTGATGGTCCCAGGATTGCACGTAGTTTCACTTTTCTTGGGGTAATAATTTTCATTAAAGGCTTATAAATGGTAAAGAAAGCAGAAATAGATGACAATTCGATAGGAGAACTATAAGCGTGCACAATACATGCGGGGAGTGCAACCATCTAATTAGTGGTCCAGCGAAAGTTCATCGGTCGTCCGTAGATCATCGGTCTTCCCTCCTAAGATTAAAGGTGGTTGTTGAAAGACTGCAGTTAGACTGTTGAGGGGATAACGAGTCCTAATGCATACAAGCAGGAAGACCTACGGCCGGCAGGTAGCGTGACGCAACCACTTCATTAATTCAATATTCAACCGATAGATAGCGATCATTTACCTTCTCAAGAGGTATGCCTAACCTCAGTTTTCAATGAGTGACCATGGAATATAGTGCTAAGTTTCACAGCAGGATTAGGATTTGCAAATGATGTGAGTACCTCAGTGTTCTATGCTTAATGTTAAAGAATTTAAATAAGCTAACTAATGCATAGTAATTTCATTGCTTTCATGCAATTACTTTAGAGATGTCAAGGTAAACACATTGGCGCCATTAATTAGAATAATTCGCGTAAGGGTAAATGGTGTTTCTTTTATGGTAGACCTCACTAAGCCATATTGCGTAGAGATAATATGCAACATTGGAAAATTGCAAAAATAATAATTTCGAGGCAAATCGGGCACTTTATTTCGAACCATTAAATTCAACCAACCTTAGAACGGGGGGTGAAAAAATACCCAGTGCGAGTTGAAATCTCGCGCCAAACGAAAACGACTTACGTATGCGACTCGGGACTTCAACCATAATTCACGTCAATGCGTCACGTGATTCTATTGTACATAAAAAACGAAAAATATGAGCCCCCATAGGACTCTCATAGTTATAATGAGTGTGAGATACTATTTTTTTCAAATTGTCACCCCACGTTACCAGAATAGGGTGAAAAAATAGCGTTATCGTTCTCGGGCTAAGCAAGCGCGTAATTGAATAATAGATTGTCAACATGGAAATTATAGTGAGTCTTTCATCTGAATTAATTTTACAAGAAATATACAAGACTATGAAAATCAATGAGAAATCTCATAGGTTGATTTAAAAAAATTTTGTGAATACCTGCACTTGAACAATCTATAATACATTGACTGTTTCCAACAAAAATGAATATTAAATTTCGATTGATTCGCGGAAAAATGATTCAGAGTTGTACGAGATCTATTTTCCTGCATATTTTTAATGATCTCAGTTAACCTTTAATTCATTGAAATAAAACCTAATAGACTATTACGCATTAAACGAATTCGAGCACCTAATCGCGGTTGCTGACGAATCATGGTGGTTTAAATTTAAACATTTTTCATTTTATCACCCACGCTTAGAGTGCGGCTCACGTTGTGTGAGAAATATAACATTGGCCAACTCAGCAAGAAATAACAAAAAACCCTTTCCTAAAAACTGCAAACATTCAAAGAAGTCCTTGGTGAGAAAAAATAAAATGTTCGATTTTGTAAAATCAACTCGCGGAACTTTATTGGTATTGACAAGAAAGTAAGTGGTACTTGAAAAATTTGTGTGATTCGTTCGTGACGAAAACCGGTAAAATTAAAAGTCACATTTAATCCCAATACCGGCGGGGTCAATACACTGAAAAGGAAAATTGTCGCATCCCATGACGTAAATGGAGCCGATAAATCCCCCGCCTAAATTTTCACCATTTTTTGCACTCAAGAATGGCTCAAGGAAATGGCGTGAGGGAAGTTGGGTGGCGTCGAGCACATGCCCAACGAGCCGCGAGGACGCGAACCAATGTGCATCGCATGGGTTCCACGCTGCGCGGGGAATAGGGTCGGCTTGGAGGGCAGAGTAGCGGCCGGTGGCGCCACTCTCCGCTTCATCTCGCCGCTCCGCGCGTGAATGTCATGCGAATTTGGCCGGGGGGGAGAGGGCAGGAGGAGACGGCCCACGCGGTGAGATGAGAAGTGACGGGCCGGGGATGGCAGATGGAAGGTGGGAATGAGAGAGAGAGAGAGGGGGTATGTGTGGTATTAGAAGGATCGGCAGAGTAAGAGACACACACACACTTCCCCCTTCGCTTCACCTCCAAACCGAAATGAGAATCTGTGCGCCGCGTAGTGACGCAGTCCGTGCCCATGGCGCTTGATTCTCGGAATAGCCTTCGAGGAGGTGGAGTTTCCTGTGGCGAGTAAACGCGCAGATGCTGTATTCGTACTAGAGGAAATCTTGAGTTAAGGCCGCCTGATATACGAATTAAACGGTTGCATAGCCAAACGCTGGTGGTTTTTAAGTGTTGCAGCGGCTGAGGGGCGATAGGGATTGTGCGGTGGCCAACGATCTGGCTTCCCACCGAGAGGGCGCGAGTTCCAATCCGGGAGACGGCAGATATTTTACAGTGGTACCTCGAACCCTACTTGATGGGCTTTGTGGAGAGCACATCGAGCGCCGTCTGTCGGATGGGTTGTTAAAACTGGGGACCCCTCTGCGCTTTTCGTTAATAGTAAACTAATGCCGACACCGGGTTTCTCTCCACCCTTCCTTTCCCATCCATCCCTAATGCCGTACATGGCCTTAGATGTCGGTCGCCTCCCTGAAAACTACTACTAACGGCTGAGGTCATACCACGCAGCTGATTCAACCATGATGAAATCAGTATGGGGCGACACGACACCGGAGCCCGATGCTGTATTTAAACCCGCCACCTAGGTGGCCGGCTTACCGACAAGCGTATTATCAATGAGAGCGACCTTGCCCCAATATCAAAAGTAGGGCCCAAGTCCCCTGCAATTGCTGTCAGTTGTGGACATAGAACTCTGCGAATGGCAATCACGCAGTGATCTGCTGCTTATTTCATTCATAGTACTAAACCACATTATATAACCCGAAGGATGGTCTAAAAGGCGATGGTAGAGTTCACCTAAGCCGTTATGTTGGATGAAACTGTGAAATTCACTCTTCACGATAGGGAGGCTGTGGTTTCCCAGTACCAGACAAATCACACGACTTATACGAAGCTCAGTATTCCAGGCCAAGGTACAGTAGGTACTTAACTATAATAGCTAGTAGGTATATGGGGTTATAATATTTCCTTCGAGACCTGGAAACATTTTGAAGCATTAAGAACGGGTAGGTATTATCAGACAAGAAATAATTACGGTAGTATCATGTCCTTATTTGAAAGAGGAAGTTGGGAAGAAAAGTTAAACGTAAACTGGTTCGCATACACCTCACCAATTTTGGGCTTTCCCATCAGGACACAGAATTTTTGACAGCCCACAGCAAAATTACTTAAGAAATAATTCCACCTCCGCTATGTGGAGCTTGACTAGTAGGGGAGGCACCTAATAATTCACTCCACCGATCTCATCCCCTGCTTTATTCAGTTTTACATTTGACTTCATATTTTTCATTCTCTTTCCTTATCGCCGAACTTTGTTTAGAGTTCGAAATTTATATATTAAATTTATGGATTCTTTGAGGAAGCTTATGTGAATCATAAATCACAATATTTTGTTCTGATAATGTACTTCAGAAAGAAAATATGCTTGAGAAAAATAATCTCGGTCAACATCTTTTTTAGCTTTCCCCTTTAAGTTCGGAATTTTGATGGGACAAACGAGGGATCGTTGTTCTCCGCCGATCGGCCACGAGTCTGTCAGTAGCTTTGAGCTGCATCATTCACTTGACTTCGATACCATAATGACAGTCGCAACTGATATTTTTGCTAATAATTTACAAAAACTACTTTGTTTTCATTATAATACTCAATAATATATGTATGGACCGCTATAAAATAATAAAAAGTGTATGAAACTGGTAAATAACACTTAAAATTTTTGTTGATGGGGCAACAGTTTTTATTTCTCGAGATAATTATAAAAAAACTTAAAATTTCTTCTCACTTTAAAATTTCCCGGGATCTATAAGGGCCCCTTAACATCCGACATTCAACCTTTTTTCTTCTTTAGTGAGGGCCCAGACCTTCAACAGTATCAGTGTTGCGCCCCAGTAGCTGGATGCATGAAGCATTAAATACATGAAATCGAACACTTTAAGATGAGGAATTCCGTTGTGCCTTTGCCGAACATTGAGATACAGTATTAATAACGTCTCTATTCCCGTTGTACTAGGCATAATGTCAACATTAGACTTCCGTTGAGGAAAGAAACTTTCGTCAATTCCAAATGTTTAACCGTCTCTGCCAATAAGTTTTGAATGCGGCAGTAAAGAGTACGTACAACCTTCCTGAACACAATTTTTCTAGTCAGTTACAGTCGTATTACCCATTCCGAACTCTTAATTACAGAACTTGAATATACTATAGTATACTGCTTACTCCAGTAATTTTATTAATTTAGTTTTTTACGTGATTTGACGACTGGGGTCATTTGCACATCACTAACTCCAGCTGTGGAGGAAATACGCAAATTTTCAAACTAATTTTGCTTAAGTCCAACCATTTACCATTTCTTAGACGCATGCCCTGTATCTTAGACCTTACCCTTTCTCCTTCTCATCATCAAGTGTCAAATTCATTTAGCGCCCTTGATTGCAAATTCTTGAAATGTGCCAAATGCCTTTACACTGCAGGAGTCAAACGGTATGCCTTATCAGAAAGCTCACTGATTTACTCAATCAAAACCCATGTCACCCTTACCAGAAAAACTACCATCACTTATCCAAATATTCACGTTCCTGTTTCTCCCATAGTATTCCATCATTTGATTTTTCGTTCTTGTATTAAAGTTATACCACTCATAAAGCAAACAAAGGTTATTTATTCCCCTGAAGAAAGAGTCAATATCAACAATTTCACGAAACGATCAGGTAGAATTTTTCAAATAGAAAGTGGAAATGTTAAATTTCCATCGCATATGCTCGCAGTTATAACTGGGTTTTCATCATAATCTGGTGGCTCATGTCTTATTACACTCAGAAAAATTCCACACATGAAGAAAGATCAATACCGGCAATAGATCAGCCAACGCTTCTGTTACCCGTGGACCCCATCGGATCGCCATACTCTAATAAAGGAGAAAACTTTTATGACGTCACCCATACTGTTAAGAGATCAACCTCTGGCAAATGAGTACGGATAGGAGAGGCCTGATTACCTCATCAAAATAGTCCTAATGCAACATGCCAGGGGTTATTTCATATAAGTACCTTCTCTCATGGCATCCAGAGCATCATTCAAAGTTGATCTCACTTTCCTGGATTTTCAATAGAATTGCTTCCTGAGGCAGCATATTTACGGTCCAGAACTTATTATTTCGAGCTAAATTATTAAATATTATCATATCATTTCCGGTGATTATAAATGGCCGATAAATGTCGCCTGCCACGGTGGCGGAGAGGTGACGCTTTTGCTTGCCATTCCCGAGTTTGCGGGTTTCACTCCCCTCGATAGGTTTTCCTTCACCGAAGGCTTGAGGGTTTGTGACTGTTCTATTAAAAACCCATCTTAAAAGCCCAAGGATGGTTAGATGAATAAATAACAATGCTATATGTCATTGGAAATTTTGGTTTGCTTGATATGTGCATCAACGGGATCGGCAATTCAATTGAATCGGAGTGCGACAGCATAGTACTTTCTCCTTTCGGCGGATTAGCTTTATTTCTTCCTTCTCTCTCGTTTTCACAGTTGACTTAACGTAAACGGTTGACTGATTTGGCGAACCGCTTTCAGTTTCACACAGGTTCGTGGCCACGAGCGAGTCGAGGAGAGGGATAATAACGGTGGTCTGACAACCTTCGGAGACTAAAGCACTACCATCATTGTCAAATTTCTAAGGGCAGTCACCTGCACATAAAGAAGAGAAGAAAGATGAAACGCTTGTCATTTTGACATTCGTTGGCTAGGCTGTGATAGTTTAACGTCGCATCGAGAGTTTACATTTCCAGACAGCTGTGAATGCCAACGTTTTCACAGTTCCCCAACTCTCGGCGCCCCGATGAATATTTAGTCTTTTAGAAGTGTATCTGGGAGTCATAAATTTTGCATATGTTGTACATACATTTATTCTTTCATAAATTATATTGGTACATGGGAAAATATATGATTCGATTAAAAAGCTTTCGATACGTTTTGAAAGAATATATTAAGAGTATTTCAATTTTGTTTCATTGTGAGAAGTTATGGTGGCTCGGTGAGTAGAGCATTGTATTGTTGACTGGAGGCCTCAGGTTCAAACCCGGATTACGCCTACGGACACTCTCAACTTTAATCAGTATGATTTTTCGGGTACTAGTTCTTCCTGGAAAACAACTGGAAGCATAAGGAAAGGAGTTGCCATATTCCTACCTTGATGTATCTTTCACGCCTTAGTAATGGGCGAGCTTAGTATTATGTACAACTTGCAAGTTGTCAAGGTATGCGAAATAGGTTGTTACAGTCAACAATGGTAAAACGAAGAAGGGGAACTGAAAGAATACTGGGGGGGAATACAGGTACTGACCCTTTTGGGGGCGTTCAACTTAAGTTATCTAATAACAAAGGATTGATACGGCACATATCCAATTGCATTTCATTGCAATAGCATAAGAAATAAAAATGTGAAAGCAAAAAGTGACTCTTTCCAAAAGAATGATCACTTTACAAATAAGAATTTATGTAACCTTGTTTATTTCATAATCTTTCAACCCCGAGGTCGTTATTAAAACTTGGAATGATGAGAAAAGACGGATTTTACACAGAGTTGAGAGTCATATAATGCCACAACCATTTTATCTCGCTTAAAACAGTCATGCAAAGTTATGAAATTAACTAACTAAACATATGTTCACCAACAGGGGTCAGTTTTTTAAAACATTAAATAACCACAGTAATCAACTCGAAGATTGTGTTGACAGGGGAGAGTGGGATTTACCTAATACTAAGACCAACGGCGTGGATATCAGGGAATGGGCGAAAGATATAGTACTCGAAAACTGACGTAACGAGGGTAAAGGTTTCATAGCGGCATCACCTAGAATCGAAATTCGGGCCCCTCGGTTAGTATCTGCAGGAATGACTGACTTTTTACTGACTGGACTTACTTGCTTTTACTCTTAAATATAATTAAACTACTCCAAAATCGCCTTGGATTGCATTTTTTGTCAATATTCAATAAGAATAAAACAATTTAACTTCATATGTATATGCATCTAATCCACACAAGCTCACAGAAACATGATTTAACGACGGGCGTACCTGTCTCACCCTTTTTTCACTATATTTTTTGGATAGATTATAGGAAAAACTTTTTTCACAAGACAAATATAGTGAAAATGTATAATAAAAAGCAAAAGGCGACCCTTCATTACTTTCGTTGTGCATGGCATCATTTCCGATTGGACGAGCGGTCAAAGCCAATTTGAACAATGTCTAATCTTTTTAATGTTTCTGGTCACCTTTCGATCTCGTCTATGGTGGGAATGCCAAAAATGTTTGGATTGAACGATCTTCATTCGTCATCATTCCCACAGATTTACTGAATTTCACTCACTACTGCATCGTCGTCAACGTACCCCGTTATTTAAGACTGAATTATTAAGCGTAATCAAACGAATTCCTGTCCACATGGCTATAGGAAGAAATAAGAGATAGACTATTGCCCCAGAATGGTGATAAAAAGAGGTGCTTTCACCTCTTAACGTTCCTTTTCGCGAAATCTAAAAACTGGGGAAAGATATCATTTGTTAACAAATTTTCCCATATATTTTGTTGGCCCGTCCCCATTATCAGTTTGTGAGGTCTTAAAAACCACCTGGTAAATTGTAAAATGATGTTCAACTCTACCAATATACGGGAAAATCAGGAGTATTTACTGAAATCCAAAACTCGACCTAGTATTTGAATTGGCCAGAATATCAGGAAATTAACGACCCAATGTTTGAACATTTCAAATGTTTTAAATTCATGACAAAGAGCCTATCTCCTATATCTCCGAGCCTACCTCCATTCACATTCATCTGTTTATATCCTTCATATTTATTTGATTTATTATGAAAAGTTACTTGAAGAAATGTAACTCAATGCATTGCCTAATGCTATTACTTTTAGCTCCAGGACATCTCGTCTCCCGACAAAAGCCGGGGGGCATCTGTCTGTCTCTCGAAACTTGGTTGCCTTGAATGTTCAACTAACTAGAGGATATATACATGTAGCGTATATCTCTTACGTGTACACAGAGAAAAAAAAACGTTTTTTTTAGAGAAGCCATTTTGGTGCCACTTTAGAATCTTAAATGTTACGAGGAACAAAACATACTTGAGTTTTAAATGAGGCCCTGAAACCTACCGTTCATCCACTTAGCCTGAAAACGTATCTATTCCCCATATTACCCGATAATCGCGTATCCCGATAGTGAGTGATACACATGGAGCATTATGTTTGCGACACTCATTCCACCAAACTTTTAGCCGTGTTCGAATTCACTCGAAAGCATTTGAATTAAGCATTTTTCATTAGCCAAGGAGTACATATATGAATCCTCAATGGTTGGTGAGGTATGGATTCCGACGATACTCTTCTCCATTACCACTGTTGCCTGGAAAGCATAGTGAAAATTGGTGCAAAAGTATTATAAAAACGAATATACAGGTATACATATGTATTCATGATCTTTCCTCATATTTTGCTTTCCATATTATGTGCCTGACTTGCATTGGAATACGAGACCATCTCCTAACGATTGCTTGCGACACACACTGTTACTAATGAAAGAAATAAGATTATTTGAAGTTATGTTATTAAAAATTCCAAGGAGACGTCAAAAAATAACTAGCTTGTTGCTCTTATGCCAGTATTAGGTCGCTAACGAATTTAGACACAAATCCTTCCTCGGAACAGAATACATATTTAGGCACCCGCTTGACGAATTCGAGAACGGCTTTAGATTCTGGACTAGAGGTCTCCTTAATTCTCGTGTTCACATTAAACGGTACTATCACACTTGGTCATGCATCTGCGGTCACGAGGTACGCTCACACGCACTACGAAAAACATACACAAACCTATCGGCCCAGCAACATGTTCCGTTACAGGCTAATGGGAGTAACGACAGAAATATAAAATACAGGATGAATATGTTAGTTAATATCCTTTCATTTAGTACACAGTGCGCAACCACATGATAATAGTTGAAATTCTATATGAATTGAAAGCGCGTCAGCTCACGGATTCTTGTGCATAAAAAAAAACCATAAACACAGTAATCAACCCGAAGGTCGGTTTAGTAGGTGATGGTAGAGCTCGCCCATGTACCAAGCCCGACGGCGTGTGAATAATCACACATCAGGGTAGGGGAGGCCAGTTCCTTTCCCTGTGCCGGTTATGATTTCCCAGGAAGATCTGGTACCCGAAAAATCAACTAGCTTGGGTGGAGCTGCAGGTGCCCGAAGTGCCTTGCCCGGGAATCGAACCTCTGACCCTCCGGTCAGTAGTCCAACGCTCTACCCACTGGACCACGGCGACCCGCTCTTGTGCATAATAAGGCACAAAATCGGAATGGACAATAAGTCAAACATGCGTTCGTGAGTATTATATCCGTCCATATTAAAATAGGGAGTTCTCTTCTGAACTAAAAGTATATGTCCATTTAATTGCACGCAAATTACACATATTCCAAATTGAGAGGATCAAATTATGAGTACTATTCTTGGATTCACGTCAAATTTAACCTATTTAACTTTATGTTGACTCGCATATCCACAATCCACTCCAATTTTCGTTCTTGCCAATTTTTACGAAATAAAACGGAGTTTACCACGCAAATTGTCGACCTATGTTTGTATTTCCCTTGAAAACTGTCAATTTTCTTTTTCCAATTCTTGTGTTTCGCGGCCCCGGGAATAAACGCATAAATGTGACAACAATGGACACCATTTCACTCGTTACCTGAAGGCGCACACCTCAAGTCATAGACATTGAGGAATGGAGAATGGGCGAATCAAAAGGCGACAGTTTGAGGAAAAGGGACAGAAGGGAAATGCGAGCGGCGACATTTCCTCTTCACAGAACACTGGGCGATTTCGACGCAATGGCGTGACTGTTCACGCTTCGCCTCTCCTCTCTTTCTCGCCCCGTGGGCCCAAAGTCAATGTCACGATCTTCCCAGCTACAGGCGAGAAATTTGCATGCGTTAATGTTCTTCCGACCTGGAGTTTCTGGCTAGCGCTCTGGGTACAAGGCGGCAAGCGTTTGCTCTCCCTTCAAGGCTGCGTGTGGGTCGGGGAGAGAATGAGGGGGGTAGCCCAACCAAACAAACTGTTAAACCCACATTAAAGCAATGTTATTTTCCTATAAATCAGCGAATATGCACTGCGTGTTTCAAAGGGCATAAGAAAAATATGTCCATTTAGAGAGCCAATTCATGGCCATGTTTTTCCAGTAATGAAAAAGGACTACTTGAGAAGAGTGGGCATTCATTGTTTGCGTTTACGTTCACACGATTTTGAAAAAAATGGCGAATTCTGATTTTCCAGGAGTTAATGCAAACAAATAATGAATAAACATAATTTCGAATTTATCAAAAAAACTGAGCCGTATTTTCGATAATATTTACTTACAAAATCTACGGATTCATGCCATTTTACTGCCATAGGCAACAAAATAAACTACGTTTTTAAATGGATTGTAGAAAAGTTTTAGCAATCAGTTGAACTCACGTCAACCTTCGCTTTCCTCAAAAGGTTTTAATTTCAAGTGAAGTGCCGATTTTTAACAGACGAGATATTTTGGTCGAAGATGAATTATTATTTGACCTAAAGAAATTTACATCAAGACCTTAAAACTGCCAATTTGGATTTCTCTTCCTCTAGATGGAGCCACAAGCAACGGAAAATCAACGAAAGCTATTTTATAAAACTTTGTAAAAACTAACCTCTTAAATTTTAATTTTAATAAATGATATTTGCTAAATAAGCTTTGTAACCCATTCGTAATTTAAGTTGTAACTTGTTTTGAGCCCTGTGACGGCTGAGATCACTTTACACGGAAACATATTAGGTGAAACAACACATATCCAATACCACAATGGGAAATTCGAGATGACACGGGATAAAGCCTGTGTTAACCAGCGAGCGCGTACATATTTGACTAGCAGTCGGCAATAAATCTGCCATGCTGATACATAAGCATTTGCCTGAAATCTAAATTTCAACTTAAGGTGTCCTCATAAAATGGTAAAAAAATATATGGAGTACAATTATCTGGTAGCGTGGTTCCTTAGAAAAAACATTACCGGGAGTTAATGAAAACGATTAATGGGAAAGAAGAGAAAACTGGCCTACGAAAGTATAAGAAACCGGTCTAAGAAATTCATTTTGTAAACCACATAGGCCTCTAGCTTACACAATTTATTGTTTAGATTAACAAATGAAATAACTTAAGTTACGCACCATATTCTCTTCCCGGGAAATAATTTCCCCAGAGATCAAAAATCCCGAAAAATGTCATGACTAGCGTTCCTATGTGACGTGTCCCTTCTATAATCAATAAGTATCATCGTTCACAGTAATAGTAGTCTAAAATTGTGCGTGTTTGCTTAAAGCTTTCGTTAAGCGACCCATTTAAGAAATATAATTTCATGAGCTGTGAAAAAAATTTGGATCCCGAATAATTTGACAAAAGCTCAAAAAGATGCTCGTGTCAATTGGTGCAAAGAAATTCTCAACAAATACAATTGTGGTGCAGCAAAAGGTGTGTAAAACATCTACACAGATGATAAATCTTGGATCTATGCGTATGAGTCCGAAACAAAACAGCAATCCACTCTATGTGTATTCCAAGATGAGCCAAATCCGACTAAAGTGATTCGTGCACAAAGCACATCGAAGAAAATGATCGCCTGTGTCTTCGGAATAACTGGAAAAGTGGCAACCGTGCCGTTAGAACCACGTATAACCGTGAATTCTGAATGGTATTTGTTCGCCATAAGTGCTTGGTGAAACACGGAAAAAGAAGCGGCAACGAAGGACCATTCTTCATCATGACAATGCAAGCTCTCACAGATCGGCTGAGACAACTACCTACTTGACTGGCCAAAACGTCGAATTTATGGGTCATCCTCTTTACAGCCCTGATTTAGCACCAAATAACTTCTTTATTATTCCCGTTTATCAATAAAAAATTGTGTGGCCAACGTTTTTCGGCGCCTGAAGAAGCCGCTGATGCATTGAAAAACCATGTTTTGGAGGTACCTCAATCGGAGTGGAAAAATTGTTACGAAAATTGGTTCGAGCGCATGCCAAAGTATATTGATTATCATGGAGAATACTTCGAAAAACAATAAAGCCATTTTCAAAAATAAATTACTGTCTTTTCATTTTTAGGCTAAAAATATAAACAATGTAACGTAAAAGCATAAAGAATGTATCAAAAGTATGAACAAAAACTGTTCATACTTTCACCCGCCCGAATAGCGGATTATAATATATAAAATGTTTTCAAAAGTTGAATATGACGCCTCAAACCATCCTTTTTACCACGTTCTACTTTCCTAAGTTTTGTTTGAAGAACCTCAATCTACGAATGCACTTCTTTTTTTTGTATTATTTATCGAAAGGTATTACTGTTTCGCAATATAGACTTGCGTAAAGTTACTGCACAAATTAAATTAAAATTCTTGATCAGTCATGAACTTCAATCGTTTATTGTCCTCCTCCTTGCCTAGCATGTTTCTTTTTTCTTTTACATATTCTTTCGTCACATTTCATTTTATATTTTTATTGGATTCCCTATTATGATCACCTTTTATGAGGATTCCTTTTCCAAGCAGCCAACTTAACAAACTGACAAACACTTTATCTAAACTCTTCCAAACTTGGTCAAGGAGGTGTGTAAGGTTACATGCTTCCGCTTCCTCCTTCCTTCCATAGTCCGGATGTGATAAGAAAGGGGAAGGTAGAGAAACACTGTTAATTTTGACCTCATGGAAGGAACTCTATAGTTAGATCTGTATAGCCTAAAATGCAATTAATTTGAGCACGCGCAAGTTTATTATTTTCTATTTTTTTTAATAAAAGTAATATGTCTAATCCGTACTATAACCTACCTTTCTATCTGACTCCTTCGAACAGTACGGCTCCTAATAACTACGTGGGTGGCCTGAAAAGTTTCCGACTCAGAAAATTTCAGAAAAAATATCTTGTATCTTTGTCAGGTCGGAAACTTTTCAGACCACCCTTGCATTCTTTTAATATGAAATTCTTTTTGGAATGGCATGCCCTAAAATTGGAAATAAGTACAGTATAAAGGGGAATGTGACATCTTGCAAGCAGAATTTATTTTTTTACACCGTATACTATGCAAATAATACTGTCACTTTAATATGAATTGCATTTTGGAGCAATAATAATGATGGTGCATGATTTTTGCATGAGTGCTTTTTCCAAGATATGCTTTTTGACCCACCACTTTGAGCACTTGGCTTATGTAAGTATTAATTTAGAATGAGTTTTCAAAGTAATAAATAACTCATGTTTAAGTTAGCTGCGTTCGTAAAGAGAGAGAGCCGATTAGTGATAAATTAAAATTTAGTGCTGCAATGGCCATCTTTTTAGATAGTTATTAAACCTCATTTAGCGTCTGCCCATCATGTGAAAGTCAAAATGGGTTTCTGTGAGTTTACAGTCATGTTATAAATGTGAGAAATCTAAAATTCAAATGCAAGAGGGTGGATTACATTTAGCCAGATCAGGGGGAATAAGTATGAATGCAACAAGTCCAAGAGTGGGTCACTGACTTACTCAATCCATTGATTAAACATATCTTATTTTTTTAGATTCTAATTTTTATCAATATACTAGAATCTCTTTATTTATGCGCTCTGGTTTTATGCATAACAAATGGTGTTTTCTTTTTTATTTTTTTTCATGAATTTAAAACTTTTTCTTCTGTGATTTTCGTCTTTTTGGGTCGTCCAACAGACAATTTTCGGAAGAAGTAAATTTAGAAACTTAACTTTGGGAAATACCTCGAATTTACTCAGAAAATTCACAAAATAACTACAACCCATAACTCAGTGGCCGGGAAAGCTGTGATGAATGTAATATTCACTTCACATTTGCATAGTTCTATTTTCATAAATGATTACAACTCCCACACGATATTACATTCTACAGCTTTATTTAGTAGTAAAATAAGGTTTTAATTTAGCCAACCTAACATTTAGTATTAGCTGCGAAATTTTGAGTAAAGAAACTTTTGTTATAAAGTAAAATAAATATTTTCGAATACAAATTTCCAGGGAAATAAAATTAATCTTGATTTGTTAATAAACAATACGGTATTGATTAAAATATTATCAATTGAAGCGCCCATTGTGACCTTTTATGCCCTATTGAACAAGATACGAAGCCATTCTACTAAATCAAAGCCATAAAAGAGAAGTTATGTAAAGTGCTGATTACTTCAGATTTAATTAGAGTAAACAATTGCAAGTAATTTTGAATTGTTTTATAACATTACTGCTCTTTAAAAGGATATATTATCAACTATTAAGTTGGATGATCAACTAACAATCAGAAAAGTGAATTATTGTATGATTACGAGACAATCGTACAGGTACGATTTATCAAACCTATAAAATGCTTGTTTGACGTCATAATTATTTTCTAAGGCATATTTTTATTGACATTAAGTGTATGTATATACATATATCATTTAAACTCGCGAAACTGTCGTACATATATGAAAAGAACTGAAAGAAAAATATGAAACCATGTTTGATAAAAGTTCATTAAGATAGAGAGTATTTAGTGGTGGATCGATTAGTTTTATTTCTGGTTGGCGATGACGTAAATCCACAAGCTTTTTCTTTTGATTATCTGCAACAGACTCTCTGCAGCTTATCTGCAACAGCTTTCCCCGAGTAGGATTATTTCATCGAATTTCGTTGTGCCGAGACCTAATTCACAGGTCTGATCGTTTCATTAAAACGCGATTACATGGCAGATGAATATGATACAGCAATTAAAGACAATGTGAAACATTTCAGCATGAAAATATAATGATAAATAAATATAGTTCCTACATCCCCTTAAATAACTTAAACTGACCCACACTACTTAAAATCATTGCACCACCTCACAAACTCCCCACTCCGCCCGTCCGGTCAGCCAATGAGAGCTATAGAGGGTAATTATCATGACTGTCTACTTAGTCCAACGAGTTTAATTCATGAAAAACACGGAAAAACTACTTTCTCGATCACTACCAGGCAACTTTCTTCTGCATCTACCCGTCTATCCGTCCTTCTGACTCTGCAAATACGCGTTGTCCCATCCTTAGGCTATTTATTCGATGAGCTTTCACTGAAGTGGTTTGGAGGTCAGAAACGGGGAAGAGGACTGCTTTTTTAATGGAAAGTTTACAAAACCGTTCAGCACATTTATCGCCAACATAGTGACCTCTATTCTGTACACACATTTATATTTATAAATTGATATTGATTTTATATTTATTTGACGGAGTACTATTGGGAGACGTGATAGTGTTTATGATGGCTACAGTTACACGTAAGATTATAGGGAGGGAAGGAGGAATATTCTAAACGAAGCGTCAGATTCAGAATGAGATCCATAGATTCTTGAATTGTTTTGAGGCATCTCTTCTCAAATCTTCTGTTTCTTAAATTTCTTATCTTCGCTCTTATGACTCTCATAACAGGTGCTATATATAGGATCTTTCTCGGGAGGTCTTGCATTTTATATTCGATGTTTTCAGGCTTAACTTTGTGGAAATCTATTGTCACTGAAATAGCAATGCCAAGGTATCATTACACTCAATTCAATCAATAATTAAGTGGCAAGATACATTGGTATTTTTACTTCAGTTCTTGCTTTTTCTGCAATCATCTTCAGCAAACCTTCGTAAAACAAGTACTGGATATGGCTTATCCTAGATATGAAATCCTATATATGGCTTACGAAAAAGAGTTTTTGTCTTATTGGTATTTCAAATCATTTTCCATGTTTTTTACCATGTGTTTGGTATTGTCAAGTGGTTTTGGGCACTCTCCTTCAGTCAGTCTCATTTTCAGTGGCCAATCACTTTTGGCTGTTATCGGAACGTTGTCTTTCTATAAAGTTGCTGCCCTGTTCTAGTTAACTGTCGGTAGTAACTCAATCACTTCTGAGGGGGTCTTCTATAGATTTAGCCAACACTCTTCTATAATTATCATATCGTAGGACCTAATTGTTCAGTTTTTTTGGTAAAAACTGTTTATATTCAGCGGATTTTCAGTATAATACAACATCTACCGTAGAAAAATGTTCACATAAGAGCATTTTATACGCAAAATAGTTTAAATCGTCTGATAAGATATAGTTCTATTTTCTATGCCTACTTGGTCCCTGGATGCTACCTCTACGGTGTGCTCAGGGAGTGATCCAACATCAGGCATGCAACATAAAAGATTAGGTTTTCTTAATTTTTAGTCAAAATATATATTTTGTAAAATAACTCATTTCATGCAAATCATAATAGCTACAGGTACAAGCACATGCGCTGCGGTATCTAAGTGAGATATACTTCGAAACGCATCCGAGAGGAGCTGTTAACTTTGGTTTTTGCTTTTATTTAGTATCCTGTGGGCCACAACTAGGGTGTGTGGCAGGAGATGATTACACAAAATACTCTACTAGACCCAAAACACCTTTCCCTCCTAGCGCGTTCGGGTTAATAACATGAAGGACGAAAACTAAGGTCAGATGAGATAATGACAACATATCAGGCTACTTGGAATGAAAAACAAAAATACTTCTCCTCCTGGCGTGGTCGGATACAGTTACTCTGGCCTGATTTTGAATTAAAATATTTAAGACATTGTTTTTTAAGACAAAATGCAACTAAATAATTATTACAACATATTTCGTTGTGCTACTTTTAAAAGTAAGCTAATTGCGTTTAAAGTAAAAGACTCTCGCATAACACTCAGACATGCCAGTTTTTTAATATAGGGTAACAAATAACTACTAGATTCAATAATTGCTAAATTCAAAGGTTTCTTTTTTAGTTTAATAATGGAAAAATAAAACCAATAGGAAAAATTAATGGAGACGATAACGACAGACGGCAGTATGGTAGACGGTGTAATTGCTTATCTCACCAAAGACAGCGCTTGCTCTCTGTGGGTATTTTAGTCTCCAATTGGCTCTCGCGTGAAGAAAACTCTCGAATGCAGAACTTCTGTTAAAAGCAGTTCGCTTAGCTGTAGACGGCTTCCCGCCGTCTTATGATTAGAAAACCTAATCCAATTCCTGAGTGAGGTTTTTCTCTGCACTTCCTTCTTACTTTGAAGCTTGTCCCGATTACCCACATATCCTAATACATCATAAAACTTCCGTCCAATAATCACATACATCAATAATTACTACTGGAAGGCCCAGCGAGATATCTGAATCGGTATGATCTTAAAGAAAAGCTTGGCTGAATTGTAATAATAAGTAGGAGTTACCTTCATCCAACGCCAACGAAGAGCTCATCACCTTAGGCGCATTCATCCCAATTTTCTATGTGACGTGAACGAGACAGCCGGAATTCTATTCCATTAATCACGCCCCTTCCCCAACTTTTGCTCGGGTCTTCTTGAGTCAAGTCGAGAACATAAATATCTGCAACGCTAAGGGCAATGGATGTATATTATTTAATAATGTCCAATAAGCCTCCGACAATGGATATTATCAAATTGGAATTATATACAAAATTATAAGCCCAGCAGAGAAACAGGGGCTCGTAATTCTATTTCGTAAATGTGCTCTGAATATTCATAGTACGGTTTTGGTGATTATGACAGTACTGAACCGTTCCGCGAGGGCATATCCAGGTTCCGAAAATATTCCCTAATGTTGGTTCTTGATTTCCGGTGTTCACAAGTGCGCTCATAGTTCAACTATGTAAAGAAGACATTCCAGATGGAAATTTCGTCCATTTACCTATTTTTGAGGGAGTAAGACTTGAATAAATGAAATATGCATTTTGTTAAAATAGATATTGACTCAGCGTATTGGTTGGTAGGGTTAGCAAGCGATCACGAGACTCAGCTTTAGCTAGTCAATGAAAGCCACGAAGCTGCTCGCTGACAGACCTAGACCTTGGCAGGAGACGTTTTCATGGTTGGCAATTGCTTGAAGCATCTATTCTTGGCCTATACAGTACGATTAAAGGTATGTTGATTCGGCCTAATATCTCGCGACGCTATGACAGAACATTAACGTTTTAAAACATCTATTATCTATCATGTGGAATTTCTTTACTGCATTCTGTAATATGGTTAATAACCGCAAAGTGATTTTCATATCTCATTCATTTCATGAATCTCAGTCTCATTCACATTGTTGCCACAAGTAATTAATTGCTATGAGTCGAGCCAGAGACGTTTAATTAGTGCAAGACAAGTGGGAAATAAAAGTGCAGATTGTCGTTATTCCATCGGAAAACTTCTCTCAGCGATCGGCTGGAATTTTTTTATGCATTCTTCAACATGGTTGCCAAGAAGTATATCGTTCCACGGCAGCGTGGAAGGAATCTCAAGAAGCGAAACATAAATTTACGGTCACTCAAATTCAGCCGTTAAAAAAGACATATAGTTCGTAATTGAATTTAATAATCAATGGTCACTGATGACTGTAAAATGGGTATCAACTAAATGATCATTCATTCAGAGCGCATGCAGAAACTTAGTCGTAACATTGAGGTTTTATTCACGCACTCCTAAATCCGTTTAACAAACGAATAGGTGGGTATTACGTAAAATTCGCTCTCAAACTCCTTCGGCTAAATCAATATTGACTCAATAAAATACTTAGGCGTAACCCTTATGAGCAATCGTGGCTGAAACATACGGGGAATGTAAGGACAATCTAGCAAAACAAATAGCATTCATTAGTAGAGTATCAGGGAAATATGACGAGAGGGTTAAAGAGTGCTGCTATTTTTCGCTAGTTAGGCCTTACGTAAAATATGCTCCATTCGCTATCTAGTATTGCCCCCGACCAGTCTACCTACGCTGTGCACCTCCCATAAGATAACCTGGATAAGCACTTTCGGAGTGGTAAGTCAGAATGAGAAGTTATCCCGATAACGACAAACAGGTTCAAGTAAAATAAACAAACCAAATGTTGCGATGAACTCCAATAATGGAAGGCTAATGCACCCATAAATAAGGTGCTATTACGAACCGCTAATCTCTTGCGGGGTTTTCTGTCAGTGGGTGATACCGTCGGAAATGATTGCCACACCCTAAAGGGATTATAAACCCACGAATCACCCACGGTAAGGGGTCCGAGCAATACCTGTTTTAGCTACTTTTGAAACTGGGTATATAGGCAAGTAACTACGCATATATGCTCGTTTAAAATAACCTCTGTAGCCTGCAAAAACGTATTTAGATTTACAAAAGATAGGCTGAAGATGCAAATGAATGTGATATAAAGGAACACATGTAAATGTGTGTGTATATATATATATATATATTAGTAATTACTACCGCTTGAGAGTTATTTGTGTAATACTACCTTGACCAAAACGTTCCCGGAATTTATTCAGAAAATTAAAAATACAAGTTTATTCATCTAAATCTATATTGTCCCCTTCAAAGTAATCCCCATCGACTGCAACACACTTATGCCAGCGCTTGATCCAATCCTCGAAACATTTTTTATATTCGGTTTTCGGTATGTCCATCAGTGCTTCCTGCGATTTTTCCATTACTTCCTCTCGGCTGCTAAAACGCGTTCCCCGTAATGGTTTTTTAACTCGATTGAACAGAAAGAAGTCACAGGGAGCCAAATCAGGTGAATTCGGTGGCTGTTGGATGGTATTTGTTGCATTTTTCGTCAAAAAATTACGAATAATGATAGCACTGTGCGACGGTCTCGACGCACTGTGCGACGATTTCTGGTCTCTTTCGGCGAATTGCTTCACGCAAACGTCTCATAACGCCCAAATAATACTCTTTGTTTACTGTCTGGCCTTCTGGCAAAAATTCATGATGCACTACACCGTTGTAATCCATGAAAACCGTCAGCATTGCCTTCTTTTTTGACTGAAAACGACGTGGTTTTTTTGGTCTCGGCTCATTTGGTGAACGCCATTCACTTGCCTGATGTCTGGATTGCGTGTCGTACTCATAAACCCACGTCTCGTCTCCAGTAATGATCCTTTTGATGAATGTGGGATCGGATTCAGCCTCGCAAATCATGTCTTTTGCGACGTCAACACGGTCTCTTTTTTGCATGAAATTGAGGTCTTTTGGCACCAACTTTGCTGCTACACGACGGAAACCCAAATCATTAACCACAATGTCTTGGGCGGATCCATAGGCAATGTTCAAGTCCTCCGCCATTTCTCTGATGGTTCATTTGCGGTTATTGACCAACATTTCTTTTACTTTATCAATTTTTTCACCGACTTTCGATGTCGATGGTCTGCCACTGCGTTCATCATCTTCGATTGACTCACGACCACTTCTGAACCGCTCGTGCCACTGGTAAACGACCGTTTTTTTTAGAGAATCGTTGCCGAAACACTTTTCCAACATTTCCAACGTCCGTTTTTTTACGCAAAATTTAATACAAGTTCGTTGTTGCAAATTTAAATCCATTTCTGCAATTGTAAAAAATCGCCAACACACACAGAGATAGATGTACTCTTGGCTACGTAACTTTTGCAAATGTCAAGTTATGACACTAAGATTTAAAGGGAATATCAACAACAGATGTACCAATTTAACAAAAAAAAAACAGAACTCAAATCGGAACGATGGGAGCGCCACACGGTGGTTATTCCGGGAACTTTTTGTTCAAGGTAGTATACCTTACTAATTGAAACTTACCGGGGATCAAGATGGTGCGGTGGCTATCGTACCCACCCCTTGGGATGGGTACGATATGGACTTTCCACCCAGAGGGCCCGGGTTCGACTCCCGGCGGCGTCGAATATTGTTTCAGTGGTATCTCGATCCCTAGCTGAGGTGCTTTGTGGAGGGCACTTTGAGGGAGTACGCCGTCCTTCGGATCGGACGTTAAGCTGTGGACCCCTTGGCGCCTTTCGTTAAGAGTTGGCTAATGCCGACGCCGGGTTTCTCTCCACCCTTCATCCTTTCCTGTCCATCCCTAATGGTGCAAATGACCTTAGCTGTCGGTCGCCTCCCCTAAATACTACTACTGCTTGAAACTACCTTAGAAGCAAGTTTAAAACATTGAATGTGATTAAAGTAATACGGACAAAGAAAAAGGTATAACTCTGATTTTCGAAAATATTTCGACAAATTTTTGCTGCTAATAGAATTGCTTTGGTGATACCCAAGTATTTTAATGCAAAGCCACTGAGAACTGAGATTTAAAAAAAAAACATTAAAATATTTCCTGATGAAGTAAAGCCAATAATGAATGAAAACTACTTGAGAATAAAACATTAAATGTTTGTATCAAACATCCAAAATTGAATATCACATAAAAACTGAAATTGAATATCATGAATTTTAAGTCAAGGGCATGAAATTATTTAAATTCCAAGAAACTGCAGGAGATGCCGCGACAGTAACTTTTAACGGAGTCATTCACTAAATGTGCATTGCAATGCAACAATTTCAGAGCGTAAAAGTCATTCACTTTGACCAGAATCAAAAGCATAATTCTTTGTGAAGAGTCATAAATGAGGCTAAGGAGGATTGTTTTTTTTTATCTTCTCAGCGATTAGAGTTTCTGGACGAAATACGTCATCTATTCGTAACGGGTTCTCTGTTTAATTCCAATATTTTCTCTAGGGTCTTTTTTCTGATCCTGAACTTTCTTCAGATTTCCGAGGAAGCTTTTTCAAAGTTTCTTTGAAGCCATATTTTCCTCAACAATCTCTAAATCTATCTTCAGTCCATTTTTCTCTTCATTTATTAATTTCTCATTTTATTACATTCTCTATTCTGTTACAATTGGCTGTCTCCTCTTGCGACTACTTTTCCGCGCCCTTTCATCAGATTTACTATGAGTCGACACGAAATCATGAGATCTTCATGTGGACTCATTGGTGTGTACCCTTCTCCTGTATTTTGCCTAACACGAGGTTGGTAAATTTAATAATGGGGCTGGCAACGTAGCGTTCGATTCGGCAACACTGGAGGCGCTGGGCTTGGAGGAGCGGCAGGGGAACATGTAATCCGCCTTCAGTACGGGTTTGAACTCGCTCGAGTCATTTGGTTGTCCGTAGCGATTTTTTTTGTGAAGTAGTTTTTTTCTATTGTTTTCTAAAAATGGGTGACATCAATTTCGAGCAACGGTGTGCTATAAAGTTTTGCTTCAGACTTGGGCACAGTGCAACGGAAACTCTTGCTAAACTTCAGCAGACCTACGAAGATAGTGTTTTGTCAAGAGCCCAAGTTTTCGGTGGTTTAAGGCATTTTCAGAAGGGAGATTCGATTGAATATGAACCACGAAGCGGAAGACCTTCATCCTCAAGAACAGATGAAAATGTCGACAGAATGCGGGATCTTGTGCGTTCATCGGTTGACAGAATGATCGGGGAAGAGTTGAATTTGAATCACACCACCGTTCATTAGAGTTTGACCAATAAATTGGGGATGAGAAAAATCTGCCCAAAAATGGTTCCAAAAAACCTTTCGCAAAACCAAAAGGCCCATTAGTTTTTGGCCAGTAAAAACATTCCTGTGGCTCCTCAGCCTCCTTATTCGCCTGACTTGAGTCTTTGTGACTTTTTTCTCTTCCTGAAGTTGAAAAATCACCTCAAGGGAACTCATTTTGTACCAGTCGAAAACATTCAAACGGCTGTAACCGACCAGCTGAAGGCTATTCCAGCATCGGAGTTCCAGCACTTCTATGAGGTGTTAAGGAACCGTCTCCAGCGTTGTGGGGCTTCAGAAGGAAGTTATTTTGAGGGTGACAAAAAAAATTGTCATTCTATTTGAATGAAAAACGTTTTTAAAACTAGTCTCATTACTTAATTTACAGACCTCGTACATCTGACTTTTTGCCAAGTGCCCATTTGTGCCCATTTACTTTCCACTGTTTTATTTATTTAGAATAAAAATATATATTTTTAGATTTATTCACATACATTCAAATAAATATGTGTGTGTGTGTGTGTGAAAGGACGCGGCAGTCCAGGGGTAGAGCGTTGGACTACTGACCGGTGGGGCATTGGTTCGATTCCCTCCTCTGGGCCCAAGCCTCTCTGGACACTCTCAGGTCCACACAAGCTGTGTGATTTTTCGGGTACCAGATCATACTGGGAAACTATAACCGGCACAGGGAAAGGAACTGGCCCCTCACCTTAATGTGTGAATTTCACACGCCGTCGGGCTTAGTACTGGGTGAACTCTATTATCATCTATCAAATCGACCTTGGGGTTGATTACTGTGTTCACGGTTTATATCAATGAGGACCTTAGAGACCCACTATTTGACCCATTTACACTCTAACCTACACTCTAATCTACAAACCCTACAATGCTCGAATATCCTACCCCTTCAGTAGTGGATCCTACCTCCTCAGACATTTACTGAACACCAGAGTAATTCAGAGGGTTACCGATTGGATTACCGGCTGAAGATCAACGAAGGAGGCCCCGATATCTATCCAGAAATGAGGCAGCTTCTGATAAATGACTTCCACTCGGTTCCAAACCAGAGGCTCATGATCAATCCTCGGGAAAAGGTTGCAGATCACGAGACAACCCTCTTATCTTCTAGTTTACGAATTGGCACCTCCCCTCATCGAAAGACCGAACCCCGGGCAGCTTCTCGATCTTTTGGTTACTTTTTGCACTCGGGAAAGCATGCAATCCCATTGGTACGACAAGCTGTTGTCATTCAACCTGAAGCCATATATTTCTCTAGAATAATAACCTTCCCTTAAGCCTTTGATCAAAACACTGACACGAAGTCCTCGAACACTACTTCCAAAGATAACCTCCAACGTGATGTTGCACTTCTGGTCCTGATTCACTCCGTGCCACACATCTTGGCGGTGTTTTTCAGGGTGCGATGTAGAAAGAACGCTGTTATACAGACTCGCGCTTTCACTGGCGCAGGTGAGCATCGTGACGGGAGACCCAATAGAAGCCATCCTAATTCTATCGTTCTTGCCAAATGTTTAAGGAAAGGCTCGGTGAAAGCACAGAAACTACGAATTTAACATATGATAATTTCCTTATGATTAAAGAACACTGCTTTGACTTTAATTCAAATATATATATGGATATCACTGATCTGCCTATATATCAAACCCACCTACTACGTAAGATTACCGATAAGTACGCAAAATTAGACACATTTTATAAGCAGATATAAAAAAACAAAAAAATAAGGAGAGCGAGGCGAGACACAATCGACACATTAGGCAGTAGTAGGTAACGCAGTATGTAAACTATCCACTCCCTCAAAAAGTTCTGATTTCGCACACATGAATACGAAGTTAATATTAAGTGCATACACTGTGAAATAATAAATAATAAATGAAACATAAAACACCTATTGTTACAACTACAATACAACCAGCATTTAGTCACAGTAACTTAACTACTGGTTCGTTGGCCAAGAACAGTTAGATAGCGGGCGATTGATAGCAGGTAGATGTTGGGTGGAACAGGTTTAAGCCAGAGTCTTGAGCCAGAACTCAAGCTTAACTACTCATTACTTCTTTTACACATCAACTGAACTCCCGTATCATACATCTATATACAGTACACATACATCTGTATATAGAGAATACTGTTACTGAAACATGCAATTTTGTTTATCTGGAATACTATAACAGTTGGTATTGTTGCAATGGATTTAAGTAATACGGAGAGACTTGATGGAGCTCCGGAAAGTAAGCATGCTATTTAAGGAGTGGAACTGAAGAGCAGACCTTTGCCCTGTGGACAATTTATGCGCAAGCACCCAGATGCTTTTTCATGGAAAAGGAGGGAGGAATAAATTAACAATATGACTTTGGTGAAAACACAACTCGATACAACACTTTGCATCATTTTCAAGTGACAGGAATTATTTTTATTTACTCCCGAGTACAATATTTGTTAGTGGCCAGTTTTAAAAACGTGACCTTACCTAATATCCCCGGGAGTTTTACCCAGGACTCCAAATTGTCGCTCCTTGATGATACCGAGGTTTTAACTGCACGGCCTCAATAATTCCCAAATCTTATACCTATGTCAACTTCATAATTTCGAAGTCAAATTGTCTTATTCAAGGTTCGGAAATTTCCAATCTTTCCCGATCAACCATCAGGTTCATTCACACCCAAATAACTCATTTCAATCCAAAGCTATCGTGCCACCCCTACGATTGTCGCATTTTTAAACGAGACGCTTCGTGCTCGCGGAAGTATATCGCGGTGCGCGCATATACCAGTCTCAAGTCGACGAAATCGTCAGCCGCTCGGAAAAAAATATACCCTGGCATATTACGCATGAGGAATATTCTAGCCCATAGGAAAATGGACTGATTTCGCCGAATTCAAGTCGTCTGTCCCACGTCCGATCGTCCTTTCTCGAAAGTGGCTGTCCGTTAAGCACGTGTGGAACCCGAGCCGTGGAAATGGGGCCCTGGGGGAACAATCGGAACAATAGATGGTGCCACAGGGGTCCCAACGTGATTGGGCAGCGACGGCGACCGTAGGGAGTGAGCGCTCTCACACTGTCTAATCAGAGTGCCCTCGAAAAGAACAGAACTACAGTCGGAATGGGCAAGGGAGGAGGTGGGATGGTGAAAAGTGGAGGACTCACTACGGAGGAATGGGGAGAGGAAAGATCAGGTGAAACGGGAGGATTTGCGTACAGCTTACCCGAGTCGGGATTATTTTACTGTTTTGGTCAACTTCTTGTAGTTAGGAGTACCAAACGTGAATACTTCTCTTCAAATGAGTGGGCAACAAAGGTTTTTGAAAAATTATTTTCATCCATGGAGATAAAGAGAGGTCTCCCATGACATTGCCCGCAGTCAATTATCCCGTAACCGAGCCATTGTGAACTTCAAATACCCATACTACAATTTACGCACAATCACAATATCTTATTCACAGTAAAAACTCAAGGATTTTAACAAGACATTTGAAGGAGAGTGGCCTTAGCATAAGATAGGGGGAAGTGATCCCTGAGAGATTACACTTCCATTCATGGTGCTCATTTACCATTAAATACTAAATAAAGAGAGCTAAATAAGATGGAGGGGCAAATGAAAAAATTTTTCGGTCAATGTCACGTGTTGGAATCTTGAAGCAAAAAGAAATAATAAGTAGGTTAGAGAATTTCCCTTTTTGTATACCTCTAGTTCCCTAGTTAACTCCTCGTAGGTCCCAAGGTCTTGACGCTTCCATCATCTCCCGTGATGGCTGTTTGTGACTGGCGAATAGTAGGATGCAATTAATTCGTTCCATTTCGCACACCGGATGTTGGCCACTACAAAACTAAAAGGAACCAATCAACCACTCTTCACCGAGATATGAGGGCTCCCCACCAATTCCCTGATTTGGCCTGGTCAATAACTACGCATAAATTAGTAGGTACAATTATTTCCATCCACACATACTCTGTGCGTAACCTTTTTAGGTATTCAACATCCAACATCAATTCATGTTTCACGTAAATTTGGTTTTCGGTGGAAAAAGTGGGAGAAATCCGTGTTTTGGCATGAGAAAAAATATATCTTGATTTGAGCTGTTAACAGAAACGTATGCTTTTTAAATGTGTCGCACTCACAATACCTTGTTGAAGTAGCAGGCCTTAATGACTTGGCCTTACCTGAATGTGGTTATGAAGGTTTTTACGTGATAGCAGCCACTCGGCCGGAAGTATATCGTGAAAGATATTCATTGCCAAGCGCTTACACCACTGCAAAGAAAGTAAAGTATGGTAAGGATCGTGAATTTGGCGAATTAACTATCCGTTTAAATGTTTTGAGGAACGACTTCGGATCATTTTTGCTTCCCTCGTCTCATACCTACGGACTATGTTGAGTGAATATTGTGATTTTATTTAACTTATAAATGACGGGATGTGCGGTTTGCGAATTATACCAAATTAATTGATGTTATGCTCAAGCCTCAATTAATGTGATGTAATGAGGGCGTAATGTAACGCCAACGACTCAAAATCATTGTTTTCGCGTTTCATAGGTATGATCTTCTTTCTCTCAAGAACTACTACTCGAATATAATTAATCATAATACTATTGATACGCAATATTTTTATGTCAATTTGACAAGTATATTGAAAGGAAACTACCCAAAGCATCTATATCCTGTTAATAAAGTGCAATAGAAACTGTTATTTCTCCAAGAAATATTAATATTTTCTGATGGATTTCAATATTCCACTATTATCACGGTACTGGCATGTTTTGGCGAGAAGCCTTCCGGGGAGCATGTGAAATACAAGAAGGTAATATAGCTTACGAATTTCCACAGTACATTTTTCTCTTCTATTTACGATAGTATCAATAAGGAGATTTTACTATTAAATAATGATGCCAGATGAAAAGCTAGCATAATATGTATCAATGTAAAACGACGTATTGATGCCGTGAGCAATTGAGCCTTGAATTCAATTTCACTCTTGAAAATGATCCATTGTGTTTTAATAATTTCCCAAACTTACATGTCGTTCCATTCCATGCTAAGCTATGTTATCCACCAATATATGGTGTCAGTATGTGAACTCTTTAAGCGATATCCTAACCATTAGTCCGGGGCTCAGTCAGTGTAAATGAGTACAAGAAAATGAACATATTTTAAAACTAAGTGTTTCTTCTCTCTTTATTTGAGAAAAAGAGGAAAAATCGCAAATCTCTGCTCGGAATCTAAACAGCTTACCCCGAATTTTCCACCTAGAGGAGCTCGAGGGTCAAGGGTTACGTCCTACTTAATGACAGGACCCCCAACGAAACCTCATCTGTGAGCCTTCATCCGTTGGATTCCTATCTGCATATGTATTGTCCAGTCCTAGATGCAGAGAAAAGGTTTGAGGGAGGAGAAAGGGCAAGGTAAATCGGAAAGGAGGACCGGAACCCGCTCCCTTCCTTCTCCTCCCCTCATTCCACCATTCCGCTGAAACCTGCTGAGAAGCGGCACGGCTAGAGATATTGTGGTAGGGAGGGAGAAAGGTAGAGGAGGGCAGTTGAGGGGAGGGCGGGGAGGAGAAGCGGGACATCGCTTGTGGTTCATGTGAGGATGAGGTACTCGTCGCATCCTTTCCCCTCCCCTCTCCACTCGCTTGATGAAATAAAAAATTAAAAAATAAAATAAACCAAGGGCCGCCATCCTCCCCGTTTCCCTCTGCAGCGATCCCCTCGCGGGACGACCTCCTTCGCGCGGTCCTCACCTTCGGCAAAATATTTCGCCCGCCGCCTCGCCATCGAAGAGAGCGAAAAGACTTAAGAGAAGCGCGCTCATTCCTCGCTCGGAAGGGCGCCCAATCAGACGCAACGCCTGCCCCGCGATTCACTGCTCCTCCCTCCTACTACGGCGATCGCGGTGAGCCCTCCCTCCCAATCCGGTCGGATCCTTCCTCCCTCCAACCCAAGAACGCGAGGCCGCGTAACTTCGGCGTCGGCCCTCACACCGGTCGTCGCCCCGCCGCCGAAGTCGTCCGCCGGGAGGTCCAACGTTGACGGTGCAGAGGGAGAAACCGACGAGCGAGCGGGCGAGAGGGAAGCCACTAAGGTAAGCCTTCGTCCCAGGGGCCAAGGCGTTGTCGCTCCCCGCTGCGTGTGAGTGGGAGGGGGGAAGAGGTGCTGAGGACAAGTTCGGAGGACCGAGAGACCGTTTGGCGCCAAGTTGCTCAGCAGTGAGAAGATCCGTCAACCTTTTGGCACTTACGACGGCACGGCTCCGACGCACGTGACGGCGTTTCAAGAATAGAAGTTCCAAACATGCGCAAGGGAGCACACGTGGTCACGAAACACGATCGGCACGGAGTATCTCTGCGGAAAACGTGTGAGAGACGTCTTAAGGAGGATGTTTTCTCCACTCCAACTTTCCAGCGGTTCGCGTGTCCCATGCATGTATTTTTCTTGATTTAGATTCTCCATGAGCTTTTCCAAATCCAATATACTATAAGTGATCGAGCGATAGTCGAAATTCCACATAGCAACACTTTAGCCGCAGAAGGTAAATACGTGGTATCTCCTATTACATATAACGATTACATTTCAGTTTAACTTTTAATTCTTTTTTCTGGGGATAAAGATTATCACGTAAATTCTATGATCTTTGCTTACTAATTAATATTTAAAAACTATAATTGACAGTTTGAGAAGGTATAATCTAATCATAATTCGTCAATCATTTGCAAATCGTTCCTATTTAGGTAAGCTACCATTAACGAATAGCCACATTCCTATCATGAACGAAATGAGCGTTCGTTTTGCCTCAATTTGTTGTTTGGAAATACACTCAAAATCATTAATTCGCATGCGCCTCGACAAATACAGAGAAAGCAGATATGGCACGCCGACACGCATGCAATATGTACATGTTGTATCACGTCCAGCTTTAAGTCCAATTCAGGGCAAAGTTTATGAGGAAATAACTTAGAACTGAAACCTTAAGAAAACCCTTAACAAGAGGAAAGTTACAAGTAACAAGGAAGAAAGAAACAAAGGAGGAGTTATGAAACTCTGTAAAACACATTTCCTTCCAGGTGAATTTGCTTTATCCGGTTTTTTTCACAACCCCGCTCCTCCTTTAACCTTCTCCATACGGCACGTTGGCGCGCGCTCTGTATCTGCATCGCGCCCACTATCAAGAAGCCGCCGCACGGGTTCCTCCCATCACCTTGGGTAACACGTGGAGATAGGTGCGATACCATGATCGGAATCTGAAATTTAAAGGGAAGGCGGGGCGGGTGAGGCGTCCCCATTCCATCCGGGAGCGCCAACGTTGGCACTGCAACCCTCGTGCAGGCAGCGAGAGGGAACTAGCGGCGCGCGGGAGAGAAAGAGTTTGCCTCAGCTCCTTCATTTGTTTTCTGTTCCTCGCCTCGTAAATATCACTCCACACATTGAGTGGCGTTTTCAAGTGGAAAATAAATCTTATCGTGACGATCGATGGCGGCAAACCCGAGGAATTATCACAGTGGAACCTGATTGGCAAAAATGTGACTTGATCGCCATTTCAGTGCGCGCTCAGGGAAAAACTTTTTTTGCATGTGTTGTTTCGCCATTGCGCGAACCGGAGTGGAAAGCGTGTGCAGTGGGAGACCTAGTGAAAGGTTTACAAAAATATGCGCCTTCCAGTCGAACGCTGAAGTGAACAGCTTTATTTTCTACAACGTGGAAGGTCGCCCCACCTTAATATCTCAATGAGTGGCTCATTGTCTACGATCGGAAACCTGCGATTTTAACTCTCAAATGTTCGCCAAGAGATGCTCACATCATCGCCATGGGGTGGAGAAGGGGAGATCTGCCGGGAGTTCGGTCCTGATTTGCGGCAGGGGAAGATGTCGTGGCGGGGAAAACGTCCCGCTGGAGCCGACGTGGAGGCTGGACGAGGACGAAGGCAACGATCCTCGGTCGCCGACGCCGTCGCGAGCAGGTAAAACCCGTCGTAGCGGCCAATGTGACGTCCTCGGTGCTTACGAGAGGGGGGGTGAAGTGGCACGGACGTTCTATTGCAAGAAGGAATCGCCTAGAGAACTAGCTTCGACGAGAGCGTTATCACCGGCGGGAGATAATTCCAGTGCGCTATCTACCGCGGGTTTTGGGAAATAACACCCAGCTCGTTCCGAGCGAACGCGGCGAATTGGTGTTGACGCAGACAATCACGCTTTACGATCGCTATCATAGCTGTGGGAATACTGACCGAATTCCATTAATTAGGTACCTATCAGCCCATATCTGTAATCTTATAGAGTTTTTGGAGACATTCGGAAGTGGTAACACCGAGGCCAAGTGCACGTTTCTAAAACACCATGTTCTGGATTCTAGAGGGAAAGTGTAAATAGTCCTGTGTCAAAAAGCAAAAAAAAAACAGAGAATCACACCAATTTACGATTCTCGCCACTCTCCCAAGGTCATACTGCCCACCAGTTGTCGGGAGACGTTTGTTAGTATAGAAATTCTTTACGCATGAGCTGAAGTAGGTGACTGCGTCACGTTCAACCGATCTAACGTGAAAGCAGCGGAAAATGTCGTGTAAGACTCGAAAGCTGAAAGGAGCGATTTAAGCCCTGTTTTATCGAAAATAATGTCGTAAAAACATGCATTCGTGTTAAAATATTTACCGGTGAATAGGGCTGAATCTACGTTAAAGAAATACGCATACAGATTGTTGACAGAATCTTCATAATTCCATACCAACAAAAATGTTCGGTGACGCGCAAACGACAATTCTGTATATCATTAGGCATAAATGGATCAAGGCTTGCTTACACATCAGTGACACGTCCAGAGAATTTATTCGACACTATTTTTTTTACTTTTAGAGCTCTTGGTACTGCCTGACTTTCCAATATCGTTAAGTGTGACAGCAGTGGCAATCGATTTCACCATAAGGATGTGACCTTAAACATACTATATTGCTCGATTCTTTTCAGCATAAAACTACACGGTTTACACTGAGCCTGTAATTGCCTGACAATTTTTTTAGATTGTGTAAGTAATATGTTCAAGTCGGATAGGACAGTGCGAGACTAATTCATTGAGAATTGTCTACTTCCAATCACAAAATCCACTTATTGATGGAACGGGCATATCTCATTTGCTCACGTGGGGTATGAACATCAATAATGTAGTCACGTAGTGTTCTTGGTTGAAATAATTTCTGAACTCAATAAAGGAGTCCTTCGATTCTGTAGATATTCCAATGAACGGTGAAAGTGCCTACCTGCATGCATGTGCAACCTTTTTTTCATCTCTCCTCCGCCGATCCAACGACGCGTCATCTTTACCTTCTTGCGGAGTTCTTCATCCATTTGAGTTTATTTCCAGGATTTTTCCCCTTTCCAAATCCACACTAGGTGCGTTGAATCCAATGAATCTTGATGAACGACGGGGGTGAAACTATTTATAAGAGATAAAAAGTAAAATAAATCTAAACAGGAAACAAAAATTGCTACACTAAAATTAATTGAACCCCCAAGGTTTCCAACAGGGTGCATACACATACATGTATATTTTTTCTGCTCTAAGGACCAACGGAAAATCCTAATCAGAATTAATTTTTAGAAAAAATTCATATTCAACTAAGGGCATTTACTGAGAGGATTAGTGTCGACATTTTTCATTTCTCATTCGTTTTTCTTTGGCTCATTCTGTTGAATTAGTTCAAGAAATATAGATTCTGATTTGAACTGGTACAGTCAATCTCGTAGTCCTCAACCAGGAGGCAGATGGAGTATGTTCGGAATCTGCGGCTCGGCAGAGACGTTGGACTGTACCTGAATTTCCTCCATTGAATTAAGTTTACGGTGAAAAGCGACCTCTTCGGTCGAAGCACATACTACCGCTAAATGTGAATCCACCGTCCTTCCCGTTTCGGTCTCACTTAATGATTCCCAAACTGCGCCTCTTGACGAGCTGGTAAGACGCGGAAGTACGGAAAATTAGACGTCAAATCATATGAGAGAAAACCGAGAGGAAACAGTATTATGATTCTGTCTGTTTGAGTTAAAATCCCCATGAGACACGACAGAGGATTGATTGTCGTAACCTGATTGCTCTTTTTCGACCAATAAACACGGAAATCGAATTTGTGATTTTTTCTCATTATTACAGTTTAAAACAGGAGAAGTCTTGAAGTTCGTAAGCCTAATTAGAAACAGACTTAACTCCGTTAAAGCATCTATGCAACCATACCTGTATATCAAATGATTATTCAAGGTCTAAGAAAACTGCTCCAATTTCGCAATGACCGAGATTGCAGGGAGTGCTTTCAGGCCAAACTGTAAATCTCCTTTCTAGCGTCTCACAATCAAAGAGATTTTCTTATGCCAATTTAATGTTCGGATCAACGTTTCTTGACTTCATAGAGGCATGAAACGCCTCTTCCTTTAGATAGACTCCTTCAATGCCTACTCATTTCAGAAGGGACAACTTCTAGTGGAAGCCACATAAACTATCCTCCGGCTTTAATCCATCATCCGCCCACCTCGTGTCCAACATCCAAGTAAGATACGGCCCCACAACTTGGATGGAGGGAGTAAAAGGAAGTGTCCTACCCAGATATATTAGTAGGGATGACTCAACAACTCCACCGCTGAACGCTTGCACTACCATACCACACTCTTCTCTTGACCTCGGCGAAATATTGAATCACTTTGTAAACCATCACACCTACGTTGATCTTTCGTATTCAAGATGTACGCCATCACTCTTGGTTTTATCCTTGTCAGTCATTGTCTTCATATGATAAGCCAAAACTGAAAATGAACTCGTACAGCAGAGAGCATACAACGTTCTTTTTCCCAATGTGGCTTGGTTTATTTTCTTGAAATGGTGTCTCCGTTTCCACTGAGCGTTTGACAGCGTGTTTTACTAAATTTTAAATTCGAAAATCTTATTCCTTTTGTCGTCAAGGCATAATAACATCATCAGGTTATCATAATTGATTGTCTAATGACCCTCATAACGAAATTTCGAGCGTGGTGAATAAAACTAAATGTAGTAGAACCGAGTACTTTTAACGACCTTAATCATTAAAATGATAAAAACTTGATATGACAAATAATATCTATAATAAAAATAACAAATATATCAATTCGATACGATATTATCATTTGATGTATCTCTGGACCTGCATCTAATATCTTAATTTTATTCATCTGACTCTTAACCAATTTCAGTAATTCGTCTCTTCCAACTTCTCATAAAATATTGTCTTTAGCAAACTTACGTTCCTTAAAACCTATTCAAATAGTTTTTTCATTCTCTTTACTCGGCCCTGAAGTTAGTTCGCTTATTTTTCAACTCGCCGATTACTTTTATTGGTTGTTCAATTTTTTTGTGCTCCTTGCCGTTCTGTCGCACTCTTCTTCTCTATTTCTGCCATCAGCCGAGTCTGAAAACTTCACGAAGGAGAAAATAACCTTTGGAGAAGTTCAATGGGAGGTTGAGGCTGTTGTCACTTATTCGTTTCTTTGGAATCATTCTTTGAGTTGCATTTCTCTCTATGCCAATTGTATTTGTCTTCAAATAGTTGTTTTGGTTTGGCCTTTGCTTAGTTTTTTGTGTTATTACCAATTTTTTCAGACCAAATATCATCCAAACCCATTTAATAATGCCTATCGATGCTCACTTTTGTTTTTTCCTAGTTTGGAAACCACTCAGGTTTTGTTGAACTTTATTTTCAATTCATGTGATTCACCACCTTTTCCAAGTAACCAACGGAGATTTTTATTGTATTCGTAAGATTCTAAATTCATTACTGCTGTACTTAATCTCTATTACGCAATTGCAATGACCATAATGGGAATGGATTGTTTTTGTATTATAATAACACACTGGACCATCGGAAGTGAATATATTTATTCCTGGATAATTATCGTCACGACTGAAAGCACTTGGGAAACTTATTCTAGAAAGAAAGCATCTTTGATAGAACGTTAGAGCTCCTCCGACTCAAGTTGGAGACAAAATCTGGACTTTCAGTCACTGCATCTATCTCTTTTCTGAGTGTTATTAATTCAAGGTGACGCGCAAAAGCATGATTCTCAACACAGGATTTTTGCACTCCACAACATCAACCCAAAATTGACATCCAGAAACCATCCCTTACTTCTGAACTGAAAATTCTGAGAACGAATCGTCACCTAATCTTAAGTTTTCGTTTTGTCGAAGAGGATTCGGGATCAATATTTTATCGCAGTAAAATGGGTAACAAAGTCTTAATTAAATAAAACAGTTTTTGGCTTAACGTGGTGGAAAATCTTCATATTGACATTTGAAAATTAAACAACTTAGTTTTTCCACTTAATTTTTTTTTATTCTCACGACCTAGGTTTCGTTATGGTTTACCTGATGGTGTTACACCATAACGAAACCTAGGTCGTGAGGATAAAATATCTTTAATGGAAAAGCTAAAATGTTTAATTTTCAAATGTCAAAGGCCATGCGAATCGAGTGTAATAGGAGCACATCAAAATGCTTTGTACCTAACCGTCTAAAAAAGCAGGCCACTGAATATTAGAGTAAAAAGAAATGGATTCCAATGTAGAGTCCTTGATATTTCTCTCGAGAGGTCATCGCAATGTTATCCAATTACTTCACCGAAACACTAAACCTTCACTTTCTTCTGTAATCTCCAATTAATATAATAGGATATCTTTCAATCTGGTTAGTCCTAAATTTTCATCGTTATTTGCGTCTATCAAACGTCCTATTTGTTTTACCTTTCTTTTATCTCGTAAACTTGATAGTGGTATACTCATATTTCACAAGTTTGGAAATAATTTTTTCACACTTTTCAAATACTTTTTCCCTATTTCCCTGTGTACAAAAAAGTGTGTGTGTGTGTATATATATATATATATATATATATATATATATATTTCTAACTTTTGAACGGCACAATAGAACACAGAATAAAACAGATAACACGTAAAAGGACACTCACACTGTACATGATTTAAGCTTTCGGCCTACTCCGAAGCCTTCTTCAGGTCAGACAGGCCGAAAGCTTAAATCATCTACTAGTAGGCCGAAAGCTTAAATCATTTACAGTGTGAGTGTCCTTTTACGTGTTATCTGTTTTATTCTGTGTTCTATTGTGCCGTCCAAAAGTTATATTGCTCTCGTGAGTACTTCCGCATCATCGATATATATATTTCTATATATATATATACCACGATAACCTACGTTTTCGCAGTAAGAAAATCATTCCTTCCAACGTTTCCTTGATTTAGGCGGCAACAGCCACGCCTGATGGTGCGCAAAACCAATTGAGTCCTGACCAGATGCAAACGGTGCAGCAGGTCCTCGTTTAATTAGAGCGGAAAGGTCTAGCTTGAACTATAGCTTCGATGTGTCTCCTGTCACGCTTTGCTATAAAGCAAGTGTTCTCTTCGAGCTTTCCCTCTCGTGATCTCTTTACGGAGGGACTGCTACTTTCTCGTGGGCCTCTCGAGTAACCTCACGCTAATGGACGTCATTGATGTTTTGCTTTATCTCTTTTCAGTTTTATGCGCCGGAAAACGAAAGAAATAGCCAGCGGGAGAACACTTATCCGAAGGAAATAACAGTTTTTACCTTGGCTCACAGCCTCAATCCGAAATATTCGATACAAAATCAGTCTTGAAATCTATAGAAAGTGTCGTATTATATGAATCTCTGTTGTCCTGTTCAGAGCAACGCCTATGATATAATTCTGTCATATACGAAACGTGCTTATTATGAATGTAGGTTAATGTGACTTCTAGGAAATATTATTGACCATTCAAACTGTCTGAGCGCTGCGAATATGGGTAGAATAATACAGGTTTTCCTCTTCATACATACGGAACAGGTTTTCCTCTTCCGGTACTTCGTATCCATTCTAAACTGTCGCCCATTCTAAATCTCGTCCGTAACCTTGGCAATGATATATCTTCCTTGTTGATGATGGGGTGTAATTACTTGCTACGTACGGCAAACACTTACCCTTAAATCTTAAGTTTTCATTTCTAGTGTTGGTAAATTAAACCAGTTTTATTGGAATATATAAATTGCATTTGGGGTACAGCAAAAGCAAACGATAGTGAAAATTAGATTCCCCAATGACCTGGGTTACATTTTGCTATTATCTCAGAAAATGAATTTGACTTGTAACAATAATTGCACCAAAAACAATTGGACTCTACTTTCGTTTTTTAAATATCACCCCGAGTTGTATATATATTTCAATTTAAACAAGAAAAATATATTACAATAAATACATTTCATGACTTACATAATGCATTACGTTGAATGCATTAGATATCAACTTCTTTGCTAAAAACCTCTCTATAAGTGGAATGAAAACCTTTATCTAGAATAAATTATATTTATTGAGATACCCAAAACCTATTAGATTGGTCTATAATCGACAGGTTAGATTCTAAATCTAAGACTAAGACAGTTAAGGAAGATATAAATAGTTCTAAATAGCGAAACGGTGCATAACATAGTACATAAGCTATGTACAAAATTATATTATGCGTTATAATTCTGCTAGCTTGCCTACAAAATATTTTTCGTGCAGACGTTGAAAAGAAATCCAACGGTTTGCAATTCCATTGGGACTTACCGAGGAAAAGAAATAAATTAATTTTAACACGGGTGAACTCAACAGAAAAGAAATTCGGTGCATACTCAAGGGTACAGCCGGTGTAGCCCACTGTAGTCTTTGGCTTGCATACTAAATTCATAAGCAAGCGAGAAGAAACTCAAACCCTTTTTATTAACAAATAATTTTGATTGATATGATTAACAAAACCCTTTTATTAACATAGCTTTCGCGTGCCATAATTAAATGTTACCAAACGGCTGATGACCATTCTATAGAGAAAAAACGTAGCACAGTTGTTTACTAGCCAATAAAAAAATTGTTTTGTAAAATAAATTTCACATTTCCGCTCATTAAAATGTCATTTTTAGCGTTGTGGCGACAGCTGAGGGCGAGCGGGTGTTCTGAGTATAAAATTGAATCGAGCGAGAATCTTGAGGAAATCGCTCAAGAAACTGTTTGTCAACAAGTCATGTGGTTGCATAGGACCCCAAAAAGAAGACAAGTGAGGAGAAATAACAAGTCACTCCAGTGATGATTGGGTTATAATTTTCAGAGAAAAAAAGCGAACATGATTTCACCACTGTTTGTTAAAAGAAAACGTTCTTTAGGGGCCTGCGAGGGACTTTCTTCTGTTGGGCTTGTTCTCGAACCTGGTTGAGGTATCGAAGAATTACAACCATTACTTTGGAGGTCACTTCAGTAAAGAAAAGAAGGATATTTGAATTAACAGACCGTAAAACTGTAGTAAACCGGAAAACATTTCCCGAAGCGTGAAATTTCTTTAAAATGGCAACTTTGCGCAACATGTTCAGCGACGCAGAAGTATAGCCTTGGAAAATTTGATTTTTAAACTTACCTACGAATGTTTTTTTGTGTTTACAGAAATATTTTGGTTGATTTCTGGCAACATATAATGGTAAAAATTGGTTCCAAATAAATATAATGTGGCGTCTTCATATCATAAAACATTGCTGACTTTATCAAATTGTTAAAGTAGTTCTCGTCATGACTGTAAGTAATTCCCTCATTGATCGTAAAATTGATCAATTACAAAAAAAATAAGCTGGATTCAATAGGCAACATAATAGCACTTCCCAATGTATATTAATCAATTTTTCTCAAAAATGTACGGTCATTTTTTCATCGCTACCTCATAGAGGTGCACAGAAAATGTTAATATTAAGATAAATTTTCTATTCTCGAAATTCCGAGAATCGTACATTACTCCTAATATTTCTCCAACATTGCTCCAAATGATATTTTAACTACCCAATTTATGCTATAACACCCAAGGACACGCGAACAATTCATGGACCTATTATCACTATTGTCTTCACGCAAGACAAGAGTGTTTAAGCACCCGTCGGCAATGGCCTACTCTCGCAGGAGTGCTTCTTCAGTGGGCGCCACATACATGTATGACTATTTGCTGACTTCAACGTCTCGGAAACAAAGGCCGATAAGGATGCTATTAGCGTTTTAAGACGACGTGAAAGAATTTTGAGGTCACGCATGCATTGCCGCGGCAAAACTTACTTAGAAGCTCCATCGTCATTGCATGAACTTACTTCATTGATACCCTCTCTACTGAATGCCATGATCATGATGGCGTATTTAAATGCAACAACTCTCCTTATGTATTATATACAGGGTTCGTCCGGAAAATAAGTGTCTTGACAAATAAGTCTTTTTTGACAAAAGGGGAGTCGTCCACTACGAATTTGTACCTGAACAACAAACTGTAAATGCTGCATTTTACGTCCAAGTGCTCGACAGGCTTCGAAAACGAGTCGCCCGCGTCCGGCCAGCGATCAAAAACATCTGGGGGCTGCTTCACGAAAATGCGCCGTCTCACACCGCGCTTTTCGTGTCGGACTTCTTGGCCAAGCACGGCGTGGCAACGCTACCGCACCCGCCCTACAGCCCGGACTTGGCACCACCGGACTTCTTTCTGTTCCCGAAGATAAAGAGGAGTTTGAAAGGAACGCGATACGGGACTTTGGACGCCGTCAAAGAGGCCGTGACGTGTCTTCGAGAGGTTCCCGATGATGCCTTCGCGGAGCGTTCCAGGAATGGGAACGCCGCTGGAACAAGTGTATCGACTCACAAGAGTCCTATTTTGAGGAATATTAGCTTAAGATATGTAAAAGTGTAATACATTTTTTTTCCTGAGCTCAGTACACTTATTTTCCGGACGAACCCTGTAGAGTAGAATATTTTACTAGAGTCTGGCGAATTTACGAAGTCATTTACGTTCAACTGGAAAATGGCCATTGAAGTGTCTTCCTTTTTTAAGGAGAGTTTTACTGTAGAAGTTTTACGGTATTGGATCTCTTGCATTTAAATTCGTTGTTGAAGCCTTGATATCCAGTTGAATGAAAGATCCGCCGTTGCTCCGTCGGCAGAGGTTTGATCAAGTTGGGTAAATCTGACCAAACCAAAAAAATCCCAAACAACGCGTGAAATTTTCGATAAATTAAAACGTTTCGTTTCATAAAATATACTGATTACGATTTTCCAAAGTAAAATGTACACAGAAGAATGTTCTTAAGTATGTGTTTTCACCTACTACGTTGAAGAACCACATGGATCAACTCAGCGACCGCACGCTCGGCCGCCGAATGACCAACCTTTGTTTATCTTTTCCCTCGCAATTGTCCTTGGGGAGATACATCACGGCTAGCGACACGAATGTATAAATGATTTTCAGTCACGCTTATCCATTTCATTGATAACACTATCAAATCACCTCAACATCACCTGTGCCAGATGACTATGTTACAATGCCAAGGCTCTGAAAGGGCTTCTTCCCGATCTAAAAGAATCTTGAGAGATTCTGCAAAACGTTTGCGATTCTAAATTAAACAACATGGAAAACACAAACTTAAAATTATACTGAAGCCACATGACAATGAATATTTATTTCCGATTTCTAAAATGCATTATCAGGTTCTAGCATACGTTTGAAGGCATGGTATACGTATAACTTTGGTTAAAGAACTAAGTTTTGTAGTTAATAAATATCAGTGACAAAAGCCAATCAAAAACGATAGGATATAGAGAATAGAATTTGCAGCAACTTATTTGGAGTAAAAAATTTCAAACTAATTCTAAAATAAATGTGTTCCCTTTAAATACAACGTGGTTTCAAATTCTGAGCGCCGATTAAAACTACGCAGGAATGAAACAATTTTATCACGCATATTCAATACAAATGCAAAATATTTACATTACTCCCAAGACAATGAAGGAATCATCGGCGATCATTTTTTAAAGTGATTCTTTCCTCAGTTATTTTATTATGTTATTTCCTAAATCAGAAAAGGAAAAATCTTCGAAATCAAAATGACTATTAATGGAGCTAAAGAAACCCCATTGTTGAGAACTTGAATTTGTTCATTATAGGAAAACCATTTTCCCGAAAACATATTTAGCGATGATTTGCTTCTGACGCCATTAGCTTTGACAACGCACATGCTTGCTACCTAATATATACACACATATCATGTATAGGAAAAATACGCATACATTTTATCTGTATGTATGTTTTTTATAATTTACACAGATAGAAAAAATATATATTTTTTATATATGCCATACATATAAGAAATCGGTTGTCCACTGGCATTTAAAACGACGGTCTTGCAAATTTTGTTAAACCCGAAATAGGCTGATTTGATGGGTGATTGAAGAGATCTCATCTCCTCTTCTAAGCGTTTAAAATTCTCAGACTTCCTTTCCTTCCCCTGCCTATGGTTTCCCATGAAGATGTTGGTACATATTGAGTTTAATCGGTAACATTTAGAGCCATTGATCGAACACTTAGCCCGGTATTCATCAGTTAGCAGTAAAAGGCTCTTCACTCACTAATTGGATAAAAACGCAAAAATATGGGCTGTAAGAATTAAAAGAAAAGACGGTTTCTCACAATTTTCACTCTTTTTTTACCTTGACCTCAAATCTAAAATTACTTATCACTTTTGTCACAGAAATACAATTCGTGATATAGGTCCCTCCGTGGAGTGATATGTTAACACAACTTATTGAATATCTTTTGCCCTCACAGTTTTAGAATGTGCGACAGCTAAAGAACCGGTGGGTCACATCACATATTTCAGAAGAGTGTGCACTCAAGAATCGCCGACTGGCAAAGCAGAATGGCGAAAAACTACGGCTCCAGAAAATTGCCTTCCCTGTCGACCAGGCGCGAAGACTCTTCATCATCGACCGAGATGCAGAGACGGTCACTACTTCGTCCCCGGCATTGGAAAAAAGAACATGGTTTGGTGCATCCTAAGTTCCTCAGAGTGGCTCTGAACGACGCACGGCCTAATGTCAGCGCCAAAGTGGGCTGGCAAAAGGCGCCGATGATAAAAATCAAACTCCTACGGCTATCAAAAGTCACCCATGATTGGCTCACGATAAATGCTTCACGAGAATCTCCCGTTCCCAACTCCATCCGCCCTCTTAGCCCTCCCTCGCCGAACCTCCCGCTCCCCCTCGGCAGCGAATCGTTTGTGGTCTTTCAAGGTTTGGAGACCAAAGCCTAACAAAAAAAAAAGAGAAATGATTCTTGAGAGTGCTCTTTGGAAGTTTGCTTAGTAGAAGAAATAATTTCTCGATCTAATGCTTCGTTCCTTACAATAGGTGGCCGCCGGGACTCCGACATGTCCTCCGAAGATGACACCAGGAACCATGAGCGGGGAGAAGAGTCGGATTTGGTGAGTACCTTAATAAGGGTGGTGTGCATGTTTCTTGCGAGGCTATGGGTCCTTAATCTTCACTCGGGTGTTAATTAATCGACGATCGGCGACTATCGCCATTATCAGTGCCTACGCAATACATAAGTCAATGACCGACTATACTTCACTGCACATAACGCATGGTACCTCTTCCCAGCGGAACGTACGCTTTTCCCTGACTTTTCAGGAGGCTATGAAGTATTTCTTCTGTTCTTCAATATCGACAGGCCTCAGTGAATGCTGGATGGAAAGGGGTTATGACTTTTAACCTCTGGCCCTAATTTTTGGAATCCTGCCCTACAGATGTTCAGCCTTTTCTGATATTTCACTGTCAACCCTGATTTTTTTGCGATATCACGCTTCCGTATGCGTCCAACCATTGTCACTGGTATCCAACCGTCTCACCCAAAAGATCAGCCCTGGACCCCTTATCTGGCAGTGCTTGTAAGCCCATCGCTTTGGCCTTTGGTGCTGCAAGTTCTTCAGTCATAATTACACTTGGCTTTTCTTCTTATTTATAAACGATCTACTTCTCTCATCTATGGGTGATGACACCCATTTTTCTATTAGTGAAGGAGAAAAGTCACTGTTTTACCCAATATGCATGCTATATTGAAGATCTTTATCGAAAACCAGCTTCACGATCAACACATTTCAACAATTTGACTGAACTACAACGACGATATCTACGCTCACTTTGGGGCACATGTGAAGACAATGTAGGATAATAATATTTTCCGCAAGGAATCAGGTACCATATGATTTAATTGCTGGAGTCTACGTTAAATAACCAAGCGAGCCGGTGGAAAAGCCCTTTTTCGTTGCACATTAATTGTCAGGGAGATAAAGCTACAAGATCTAATGCAAGGAAACCTTGGAGTTTTGTACCCAGAGTCTTCATACGCTTTTTTATTAGACCTTTTTTTTAATCCTGCGTTCATCAGAGAAAGCAATTGGTTTTTTCTTATCTTTAAACTTATTTTTCGTGATTAGATATATTTGAACTATGCTGTATTGTAAAAAAAACGTCAGCTTCCTGGAAGAATAGTGGGAGCGAGTGAGAGGCAGCACGTTTCGAAAAAGGGAAGATACCAACTAGGAAACCTATGCAAATATAATAGCAAATTCTTTCACACCTAATGAATATATCCATTAACGATTACTTCATTTATGTATCGTATCAGTATTCCAATTTTCAAAACAAAAAAGTAAATTCTAAACAACTTTGGCTTCCATATTGAAATCCTCTGCAAGCTGATAAATATCCTCCCTACTGGCATGCGATTCAACTTTAAAATTTTTATTTTTTACTATAATTAATATTATTATTTTTAATTATAATACTCATATTAACATTTAAAATTAATTCGATGGAAATTTTAACATAATTCAAAATGTGATCGTAATTATATTCGGAAAAACCCGAATTTTCTGAAGGTGAAATATCATTGGATAAGACAATTAGAATTCTACAACTGCAATTAGAATTCTGGCTGTCCATTACTAACTCACCTCTGGACTTATTTTTTTGTTACTCAATATTTTTGACATTCCATTCCGACTGTTTTGATTTTTAGTAATGTTTTTCAATTGAACTTTGTGAACCGCAAAAAGGAATTAAAGCCACTGACAATTAAACTGGGTAGATAATATTTTTTAATTAAGTGTTTTTGAATAAGATTTATTTTAGCACCTTATAGAAAAAAACTGTTCCAAACACACGAGTACTCATGGTGTTGGAGTCTATATCAGCGTTTATCACAGAATGTTTCCTTTGGCCAGAGGTAAAATTTTGTTTTAAGCTCATATGTACATTACCACCAAATGTGTCACCCTGGGGAAATTATTGGAAAAAATCTAGCGGGCAGTGAAAAAAAATTCTAGAAATAATATAAAACATGTAGTCCTTGTTATTTGCAAAGTTATCGAATCATCCCATGGCTCTTAACGTGTTTACATAGAGAATATGTACCCCTCAGTCCTATCGCTTGACTAGCACTAGACTAACTAGTTTAAATTTGTTAATGAGCTTTATTATATCCTCTAAAATTGTTTCCAAAATCGATGCAACGCCTATTGTTTGTCCCATAATCCCATTCGCTCACCCATTTCACAATCTCAGCATCAGACCCATTCCACAAATGGGTAAATCCATATTTATCAAAATGCAAAGTAAAAATCCAAATCGAAAAAATACCAATACGCTTTGATCCCCCGTGTCGAAAACCTTTTTTTTATGCCAATCATTGACGGACTTATGTATTGTGTGAAGAGAAATGTGAAGTACTGTGAAGTTTTAAACCGGAAATTTTTTCATATTTTTCTGTAGTACAGATGCTCAACACGCGCTAACGTCATTTTCTCTAAAAAGAACGAAACATCAGTTTTGCTTAAAACATCCAAAAGTGCTCCATGAGACCTAAAATGCCTATCGCTTCAAATTTGCGACGCATGCTTTCAATGTACTCTGCATAAAGAACAGCTCAAACTTACGTTGCCTTAGGGCATCACACTCGCATGTGTTGTTTATGATTAGTCACTCTGCTTCGGAATGCAGATGAATTCGATGGTGTTTTTTTTTCTCAGTCGGGATCCGCGCTATCGTCATATTTGACTTAAGTTCATAGGTTGATTGACAAAAAAACTCCACCCCCCGTCGGTGAGGGTACCTTTATCAAAACCAAACCAATTTGCTTCATAATTACATATAAATTATTCGAGGGACATATTTCCCTCTATGGTTATCAATATCTTGAAACTGACACCACAAAGTAGGCAGAAAAAGTACCAAAGTAAGAATCGAATATCACTTATTTATAAATTATCATTAATTTTAATAATATCCCCTAAAATCAATGATAAAATGTTTCTAAAGGTATTTCTTCACTCCCACTCTAACTTAAATCACCCTTCTAAATTTTAGCAAACACTGTCAAGGGTTGACTTTCATTATGATCTGTTAGATTGCTTGCGTTCCAGTAAACTTATATTAGTTTTGAACTTGCAAGGTGTTGTCCTTCTAAATGCATACGTAGTAGTAACAGTGGGCGTGGTAATTATAACAGTCAATAGCGCGCGAGGTGAAGTTAACGCCTGAGGTCATTGAGCCAGAGTAGTGCGTACATCGGGAATAAAGGAGTAAAACTCGGTCTCGGCATCATCTTACGTTTGGCTAAAGATGCAATCAAATAGCAACAATGCAAATAATGCCAATAAAGGAGCAACATTGTCAGGAATTCAAATACGGGTCCTCGACTAGGGAAGATGAATTAGGTATCGCAGGAATTCGATCCGATGGGTTAAGTTATGATGCATTCGTTCTCGTTATTTCTGGTGCTCTTATAGTGTTTTTCTCGGTGTAATTAAAATGTTGAAATTGCAAGTTTACAGATCAGCTTTGAGCATTACTCTTGTGTACTGTTAACCTGTTGGTGCAACCGAAAAATGGGAACAAAGATTACGAAAAACCACCTCACCAAATTCACACTTCTGCAACCATCAGGGTCCTGATTTTTTATATTATAATTAATGAGATCTCTGGTGAATAGGCACTTGTAGCAATTGCGGTTTTACACGCTGCACCACCGTCCCCGAGGATAAAACAAGTGATTGAACGCACATTTGAAGAAATCAAAGGAATTACGGTAAATGTCAAAGAAGTAACTTTAGCGGAGTCTCCACGAGAAACAATTGACTTGTTGCACACAATTTCGAGAATTTCCCATGATAAAAAACAAAACGCTTTTTATTAAATGACATTGGCACCAGGAAACCGTAAGTTGTAATGCTAATGACATTTCTGCTTCCACCGTGTCTTTTTTACCGCCACTTACTATTATTTAGTTTCAAAAGTTTCTATTTAATTGACACTGGCTGTAAAAATAGCCTTGATTCATTAAAAAAAAGTTTAAATGAAGAGTAGAATAATCAATTTATGAATAACTTCTCGGCCTATATTTCAACGATCAATAGATCGTCTTCATGCCTGAAATCTTTGAGACATGATTTCCTATAAGCCATCCGGTACACCCGTTACTCGTAAATTATTTTTTATAGGTATCGCGATTTTTTACATTGGACAATTATGGATTCATCTCTTCGTGTTCACTGGTCCACCACATATATTGTCATCATCTTAGGACGTGCACGATACGCCATTTCAACATCGCGCGGGAAAAGAAAATGCTGAGGAAACTACTTCTCTACTTGGCTTATAATTCCATCAGCATTTAATAGGGATGTCGTAAATTTACTAAAAATAGAGAATTAAAGTCATATTGGAAAAGTATTAACCTCTCTAGTAATAATAAAGCATTTTATTTCATCACGTTCCCTAGCTTGAATAACGTGTCATACATACAGTTTTATTTTTTATGTTGTAAATTTAAAATATAATTTTTTTGAGCATTGGACTTCTAAAAATAACATTAGTTAAGAAGTTCTACAATTTAGCGTCCAAAATATAATTGATAGCATTGAAAAAAGTCAAAAACCAATATATAATATTTTTGCTCAATTCGTAAACGATGATCTGGAAAATGTAGTCATATCCACACAGTCATTGACAAAGGATAATTTTAAATCACATTTTCATTGAGGAAACTGAAAATAGTCATTATTTGCCCACAATCATAAACGGCAGAAAGATTCAAAACTGAGTAATTAAGGCAAAAGCTGAAAAGATAGTTCATTTAGGTTACGTTATCGGTCATTTTTCTTGATATTTGAATCAAGCTGTAATGACGAGATGCTGAAATATTTCTCCAACGCAAGGTCATTGTTAAGCATAAAAACGCCAAATCGGCTAGTTCGCTGCTTGCAATATGCAGCATTTATTCCTTTATTCACACACAGACACAAACATTGACATACCCTTTGCACTAACGGCCAAAAAACATATGGTCAGCAGAAATATTACTCCTCGTGCAAAAGAAGCATTTAAATCTTTGCATAAAATTTATGTGCCGACCTCGCTAAAGCCCGGGTTGAGAATTAAAAAAAAACTCTTTGCAAGTTTAGCTCTTCATAGAGTGCCATTTGTCTCTTAATATAGTGAAAGAGTGACGAGTCACCTAAGAGTGAAATTATCACCATCTCTACTACTCTAGCGCGTAATTTGGCGTTAAAGATCAAGGAACTAACTTTAGCAAAGTCAATACTTTCGGGTACGCACTAGCTCCGTAGGCTCATTAGAGTGATAATTCGAACATAAAATATGACCTATTTTTCTAGTACTTTTAAAACCGAATTTCTGACAAATATCTGAATTTTGTTAGCATATGTTTGTTTATAGATTCATTATTTTTTAACATTTCTATTTTATAGTTTTAGAATTGTTATTATTAGCATGCTAACATTTCAGTCCTAACAAGCGTTGTTGCTGAAAGAAACATCTAGCCAGCCAATACAGCTGATACAGCCAGCAAATAAACTGTTTGGTTGTCACAATAGCGAGTGTCACCTAAGTACGAAACTGAAATAGTATGTGCTTTCGCCGATATGCAGACCAATACAACGGATATAGGGAAATTTAACTGGGGTGGGCTCAATTTCGCACTCCGCCTTCAGAATATGAACAACGTCATCTTACAAATGTCATACAATGGTTTTTACCCATGAGTTAAATTTTTTTAGTGGACAAACACCAAAATGCTCGAATGTACAATATTGGAAAACATATCTAAGTTTTGTGTTCAAGAACGCACACTCATACTATATGAGGTGCGAATTCTCAAAGTTTAGGGAAAGATACTCCTTGAATTTTGACAACTCGGTTTCGGAGTCTCAACGCCTAGGTTTTGAAATGGCATAATTTCATAAACAGAGGAAAAAATTCGATTATCATCGAATTTCTCCCTTTGAACTTGTTTAATTGTATATTTTCATTCCCGTGTTGAATACAAAAAGAAGGTATCCGTCAAATAGTGTGACTCCAATAATCACAAAATAAAATATCAGTCTACCTACTGATGTTCCAGTATGCTTACAGCGTACTAAAACAATGAACACATTGAAAACGCCAATAAAAGCGAACGAAATAACCATATTCTTTACCAGGATCTAAAACACAAGATAAATACACTAAGGCGGGAAATTTTTATTTGATTTTAATCAAAATCAGAACCGCACTAAATTTATTATATTTCAACCGTAAATACTAATGAATTGAAACACAAAATCTTGTTTTACACAATATACACTTCCAGTAGTCATTAATTATATTACCATTATAACCTGGTCGCTGAAGCAGGAGGATAGACGTAGATTGGAGGCTTTTGAAATGTGGGTGTGGAGAAGAATGGAGAAGGTGAAATGGACCGAAAGGAAAACAAATGAGGAAGTACTGGATATGGTAGGTGAGGAGAGGGGTTTGTTGAGAGAAATCCTATGGAGGCAGGAAAAATGGATGGAAGGCGTATTGAGCGGTAGTGGAATGTTGAAGAAGGTAATAGAGGGGAGAATGTTGGGCAAGCGAGGTAAGGGCAGGAACAGGATAGGGATGTTGGACGAGATGAAGGGAGGAAAGAAGTACACCGAGATGAAGAGGGACCTGATATAGATTAGTTTGCTAGGTGGGGAGTCACAAAATGTTTACTTGATAGTTGTGTCCATCCAAAAACCTACCTTAACTGGTAGATTACCTAATAATAATAATGTAATTATAAATCGGCAAATTATATTCACGTGTTGTAAAAATTAAAAACGTATGATTACCATTAAATAGCATTTGTTAATTTGAGCAAAAAATGTACTTATAATTAAAATGTCTTATTACCAAACTAAAAATGGTTAAATAACATCATTAACGTCCATTAAACCTACGCAGATAAAATAGAGGATTTATATACGACAAGTACCGATTAGAAAAATTCGTCCGTATCGATTGGTTAAATATGACCAAGGATCCTAAAAATCAATAATAAAAATGTTATGATACTTGTTTATGACATATTGGGCTTCTTCAGAGTAACGATTACTTTGATATTAAAAAATTATATTTTTAATTAATGGCAAAAGCGTTCATACTATAATGTTAATGGAAAATGCTTCATAATCATATGAATTGAATAGGCACAATAATAATTACATTGTTCTAAAAACGCGGCGTAAGACTAAATGAGTTTACACTACCTTCCTTGAAACCAGAACTACCGTGTAATAAAGGTCCAGTTGATTTTTTAAGCATTGTATAAACTAAGGGCGTGGTAACCCAGTGAGTAAAGCGCCACGCTAAAGACATACGGGCCCGGGTTCGATTCCCCTGGATACCTCAACCTTCACCTAAGCTGAGTCATTTTTTTAGCACTAGATTTTCCTGGGAAACTATGAGTGGTACTTGAAATTTGCACCGTTGGACTTATGGTATTAGCAAAAATTAACCCTCGCCTATCAAGCCAACCTTAGGGTTTATTAGGTAGTAATGCAACAATGTTTACTATTCAAAAGTGCCTAAGATGTGACAATCCCCCCTGGCGGCCCTGTTGGGCTCTAGTTGTTTGCCGCAGGGGATGTTCAACTGCTTAGTACATGTACGACATTAAAGTAATAAGTTCTGTATGTGTGTAGAAAACATAATATACTAATTTAGAGTAGGCAAGGAAAGAATTATTTTTACACGACACCCTAGCTAGTAAATGAACTTCACGGAAAAATTTGTCCATGCCTGAAAATCGAACATACTAGTAGAAACCGGGACCGTTCCGCCTGTCTCTCTAAGAACTTGACATCGATCTAAAATAAGTGGAAGCCTTATCCTTCAGCCGCTCATATAGCACACTGCTCTTGAACTTCATATTTGCTGCCCAAATGGAAGAACGTTACGTCCAAAGTGTAGTTTTTTTATTGTTAAGAAATTGATATTCCAATTCGATTAATATTATTAACAGGAGTCCGCTTTGGTTAGGTTTTTGATGACCATAACAAAACGCACTACGATATTCTTTTGACTTCTAACAAGACAAAATATTCTTAAACCCCATTCTAAAAATTACAACAACTCATTCTTCAGCTCCTCACTCTTTACATGCATGTCTCTATTTAACTCCACCCAAAATTCCTCTTCTTTTCTTACATCTACGTAAACCGCTTTCTGCCCTTCTTCGGCATTGTATTGCCTCCTAGTATCCTCCTGCGTCGACTTCTTCGAATTTCTACCAACATCTATCTCTCTCTCTTACCATTGCTAGCATTTCGTTTGATTTCGGTTCTTTTAATTCCTTGCATTCTTTTACACATTCACATTTCGACAGTCTGCAATTTACGTTTATTCACTTGCCACAGCAACCAAGTTTCCGAGCCGTATAAAATTCACATGTATTTTCTTTACGTCTTTATTTAAGATGCCTATCGCCAACTTCTGCCTGTTCTTAAGGGCCTCCTTACCTAACGCATAACTTTTAATGACACCAAAATATTGCCCACCCTCATCAAAAACACTTTCCAAACAAATGACCTGTTTTACCTGTAATGTATTTCGTCCCACATCTTGAAGGTTTACCTTAGCTTTCCTGCTTATTGAGAATAATGATACCTTCATTTTCTCATGATTAATTATACGCTCGTATCTATCACACTGATTCTGCTATGTGGCTAAGTAATAATTGTACCCCTTGCCTGACTGGGTAATAACGCTTGGTTATTCACAAATCTAACTAATTTAAATAATTCTCAGTTACTTCCACTCCAGCCCTTTTCATATCTCGCACAGAATTAGTCTACATGAATTTTTAAAGTTATTTGGAACGATCCAGGATTACTTATAATTTAATTAGCGGCTTACTGCACGATAGTAAAGTACGTATAAAGGTCATTTCAATGGGTGATGCCACAGGTCTTCCTCAGTAAATTTCTCCAAACTCTGGGCTGTTACATTTTTGTACGGAGTGCTGTTTTTTGTACCAATACAAGACTTATTCACTTATGGTAATCAACCTTAATAACACAGTAATACCTCTTTTATTTAAAGGAGTTCCACGGCTATCGGAAATGCAAGTGTAAAATATTCGTCTCATGGACGAGTATAATACTGACGGGCGGTCTCCTACGTCTCCTGTACCATTGGTTCCCACGCCTACACCTTTACTCAACCCATGCTCCGTGCCCGCTCACCTCGGCCACGAAGGTGCTTGTTGTGGTGAGTGCTGACACTGATTTATGTACGCAAGTGCCTTCAGAAAGCTAGCAGAATGGTCGTAAGATACGCTCGACAGGTGGTATCTTGGTAACTAATTCCGACGAAAATGAAAAGACTCTCGCCCGTATGGTTCCTTTAATTACCAATCACGTGACTGGGAAAGGAATAATGTGTTCTAGCATTCATGCATGGGATACACCTTCTGCTTTGTTCTTTGCAACAGACCTTAAAGTGGTTTTATTAACGTAGCCTAGAGAGGACAAGTTGATACTGAAATGGGAGAGAGGTTAATCACTATAGAGGTTCGTGATTACGCAATAGCTAGGGTATTTAAGCTCCGCTCACAAATACCCTAAGCAATTACATCACAGTAGTTCATAATTGCTAGAGGCGGGATTAAGACCGACGACCTTGGTGTTCAGCAGCTACCGACTGCGCGCATTGGGCCAACGGGCGGTGAAATGGCGTGGTTTTGCAGCGGCAAGAGTGAATTTCAGAAGTGGATATAAGTGCATGGTTTTCACCGAATGATGAAATGATTTTTTGGATTTAATTAATTAATATTGCCATTTGAACCTTCACATAGTTTAAAATAAGCAACATAAACCATTATCATTGCACATTGCGTACACATTGACGGCTTTTGAAAACTGTCCTTAACCTGTAGACTCGATTAATAATAATTGGTTCGAGGTCAGACAGACTCGAAAAACGTCTTGGCAAGATTATATCATTCAAATTCTACGTCCACTAAAGGCTCAATCAAATTTTCTATATTTCTAAATTTAAGGAGTACTTTTTATTAACGATGTTTTGCATGGTTCCCCCCGGATGAAGTGCCGACATCTGCGGTATAGCACAATACAGAAATTGGAGAGGTATTGCCATAATTTTAGAATTTATGAAAATTTACCTTCATTTCTAGCTGTCTCAAGTGGAAATGGAAACCATCCATTCATTTCGATGACCTGATAACCGCAGAAACTACTATTGCAAACGATAAATGCAAGAATTTAAAATGCGCGAGGTAATTTAGAAGTGAACTCGGAGCCGGTCAGCTACAATTTACGCAGATAACTTAAATTTTGCATCATTATTTCGATTAAGGATCAATCCTTTCTTGTTTCCTTTGGAATTACGGTTAAATGAAATTGAAAAAAAAAGATTATTTATTCCAAATCCTTCTCTTTCTGAATCAACCTCGATAAAAAATGTGACTGTTTTCGAAAAATGAACTGAAAGAAAAATCTTGGGTTATCGTAGAAATTTACTACAAGTCACAGAATTGGAATTTAACAATACATACAAGAATATAAATGCTAGAGGATACAGAAGGTACTTACATTTAAATGTTACTCTTTAAACTAAAATGAATTTCCAAAACGATTTGCTGTCAAATCTCAGGTCATTAAGCCAACTGAAACCAAGTAGGTATGTACCATTTATTTATCTTCCTTTTGTTGAGATAGTATCTTTCTTTATGGCATCAATGAAATTGTGAATAGAATAATAAAAGTATACAATTGCTTTACTTGCAGGAATCCTTCCAAAAGAAATTCAAAAACTACTACGTCAAGGACATTAAAACTTCAATAGTGCATGGCTTGAAGTAAGCATTATTCGTAAGCGTGAGTTGAATCATAATTGTATGCTGTTTATAGTTGTTTAAAACTAGAATACGACTAAGAAATGACGGAAGTAGTGGTTTCCAAATTTCGGGGTGCTCTTTTTTCCAGAAAATGGAGAGAATTTGGTAAATCTGTGACTAGATGGCTGTCTCCGAATTGAATAGGTCACAGAGTGTAATAAATTATTCCGGTTTTCAAAAACCGTAATTCGTATTGTTCAAACTTACCACCTAATCCCAGCATTAAACAGAAAATATTTACTTCTACATTGTACCCAGTAAGCCGCCGCAAGGGCACGTGGCGGAGGGTGCTAGGTCACCCATTTAGCTCGCTCAGTTCGTATGAATCCTTTTTCTTCAAAGTAAATAGTTTTTGAACCGATTTTAAAATAAGGTAAAAATAAATTCTTTGGTCTCTTTAGGCCACAAAAACTTTTACAGATTGGTCTAAAAACACACGTGCAATGACAGACATCCTGATTTCTCTACAAAATAATAACGGTCGTAAATTAGTATCAAAAATGGTTTACAGCAATAAGTTTGAGTCACTATCCTTACCCTATGAAATATAGCAATATAAAAATCAATCAATATGTCCTCCCGAGTTCCTAACATAAATATTTACTTTTCGTCCCAAAAAAAATATATATAATGCAGTAATGCGAGCCGTTAAATAAGGTTTAGCATGGTATCATAGATATTGATAATAATAATCTCCATTTTCATATGCCCATAGTCATTCATAATTGGAATGCTCCAGTATAGAAGTAACGCGGGTGCTCGGCGTCCGTACCTGCACATTCACATGCATGAAAAAGATGTTTCCATTCTCCTGGAAATTAAAATTTTATCTCTCCTTCTGGTTAAACTTCAAATGTGAAGGAACAAGGGCATATCAACTGAACGATGTGATACCTTAAAATCTGAAACTTTTGTGTTGTTAATTTTTCAAACAATTGAATTTCGAACCAATAATCTCCCTTAGTTCGAAAAATTCTAAAATACGTGTATATGTATTCATGAGAAGCTCCGTGGGGGTATTAAGTTAAAACCTTTGAGCAGACTCGAGTAATAGGCCATCGAAATCGTCGTCTGTTTGACCCTAGATAAAATTGATTTCAGGAGACTTGATAATCCTCGAGGTTAGCACCATACCGATTGGAAGAATTCTAAGGTTTAGAAAAATGAATTAATTTAAAAATGCTACACAATGGAAGTATTAATGCAGTTGATGTCGCATTTTATCGAACTTTATTTTGCCTACTATATCATTAAATTTCAACTGGTTCAAATATAATATATTGTCTCTGATCTGCTTCATTTAGATTGAATGTACCGGTATATTAACATATGACGCACGTTTTATCAGCTGTTAATGTACTTAGCTAAGTAAAGTATAATAAAATTTGGAAGCCACCCATCAACTTTATTTTTTAAGCAATTGTTTTCGCGAAGTAGATAATTCTAACAGACTATGTGCATGATATAATAAATTAGACATGGAATTGGTATGAGACATACATTTGTATCTATTTCAGTATATATGTAAGATAAAAATGCTAATTTAAAGTTTTCCTATATATCTCTCCATTTACATTTACCTTTTCCTCGTAATATGAATATCTTCCATTAAAATTCAGATGAAAGATCGTCATGGTAACTTTCGAAAAATTTTGATGACATTCGGATCGTAAGGATTTATTCCCCACCCAGAATGTTTAGCGAATTTTCTCATAAACATCGACAAGTTCCTTAAAATTTAAATGAACTTCAAAGGTAACGGACATTTGGTTATATTACTAGCTTTCACTAATTATTTCATTATATTTACAATTGTAGAGTGCATAGGTAAAATTATGAGTCCAGTAAGTCTGAAATTCTAAAAATATTGGGATTGACTGATTGAATTAAGTCACCTCTAATAACTACTGGTTTTCATGATAAAATCGTGTCATCTCATTCTTACGATCAGCGTGCAGACAAAAATTTTAAATATTTCATTGTATGCGATAACTAGATTAGTGTTAACACAATGCATTACTGTAATTCAGTAATTTTCAAAATAAATTGATCTAAAAAGATAGGGCACAAGAGTGATAAGTCTATACACCTTGCATTTCTTTACGAAAGTTTGGTCTTTTCAATTAGCGTGGGCGTTAATTTAATGTGCATGTGTATACCTAAACACAAATTAATATCTAGTGAGATTTGCTCAAAGAATATTCTTGAATTCAAAAGGCGATTCTAAGTTAATTGGCAACATAATAACTTCCCATAGATTATTGCTCGGTTATCGCCATCTTGATTATCTGTTTATCCCAACGGAAAGAAGCAGCCTTTTTAACGTTTAGTCAAGTTCGTATCACTGCTTGTTTTTTCAAGAAGCTTGATCTCGAATGCCAGTTTACCTCCACCTTATTTTGAGCCATGAAGCACCTAAATATTCCCTCAGTGTAAATGCGAGCGACACAGAAATCCAACCGACTGTATCCATGCCGTATACAAATTTATCATGGATGGTGAGGCTTAGGCGGTATTTTATCCATATTATTTCCTTATCTTCCAATTGTCCCTTTCGCAATTATTTCCGGTTCTGTTAATTTTCCATTAACCGTTAATCTGTTGATATAATTGGGAAAAAAGTAACTGTAAGTTGTCTGTATCCAAAATATTAACATTACAATCTTCTTTCCCAGAAAAGATGCTGGCGATTGCCTTGACGATGTTGGTGAGACCCCCATTCATCGGAAGGGAAAAGAGAGAAAAATAAAGTTTTATCTCAGCGATGGAGCAGCAAGAGGTGAGAATAATTTATGCAATTTCTCGGATAAAAAATATATCAATCGGTGCAAAATATCACTTAAAAATCTTTTTAAAACAATCTTATTTCTGGTACGAATACCGAAAAAAAAATGAAATTCACAATGAATTTCGCATTTTTCGGAAACAAAGGGAACATGCAGTAGCATTCTAATTCCCATGAATTCCATTAAAATTTGAATGAACAGAACGAAAATCTTTTAGACAACTTCATAAAAAAGCATTTTTCACCAGGTCTACGAACCATAAGACTAATTTTGTTATCAATGACCAATAATGAGACCAGTGGCAGTCATTGAAAGCACACATTGACAGCCTTTGCCGATCCACCCAAGGTCCTGTTCAGAACTATGATTAATATTGATTTCCTTATTTTTTTGAACAGTGACGGAAAGTATTAGGCACTTTAAGTGCAAGAAGCAATGCTACATTTGGGACGAAGACTGCGAGAGTTTCCTAAAACTGTCTGGATTGGATGTCGGCTTAAGGAACGGAGATTTCCATCGCCTAGGAGGATTAACAGAGCAGGAACAAACACTGAGGTAATCATGAATTCATTTATGGGTCCCATTGCTGGGCACTCCGTTTAAATGACAATTTCCCCTGGTTATGAGGCTGCTTCGTTTCTGAGGCAGTATACACATCTGTTGACAATATTATAAATACATAGGGCCTTCAAGAGAAAAGGAAACGTTCTTAGAAGCTACGACTACAAACGTGGCGAAACAATATTAATTGCATTTCATTTACCAGGATAGTGAAACGATACATTTCCACCGCGTCAGCATTTCGTATCAAAACATATCATACCACCAGTCGTACGTAAATATTCGATCCTGGAAGATATGAGTAATTTCCAAAATACTAAAGGAAACTACCTCATTATAAAAAATTCACATCTACGAACATATATTTTTTCGCATTTTGGAAACCAAATAATAGGATCAAAAAGAAAGCTCGTCCAATAAAACCACTCTCCGCATTTTACCGTGTGCAATCAAATGAAATGCGATTAGGGAATACAATTTGGTCATTTTGTTGGAAACTTTTGTCTGAAACTTGAGTGCTACGGTTCATTTTAGCAACTGTAAAAAATTCATGGTCTACTTTAACAGCAAAACTAGATGGTATAGGGCTATAATTAGTGAAACTATTATTGTTTCCTCCGGAATTTCGGAATCCAAATCTCACATAAACCTTAACGTGGATTTATCATTGTTTCAGAGTTAATGAAATAATACACGTACGTGAGGCGTAATATATCTTCTAAATATGCAATACAAATCACGGTGATGTATTTATTTGTGACAAATGCGAATTATGCCACGTTGAGACAAAAGTGATGCGGTTTTATGACCGAGGTACCTATTTCGCATGCATGCTGCTAAAAATAGGAAATATTTTAAATATTAATTTATGAATTACTTGAAGGCTTAACTGGCTTCTATCTTTAAATAGCTACGTTGGCCGCAATTTAAGTGGTAATCTTCAGGTTACTCGGGCTACAGGTAAATTTTGTTCAAACGCATTTGTAATTTTTGTAACACTGAATAAAAATATAGCGTTCATCAGAGAGTCGATACTATCGCCAAACCGAATGTTCCATAATATTTTCTAAAGACGCGATAAAATATTTTAATGCGCTATTGCCTACTTGTAACCACTACTTAATTTTCAATTTGACATTTTTTTAATTCATATTTTGTAATGACGGACCGAAGCAATAATTTCTAAACCGAATACACTACCAGAAAGCTAGGCATAATCCATACTACGCCATGCCCCTAGAGGTTCTCCCTGCACATCACTTTTTGAGACTGAACGTCATGCTTGGAACCTATTTTCCTTACATCTCGCGCTCATTTGGTCCCGAGCCACCGTTGCAGATTTTGGTGCTTGATATTATTCATGAAACTGGGTTTCCCTGTACCTACGGCAAGCGATTGTTATCCAAGAATTGTCTTTATCTCAAAGCGAAAAGAGATTGCCACATTTTTCCATCGGTTGTAGACTCACCAAATGAATTCCTGTCAAAGGAATTCCATCATATCAATGGAATGAACTCTCTCTCGAGCGGATTAATGGAGTCGAAAGTCCGTTGGATGATAATACAACACCATGCTCGGAACTGCACTCGAACCTGCGAATCATTCGTGAGAGTCGGAAAGCTGTCCGCCTACCGGACAAACTGGGTGGCCTCAAATTGGAGTCGCAGATTAAAACAAAACTCAAATAGACTTCGGGTAAATCAGGTTCGGTCAGATCCCATCGACCTCGTGACTCGGCTTGAAATCCCTTACGATTTCCCATCATCGCTGAAGGTCGTTTTATGCTCGGCATTTTCTTCCCCCTGTTCGTGTGAGAATCACTTCGCAATTAGTTTCGATTGTGGTCCCGAAAAGGCCCAAAGTCGTACAGTGACTTTCAGCATGTGGCATGCGATCTTCACTGTGGAATATTTCCAGCGCTAATTTCTCTACTGCGTGCCCTCTTCGTGCATTTATCTAACGAGCCGACTTCACCTTGCGACCAAATCAGCCATTTCGAACGAAGGGCAGTGGCGAATATTGATAATGAAACCATGCCTAATGGCCACGTGATAATGCCCTTCTTCCCGTTTTCCGCCTATCTTGCGGACTCACCCCTTCCTCTCGCACTGTGCATATTCCTCATTCTTTCTCCTAACCCTCACTGCCTGCAATGTAAGCACCTTTCCACCCATAACATGCGGAGAACGCTTAGCAAGTATACTGCCAATGCAGGACGAAAAGAGGAGGGAGAGTGAGAAGAAGAACACGGAAAGAGACCTGAGATCGAAGTCGAGAGCAGGAAGGAAAGAGTGAGAAGTGGTGTATGTTGCGATTAAGGAATGAAGCTGTGATTATCTTTGTTTCATTTCCCGAATCTCTGGCAAATTCTTAAACGAGCTAATAATTATATATTAATGAAATGTCGATAAATAAACCGGTATATAAAATAGAGGTCGATAAAAAAACTGATATATTTTTCAATTGTAAATTAACTGTCTAGTTCACTGCAAATTGCTTATTATTGACCACACATTGTGCTATCCAGCTTTGACACGTTGACATTTTTATGGCATGCGCTAAAGGCTTGGATCAAATAAATTTCAATAAACGATAATACTTAGGAAATTAACGGCGTGAAAATACGAGTAAATACGAAATCGTAAAAAAACTATAGACATTCAAATGAAAAAAACCATTTGAGCCACCAACAAAAATGAACAAATGTGCAGCATGCAACGTTGAATAGCACAAGAGCAAATATATTATGTTTTTCATGATAAAATGCGAAAATAGGGAGGAATCTATAAAAACTGTAAAAAAATTGCTTATATCTGCCAAAGTACGTAAAGCTCACAACAATGTTTCGGTCTTATTTTTGCGAAAGATATAACGGGTTAATTATACGACATCTAAGATTGATTCAACGTCATAATTCGCATGAACATAGTTATATGATTATTTCATTTCACGCATTCTAAAATAAATATTTTCGTTCTATTCAGAGAAATATCGTAATCATTAGTATTAGTATCTGAACGAAATAATTAAAGTGATACTTTTTACATGGCCCACCAATTTTCTTATCGCTCGTCCCCACCCCACAACACTACTTAATCGACCCGAAGACTGGTTTTGATAGATGAGTGAAGAGCTAAAGAGCTCTGCCCTTTGCTAATGCGTGTGTGAATTGGATACATTGAGTGTGGGGTTCTTTTCCCGGTACCACCTAAGGTTTCCCTCGAAGTTCAGCACAACAAAACTCGGCTTGGATTTAAAACGGAATTATCTAGAGTCAATTAACGGGATTTAAATTCTCCAAGAGCCCTCAGGAGGCCAACGCTCTTATTTGACGCTTGGATACGCAACAATTAGTTTCATGGAAAATGTATCAGTCAGTCATCAAGCAAGGTCGCGGATTCAATGGCCAAACATCATGGCATAATCGTCTTTATTGACCATTTCAGACGGTGTTGTGGCAAGAAATGACTTTAGCCGCTATTGAACCCGTTTACGAGAGTACTAACTTCAGCATTTGACTGTTAAATAAATATGTTTAAGCATGCTTACTTCCGTATGCAAAGGTTTGATTAGCGACATGGTTGATGTTCAGCTAAGCAACTTTTACATTACCCTGACAGCATTTTTAATAGACACGAGCATAAGCTCGTATAAACTTGTTTTTTTCATTATGACCTGCTCCATAGGAGTTGTAATTTTCGTGAGTTTTATTTACCGTTTAAGGTATAAAATAATTTTAGCCTTCACTTGGTAACGAATAGACAATGCATACATACAATCTTAATATATATTTAAATACATTACCCGCAATAGCTGAATCGAATTGGGAAATTTGCAATAGAACTGCCAACATAAACACGCTTGGGAGTTTGTTCCCCATTCAAATTCACTCCACGGAATGATTTCTTTGGTATGTTCCTTAATAGAGTGTATTCCCTCTTTAACATTTAAAAACCGAAGGTTCGCAGTTCATAAAATGTGATTTTGCCCTTAATTACTTCGTCCTGCATATTCCTCTCCCATTCTGGTCCACGAATGTGCATCCTGCATGTAGAGAAGGGGACTTCCTCTCGTACTGACCACTCCTTCACCACTGGAGCCCTCATGTTTATAATAAATAGACCTTCGACCTAGTAATTGATAGGGTTATCAGAGCATTCAGCGATTTACGCTAACGAAGTGGATATTTCTAGTGAAATGACTGTGCTATTTCTGAAAAGAAATTTCACCAGTCTTTCATGCGTCAAGAATCGCACCACATTTGCTAACATGCAAGTTCTCCCACTTGTTAAAGAGTAAAGTCAAAAGAATCCTCTGGAGTTTTTTTTTAACAGCAAAAACTCGGAACTAAAGAAAAATTATTAATGATAAAGAAACAATAAATTAAAATATTTAATCAATTACTTTCTTAAACAATCTTTCGAAGGGCGAAATAAACGTATTTCCAAGAGTAATTTGGAACTGTTTCCATCAAATTTAATTCTGTTTGCAATATTAACATGATGTACTTTTTCTCTCCCACAGACAAATTGCCTACGGCCCAAATGAGATCGCAATACCAGTTCAAGGAGTTTGGACTTTGTTGATTCTTGAAGTACTGAATCCGTTCTACGTCTTTCAATTATTTAGTTTAATCATCTGGGGTTTCGAAAACTACTACTATTACGCCATTGCCATCATTATCATGTCTGTCTTCGGCGTGACCACCTCGGTCATTCAAACAAGACGGGTGAGTGACTTTGTTTTTTGTTGGTGGCGGTCTAAAATCAAACAAGTTATTTCGTACTTAGAGAAATGAATCGTAATCCTAAACATAACCTGAAATTACGACTTACAACCTAACCTTGTACAACATTTTTTAGCCGTTAGACTATTTAGTTGAGGAAATCTATATTCATGCATTTAAAAAGCGTCCATCAATTAACTACACTGTCATTACTGTTGCTCTTTAAATTAACTGATAAACGCTGGAAAAATGGTAAATTTTGATGGCATGAGTATCAAAGAAATATTTGGATGAATACAATTAAGGGTAACACTACCGATTCTTTCCTCAACATTTTAGATAATGGAAGAAGGAATGGAAATTCATATTTCCCCAAGTGTGAATTGGAACCCTAAAAAGTCGAGATGAATATTTAACGGCTTTAACAAGCTTGCATATTATCATCCAGAATGTTGCTACAATGCATGTTGCTCTTACCAACTAATCTATCATGGGCCCATTTTAAATTTGATATAACAGAACCAGAAAAAACTACGGAGGACGGTGACATCGTCGGACGTCGTTACTGTGATTCGCAAGGTCGAAGACGGCGAGGAGAAAGAAGTTAAGGAAGAAATACTGGCGAAGAATCTTGTGCCCGGTGACGTCATAGCCCTGCACCCGTATGGGTTCACTCTCTCCTGCGATGCTGTCTTGCTGTCGGGAAACGCGATCGTGAACGAGAGCATGCTAACAGGTGATCTCAATGCATATTTACAAGTATCGCTTTTACGGCCCTCGAGGTGCCATTCCATTCCGTCATCCATAGAGTACTAATCTGGAAATGTTGGGGTGAGTTCGTATACTACGGATAAGTTTAAAAAACACAAGCAAGTGAAATCTCTGGTCATTATCTGAAGTCCAGAAACATTCTTACCACTAATGATGAGGACCGACAGACAAGAAAAGTTTAACGGTAAAGCTGCACAGTCCTTTTGTATGTGAGTATTTTATAATTATTATTATTATATTATTTATAAGGTAAGTTTTTTTTGGATGGACACAACTTTCAAATAAATATTTTGTAACTCCATTCGAAACATAATCGAGCAACCTACTCTACTTCAGGTCTCTCTTCATCTCTGTGTACTTCTTTCCTCCCTTCATCCCGTCCAACATCCCTATCCTGTTCCTGCCCTTTCCTCGCTTGCCCAACATTCTTCCCTCTATTACCGTCTTCAACATTCCCACTGCCACTCAATACGCCTTTCATCCATTTTTCCTGCCTCCATAGGATTTCTCTCAACAAACCCCTCTCCTCGCCCGCCATCCCTAGTACTTCCTCATTTGTTTTCCTCTCGGTCCATTTCACCTTCTCCATTCTTCTCCACACCCACATTTCAAAAGCCTCCAATCTGCGTCTATCTTCTTGTTTCAGTGACCACGTTTCCGCGCCCTACGCTCCATATCAAAGTTTTTACGAGTATTTTCTTTACCTCCCTACACAACGTTCCCATCATCAGCTCCCTATACATGCACACATATAATTTATTTATACACATGTTAAATTGCTTCTCTTTCAGTAACTTGTTTCCGATATATTAACGAGCACAACTATTAACTAAACGGAACTTTCGGAAGTAATATGAAAAATAAAAATTGATCAAATTATTTGGGACACATTTCGTCAGTGAGATACTCCTTTGTCCTTTTCAACGTATTCTCGCGCGGGTTTCATCTCATCATCACCTTGTCTGCCTTCTTGCTTCCCAGGCGAGAGCGTTCCCGTGACAAAGGTTCCCATCCCAAATGATGAGAAGAAGTTCGAGGAGAAGGACGACAACATTAAGCACAGCGTCCTCTTTTGTGGTACGAAAGTGCTGCAGACGCGATTCTATGGCAACGAGTGGGCGCGAGCCGTCGTGCTGCGCACGGGATTTCTCACCACCAAAGGTCAAATTGTACAGACCATCCTCTACCCTCCTCCGGTGGACTACCGCTTCGAAAGGGATTCCTACAAGTTCGTGTTCGCCTTATCTTTTATTGCCATCGGTGGATTTATCTATTCCGCGATCACAAAGGTGGGTTTTAGAAGTAAATTCTGCTAAATGATCTCCCTCAGTCGCATTGAAGATTCACTTTAGATTTCCATTACTCGATTCACGGCATATGCAGAAGTTATCTACTGTAATATCAAATATATAACATCTGAGTGTTGATATTATTTGGAGAATAATATCAATATTCGGATAAAAATGATAAAGGGTGGTCATTTTAACTGCTAAATGAACTGTGCTAAAACTAAAAAAATAATCCAAGTTACTTTTGTTAAGTGCCATCTCACCCGCATTAGAGGCTTAATCGATGCTGTGGTTTAACAGGAGTTTGATTACCCTGTTTGAAAGTTGTTCAGTAATTTCCAACTCATGATAAACTAAACAGGATGTGGAAAAGACCCAGTCCAGTTTCTTCAATCTAGTTTTTCCAGTAAAATTGTTCAAAATGTTATCAGAGTTGCTGTGGATTTTATCTGATTCCGTAAGAAACCTTATCTCTGATTGATTGCAAATATTTGACGGGATTTCAAAAACGGTCTAATCGATGCAGCTTGACACCTCTCCTTTCATGCATAATCACATTTTTCTCCAACCACTCTAATCAAGCCAAGTTTATTTGAAGTGGATTCGCAAGTTTTGAAGGTATTTTTAATTATTAATATGTGAGCCATATAAAGGATTGGAGGTAATAGTGACCTGAAAGTACTTGTCTTTTAGTTGAAGTTACTTGTTTCAACCACGACTATTTTATATGTAGTTCTAATTTTCCCCTTACTCTTGCTCCAAAACTTCTTTATTATGCATTTATGAAGATTCAGTTCTAATCACCATTCTTAATTACAATCCAAAATGTTTGTTTTACAACAAATCGTCGGCAACGTTCAATGTTGAAATCAATATGGAAACTCATGTTGTTGGCTCTTGAAGGAGAAATTGCTCTAGGTAAAGAAGCTTATACAAAGAAGAGAGAGTTAATGGCAAGAGCCTTAGTTAAAGAAGTGTTTGGTGGAAACTTTGACAAGGGCAAAGTTTTGTATTGTTCTGAAACTTGGTTGTCGCAATAAGGTATGAAAATAGATGAAACTTTCTATGTGTCAATGTTAAAAATGGAATAAATAAAGTTTGCAATGATCAAAATAGATGACGAAATGCAGGACATGGCAGGGAAGGAGAGAAGTTTGTTAAGTGAAATTAAAAGAAGGCAGTAGATATAAATCCAGAGGATACTGAAGATACCGATGTTAAGATGATGAAGAATGTGATCAATGGGAAAATGTTGGTAAATAAGGTGGAGGAAAGGAGAGAATACTAAGTTGGACAGATCGATGAGAGTTGTAAAGTATGTGGAACTATAAAATGATGAATCGTAACGTTGATTTTTAGGGTATTTAGTGTCGTGTTAGGCAGGACTTACAAGATTAGCAGCGTTTTTACACTAGATCCATCAAAAACCTATCTCGCACGGTTGAATTCTGCTTAAAGCAATTCATAATATTTAATTTTTTTAATTTTACTGCTGTTAGGGGCCTTGTGGAAGGCTTTCTTAAAGTGTAAAAGTCATATCCCTTGGATTATTCCTTTTCTCTGAGGTTACAAGGATTGCCAATTATATTTTCAGCCTATTCATGAAAAAAAATTCCTTTATTATTGAAATTGGGTTTTTTGTTTTCCGAAGTATTCTCCATGATAATCAATACACTTTGGCATGCGCTCGAATCAATTTTCGTAACACTTTTTCCACTCTGACTGAGGTAACTCAAAACCTGGTTTTCGAATACATCAACGGCTTCATCGGGCGCCGAAAAACGTTGGCAACAGATTTTTTTCTTGATAAACGGAAATAAAAGGAGTCATTTAAATTAGGGCTGTACGACGGATGACCCATCAATTCGACGTTTTGGCCAGTCAAATAGGTAGTTGTTTCAGCCGATTTATGAGAGCTTACATTGCCATGATGAAGAATGATCCTTCGTTGCCGCTTCTTTTTCCGTATTTCACCAAGCACTTTTGGCAAACAAATGTTTTTTGTAGCATTCAGAATTCACGGTTATACGTGGCTCTAACGGAACGGTTGACACATTTCCAGTTATTCCGAAGAAACAGGTGATCACTTGCTTTGATGTTCCTCGCGCACGAGTCACTTTTGTTGGATTTGGCTCATCTCTGAAGACACATAGAGTGGATTGCTCTTTTCTTTCAGGCTCTTACGCATAGATCCAAGATTCGTCACTTGTGCAGATGTTAAACACAGCTCTTGATGCACCGCGATTGTATTTCCTGAGCATTTCTTTGCACCAATTGACACGATCATCTTTTTGAGCTATGTCCAATGCGGGATCCAATGCGAACAATTTTTTTTTACGGCTAACTGCTCATGCAATATCTTATTGGTGCTCGTCATACTGATCCCCAAGGATGCCTCAATCTCACGATAAGTCACATGACGATCTTCCTTTACTAGTTCTTGCACAGCATCAATGTTTTCTGACACAACTGATTTTGGACGACCTGCACGACTTTCGTCGCTGAGCGAACGGCGAACAAGATGGAATTCGTCATACCAACGTTTCACAGTGGCAAAGAATGGGCCTTCATCGCCAAAAGTGGAAGTAAGTTGATCGATGCACTCCAATCTTGATAATCCACGTCGGAAGTTGTGAAAAATCATCGCACGAAAGTGTTCACGAGTTATCACTATTTTTTCGCCGAGTAAAATTTTTCGAGTCACTGTAAACAACACAGGTTATAATCAAACGACAAAAAAAACGTTCTGAAGAAATTTAGCGTTAAAAAGGTCAAACTTTCAGATGACGCCAAATTCATTTAATGTTGTCAAGGCAATAAATATAAATAGCAACCCTTGTAGAATGTGTTGAATAATATGACCCAGATGTTTCATTTAATCCACATGTTTAAACTCATATTGACTTAAGCTTAACACGCTTCTGCTTTCCAGAAGTAATAATGAATTTCATTTGATGAGCCTTCAAGATTTTGTGAGATAGCATGACAACAGTAATGTTATGTCTGTAATTAAATTCATCCAGATGTATGTGGGGCTTTGTGTACTATGCTATATCTCCCTTTGATCTAAATTTGGCTTACGCTGGCTTCAACTTTCTTTAACTTCAGCAAAATGATGCAATAATAGGGTGGTAGAGAGCTCGAGTCCTTTTTAGTTTTATTTAGTACTCTGTGACCCACCAACAGGGTGTGCGGAAGGGGGTTATTACACACGATACTATTCATGACCCAAAACACCTTTAGCTCCTAGCACGGTCAGTCAAACATTATTTTATTCTGATCCCTTACTGTTCATGGGACAAATGCCATCTTAAATCTATTTTTTCCTCACTTATCTATTTAATTGTTTTGACATGATCTCTCCAACCATAATACTAGGGTAATAACCTTTTCCTAGAAAAACACTTTTTTCAAACCAAAAATATGATTTTAGAAAAGCTAAATCAACATCTACAGCATTCCATTAATTCATTACAAATCTACTAAATGCTATGGACAATTAGTATCTATCCCTGGGGATATGCCTTGATCTTACTTCACTTTTGATACTGTAAATCGTGAGATTTTGTTAAGGTAATTAAAAAATATGGTATTTAGGTCATCTCAAATTCAGATCATAGATCATCTTCAGGGAAGATATCAAGTAGTTGAAATATCCCATTTTAATGAATCTACAAATCACAAAGCACAATCACAATCAGTCCAAAAAGTGGATAAAATAGGTGCTCCTTAGGGCTATATCCTAGGTCTTCAATATTTATACTTTACACAAATGATATGCCAGATTGTACCTTCAATGCCAAATCCATTCTTTTTGCTGAGGATACTAAAAGTACCAAAACCAGTTCTGAGCTACAATAAAAAGTACACTTCACAATAATATGCCTTCAAAATTATTTCAAAGCAACTTATTGTCAATAAATGTACAAAAAACAGTATTCATACATTTTGGCAAAAATCCTTCATTCTCTGTTAAACTCCCTGATAAGGACCCAAATTTCGCTGATAGCATAAATGTCTTGGATGTTCAGATTGAATCATCCCTAAAATGGTCCAATATATTCACAAATGAAAATCTAAACTTAATAAAACTCCTTTTCAGTTTAGATATTTGTTTTTAGTACTTGTTCAAATATCCTAACATGTATTTATCATTCATATTTTCAATCTCGATCATCATGTGGCATTATATTCTGGGGTGACTCAACCCATAGCCAAAAGATTTTTAAAATGCAGAAACAGCTCATAGGACCTATCTTAAATTTCCCTCTCATACACTTCTTGCAAGCCTCATTTTCAAGAACTGCACATTATGCCACTGGCTGCTCTTCATGTAAATAATCTAAGTTTATTTGTTAAGAATAACATGCATATATTTGAACAAAGCCTACATATATATATATATATATATGTGTGTGTGTGTGTGTGTGTCTTCATAATACATGTACTAAACTAGACACAGATATTAAGGCAATATCCTCTAATTTGAGTTGTGACGGACCTTACCACTAAGGAGCCAATTTTTTTCAAATGCTTCCTCCAGATTTGAAAGCAACTACTTCAAATAATTTCAAGCATAATCTTAAAGCATGCTTACCTTTAAACCTTTACACTCTATGCGTGAATCTTGCACATTATGTAAAGAAAAGTCTAAGATGTTGCTTGTAAAATATCCCTATGACTTATTGACCTACGAATTAATGACCTATGAATTAGGTAAATAACCTTTTTTCCAAGTGATGTATACTAACAAAATTGATTTATAATTTTTGTTTAATGATAAAACCATGTTGAACCAGGTGATGGTGAATAAGGCAATAAATAAATATGATGGGGCTAATAATACATTTTCAACATCATTGCTAAAGAGATATCCTTCCAATTTATGCAAGAGATTTAATCTGTAATTTAGCCTTCGCTCCTCGAGTGATTCCCAACTTAAATTCTCTAATAATTTTGATATGCCATCCAGTTTGGTCATGGTACCAGTTCACTAATCTAGCTTCTCTATCCTGCATGCAATCCAATTCAGTAATTAATCCAGCATGTTCTAAAGAGACCTAACAAGTGAAAGATAAATTTCCCTTTTAACTATTTCATCATATTTCCCCAGCACTCTTCTAACAAGTCCTAATTTTTTTGTTAGCTTCCCCCAAATTCCCGTATATGTTTCACCCAGGAGAGGTTGTGAGCAAGGGTAACACCTATGCATTTAATCGAGTCTACACTTTCTATTTCAGTCTTCCTGATGGTGTAGGGTTTCAGGTGGTAATTGCTCTTTTCCCAAAAATTCATCAATATGCACTTTTCTAACCACCGCATTGTCAGCAAATAAACGTATCTTACTATTAACTACTGAGTTTATGTTGTTACTGTAAATAAGGAATAGTAGAGGTCCAATAACTCTTCTCTGGGGAACACCTGAGTGATGTTTACTGCATTAGAGCAAACACCATCCACGTGTATGACTACTCTTTGTACCTAACTATTCAAAAAGTCTTTAGTCCAGCCCAGGGTGTTATTAACGATGCCATATGCTTCTAGCTTTGTGAGTAGTTTCTATGAAGCACTTTGTCAAAAGCCTTTTTAAAATTTAGAAAAACCGCATTCACTGGAACATTGCTCCCTCCTGAACTAATGATATCATGAACAAAAAGGGCAAGCTGTGTCTTGCAGAATTTACCCTTTCAGAAACCTTGCCGGTTATTCAACTACAACTTCCGATTATTGAGGTCTTCCAATATCAAACTAGTAACTATATATTCCATGACCTTGCATGATATGGATGTGAGGTAAATAGGTCTGTAGTTGCTCGGTTCCTCCTTGTCTCCGTTTTCCAATATAGATGTTACATTAGCCATTTTCCCATCACTAGGAACCTTGTGATCATTTAGCATCTTCTTAAACATAATGTCTAGATACGGCGCGATTTCCGACGATAGTTCCTTGTATATATACAAGCGGGTATTCTATGGGACCCGGAGAATTTATTAGGATTAATATTTTTCAGCAAACGTTCTTTTTCCATTAAATGAGATTTCAATTTTGGGCATCGGTTGGCTGGTACGATTTGATAAGCTATCGGAGACATTCGATGAGACATTAGTGAAAACGCTTTAAAAGAAGGAATTCAATAAGTTGCCCTTTCCCAAACTCATGATTACTCTTTCACCTTCTTCCTCAACGTTCGTTGTTTTTTGGTGTTGTTTTCGCTCCCGTTGCCGGCAGTATCTTATGTAGCAAGCGCTTCGACCTGCTGGGAATGGCATCGAAACAGTCGTTGGCAAAAGACAACGAACTCTAAGAAAGTTCCGTAACTGTCCACCACCCAACAATGGGGTACGGTAGGAATCTTCAGGCCTCGAAAGAAATATATATTTTTAAGTTGATACCACCACTGGGTCCAGAGTATATATCTACCTACTCTACATCATTGCTCCAAAATGTTTTTCTCTCTGATATACCGCCTATTCCAAACTCTTATGTTTTAGAGCGTCCGCGCTATATCCTGCGAGGAGTGGGTAAAGATTTGCAAATATATCCACTTCAGTGCCAATTATTCTCGCGAACCTCTGAATGTCGTAGTTAGTCTGACTTTGCATTGTGAATAGTCTCTGTTAAATACGTTGCTGTCCGCTACTTGGACACATGCCATATGAAGCTATGTGTATTATTATTTTACGCAAGAACTAATTAACCTTAACGATCCTCAAATTATATATTTCAACATTTTTAAATAGTATTACTGTTGAAACTAGATGCAGAAGCGAGCACAATTCGGAAAGATAAAAATATTGTTCTCGAATCTTTTCATGAAGTTTCTTTGCATAAAATGCATTATCTTAGGCATTTTTGATCGAAAACGTATATGCATTCAAAACAGGTTATCCGAATTATATCACTTTCTGGAGAAGAAAATTTACTTTTTCCCAGAGTTCTTGTCAAGATACATAAGACGTTAAAGGAATTGCTATTATATAGTGCTATTAAATAGAGCTATTACATAGTGTACTTTCCCTGGCCTTGAAGGTTTAACAACCAGAATATCCTTCGGGAAATACATGAGATCCCATTTTCGTTTCAATGAAGGTGAAACTGGGAATTTTCGAACTTATTACATCTCAACGAAAATTTTAATCCTGTCCAAACACATTGTGACAAGTTATGGTTGGTTAGATAGCACATATTTCAATATAAAATCTCCCTGACAAGATAATAACAATGACAACTTACGTGCTTCCCGGCCGATGTGGGCGTACTTAGCTTGGACGATAATTTCTGTAATTGCTTAGTTTCCGTGGTAAATGACTGATTATTAGTGATTAAATAAATGAATAACGATATAACTTACCGATAGAAATCTGTTAAGTACAACCGTTTTTTAGGGTGAGATATTCTGAGGATAATAATGGGTTAATCTCCTTCATATTTTTAATAACGACTAGTCATTTATCAGATATTTTACCAAAAAGTAGTTAGGCCAGAAGGCCTAAACTAACATCATGATGGGTATACTATCGCGTTGTTAACAAAATCCCAGACAATTCCGATAAACCACAAGCCGCACTGCTATGCTAAATTTTACAGTAATCTGGTTTTAATTGTGCATGCTAGTTACATAGATTCCCAAATTATTTCATAAGTATTCATCAATTTTCGATATTAATAAGTGCGTAATGCGAGGTCTGTGTAGAGCTGCACGATGCCTCATGCCCTTCATCACACTCACTTAGCACATGTTAATTCTCACCCAAAGTTATTTTTATTAATTTTTCAGAGTAATTCTGACTCATTGAATGTAAACTTTGAGCATATCTTGGCACATCTTTTGCGAACTAGGTACACATACAGGTAGTAGTGCTTGACAAATAAGTTTGTTTTGACATTTCCTTGAACTCCATATCATTAGACCTACAAAATCCCAGTCTATTGAGTCAAATATATTCCTTCCTTCTGAGCCTGAAGGTTCTATCATTATGATAGTTGATGGGCCAAAAATGAGTAAGTGGTGTTTGATTAGATTTGGTGAATGTTTGACATCCAAAGGACTTCATCATTTGCAAACATTTAGTTCCAAAATTGAAACATGAGCCCTGATGTAGAAGCACCAAAAGTCTGAAATTTATTAATTTTTTATTGCTTGTTAAAAATTGAGGATTGCTCAAAATAATTACCCACTTAGTGTCACCTACAAGAAAAAAAGGGCTACATTTGTAAATTGCAGGACATATGGTGTGCTCCATGTTAATTTGATCATGATAGCTTCAATATTTTCACTTGTAATCCATCTTAATCCTCATTAGTATTTCAAATAGAGCGCTAAAATGAAAAACTCTTTCACCTCTCAAAGACTTGATTCACTATTGATGCCATGCCTACTTATAGATGGTAGTTCCGTACTGAGAGGAAAGGATTTTTCTACAGTCACAAAAAATTTCCACTTCCATTCCATCATGGAAATAAAATAGTCAGGGCCCTTATTTTCTCTGCTAGTAATTGGAGGCAATTAATATCTCCACCAATTATCCACATCCTCTGGTGAATTCCACATGGAGTCACACTCATATTGGTACTCATTGCGAAAATACAAATTACACTGTTATGCATTGAACAAATTTGTACACATTACAGTTCATGCTAAAACTATTTGAAAGGACTACTAGTTGTATGTGTAACTAAAACATGGTGTTATAACATTTTATAATTACTTCAACTTAGCAAATTTCAGTAGTATATAGACATTTTTAAAAATCAATAATGGCTTTATGTTTGCCGGAAATTGATAAAAGTACCATAAAAAACTCTCCTTTTCTTTCCAAAGGCACTACGAGGTAATTATGTCGGTAACACTGCCATCAAAGCCCTAGATCTTATCACAATAGCAGTTCCACCAGCACTGCCAGCAGCAATGACAGTTGGAAAGATGTATGCTCAACGCCGTCTTGAAAAGAAAGGAATATTCTGCATAAATTCAAGAGTTATCAATGTATCTGGTTCTGTGGATTGCGTCTGTTATGATAAGGTCTGTTTTAATACTAAGCAAAATCATGAAAGGAGTACATTTATGAAACTTTTTAACTGTAAATATCAACTTCTAATTTCATTTTTGCTATTTTTGAAATGAATCATGAATTTTAATTAGACAGGAACTTTGACAGAGGATGGCTTGAATATGTGGGGTGTAATCCCTGTCAAAGATAAAGAAATGCAATCACCAATCACAGAGTTTCCTCTTTCTGGAAAGTCCTCGGATAAAGGAACCAATATTATTGAAGAGAATGAGCACTTTTTAGTAGCAATGGCATCTTGTCATTCTCTCACTTATCTTGACAGAAATTTGATAGGTGATCCATTGGATATTAAGGTATGTTCAACATACTGTGTCTCTTCAATTACATTATAAAGAAGTATTATTTTTTAGTTTATGTTTCCGACAACATATTACATTTCAAAGTTAATAAATGTAATACCAGTCTTTGTTGGCTCATGAAATAAATTTTAAAGGACAGCAGTTTTTGTGTCCATTCATTTTTAAAATGTCTTCTGATTGACTTTAAGTACTTCTTTATTCACATGAAAAAACATTATATGCAGATGTATGAATCCACTGGATGGATTTTGGAAGAACCTGAGATGTCTGAGACAGCACAATATGATCTCCTGATTCCATTGGTAGTGAGGCCCAGTGATGAGTATATCATCTCAACTGGAGAAGACCAGGTATTAAGTACAACAAATTTAATCAAAATACTGTAAACCGCATTTTATGACCGAAATAATGTAAGCATGAGGAACAATCTCAGAGTAATTTTTTGTTCACTTCACCACACTTTTGTGGAACGTAGAATGCTTTCAGTTAATAGGTGGCATAATAAAACAATCACTAATTTACAGGATTTTCCATTTGAGGTGGGAATAATTCGCCAGTTTCATTTTTCATCCCACCTTCAGAGAATGAGTGTTATCACACGTAGACTTGGAAGCAGAAACTTTAACATTTACTGCAAAGGATCACCTGAAATGCTAATTTCACTCTCCAAACCTGATACAGGTGAGTCTCAAGCATATTTCAATTAACGTTCAATAGTAAATAGTGCTAAAAATCATACAAAAGTAGTGCAAACCCAAACCCTTGGATAATCCTATGTCTTCACAAATTTGAGGCACAGTCTTCTTCAGAGGCACCTTCTCCAAGATCTTTAGTTGAACCATAGTAATATTGGATTTAAGGTTTTTATGTAGCATTCAGATTGTGACATGGTGTCTAGAAAATACTTTAAATGCAGAATTTAACATGTATTGGATATGTTCTTATTCTTTGGACCAATGAGAACCTATCATTAATAAAAGGTCAATGCTTGATTTCTCTCTAACATTCCCCCTTCCTAAGTCTTATTGATCTCCAAATAATCCACCTCAGTCTTCATATCATTATTCCTCTTTATTAATATAGACTTGTAGTTTGAGTTACCCATACTTTTTGAGTTCTAAATTAAAAAGGCTAATATTTTAACTTAATGTTATGTTTAGATAAGAGGGGTTATTCATTCTGCACTCAAACAAATGTATCGATTATACATATATTGGCTACCTCCAATTAACAGTCCCTACAGGAATATCTACAACCATGGAATTCTACACAAAGAAAGGGTACAGAGTACTAGCCCTTGCATGGAAGCCTCTTCCACCAGAATTCACTGTGGTCCAGATCCATAGACTGAAAAGGGAACAAGTGGAGATGGATTTCATATTTCTGGGTCTCTTATTGTTTGAAAATAGGTTGAAGAAAGGAACAGCACCTGTTATTGCTAATTTAAACAAAGCTAAAATCAAACAGATCATGGTAACAGGTATGTTAATTGCTCAAAAAAATATCTTATCAAGTATTCCTGGATTATTTTATTTGCTCATTAACCATAAGCTAGCTACATAAAATGTATGCATATAATTTTCATAGCATGTGTTTTATAAATGCAGAGAAATCATCTAAAATAATTCAAAACTTTTGCAACTTAATTTTTTTGACATTTTGTACAGATGAAAATGTTTAATTTACGGTAGAGGAGCTTATAGCCTGGTGTTACCTTGAGTACAAAACCTTTGCCTCTAGAAAATATTATAGGTGTAATTATTCTTCCCCAGTCAGACCTCATAATTACCCCTTTCACAACTGTGGTCGATGCATAGCCCACCCTAGAGAGAACACAAGGCTGGAATGAAGCCTCCAAATGTGACATTCAAGGGATGAAGGCCCACCAGCCCAGGTGCATTGGGATTAGTGGGTTCTCAAGTTTTAATTTTCACATCCAGGCATGGGTGGAAACTAAGGGAGCAATAAAAAAATTTATAAATATAAATGTATGCATAAAATATTTTATTTCCTCGTTAATGAGCTTGGTTGACTATCCTATTATAATTATCTCTTTTCAATAAAAACACTAATTAAATATGTTTAAAAAATTATGAATGTGACAGTACTGATAATTATTCAATTTTAATATTTTCCAGGTGATAATATTCTAACCGCCATAAGTGTGGCTCATGAATGTGGGCTTGTTTCATCAAAGCAACAAGTTTACCAATTGGAGCCACCAGTCATGGTAAATAGCAATGGAAGTGTGATTAATGGCTTTACATGGACTGCTAAAAATATTTTTAAAGAAGATGATATCATAGAATTAAAAGCAGAAAGTACAGGGGATTCCATGAGCCATTCCAATGATCCAATCAACAAAATTGATGAAAACATAGAAATAGATATGGAAAAAGGAAAATCTAGTTTAACTTGTACATATGCACTAACGGGAACAATATGGGCTGAACTAAAGGCACATCATCCACAACTACTGAAAAAGATAGTGAAAAGTGGCAAAATATATGCCAGAATGTCTCCTGCTCAAAAACAACAACTTGTTCAAGAATTACAAGCTACTGGACTTTGTGTTGGTAAGGAGAATATTATGAAACAATTCTAATTTCTACTTGCCAGCTCTTTTACCTGCTCACTTTACTATTAAAATTTATCAATGGCTTTTAGCTGTGTTGTGGGGACATTTCTTCTTCTGCTATGATATTTTCACATGAAAGATGCTATAATTTCACTTTAGATTGAAAAATATAAATCCAGTCCTCAGAAGATCTTGCTCTCATATTTGTAATTATGCAATTTTTCTCAAATTGAAATGTTGCTTGTCACAAGAATGAAAGATGGAAAACAAATAATAATAAAGGGCTGGAATCAAATTGATTTCACAGCACAAACGCACTTGATGGTATTCTTTAATTTAAAAAAAATCTAGTGGTTATTTTTTTCATTTGTCATGCATAAGCATCAATTTAACAAAAGGAATTCATTCCAGCCATGTGTGGAGATGGTGCCAATGACTGTGGAGCTCTCAAGGCTGCCCATGCTGGGATTTCATTGTCGGAGGCAGAATCGTCAGCAGCTTCTCCGTTCACATCAAATGGAGAGGATATTTCATGTGTCCCACATGTCATCTCTGAAGGGCGTGCAGCTCTTGTCACATCCTTTGGCATTTTCAAATTCATGGCAGTTTACAGCCTCACTCAATTTGCATCAGTAATTTTATTGTATTCAATTGACAGTAACTTGACTGATTTTCAGTTCTTGTACATTGACCTTATGTTGGTCACTGTATCTGCCTCACTCTTTGGCCTCACAGGACCACCAAACTCGAAGAAGAGTTTGGCCCCTAGGCCACCCTCTGCCAGACTCTTCTCTCCGCTCCCCATCATATCCATCATAATTCAGGTAAACTCTCACACTTTCTTTAAAAGGATCACCTTATCTAAAAAAATATGTATTGTGGTACATTCTCACCATGTTAAACAATCAAAAACTACCTTATGCAAAAATTATTAAGCTTTCAAATATCTGTTGCATGTCCAACATGTGAGATATATTTGCATAGATATGAGTACATACAATGATGGGTTACCGGGTATCATAGTTGCAATCCAAATTCAATTATTTTTCTCCTAAATAAATATAGTGCATCCTGGCATCCATTGCAGTTCTTCAGTCAGGATTACCATTGTTAAAGAAAATTAACTTCAATAAAGAGATCTTACACTTTTTGGTGGATGTATGTATTGATACATTAAAAACAAGTGAAATCTTCTTACATCATCCCATTACCACATATCTACAATCGTATGTAGTATGTTTGAACAGACCTATGAAAAATTAAGATTCAGACTAATGATATTGTACTAATCTTCATTAACATCTCTGAATATTCATTTGTAATCAGAAACAAGATTAGTAAAATATCATAAATGAATGGTAAATATAATAATTGTTAGAAATAAGAAATATGGTAATTCTACCAACTTTGCAATAAAATTAGCCCCTGAAACAGTAAAATATTTTGAAAACCAGCTTCTTCAATTGATAATCATTCTTATCCTTCACAAGCGATTACAATTTTACCTAAAAATACAATTTTTACCTAAAAATTATTAACATAAGAAATGCTAATGTCTTAATATTTTCTACTTTGCAGGTGGCTCTTATGGTGATATTCCACTGTCTACTCTATTTTGGAGTGCGTTTCTTTCCTTGGTACATTCCATTTATCTATAAGGTGACCACAGATCCCTCAGATTTTGTCTCGTGCTATGAAAATTATGCAGTGTTCACCGTTTCTAGTTTCCAGTATTTATGGATGGCAGTCATTTTCTCTAGGGGTGCACCTCACCGCAAAAATATACTGACTAACAGGAAGTTAGTGTTGTCTTTATTTATCATGTGCATCATTAATGTGATTGCAGCAGTAATTCCGCCAAACTGGATGGCCAACCTGTTGCAACTAGTTGTTCCACCATCATTGGGTGATAGGCTACTAATTTTACCCTGTGCAGCATTAAATTTCATAGTATGCTTACTTCTTGAATGGGGTTTAATGGAAAAGATTCTTGAGCAGGGAAAGCCAAAACTGTTGTGGATCAAAAGGAAAGACTTATCTTTTTCAAAACAGAGCATTGCCATACCATGTAAGGCACTAACATCCTCTAACTCACCCAATGTAGCAAAGCAACTATCTGAAAAGGAGCAAGGATTTTGCAAGCCTGACAATCCAGCCACCTCAATGACTCATCTATAACATAGGGTGCTGGCCTTTTCCAAGAAATTTTTCCCACCATACGGACACTTATCAAATAATGCAAGAATATGTTCAGAATATCCAGCCTATGTATTACCATCCAGCCTTATGTGGGTACCCACCTACATTATTTACAGCAACAGGAGAATTGATGTTCATATTGAAATGCCTCATCTGTGTATCTGTGATTTTGTATATGTAATCTAAAGCTCAAATGTTAGTATTTAAGCCCAATGAAACCATCTGGTGATATTTTATATTTTATTATGAAGAGCATCGAAGAAATATTTTTACTGGTATTGCAAAAAATATTTTTTCAATATGGACAAATGTATATTTTATGTACTATTTGACATAATATTGTTGCTATTGATTTTTATAAATAATGTGCTGACCAAAGAAATTTTCAAATAAAAAAAAACAGTGGATAACTCCCAAGCTTCAGAAGTTCTGATGATCTAGTGAATTTTCATGGATCTCACCTCAGTAAGATTGTAGTGTATGGATTGAGGAGAAGTACAAGAATGTTGTCTATCAACAAATGGTAAATGTCAGGTAATGACTTAAGAGCACAGGGAGTGACAGAAAAAATAACAGAAGAAAGCAATATTCTGGGAAAAAGGTGTCACAGAAATTTATGCTGAGCATTAACATTTTCAAGCCCACTGTTGTGTGCAGTAGCCTATAATTTTGTAGTGCAAAATTTCTGTTTTGCAGCTATGAAGGGGTCAATAAGACTTTTCCTTAACATCAGTAGGAACTGCATATTCAGGGGAGGCGACCAACTGCTAAGGTCATTTGTGCCACAGGGAGTGGATGCGAAAGGATGAAGGGTTCAGAGAAACCCAGCATCAGCATTAGCCTACTCTCAACAAAAGGTGCCAAGGGGTCCTCAGCTTTAAGTCCCATCCAACAGATGGCATACTCACTCAAAGTGCACAAAGAACCTTAAATAGGGATCGAGATACCACTGAATGCCACCAGGATTTGAACCCAGGCCCTCTGGGTGGGAAGCCAGTACAATAGCCACTGCACCATCTCAATCCCCAGGATTTATGATTTTCATCGTAGCATGAGGAACAAAATGTTGTTTCCTGTAAAATAGGAATAATTTAATCATTATACTATTAGTCTTGATGACAGCACTCCCCTTGTCCTGCATATCCAGTAGGATTGCTGATGTTCTGGGACTAATAATACTTCATTCAACATGAGCAACAATTGACAAAAAGATCATGTGAAAGAAGAGGGCTACCATAAAGAAAAACATACCTACTGCATGCAGAATTTGCAGACCACAAAGAGGGAATTCCCAGGTTTGTCAGAATTCTCAGATGGGTATAGCCCAATTTATAGAGGGAGCAACTCCTGCCTAGGCTAGACCCTATACTATAGGGCTGCATAAGTTAAAGAAAGTAATTTTTTCTAGTTTCCCCCACATACTTTCCTAGAGAGGGCAGTTTTAGTTGCTTTCAACCTAGAGTTATCTTCCATTCACACCTTGTGCGTGAGACACGCTCAGTAATGTGTAAACCAATTCACCTAAGTAATACTGGTAGCACAGTTTTGATATATAATTCCACAATTGATTGTACTTGCATTAAAATCAATGCCTACAATAACACGTAACACATACCTAAGAACTAGAAATGGAACACACTGACACTATATTTCAGGTATTGAGCATGAACTGCCTAATATTTGTGAAATAATTTTCATTTCATTCATGAGCAATTGTTTCATTTTAAATTTTAGTTATTTAAAACTTCACTATTAACTGTAGGAATTGATTCTTTAATATAAATAGCTTATTTAAACTGAAATGCTCCAAAAGGAGATTTTTTATCACAAAATTATGCAAATGATTTGGATCAGAGAAATATGATTAAAAAATGCACAGAAATAATTATTTATACAAGGTTTTTTCCATCAGGATGGAGATGCATATGTATTACTTCCCATGCAAAGTTCACAAGATGGTATTTCCAAGATATTAAATTGAAATATGGAATGAAAGCTACTAAATGATGCGCAAAGTTAGGGTCATATATCTGGTAAGGGGTAACATTAATTATTATACAGCACACACATGATTCAGAACATTTAACCACTTGCACATAAAATTTTGAAATACACAGATGATTTAAAAAATTGAATATTAAGCACACAGCTTCCTTTATTTTGAATGTGATTGAGATGCATACCAAGCATTAAATTTTACTCTGAGAAGAAAAATACATCCTTAAAGACACATAAATAATTTGGAACTTGATTGGCAGCCAAATAAAAATGAGCATGATCCAATGAAACTTCCTTGGAGATAGTTTAAAAATTAAAAAAATCAGATCAAAATTTTCTCAACTAAATGCTTTCATAAAAATTATGGGTTGTTGCTACTATTAAAAACAATATAATGATTTTGAATTACTAAATGCATGCTGCAGAAAGGAGCTGGTTTAGCTTTTCAGGCTTCTCTCATTTGCTTTATATTTTTAAATCAACAATGAAAACATGAGAAAAGAATTGATTAAAGTCAAAGAGAAAACCTAAACATATGGCAAGTTAATCTCAAGAAATATTCGCTTTTTATTTGAGCAAATCAGCTGATGTATATAAAATGATTTGTCCACTCAATAATTTTTTCCATTAAATTGATTGCATATATTAAATTTGGCCAAACTGGTTCAAATTTGGTAAGCTGCCTAATGAAACTCAATTGCCAAAAATGGCTTAGTACAAATTTTCAAAATTTAGGGCTCTATTTTAACAATCTATGCATCAAGCTTTCACCTAGCACTTCCATATATCTGGCACAATATAGACAAAGGTAAAATTGGGGCAAAAATTCAAAATCAAACTGATTAACAAATATTTATTACAACAAAAGACTAAATTGTATTTCAAGTACTACTGCCTCTTGTATGATATTGTAATAGAATTACAGAGATTTTTGAAGTGACATACAGACGGATGCTGTGGAACTACTTCTTTAACCCAATTCTAGTCTACCTAACCAGAGTTGCATTCCAAATGAAAACTTGGCCAAGTTTGTCAGTCTTGAGCCACTTTTCTAATTTATGAAATGTCAAGATATGAAAATAATGATACTTAAGTATTATTTTATCAGCATTGTGGACCATCATACTGTGGAATGGTTTTTAGTAGTTCTCCAAATTGCTATTTATATTTTTAGCCTAATAATGAAAAGACATTTATTGTTGAAAATGGCTTTATTGTTTTTTGAAGTATTCTCCATGATAATCAATACACTTTTGCATTTGATTGGACCAATTTTCGTAACACTTTTTCCACTCTGATTGAGGTACCTCCAAAAAATGGTTTTTGAATACATCAACAGCTTCTTCAGGTGCCAAAAAACGTTGGCAGCACAATTTTTTCTTGATAAACAGGAATAAAAAGGAGTCATTTAAATTAGGGCTGTACGGAGGATGACCGATCAATTCGACATTTTGGCCAGTCAAATAGGTAGTTATTTCCGCCGATCTATGACAGCTTGCATTGTCATGATGAAGAATGATCCTTCGTTGCTGCTTCTTTTTCCATATTTCACCGCGCACTTCTGGCAATGGCAAACAAATACTTGTAAACCATTCAGAATTCATGGGTCTACATTGTTCTGATGGTACGGTTGCCACATGTCCAGTTATTACAAAGAAACAGGTGATCATTTGCTTTGATGTCCTTCGTGCCAGAATCACTTTTGTTGGATTTGGCTCATCTCGGAAAACACAGAGTGGATTGCCTTTTGCTTCAGGCTCATGTGCATAGATCCAAGATTCTTCACCTGTGTAGATGTTGTACAAAGCTTTTGATGCATCACGATTCTATTTCCTGAGCATTTCTTTGCACCTATTGATACGAGCATCTTTTTGAGCTTTAGTCAAATTATGTGGGATCCAACACTAACAAATTTTTTTGATGGCTAAATGCTCATGCAATATCTTATTGGTACTCGTCATATTGATCCCCATGGAAGCCTCAATCTCACGATAATTCACATGATCTTCCTTTACTAGATCTTGTATAGCATCAATGCTTTCTGACACAATAACTGAATTTGGACGACCTGCACGACTTTCGTTGCTGAGCGAACGGCGGACAAGATGGAATTAGTTATACCAACGTTTCAAAGTGGCAAAGGATGGGGCTTCATCACCATAAGTGGAAGTAAGTTGATCGATGCACTCCAATCTTGATAATCTACGAAAGTCGTGAAAAATCATCGCATGAAAGTGTTCACGAGTTTACTCCATTTTTTCACCGAGGCAAAATTTTCAAGTCACTGTACATAACACAAGTTATGATCACATGACAAAACATTTTGAAGACAGTGGTCAAACTTTCAGATGGAAACATCAGATGTCACTTAAAGCACTTAATGTTGTCAAGGCTCAACATACAAATAGCAACCCTCATACTAGTTCATGAATGTGTAACTTGGATTTATAGGTAATTTCGTATCATCATTTATGTAATAAAACCATGTAGTTTGTAAAATCACAATAAATAACTACTGAATACTAATGAGCCTAACTTGTTCACACATTTTTAAAATTCAAACACCATGGAGTTAAGTCTATAATTATACTTTGATGCAAGAAACCAAGTGCACATGAAGGAAGACTAAACAAATATTTTTTATGCTTCAAAATTTACATTTTTCACTGTGAGGGTGTGCAATGCCTTACGATTGGTTCCCATACGCATTGAGAAAATATCCTCAAAATTTTGTAATGGCTGGTATTATCAAGCAATATGTTTCTATTCACTCATTGTATGGTTACAACCATGCACTTTATGCAACCTTGGATAAGTACTTCTCTATCTGCTTTATTAAAATTAGTTATTGTAGCTTTGATAACTCGCCAATTACAGCACCAAAAAAATATACTCATTTTCTTAAATGCTCAAAAAATGATTCAAACATTTTTTTAAAGAATTTTAATTCAAGCCTGGAAATAACAAGGAGGATAATCTAAAATAATTTTTGAAATGATTTGCATGGTTCACAAGCCATTTACTTTACCATTTAATCAAGATTTTTGGGTTAATAAACACTACTAAAGTGATCAATATGTGATTTAAAAAATATATTCATTATATTTATATGCTTCGTAGATTTTGAAAAGCATTTGATAGAGTGAATTGGGAAAAATTAATGAGTGTATTGCAGAAAATAGGAATGGATTGGAGGGACAGGAGACTGATCCGCAACTTGTACATGTCTCAGACTGCTCAGGTGCGAGTGGGGAACGGAGAGTCCGGATGGGCAGTGTTAGGAAGAGGGGTAAGGCAGGGTTGCCCATTGTCACCGGTGCTGTTCAACATATATGTGGAGGAAATGATTAAAGAGGCATGGGAAGAACTGGAGGTAGGAATGAAAGTCGGAGGGGAATTCGTAAAATCGGTTAGGTTTGCTGATGACCAAGCACTAGTTGCTCAGTCAGCCAAGGGGTTGCAAGCATTGCTGAGTGAATTGGAGGTTCAGTGCGATAAATATGGGATGAGAATCAATATTAATAAAACAAAGGTTATGCGATTTTCCAGAAAGAAAAAGGCTAAGCTAAATATTAAAATAGGCGGGGAAAGAATAGAGCAGGTAGAGCAGTTTACATATCTCGGAAGTGTTTTGGACCAATACGGTCAAAGTGGTAGGGACGTAAGGAGAAGAATTGCACTAGCCAAGGAGGCTTTCTCAACGAGGAGGGAGTTGATGACGGGGACGTTGAGTAGGGATGTCAAGACAAGACTCGTAAAAACTCTTATATGGAGCGTAGCTGTGTACGGCGCGGAAACGTGGTCACTGAAGCAGGAGGATAGAAGTAGATTGGAGGCTTTTGAAATGTGGGTGTGGAGAAGAATGGAGAAGGTGAAATGGACCGAGAGGAAAACAAATGAGGAAGTACTAGGGATGGTGGGCGAGGAGAGGGGTTTGTTGAGAGAAATCCTATGGAGGCAGGAAAAATGGATGAAAGGCATATTGAGTGGCAGTGGGAATGTTGAAGACGGTAATAGAGGGAAGAATGTTGGACAAGCGAGGAAAGGGCAGGAACAGGATAGGGATGTTGGACAGGATGAAGGGAGGAAAGAAGTACACGGAGATGAAGAGGGACCTAATGTAGATTAGGTTGCTGGATTGGGTTTTGTTTGGAGTTACAAAATGCTTGTTTGATAGTTGTGTCCATCCAAAAACCTACCTTTACCGGTAGATTACCTAATAATAATAAATAATAATAATATATATGGAGCATTGAGAAATGCATTTTTTTTAAAGATTATATGACAGTTTTCAATATTTGCTGGGTTAAGTGAATGACTATGGTCAAAAATGACTGGTTAATCTTAAAAGTGTGCTCTCAATGTTTCCATTGCTTTATGGCAATAAGCTCTAATATTTACTTCATCTTTCATCACTAAAGAGAAAATTATTGATAGGTCTAAATAAAAAGAAATGTATCAAGAACAATAGTTTAAAATTAATAGTATTGAATATATAGAAAAATATATATTGTTCCATCTCTGGCTTAAAGTAATTATGTCTCAATATCTCACATGAAATATGTATGCCTTTTTTCAATTGCAAGTTAAAGCATAGCTTTCCTTAAAATTTAGCTGGTTAAAACATAGTCAAGGGAGGGGATTAGGTCAATTAATATGCTTCAGTTAGGATGCCTAAAATTTCTAAATCAATAATTTATGTTATGATCATTACTTACCTGCCTTTAATTTAAAATTTATAGCCTTTAATTGACGGTGACTGCTTCTTTCACTCTAGAAGGGCAATGTTGCTTTATAAGAATCAATCCAGAAAAACTGTCAGGATGGACAGATACTTCACTTATTAACATCTTTATATTCTTTAAAACTAAATATTCCATGCAACAAACATATCCACCGCTTTTGGTAGATAATATTGACATTTGATTTACTAAAACATGCCAAAATTTCAACTTCATAACATACTTCAAGAAAACTTATGTGCATATGATGAAGCACGGTTTAATACAAGCATTTACAGTCATTAAGGTTACATAAGCTAAGAGCATTTACCCCTTGATCATCCAACAGGATCAAAATATTCATCTACATTATTTCATACCACTTGAGGTCGACTTCAGCAATCACAAGATAATAAATTAGCAATGCGGTTAAGAAACTGCAAGAATGTGCATTTAGGAAACTATTTCCACAACCCTGGGTCATTCATTGTGATATTTTCCATTTCATCTCATGTTTCCCTGCACATTACCATTGCAATAGTTAAAACATAATAATATAAATCCCATCATTCATTGACATGAGTGAATATGTTGGTCTTCACAGTTAATGATTCCATCCAGATTCCATCTGGTTATTTTTCTAAATTGTTTGATTATCATCTCAATACTTATGTGGAAAATCTAAATTAAATCCACACCATTACAAAATGGTAACAATCAACTTAAGATCATGCGGCACAATCACACATATTTCAAACTATTGGCTTTTAGGGAGGTTTTAAAGATGAAGAGGAGCTTAGCAGAATGTTTACTGTGATAGGCATGACATTATGTTTGCTATATAATAAAAGTTTGACAAGTCATAGTATCTGTGAGCAGTTACACCAGCGGCATCAGGATAGCATATGTACTAATCTTGAAGTAGGCCAAAGATATCATTTTTACCAATCACAGAGAAAAACAAACAAAACATCTGTCCAAATCAACTATGATGACAAAAAGAAAAAGGTAGTTTAGCTGAGAATACAGTAGTAGTACACTGACTAGGTGAGCTGAATTTTCCATGGCGAAAAATAAAGCTCACATCACCACAATTGTCTTTCTCTGTTGGCAATACAGCCAAAGCACCAAATATGAGGCATATTTTCACAAGAGGAGTAATGTTTTAAAAAAAAAAAGAATAAGTTGCTGAGAGCGAATGTGGATTCCATCACAGCTAATTCAAAATCATGCCAACAGCAGCCTTTCCTACCACATCCAGGAGCTTTCTACACAAATTCAAAGATCAATAAAATGAGCCAATGAAAGTGAAATACACAAAATGGCTATTTGGCCATGAATAAATAACCCATAAAATTCTAAGAGAGATGCATCACAGCAATGTCCTCTGGTTTGTGCATATCTCTCCTCTGAAAAAGGGACAATTAAGTCCAGATAATGGAGACAGGCCTTTGACAGCTAAAGAAATTCTTGAATTGAGACCCAATCACAACCTAACAAGCTTAAATTTCACATTTCCAGAGGATAAGTTCATAAGAGGGAACTTGAGATATTTTTAGAGAATCATTTTTAAGCGTTCACACAAAATAACATTAAATTGATATTTCCTTAGACATTCTGAATGTGTAAATTATCAAGCATAAAAATTACTTTTTCCTCATGCAAATATGAAACAATGTACTGAAATGAGATTATCCTTAATCCACCCGTGATTATTTTATTCACCTCATTTCTTGATGATATACCAAAGAAGCCAAAACACTTTTAATCCATAGTAGATTCTTCCTCTTCTCAATTCGTAAGCGTCTGTCCTCCATTTGAATGAATTTGCTGTGATTATTTCATTATTTCAGTCTTTATACATTCATGCATGTACACACAAACACACTTGCACACATACCAACAGATTCACACAGAACTCAATAGAGCCAACAATAGTCTGCATTTCCAGACAAATGCTTCCAACAGCCATAAAAACAGGATTTAGAGGTGTGCATGAGCATATTATGTATGTACACACATTTTGCCACTAATACCATTAGACGCATGCACACGTATCGATCATTCAATCCAAAACACTTTCAACCATATAGTTCACTTCTTCGGGGATGAACATCTCCCAGCTTGATAACAACCCCACCACCAGCTTCGCTTGTTTCACCTCACTGTGGCACTACTGCCTTTTTTTCCCTCTGTCCCAAGAATCTTTGCTCTGAGTCCATTACACACTCTTCTGTCAAATGAACTTATGACAGCAAATCTGCAGTAAAAGAAACATTAACAGGGATCAACACTTTGTGAACACTATCCTATGAAAAGTTAGGTGAATTAATAACAAAGTGATCTTAAAAACCACAAATAAATGAACCTTAGATATCATTACTAAATTTACTTTTCTCTGGAAATATTTCAATAGCTTTCATAGTAATGATTTTGCATGGACCATTCATTTATTTTTTAAAAGAGCGTAAGGATTAAAGATACTCTGTAATTACTCCATCTTATTCACATTCATACTTCTTTGCCACAAACACATCTAGAACTAAAATTTTCTACATTTAGCAATTTACACAAAATGTAAATAAGATGTGATTGGACACTGCTATTAGCATCACCATGCTTTTTTTAAATTGAATGAAATTCATGGCTAAAATTAGAATTTATATTTAACTTAGATGCTGAGATATTGAATTTCATTCCACCATGGTGAATTAAATCTAGCTCCTGTGATGACTCAATGCACCAAGCCTTAGTGCCCACAGCTTTCCCTCTTTCTAGAAGCCATTAAGTTGACACTCACCAACAATTGTGGCATTCTTGTCCTGCCTCTTGGCCGATGATAGACTGTCCTCTTGTAATGTGGATCCCGTTGGGATTATTGTGTCAAGCTCTCCAGTTACCGACTGGAGGGGAGCTGATGGGATGGAAGGCTGATGAGGGGCACCCATGGAGGACGGGGGAGCATGGGCATTTGAGTTGACATTGTCCTCGTGGGAGAGCTGCTTGCTGTAGGAAAATGCATTACTCCCACTCCCACTCAGAGGAAGCTGCTGTGTTTGCTGAAGATGGACATCAAATTCTGAGAGGTCCAGAAGGTTGTTGGCGGTGTTGTTCAGTCTGCTGAAGTGGATTAAATTGAAAAATCTTTAAAAAAATTATCATCAAATCTTAAACATCATACATATGGGAACATAGAAGGCAGTACAGACAGTCATGCATGAGGGTACACAGACATAGAAATTTGTAGTGAAAACATTTCCTTGAAATGGTTATGGGTGGTTGTGTACACTAAATATGGGTAAGAGCAATAGAAGAGAAAAAGTACTAGTTCCTAAAATAATAACAGCAGTTTTCTGGGATGTACACAGTCTGAATTAAAACAATTATGTAATTGGGCATTCTGAAAACTACAATTAAAGAATATGTGACGAAAGGTTGTTGGTAACAATTTTTAGCATAGGGCAAATCTAGGCATGCACCAATTGAAAAATCTAATTATTTTAATTGCACTTAAATATGCAGGGATCCCTGTATATTTTTATTTGTGGGATCCCACCAATTTTTTTCAAAATACTATCACAAACATCAAAATTCCACGTATCCTAAATTGAACTTAGTATTAGCTTGTTGATAGCAAAAAAAGTTTTAGCTGAAAGTGCCTTCAAGAATATATCCTCTGCTTATACATAGTATCTCTTAAAAATGATCATGGTTAATTCTCAATAAGGGCAGATTATCATCATCTACAAATTTGGGGCTAATCTCATATGAATAAGAAGAATTCATTTCAACACTTTTTTGCCATCATTTTGAGCCATTTTATAAAGACAGAATAAGAAGCTACAATAATTTAGAAAAATGATCTGTATGATGACTGCTGTAATGTGAGTAAAAAACCAACTGAATGGCTCCTGGCACTGAATTTAAGGTAAGGCTCATTTTCTTCCACTTACATTTAGTGGGAGCTAGTTTATTTTCAAAATGCTGAAATGATCTAAACATATGTAAAGGAAGAACCCACTAGTCAGTGTACTTCAGAGATAACATGTGTACAAATTGTAGGTACATGGAGCCTAGTTTATATTTGTGTTGACACAAATAACAAAATGAAAGTGCAGTTGGCCACTTTATCAATTGAGAGATACTTTTTCAAGCTTCAGAAAATATCTACTAGAAAGAATGTGAATCAAGGTTTACACGAGGTGGATATAATATTATCACTGTAAGGGTCAAGTGAAATAGAATGAGAGGGGAAACAAAACAAATACAGTAAAAGCAGCATGTATACGAGAGACACCCAGGCACTTAAATGTGCTGAGGTTTGATTGTGTGTGTGCAGAATGATGGCTATAACTATATAGTCAAGAACAAACTACATAGTATGAAAATTCAAAGCAGAAAGAAGAAGGCATTTTCTGAGTTTTTGGTCAAAGATCTTCAACTGTATTAAGAAGTAATTAACATGATTATGACTCTTATGGAGTCTATATCATCAGTTCAAAATAGGAAAAATATATTCAGCAACTTTTGAAAACATACTTTCTACATTTCCTCACTGAATCATGATCAATCACCGAGTAAATTGATTGGAGCTTTGGGTCAAGGAATTCACTAGTTTTGAGTTTAGCACAAACTAATGGTTATATTAAAGAAATAAGTTGAATCAAAAGCTATACTGAGAGCCAATATCTGCTTCAATTAGTTTTGTACATGAGTTACCACTAATATTTTTAAGATCACATACAAAAAGCACCAAAGATCTCTCTGTATATCTTAGGCTATAAAAAACAACCATTGATAACAGATAAAAACAGAGCAAAATAAAAAATTATCATCACGTAATCCAGTGAAGAGATCCCATGAGAAATAAATCCCTCTTAGTACATGCGATATGAGAAATTTGTGGCAACCATATGCCATAAATGCTATCAACATTCATTGCCGTTAGACTCATGTATGCCCTGTTTAATTCCAGATAAAATTAAATTCCAGATTTAACCTATTCCAATGTTCAACTTTTAAGTCAGGACACCACTATATTTCGACAGAATTTAAGGATCAAAGAATACTAACTGTTGAAATTTCGGATTAATAGACAAAAATCCAGCATAATGTGTTTGGAAAGGCAAAACAGTTCTCCTTCTTTGGAATATTCTTGAAATAAAGTTAACTGAAAACATTTAAAACCTTCATGAGAATGATAAACCCTGCCATATTCACAGAAATGAGTGAAAATAAGGAAGTGTTTTATATCATGAAGCCAGATTCTTCTCTACTTTTATTGAGAAAACTAATTTTATGTTGAAGGATCTCAGGTTTTCCCGGCGTATGGTATTCAAGAAGTTTTCTCGGGTTTCCCACCAGGTCAGGTTGATGAAGTGCACCGATGTTTCGAAGGCTGACTCTGCCATCGTTTTCAGGGTGAAGTGATCAGCGTCTTCACCCTGAAGACGATGGCAGAGTCAGCCTTCGAAACGTCGGTGCACTTCATCAACCTGACCCAGTGGGAAATCCGAGAAAACTTCTTAATTTTATGTTAAGTGAGAAAGATTTTGCAAAAGTGTTCTAAATAAGTTTTAAAAATATATGATGTAATATTACTTGAAGGAACCAAACAGACACTCAAAAGTTTACCTACCCATGGAACTGTGTATGGTCTTAGAAGTAATGGATCTTGTTCAAAAAATGGAAAAGGAATCGGCTGTTTAGCTGAAATGCTTAAGCATACTTCTTATACAAATTCTAATGGCAAATTAATTTTTTGCAATGAATTTGTAAAATTTCCATAGTATTTTCCTCGGTACTTCTTTACTTTTGTGTCACATTCTGTATCTAGTACGAAACTTACAAAGCAAAACCTTTTGAAGCTATAAATACAGTTAAATGACAGTGGAGGCACCCAAATATCACAATTAAAACTCTTTTTTCATATTTCAACATTAGTCATCATTGGCATAGGACTCCTTTATTGGACATTGCATCTAGATGAGGGCAAGTCCCAAGTACCATACTGAGGGAGCAAAAAACTGACAAAATAGATTTTTTGCATACCCATGTTTTCTGGCATAAATGGTAATTCCCATTACACAACAATACATAAAATGTGTACAGCACCTCCCTGCTCAGAAGGGGGAGGGGACCTGAGTGCCTATGACCCTAGTTGCAGTCCAGTGACTAACTTAAGGCAATACCTACCTATTACACACTACGAGTTCCCTTTGGGGATATTACATTTCCAGGATTTGATTATGTAACTGCATTTTCAAATCTATTTCTCAAGTGTCCAAACAATGGTTAAGATTGTAAAGGGAAAATACAGGTTAGGGCAAGTTATAATAACTCAAGACTCTTAACAAATCATTACTTTAAAAATAGATGAAATAGTGACAAATACTGACTCTTTCTGAGCAAAAATATATTTATGAAAATATAGAGTAAAACAATGTTATAAAACCTCTGAGCTTTAGTTTAATTATACATGGTAGAGAATAAACTGGAAATAATTTTCAATTAAGAGGCAAGAGGCCACCCAAGCAGGATAGTCGATTTATTAATGGTGTCATAGCCTACTTAGCTGACTTATAACACTTAAAACGATATGTATCATTTAATGCATGACTTAAAAGTGATATTGGTAGTTTCACCTCTATCCTCATTTGGGGCTATTTAAGTGTAATATTTACATTCCAAGATCCCATGGTTCCCTTATTTCAAGGGAATGAGACTAGAGTATTGAACTCCTTCCTGGAAACTCAACCTTGGAACAGATTTATCCCCATGCATTCCCTGGATTAATCAATCACTTTGAATTCGAATGCATTAAAAAATATTTCTAAAAGGCTCATCGAAAAAATTGAACTATACAGAGGGCTTCAATAACCAGGTGGCACTCAGAAGCAATCTGTAAAAGAAATAGCTACAACAACATGGGCTACTGGAAAGGAGATTCATACTATATACTCTTGGATACATCATGGAGATAACAGCAAAAGAGAATTACATTAAATCTGAGCCTAAAAGGTGAGAAAGGAAAAAACTTCACACTTGAACTAACCTAAGCTCAAGATGTGACTGATTATGACTCATTCAAACCACACATCAAAAATATTACCTTTGGATTCATAATCTTAGCTCGTTAAATATTTGCAACCAGGATAAGTAGGAAATGGACACAACCCAAAAATGCAAATAATGAGGGTTTTAAATGATACATGCACATCTCCCAATAAAAACCAACAGGGTCAGCTGCTTCCTGTGATTGAAAGGATAAGGAGTTCCATGCCTTGACTTCACAAAACCAGACAGCTTGACGTCCAAATTAAAATTATAATTTATTTCAACTTATTGAAATATCTTTTGCCAAATACGATTGATTTACCCATGTTTAATGTATACGGACTTCATTTGTTGTGACTTATAACAGACACAACAAACTGTTTTGAAATTTAATTTCTCTTGATTAATTACAAATTATAGGAACTGTAGAGCTGAAGTAATAGATCTGGGCACCTACTGATATGTACTCTCTGGAACTTTTTGGAACTAAAAAAAGGTCACACATGCTAATCTCTACTATCTACAAATGCCAAATGAAGACCATCATTAATTTACAAAATCTTACAAATATCAAGGAATCTAGTATCAATACTGAAACAGGTTTTCCAGGTAAATATTTTGAAGTATTCCTACGTCAATGACTAGCGTAAACTTTTTACTTGAAAACAAAATCTACAGGTTTTTTCTCTAGTTTCTTCATATTTCCCTTTTTTTATGATGCTGAGCAACCTTATCTGCATTAATAATACAGAAAAAGTGACAACACAAAATGATAAACCAGAATGGTTTTCTAATCCCAAGGGCAGAGCATGAATTGAAATTTGACGCAGGCTTGCAATATCACAGACAAAAAAAGATGGCTACCCTTCCTGAAAATAATGAAGATCACAGAAAAGCTAAAATCCAGACATTCATGGAAGCAACCACAATGTCTTATACATATCTTCTTCCAAGGAAGTGTGAACAAACAAATATGAACCAAGAAAGAACTTCACTCACACATCATCCACATTGGCAAATGCTGGCCCAAAGTCCATCCCATTCCGGTGGCCATTGGTTTGTAACTTAGGTTTAGAAATTTCTGTTCCATTATTGTTCAACATTGCTTGTAGAGGATTCACATCACTGTCCCCAATCAACAGGTTTGTGCCACTATTGACTGAATTTTCAGCATCATTTCTAGAAGATACAGGGTGGCCAGGGGAGGTGCCTTGATTGGAAGGACTGCCCTCTGTAGTTGTTGGCTCTGATGAAGATGCTGATGATTCACCGGTAGTTACTCTCTGCCCATCTCCAGCACCTTGCAGCATCATCATCTGCTCTTCATCTTCACCCATTAAAGATGACTGTGGCTGATCACTGATCCCTTTCCTTTCCTCTGAAGGAGTGTCTTCCTTCTCCTCACCACCCTATAAATGATTCCACAGAATACATGCAATGAAATGGCTTAGGATAGGCCAGAGCAGTCAGATATCAGAAAGCAATTATATCAGTCATTCCTCAATTAGTCTAATCCTCATTCCATTACATCATTCATGACTGTTTATAAGTAAAATTATATATTTTTTTAGTGCTAACTGACCTTGGCTTTTACACACTCAAAATTAACATACATTTGTACACATTTTCTTAAAACTATCTTGATTACTTGAAATCAGTTGAAATATTTCATGAGTTTCTGTTAAAAGGATTTAACTTGCATTGATGAAAAACATATACTAAATTCTGAGGGGGACTTGGAAACAACCATGTGAACTAAGGCATGGGATAAAGATGGGAATATCACCAATTTTGAGCATAACAGAATGGTGAGTTACCCTTTTTTTATATACACAATTATGATTTTCTCATTTTGGGCATACAATTCTGAACACGAAATACAATGGGGAAATCCATTAGCAACAAAAACAATTTTTTAATGTCATTTTTTAAAAAATCATTGAATTGCCAAAAACATTGTTATCGCAAATCCTTCCATTTTGAATGTATTTCATTGATTTTATTAGCAATGTCTGGCTTGGCTAATTTACATCTAAGTGCAATAATACATTCACGGTTATTGTCTCAGTTACCAAGGGAATTTCATTTGGATTAATTTTACAATGGTTAATCACAGTGTGGTCACCGAAAAAAGATAACCTAGTCTCTTTATTTTTCCCTTGTCAATTTCTTGGCTCTTGGATAATTAAATTAACTTGGTATTAAAGCAGACAGAAAATTCCAAAGATGATAAATTAAAAGGTTCTTGGACTGTTACAAGTGACATGCTAGCCTGGTAACCAAAAACTTGTACATTTTTAACATTAAATCCTGGCTACACTAAGCAGACAATGTTTATCTAAAAATAATATATCAAATTGGGAATTTCGGTTCTATGCTATAGGAATGCCAACTTTTTTCACACTCAGAACTGATTTGCATTGTATGAAACTATCTGAGCATACCACCTTTGTACACCAGGAAGCATGACTTATATTAATTGGTAGGATACCTTAGTTGGAGTTGATGTAGGCGTGGCTGCTTTGGCACGAGTGCGCAGCATAATGGCCTCCACACGCTTCCTCCTCATCTGCCTCTCCTCCTCTTCTTTCTTCAGCCGTTCCTCCATCTCTTGCCGCTGCCGCTCTGCCTCCTCCCTTGCTTTCTTATCTTGCTCCTCCTTTTCTGCTCTTGCACGTGCTTCCTCTTCCCTCCTCTGTGCCTCCTCTCGTTCACGTTTTTGAGCCTCCTGTTTTTTAATGTTCAAGAGATTTTCATTAGTAGGGGGGGATGACTCCACTCTTATAGTGAAATTTCAGATACGCTGCAATGTGACATTACAACTCTTCCATGTGTTCTGATGCTAATTAGAAAATTCACGTTTGCAAAAACCTATCCTCATGTATTCTAATTCAACAGTCAAGAGACCACCAATACAATACTTGCCAAACTATATTGGTTCACTACTGAAGAAATGATTCATCACTCTCAGAAAATAGCCCGAAGCACACACAACCCAAAGACTACGCAAAGTTGAGTAAAATATTAAAATTGATTAAAATAAGTTGTTATCACAACCCTAGCAGAATCCCAGACATTAAGGTGCTCATTAAAGCAAAACACCAGAACATCTAATTAACAAATTCTTTTCTCACAAACAAATGCTCTAGATCCACTTCTTTAGGACTGAAGTCCTATTTAGATTATAGATAGAACAACCTCTTAATAACAAACTCCCATATGAAACACCTGAATTACCGAGTGAAACTGCCATTCATTGCCCTAATATTCACTCTAAAACATATACCTTAACACTTCACTGGTCTCTCCTAACTCAAATATAATATCTTTTGTTTTCCATTTTCAGATGAATTTTTTTTAAACCTCTGATTCCCAGTCTAAGGCCAGCATTGAATATTTAAATTGAAGATATCTTTAGTTAGGTGATAAATATTCAAAACTGCCAATTGGACAACCATTTGTCAGAATTGAAGTAGCCAATTAAGAAGTCCTTTGCCTAAATCCTAGTACTTATCATGTGATGGTTAATATGGTTCAGGCATTTCTTGAGTTGACAGCACCTGCATGGGTGGAGTAATTTCAACGAAACAATTTTTTCAAGTAGAGGAATTATTCTATTACTTGCTGAGCTCAAGATAAGTTTCTTAAGTTAAAGCTTTCAAAATTGCCATTCCTTGCAGTGAATTAGTTCTTTTCTAAAAAAATAACATTTTTTATATTTTCTAGTCTCATTTTTAGCTAGCTCAACTGAACATATGAAATGCATGCTGATCTAAATCATTTTAGGGCAATTATTAATTAGTGTTTATAACGTGAAGCACTCTGACTGTAAAAGCAGATTTTGCCAAATATGTGACAAAGTGTGTTGCACGCTTTAAATTCATTCTTGGTGAGGAGTAGATCTATATTCAATGGTGAACTTAAAAATTGAATGTGCAAACTCTGAAGAATACAAACCATTCAATACTGAAGAAAGAAATAGAAAAAATGCCCATTATGTTCCTATACCACAAGGTCAACCTCTCGGCTTAGTACAAGTTAATATTTGCCAAGGAGCATGGGAAATAGCTAGCTGACTTAATGAAACTATATGAGGGATTCAGGTATCCATTTTAAAAAGTGACCAGCAACATAATGAAATTACTTCACTAAAACCATAACAGATTCAAGAATTTTATAATAAATGCCTGGCTATGGTATCTTTTGTTCCATTACAAAATATATCAGTAAATTTCCGGAGAACTGTTTCTCAAACTTCCTGAATTTGGACGATAGCCTGATAGTTAACATTTTTCCAGTGTTTGAATGACCACAAAAAAATAAATTTTAAAACAAAATTAGCAAAATTCATATTATTCATAAACAATACTCAAAAGAAACATTAAAAACTCACATTATGACATTTCAAATTTTTACATGATAAGAGTTTTGAAATTTTCTGATATGAGGCAGAAGAATAAGAGATGGAAGAATCACAGAGGTTGTAGGACTAAAGAAAGGGGATATGGCTTGCATGTTATCAATGAATCCAAATTTAACATTTTACCAAACATCTTTGATGGTGCTGGATATGGAGGTATTTCAACCCCATAACAAAACAATAATAGGATGGGAAGGAGCCACATCCTTCACTAGAGAATAGTTGTAGATATCAAACATGGGAGCAGTAGTCATTAGAGGAAAGTGAGGATGTCATCCAGGAGAAGCTATTAAATTACTAAATTTTGATCTTTAATTAAAAATAATGCTTATAAATACAGAAAAAACTATCGCTTACCTCAATCGCTTGTTGAAGACGCTCCTTCTCCAGCCGGCTTGCTTCTTCGAGAAGACGTAGCTGCTCAGCTTCTGCCCTCCTCTGCTCTTCTTCCTCTTTCCTCAGCCTTTCTTCCTCTATCCTCTGTTCTTCTTCCTGCAACACAAATGATATTTTTGGTAAAATATGCTTACATCTCAAGTTCAACCTAACTCTACAGTTAGAGTATATGAGTTATAATTTTATAAATCATATCATAAATAGCAAAAATGAGAAAAATACTTATCAGATGCAATGAAAATATCATTATTTCTATTGAAAAGTACATCCATGTAATCATTTTCTCACATAATAGTTCTCAAATATTAATCTTAAACAAAACCAATTATTAAGCTACAACGCACAATTAAAGCAATGAGCAATAATTTTAACAATGAGCTATCTATCTGTGTATTCAAGCACAGATAGCTCATTATGCACTTTATTGTATATTTCTGTTTTTTTTTAAGATATCACAAGGAAAATCAGAAAATGAGAACAGGCAGTGGTACTGCTTCAGCAGATCAACACTGCTTGGCTAAATTAAATACATAATATCACTGTTAGCTGTTATTACATATTTCAAATGAATTTCTTTACCTTCACTGGAAAACCACAATAAAATTGGAATCATTAACAAACAGACAATGATTCCTTGAATCAGGCTATGGATAACTTTTTTGTGTCTTTAAATAAGAACCTAACCAAAACATGAATAGTAGAAAAACAATCTTAAAAATAGATATTCCCAGATCTACTGCACACTAGACACTATAAAAAATATTAAGTGATTTCAGAAGCAGAAACTCAGCACAATGAGGGATCTGGATTGATGGGCCCAGCAAAGGAGGAGATAATTCAGGGAATATATCTATTACTGCTCTCCTCACCTGTCTATGGCTAGAGCTGCTTATTCCAGTCATGTGGTTAAGTTATATGTTAATATTCACATCTTTTTCACCAAAAACTACCATTGGAATAATTTGATAATTCTTAAGATGGGAATGAACATGCATAATTGGTATTCTGAAATACACTTGGTCATAATATAAACCAACTATCTGATTCCACTTAAAAAGAATGAGTCACCAAATAATCGATGATAGAGGGATATGATATTCAAAAGTATTTTCAGTTGGTTTTAATTAAGAAGCATGTTTACAAGCTGAAGCAACACTAATATAATTTTTTACTTCTCTAAATCTGAGTTCACCCCTACTTATTCATCATTGCTTTTATTCTAATGTCAATAAAATTTCAAATTCTTCTTTTTAAATTCAATTTCTATTATTTTTTTTGTTTACTTAAAAATGTGAATCTCCATAACTAATTTACTTTGGAAAACAGGAGTTCACCACTTTTAGAAAATGAGGACTATGAAAGTGCCATTCCTTTTTGTGAGAAAGTACCCAGCTATTAGCCAGTTTCTCTGGAAACTTACACAATAGATGCCCTCCCTACTATGGGATACAACTGTTGTACAATAGCTCTACCACACACTTACCAGCCTTAGCCTCTCAAGTTCAGCTTCACGCTCAGCCTGTTCTCTTGCAAGTCGCCTTCGTTCAGCCAGGGCTGCTTTAGCTTCTTCCTCAGTTGTGATACGCGTCCGGGCAATCATTGAAGCTGAAACAATGAATTGCACATCCAGTAAAACCCTTAATATACACTTTTTGATGGTTCAAACAAGTTTATTTTGCTGAGAAGGATTTTGCACAAGTGGAGGATATAAAAAATGTGTGTAATAATTAAATAATAGATTGAGGATATTTGCATTAATTTGTCAAAGCTTTCAGTTAGAACAATGAAAAATTTAAGATTTCCAACTAACAACACACAAAATGACAACTTAATCCAGGTTAAAAATGCAATAGGATCTATTCCATTTTTCCAGCACACATTACATAGTGCACCCAATTGTAGGTAATTGTATAATGAACTCACCAGTCATATCAACATCCTGACTAGACTCCTGGCTTCCTTTGTCCAGCTCCTTCTCCATATCTTTCTCCTCTATCACTTGCTTCTCCTCCTTTTCCTCCAACACTGCCTTCTCCTCCATTTTACCCTCCTTCTCTTCATCCACATAACCTTCATCCGCTTCACCCTCAACTGGCTTCATTTCATCTTGCTTCTCCATTCCATCAATGGAAGTCTCCATCTCATCCTCCTCCCCAGGTTTCTCTTTGACCTCTTCCTCTGGCTCTGTAATGGCTTTCTGCTGTTGCACAGGCTCTGCTGGGGAGTGGATTGGGCTGGCTTTGGGAGAGGTCTGAATTGTACAGAATGTAAAGGAAACTATTAAAGGCATGTCTCTCTCAAGTGCTAATAAATGCACTCTTACAAATCTGTAATTATTGGGGAAGATAAAAAAAATAATGGTTTTTTTGGTGTTCATTGTAATTTTCTAAATTAGTTCAAGGAGTCTTTCACTTATTGTACCACACCTAAGGTGAGGTGGAAATTTGATACATAAATATTGGGCAGGAGTTTACAAGGGGATGTGATGCCAAAGATGAAAAGTATCTGAATTGAGCATTATGAAGATTACAGATATCAATTCATTGCTTTTATACTTCTATGGATGAGAGTTAAGTCACTTAGCAACTGAGGTTATTGATTCTAGAAAAGCAAAACATTGTGGATGGAAAGGCAAGACTTCCTCCAGCTATTCCAAGCATATTTGTTTAATATATACACACCATTATTTCTTTTGGAACTATGGAACTCATTCAAAATAAAAAATAAATGTTTAAGATTTGAAAGATGATGAGTTTACACAATCTCCATAATTTTGCAATGGAAAATAGGGAGAAAGCAATTTAGAATCTTCATTTTCAGTAATAACATCTTAAATGTTATCTAGCTTGAATGCTATACATAAATATTTGTATTCTACTATAGATTACCCTAACTGATATCCTATAGTGTACAATAAATTTTGGAAACAAGAAAAATTAAACTGATAAAAATTAGCCAATAAAAATTTACAAAATATTATATAAATGTGATTACTGATTAATCTGAATCTTCATCTGTTCAGTGAAAATATAAAAGTGAGAACTGACCATTGTAAAATTTAGTGAGTTAGCATTAAAAAAAAAGACAAATTTACATAATGGAGGACTTCTCCCAGATTATTAACAGCAAAAACAGCATACCTTGGTAGTGGCCTTGGCAGATTGTTGTTTCTCAGTTACTGCAGGAGTACTCTTTTTAGGCTGAGCAACACTTTCTACTGGCTTTGGAGCTACTTTCTTGGCTGATGGTGGTTTAGGAGGCTTTGTACCAGCATCTTTTTCTGCAGAACTTTGTGTTCGAGACCTATTATCTGATGCTAGACAAGATAAAAATGAAGAATATTAATGATGATAACCATGAGAGTATTTTGAGGAAAATATTAAAATTACATTTCATAACAAGACTAATATTTGATTTTTTATGAACAGATATTTTAAAGGTATCAGAGTGCCCTACAAAGAAGGCTAATGATTTTCAAACATTTCCTGGAGATTTTTTATTCGGAAAATCATTATTCAATTTACCCACAGGAAGACATTCAACTCTTTTGAACAGAAAAAGGCAATATTCTCTCTTTGACTTGGGGTTAAAATATGGGTTAATATAAATCCAGACAATTATTAGAAACTATTTGGAAAAACAAAAAGGAAATGGAAGGAAATCCACTAACCAAAGAACAGGCATGTGCAAAATAGCATACAAATTTGCTTGATTTAATTACCTGGTTCAAATGAATATGTAACATTCAATGCAATACGAGAAATTCAAACCTCGTAAAATTTCCTCAATAATATTGAATTTTCTATGACCAATTCCTACCTAAAAAACTTCTGGGTTATGTGATATCAACTTATTTAATTATTTGCAGTGAAAAGAATACATGTCAACTATTTATCATCTGGGAAAAATCTGTAGACAAAAATATTGTGTGGTGTCTTTGCTTCTTGTATCCCTCTTTTAATTCTTTCAACAATTATATAAATATTTGAGGAAAATTGTTGACGTCATCAGTTTCTTTTTTGAAGGCAGGGCTGACTCGACTTATAAAAGGCCACTATTTTTATAATTAAGAGAATTAATGACAAGATGTAATAAAAAAGGGAATTACACTGAAAATGAGTTATTATTAAATAACAGTAAGACTGAATGGAATTGAACTAAACAAAGTTTGAATTCATCCATAGCACCATCAATCATTCTGTGTGCATACTGAGTAACAAAAGTATATTTAAACATCTTTAAATCAATCCTTCTTCTCTGCCTTTAAGGCTCTAACTTGATGGCTTTTTTCCCTTTGTAATAGAAAAAAATGCCACCATCATTAAATATTAGCAGAAATTAAAAAGCTGTGTGATGATAATAATAATATGTATAATAATAATAATAATGAAGAAAAACCAAAGATAAACATTTTACCAATTCAATACTTTCACTATTTATCATTGTATTGATTATTTTACCATTATGACTATATCACCAATGCTGTTCCTAAAGGCAATCATTTCAAACTTTCTTGGCACTCTGGTGCCACAGGTGCCTAAATACAGTGGAATCCTAATACAATGAGTACAGCATACAAGGAAAATCTTGATATAGTATATCAGTAATGCCCACAATACAATTCGTTGTTCTACAATCACCATGTAAATTGAATTGGTAATAGTGAGGTTTACACACTTCACCCACAGTGATTGCCCTAAATTGTGAATGTATGAACGTCTATGTACGGGGAGATGGTTCCATAGGTACCTGGCCTGACCTAGAGATGGCAGTAGTTGTCTATAATGTATCAATCAAAAAAGCATCTGTTTCAAGTTTGAAGACACTACATTCTTTAGTATTTGTTTGGCAGCCATTAATAGAGAACGTTTTCAGTGAATTTGTGAAAATGGGGAAAATTGGTCATTTTTATGAGATACAATACTTTTATTTGAAATACCTAAGCCCAACCAATATAAAAACAGAACTGGATTATACCCTGGGTGAGTCTGCTCCTTCTTTTACAAGAGTAAAATATTGGGTAGCAGAGTTTAAATGAGGCCGTACGAGCTAAAAAGACGAGAGTCACATTGGTTGACCAAATGAGGTGATGACTCCAGAAATGGTGAAGAAAATCCAGATAGTGATACAGGATGATCGTCGACTGAAGGTGCGCGTGCTAGCAGACATAGTAAGCATTTCAAAACGTGCGGTACGTCGCATATTAATTGAAAATTTGGACATGAAAAAGCAGTGTGCAATATGGGTGCCAAGTTGCTTCATACTTGAGCAAAACCAGTGTGGTGAAGACGTTCCAATTGAATGTTTAGTAATGTTTCACAGCAACAATGCAGAATTTTTGTGCCATTTCATAACCATGGATGAAACATGAGTCCATTAATTCACACCTGAGACAAAAGAACAATCAAAACAATAGATTCAAAAGAGAGAACCAGCTCCAAAGAAGCTAAAGACCGTTTCATCTCCAGGCAAGGCCATGGCATTGGTTTTTTGGGATGCACGTGGGATAATTTTCATTGACTATCTTGAAAAAGGAAAAACTATCAATGGCAAGTATTAAGTGAACTTATTGCAACGTTTGAGCGAAGAAATCAAGCAAAAGTGAGACAAAGAAGAAAATGTTGTTTCATCAAAACAATGCACCAGTTCACAAATCCATTATTACAGTGGCCAAAATTCATGAATTAAAGTTTGAATTGCTACCGCATGCAACCTTTTTGCCAGATTTAGCCCCCTCGGATTATTTTCTGTTCGCAAACTTGAAAAAATCAAAGTCAAAGGTGATCAAAGATATTCCAACCATGGAGACATTATGTTGGCAGTTAATGGCTATTTTGAGGAGCAAGACAGTTCTTCTTAAAAAAAAAGGATATCGAACGAAATTTAATATCACTGGGAAAAGTGTATAGAGCTGAAAGAAGATTATGTTGAAAAATAAATGCATTTTTTTCCAAAAATTTTGTGTTTTCTTGGTTGGGTCGGGTACTTCTGGGACCACCCTAGTAAAAATGGTAATTATAAAATTGGATCAATATTTAATGGTCAAAATGTACATATTTTCTGCTATCAAATCCTTTCCATTTGTGAATTCCAAGTTTGCATACTTTTGTGACTCGTTTGCTGTCTATGGGACAAAAGTTTCAGTCAGATGTGCCACCCTTTGCCATGGCTTGTAAACAGATTTACACTGAAATTCTGGACATCAGATCATCTGTCCTTTTCAATTTATTTCACCACATTGATTACCAAAACAATGTCAAATTATTTTTTGAATTATAGTATTCATGTGATGTTTTTGATAATAGAAATATATTTTGCCACAAAGGAATACCAAATGCACATATTTCCTTTTATTGTTGCATAACTTCAGTATGATTCCCACAGATGTCCAAGAGATCAAGTAAAATTGACATTTCTCCTGGTTCCTAGACACTCTCAGTGCAAAATTCATTTTGGCATAGCATTTAATCACTAGAATAATACATTTACAACATTTCAATTGTTGGGTTCAGTAATAGCAAAATTGGAGCTTTAAATATCTATGTGCTAACCCAAAGGTTACAGGCTATCATTTCAGGCATGGTAGCAAAAAACCTAAGGTCTCAAAAGCTTTGAGAAATATGATCACAAACCGAGAATGACTTTTCAAATCTCAAAATCAGTCCAGATGTAAAAAAAAAATGAGACTGTGACTAAGATTTAACAAAGGATTATATGGAGGATGACTACATTACATTATGACATATCTAAGCAATGTTACATTGAATAGGACAATATGATGCTCATAAAGGAATATTCATAACAGGGAAAATTATATGTTCCTTTTTCCTCATAAATAAGGAAAAAGGAATCCGTCATATCTATGCAACATTTCTCAAAACAACTCACACAGTGAGTGACCTACAGATCATTGAATTTACATTTACATGATATTGATAAACTAACTGAACATCAACAGGAAGCAGCTTTTAGATCAAAACATTGTACACATTTTGAAATTTCAAAAAGCAGTGTAAAAACTATGGACATGAAAGGAAAATAAAAGCTCATAAAATCTTTAAAAAAAAATTGGTTCCAAAATATATGTGCAATAGAGGCAGCATTTAGTGGAATGGTGTTCGGTGGCAATGTATCTGATATTCGTCAGACAGGTTAAGCTTTATTCTTGATGAGAAAATGGTCACAGAAGGAAAGGAAATTATTAAAGACCATGTATTAAACAATGAAAAAATATATACAGAACTTTAAAGCTGAATTTATGTTGCAAATAGCATGCATATGTACAATTCAAAAAGACAGGCAAACCAAATGCCTTCAAAATTATCTAGAAACTTGGAAAAAATCAATTATAATTTTAAAATATTCATCTATCAACAAAAGAAGAAGACATCCCATATGTTAAATGTACAAAAATATACAATAATATTTTCTAGGGCATTAAATTTCTAGTCATAATTCAAATATGTCCACTAGGTTTCCATAAATGAGTGTCTTTAAATCCTTGAAAAAAAACATAAGTCTAATTTTAAAATTTATTATGAGAAACTTCTCACATGTTCTGCTGCTACTACGAATGTCTCGGGATCCCACTGGTGACATTGTCGGCTCATGGGACACACCTGTGATGGCAATGCTGACTGGACGAGGCTTTCTTGTGAAGGGAGCAGAAGTGGGCGAGGCAAGGGGAGTGACATGCGAGGCAGGGGAAAGTGGGAGGTGGGGGCGATGGCGGAGGCTGACACCGGAGCCAGCAGAGCTATGCACACTGAGGGCAGAGAGAGGGCGGGAGGGGGAGGAAGGGGTGGCATCTCCGGAACGCGCCACTCCTGGCAGATGGATGCAAAGAAGCCAATATGCAAGTGAGAAGTTATTTACAACAAACTGTACATTGTAAATTGAATTAAATGAGAAAATACTTATCATTATCAATACATATCATGACGCTCCATTACAAATCATTGATTTTTGCTAGAAGTTATCATTTGTGCTTAATTAATGTAAAGTTGAAAAAATTTCTGTTAGCATCATTTTTTCAAACAATACTACACTTTAAAATGGCAACTGCTTCCTCAGTATTGATGACAAAAATGTTATCACCTTTAAAGGTACAATTAAATAATGTCAAGCTTCATTGGGGATAGCAAATAAGTGGGCAAAATAAAATCATTACTAATACTGTAATGTCCAACATATAACCCCTTTGAACATAAGCTTCTCTGACACACTTATCCCTCTCCGGCTTTAAGTCTGGTCTCAGAATAAGAAGTCGTTTTCATTATTAGCATCATTCTCTTACTAAAATTGAGCCATTAGAATTATAACCGTAAAACAATCTGCTGGTGATGCAGAAATATTCTTGGCCATTCTTAGTAAATAATATTCCATACTAACTTGTAAAGTTTCAATAATTTCATCTTGATATGGATTTAATAGAGTTAATAGTCCTTAGTTATTATGTATACAACTAAACTCAAGGCACTATTAATAAATAATTATAGTAACATTTTGGTAATTCAATAAATCATGAATGAATGCCACAAGTTATATTGGATAAATGAATTTAAACGTCACATTAAAATGAAAATTCTGTTTTTGAATTTTTCAAGATTTGCCAAAAAAACTCCACTTAATGAAAGTGAAGGAATGCACTTTTTTCATCTGTAACTTGAAATTTATCATAATAGGGGTTTACCATCAGATAGGATAGAATGTATTCGTTATAATGGCATTTCAGCATGTTATGCTACACCAGCCGCAATATCTATACAAGAACATAATACTGATTTAAGGATTTTTATGTTTCTTTCACATTGAGTTTTCATCATTTTTAAAATGACTGGAGAGACAAGGGTAGTATGAAAGATTCTCGGAATCACCACCAGATTTAAGCACTAGCGCAAAAAGTTTCCTGCGTAGTAAAAGGTAATCCTTTATAAGTAAACACGTAACGCATCAGTACTATGGCTCTTTCTTGTTGTTGTTCCTGTGTAGTGACTTGTGAAGATAGAAAAAATTGAGATTTGAGCAGTGAATAAACACTTTGTTAAGAAAGATTTGAAAGTAAAGGAAATTTATGCCGACTTACAGAACACTTTAGGAGACTTTGCTCCTTCATAGTCAACTGTTGCCAAGTGGACAAACAATTTTAAGTTTGGTCAGTACAGTTTAGATAACGATCCACATAGTGGACAGTCAAACTGTGCCACTACCCGAGATATTATTACAAAAGTGCATTAAATGATCATGGAGGATCGCCAACTGAAAGCGCAAGAAATCGCTGAAGGGATGTTATCTGAATGGGCATATCATATTCAACAGTGAAATTGGATGAGAAAATCATCTGCCAGATGGTGCTGTAACTCTTGACACAGGATGACAATTGCATCAGAATTGAAATTTCTGAACAATATTTGACCTGTTTTTAGAGTAACCAACAAAACTTTCTGCTCTAGTTTGTGACCACAGGTACAACTTGAACCCACCACTATAACCCAGAGACAAAACAGCAGTCAAATCAGTGGTTGATTCACCACCATCAAAGAAAGTAAAAGCAAGAGAGTCGGCCAGAAAGGTTATGGCTTCAGTTTTCTGGGATGCAAAAGGGATTCTGCAGATAGATTATCTTTCCACTGGTCAAACAATTGCTGGACAATACTGTGTTAACCTCCTGGACTAACTATAGCAAAAGATACACGAGAAAAGGCCAGGTTTGGCAGGGAAGAAAGTCATCTTTCACTAAGACAATGCATTCCCACATACAACAGTCATTGCCATGGCAAAAATATGTGAACTAAGATATGAACTGTTGCTGAGCCCGCCTTATTTGCCTGATTTGGCTCCATCAGATTTTCACCTATTCCCCAAGCTCAACATTTTCCTCAGTGGACAGAGATGCTCTTCAAACAAAGAACTAACAGCCAAAGTAGATGAGTATTTTGCATGCTAGAAGGAATCTAATTTTGGATATGGAATCAAGGCATTGGGATATCCCTAAACCAACTGGATTAGTTAGTGTTGAGAGAAACTAAATTGAAAAATATTCACAATTTAATGAGGTAAGTTGTTTATTTCTATTCCATTCCGAGAACTTTTCAAATTACCCTCATACATTTTGTGTGGGCATATTTATCAGAATGATGTGTGATGAAGCCATTAAATTTTTTTTAAATCTTCTTGGTATTATCAGATACAATTTACAGATTTACAAGAGGCATGTTTTTATTTCCACAATGAAACAATATTTGGAAATGTACCATGCACAGGCACACAGTAATGTGGGCAATTAAAATCAAACAGCATTTTAAGTTTAACCATTAATCCATGACCTTTACTGATTAAGGTCTATTTCCTGCACCTCCATCATGTGTGTATTATTTCCTAATTTTTCGGGTAATTTTCAGCAGTTGGCAATAAAATTCCTCATTAACCTTCCTTTCTTAGTTCTTAATCATCACCATCCAACCTATCATATTTTATAGTGGACATTTTTTTCAAAAAAGAGGGCTTATGTTGAGAACATTACAGTAAATTGCCACAAGGATTGTTGGATATTTACTTGATATTTGTTGCACAAAATTACGGATTATGAATGGACGCCTTGATCCATCGCACTACTTCACAATGTGGATTTGAAGCAACCTCACATCATGAAAAATGTTTATTTGACCAGATTTCATAAAGAATTACAGCAAATCAGAGAGTGAACATTGTGTTATTTTTCCCAAATCAATTACCTATACGACTTGGGTAATGTCTAGACAAAAACCAAGAAAATTCAACTTTCTAACAAAATGTGCATACGTAAACTAATCAGTTTATATTCAAATGCACTACAGTGCAAACTAATTTAAACACTATTGCTCTCAATCTAATATTTACATAATCATAAACAGAGCGCCACTATTGAGTTTTATAATATTCTATCAGTACATAGGAAAAAATGACTACCCTTGTGGAGGACAAAAAGGTGACACAACATTTTAAGCCTGTCAAATTTCAAACAAATCCATCCTACATTTTGCATTAATTTTACAAGGTACCAAAGTGTGGTAATGCATAATAAAAATGTGATATTTAATATATTATACTTGATTAAGTGCATGACTTCTGTATTTCCCATACCTAATTTACATTAATTATGCAATTAATACTGTAAAAGCAACATCCCTTTAAGGCCTGGACAACCTTTTACTGTATCAGTATGGATCATTTCCTAAAATGGATTCAGTACACTATAAGCATGATTCTAGTGCATATCATCAGAAGATATAAAATGCAAACTAAATCTGATTCTTGACCCAATGTAGAAGGGCTATTCTATATTTCGATGACAAATTCCAATAATCAGTTGATTTTTAGAGTAATTGAAAATAGCTTTAAATTGCTAAATAATACACAGTCACAGAAGTCAATGATAAAATTTGGGTCTGGAATAGTTCCCCCAGTAACAAAAGTACAAATTACATATTTTTCCAAATTATAAAGGGTATAAAATCAATCATGTCAAATACATCCAAAAAACTTTTAGATAAAAAGAATGTTTACCAAAGAGTTTCCCAATATTCCTCCACATATAACTTCTAATTATAATGCACACATATATTTACAATTGTTGATAAATAATCTGGCTGGACAACTAAAGCAGAGAGTATATATTTACATTTACAACATTGTTGCTTGTAGCACTAAAAGCACGGTAAAAATCACTGTTTTCATTAAAACAGTAATGAATTTTACTCTATTTAGTAATATTTTGGCATATATACTGATTAACCCGAGGCATTTTTTATTAGAGAATTTTTATTTGATGGAATTAGCAGATTGTACATTTGTTAAATCAAAATTCAGAGAAGAAGAGAGAATTTATAAAGCCAAGGAAATATACTGCATATTTTACATGTTATTCCAGTATTATACTTAATGCCCATTCCACACTTCTTTTGTATAAATCGACATAATAATAAATGCAGTTTCATAATAAATTTGCCACACCAACAATTTCAAAGAGATTGATCAGAGAAAGAGAATATTAGGCCCTCAAAATACATAACATTTTTAATTTCAAAACCTGCTAAGGTTTTAGCTGGAAATTTTCAATGGAAAAGCAAAATACATAATTATGAAATAATTGTGGAAAAACCTCAATTTGCAACATGTAAACCGAAGTGTGGCCTTCAATAAATTAATCTTAAAAATGAGTTACATAGGTACCTTTACAAACTATAACCTTATAAATACCCCAATGCCCTTTAATTAGATATACATGTATGTATATTTTAGCTAAAATGCTAATTATGTACATCTCCGACCATTACCAATTAAATTCCATTCTTAAAGTATTGGTTACCCAGTAAAAACATTAATAATACTGAGAAAAACATCAATAATTAAAACAATTGGAAAAAATTACAATTAGAGCCATGATGGATATGTTACATTTTTCAAATGCACAACCACCACCAATACCAACACCACCACCACCACCATCATCATCATCTCAAGAATTTATCCATGCAGAGAGCTTCAAAGGAGAACCTGAAACAGCTGAAATGAAAGGCAGACCAAATATCTTCCACATATTAACCTTCTGGTGCCCTTTAACATTAATAATAACAAGATTAAATTAATATATTTTTATCTTTGAAAAATATTTAATGAAATATGCACAAGCTAGCAAAACATCCATTTAGCCAACATCAACAAATCAAAAACCTACAATAAAAATGAAACAAGATCCTGACGACAAGAATATGGGATCATAATACAAACTGCGACTACTATTGAATGAAATCTTCGCATGATATTATCTAACTTATATACAATGAAGCATAAGATTTTTAATCTGAGCAATTTCATTTTTAATGAAATGTCATTTAAATAAAGAATACATATAACATTAGTCAATAAAATACAAACATTTATTAATTTTTGTTCATTAATTCTCCAAAAATAATCTAAAGAAATCCTATGGAGGTTTCTTCATTTCATTTCATAGTGGCTTTGCCACATGACTAGATTTCAATGAATATCATGATTTTCATTTATTTTTCGGTACAAATTTATAATTCAATCCTCAACACCCTTAAGATCAGCATTCCCTCTTTCCAAGCATATATTAATACCTATATTTCCAGTAGTTACATGAAAAACTAATCAAAATCATTATGTATTAGATATTTTCCAATATACTTAGTGAAACCATAAATTAAAAGATCTCTGTGAAAGAAGTGCTTTGAAGAGAATATTCACCCAAAATCTCAACCATGAAACTTATATGATGGAATGAGACCATATTTTTTATAAATGTTTTAGGAAAATAAGTTTTGATAATTTGTGCATGTATAATTCAATAATCAGTGTAAAATATAATCTGCCTATGATCTACAATTATGAAAGTATAAAATAAACCAAAATGTTAACTGATCATTGCTCTCCACCGGATTGAAACTTAGTAAAAATAATTTCATGAAACATACAAATATCCTTAGAAATGAAACTTATGGTAAACACTGGTAACGAGCTATGTAAAATAATATTTAAGGATAGACAAATACCATTTTATAGGTTTGAAGCTTGGGTAGCCCTACATTCCCAAAATATATATATGGGCATTTATGAGCCCCAAAATATATCAAATTGGATGCATAAAGAATTTTGAGTAAAAGGAAAAAGTATTCCCTACATGTATACATTCATAATTTAAAATAGGGCTCACATTCAAATTTCAATTGTAATGTCTCCAGACGTTAAAAATTATCATTTGTCAAGAGGAGTGTAAGGTGGATTCATGATTAGCTTTCACGGAATGGAAATGTTGTTAAATAAAAAAGTATTGAAAGTTCAAAAATAAGCTGTTCTGATTTTTAATATGTTGCAACATGTTCAACTTCAGAGAATGTTTGGCCCTAAAAAAACGTAAATTTAACTTTAAGAAGCCCTTTGGTATCATGATAGTAACACATTCACTTATTATTTGCAGACATTGGTGAAAGAATGTTTAGTGTATTCTCAGAAGAAAAAATTAGCAAGGTGTAGCACAATATTTTGATTCCCACTTTAACCATATACATACATTATACATATAATTTTGCTATAATTTTTAACTCAATGAAACTATCTCCCTAAGATAGTGCTTCAATTGGATCAATTTAAATTTCTAACCCATGACTATTTATATTGAACATAATTCCACTGCTCAATTGTTAAGCAAAATACAAGAGTAGCAAATGTCCACTCATTTACCAGAAGTCTCTTTCTAGCAAAAAAGGAGCTAATATTTAAATTAAGAAGAGTTTACCTTGATTTATGTCCTCCCCTTCACCAGAAGAAAAGTAAGACACCTTCCAAAACCATTTAATTCATAAAAATAACCAATTTATTATCACATTATAATTAAATGTAGCAAAACATATAGCAGATGATCTAAATACAAAACATTGTTAATAGAAGCAACTTGCTGCATAGAAAGCATTAAGCATGGCTGACAAGATTAAACATTAAGTTTGGTGACCAATATATTTGTAGCATTAAAGCCAAAGAAGCTAAGCACATGGGGTAGGAAATTAGAGCCAGAATCCTTACAAGGGGTTATCAATCAAGAGTAATTTTATGACTTATTTTATGGATTTGCAGATAGAAACAGGAACAAATATGCATGTATTTCAATATTTACCCAATGTTTCCAGATCAGAAACTACTGTTTATAAAGAATCTATTGGGATTTCTAATTATAATACATCATTCAAAGGTTTACATTTTTTGTACTATTATCAAATAGAATTACATGTGCAAGAAAACTATTATTTCCTAAGTATGAGGTGAAATACAGATAATGCCATTACAAATGTTTTGGTGGTTAGGACAAAATTTTGAAAAAATTAGTTTATGTTTATGTATTTAAGTATTTGCCATGATTTTCTGAGCTAAATTATTATTTTTTCATGTGTAAACCACAAGACATTTTGTACATGTGGCTCCTCCATTACACTCTAAAGGCAAAGACTATTAAGTTGTTTAAGTGCATAGAAATAATAATGTTGTCTTAATCATGATTAATTTGAAGTGTTAGATGTTAGATGATTCTAGATCCTTCCAACTTGTCATTTTTAAGTTATCACCATAAATTAATATAAGGCAATTAAATAAGAAAAACAAAAACAGACATAGGAGACCACTTAAGGCATGTGAAAAATGATAAATATGACTGGTTAAATGATGTCATGAATAGTTCTAATACCATAATGCCACAATAGAATTGACTTACACGGAGCTTTTTATTTATATTTTTATCCTCTCCCACAAGAAAAATGATACCAAGAATTCTGACCCATGACATGGAGTTGTGTACCATGCTCATAGCCATATATCATAGTACCTTGGATTTTAAAGCTGCCCTTATTTTGGCACCATTAAATTATTTTCCACAGCTGACCTACAGAAAACATGGCTGTTGGCCATGATTTTTGCAGCTATTACTTTTTTGGAGAACCAGTCCTATTTTTATGAGTCTACCACGTTTTTTATGAAAGACAGCCTTGGCTTTTGGATGTGGTCCTGATTTTTTGTAACTGCCTTATTCATTGGCAGAAGTCTATTTTTGGAGCCAGACACTTAGCTGACTGTACATTTCGACCAGTTGACCCTTATTGTTTATCTTTGAAAATCTGACCACTAAGTCAGTATTCATATCAGAACATCAGTATCATAATGCATAATTTTATCTAAAATCAGTATATCCTGGGATATTGTTTGCCATTAAAAAAACATGCTTAGCAATCCTATCATTCACAAGATTGAAGAGTGCTAACTTGAAACAAATAGTTATCTCCCCAAAAAATGGGGCTTCCAAAACAAAAAACAAATTCCATTCTCTAATGAAGATGAAAAAGGAAGTACAATCTCCAAAAAAATTAAAATTACACAATATTTAAAGAGTTTCATAGAGAGTGTGGTATTAACGGGAAACACTATGGAATTAGTAACACAATGCCTATTATAAAATGCATGGGTGCAAATGAATCACATTTAATGAAGCTCATTTTACATGACAATGAACCTTGGTGAGATTAAGGATTCAAATACTGTTTCATTCAACTAGTTGCATAGTGTATAGCCATGTTTCCCCTAGAGTTTATATTGCAAAATTTAGTGCTCTGCAGGCAATGGAATACAATGTACTTTGCATGAAATATGACAATTAAGTGACTGGAATCCAAAAAAGACAGAATTGGCAAATGGATAAGTTATATATTTTCCAGTGCATTCTCTTTCAAAGTGTGTGTGATGCTGTTAGGTGAATTTAAAATGGTTTTTAGTCAACATTTCCTGTGGTCTAGATGCATTATCTATTTCCTACATAAATAGTCTTTTAAAAATACCCTCAAAGAGCTAGTATCTACATGCAATTTATTATGACTAACTGGATTCTGAATGGTTTCACCTTAATTTCCCATTAAAACAACTCCACATGGTCACAAAACCACTTAATTACAGCAAATCGATGCAAAACTGGATTCTGAGTTTTCTGTGAGCAAATTTCTCAGATTTGTCCAGGTTTATCAAGTTATTTTTTTTAAATATATTGTTAAAATTAATTTAAGATTTCACTTGTGCTTGGAAAGATGCATGATTACAGATGAGCCTTCTTTTTTTGAGAACTGGCAATGCTGGAAATATTAAAATTGGCATGCTATTTCAAGTTTAAATTCAAGCCAAAATAAAAATTTTAAAATACCTCCATTTTTTTAAATTTAGCAATGGCTAATGAATAATAGATCGTAGCACTCTTCCACTTGATATCACTTTATCACTATCAAGTGGAAAAGTGCTACGATCAATTATTCATTATGTTCGACTTCCACCACATCACGCCTGAAGCTACTCAATTTGTTAGCAATGGCTTTTTGTATTTTTTTTTACTTGGGCAAGTAATATAAACATTTAAAAATTATTTATCTGAATCTTATTGATGCCTATGCGTAGCATGAAATGATTTTTACAGAATGACTGATCAAGATTTTTTATGAATTAAGAGAAGTCCTAGCTTGGATAAAAGTAAAACATAGGCATTAGAATTGGGATTGGAATCAGTAATGACTAAAATTTTAGCTGGTCAAAATAATTAGCTTATTGATGTAATTATAATAATTTTGGCAAATTAATGAAACAGAATTGTATATTTTCCTTCTGCCGAATTTGATTGGAGCATGTAAAATGCTATTAATTGCACCAACTCTCATGCATCAGAAAAAAGAAATGAATATCAAAATTCACAATATTTACTGTAAGTTTCATAAATTAAAGCTATGATAGCCACCACTTAAATACTCTTTTCTCTTTGCTACTACAGAGTAAATACATGGAAAATGTTAAGATTTTAAATGAAACATGTCAATTTTTTGGGGTAGTTCATGTACAGGCTGATTATATTTAAAATTCCTTTAAGGATGAGGAGCCTCAACCAGAATGTGTTTCATACTGGTTTCATTACCGAAACACACAAAAATGGTACAAAAGTTAATTTGGAAACTTTTCAGATTTCTTATCATTGAGAACATATATAAAAAAAGATTAAGATGAGAAATTTAAAATTGCTCTTGGTGTAGGAAGTGCTACACTGATTGGAAGTACTATCAAAAGGCAATAGTACTGGAACTACGTGACTGTCTTTGAATGAGGGATTCTTTTGAATATATAAAATGCAAATCTAAGACTTAACTCTTTAAGAGTTACTACAAGTAACTCTTGCTTGCACAGCCATATACTTGCTTCTATTCTTGGCATGGACTAAATATTTATAATCCTTTTACACATTTGCAGTTTGAGGTGACAAAAGCTAAGTTAGCAAGTCAAATGCAATGAAGCCTTCATTTTATGCCAATGGAATTCACTTTCTACCTATATCGACCCTTTTCTTTCTAATTGATAGAAATGCCCATATCACAGCAATGACAGTTATTCCATTATTTACACTTTCAAATTTTCATAATTGCTGTAAATTATAAAGTTATCCAAAGAAAAACAGAGGCTAATGTCTTTGGAATGATGCAAAACAAGAGTGAGATCAACCAATTAAGTAAATTAATACAATTTTTACAATAGTTAATGAACTATGAATGCCACCCAAAACCAAGCAATGAAGAAAAACCAGAACATAAAAAATGCAAAACAAATTCATTTCAGAAAATACAAAAAATGGTAACATTCAGGATAAACAGTAAAATATTTACCATAAATTTTAACAGGATAAACTGCTGGAACAAAGCAAACAGTTTTGTATTGATATGTTTACGGATTTTTTTTAGTGTGGACTTGGCAGATTATGCAAGGTCAAATGCATATACTGTTCAAGTAATTTTCTTCCATTGTCTTTTTTGTTCTTATATTTTCTGAAAATTACAAAATTCCTCCCACTTACAGTTTCCCTACATTTTCATCTTTTCCCAAGTACTAAAAACAAGCATAAAAGATGGATTTCACTGCATATGACAGCTGGCCTAGTCTCATCTCACATGCCAAAGTCGAACATATGTACCTCATTTACAGTTCACTACCGCTCTAAAAAGGCTTGACACCTTCCACATGTACTGCTACACTTAATAATTTATATTACACTAACCTGGAGGAGTGACCTTCCCAGATTCAGCCTTGGCAGCAGCACCAACCTCTCGTGCCCGTCTCCTTAGGCGCTCTGCCCTTGTGAGGCGTGGGACTAAAGGGGGCATTGTACCCTGTGAGGGAGAAGACCCCAGGTGAGACATGCTTCGTGAGGCATCCGTTCGGCGTAGAGGCCTCTCCTGAGGGACCTGCTTCTGCCCGGAAGCACCTCCTGAGCCAGCCAAGTGGCTTGTACTCTTGGAAACGCTGCGATCTGCAACACCCCCTAATGAATGCCGACCGCCAAGTTCACGGCTAGCTCGTCGTGCCACGAGATGGTGGTGGTGGGTGTCATTCGAAGTTGCCGAGGTTGTTTCTGCTGGATGGTTGTATACACGTGGTCTCGCTAGCTGATCCAACCTTGTCATGGAGAAAGCCCTACCTGGAGACTTGTGCCGTGCTTTCTGGTGCAGGCCATCACCTCCAGAGCCCCTTGGTGATGGTATGGTCGGCATCAGGTCCGTCTTCTTCCTAGCCCGTGGAGAAGGTCCATAAGGGCTGAAGGTGGATGTTCTTGATTGCCCATCACCTTCATCTGTTTGATGAAAGAAGAGAAGTTTGCCTCAACAGAATTCAGAAAATGAATTTCCTGTTAGTGGTGCTTAGGTTAACTCTTTCACTGCATGCCACTTAAATAATGAAATCATTACTTATTTCAAAGCATTACAGTTATGCATCCAATTCACTCAATTGTATAAATTCAATTAGTAATTTTTGTCACATGAGCAGTTTAACATGCATATATCCTAAAACTCTTCAAATTCGAACGAACTAAAAAGGAACTTTACTTCTGCAGAAAACATCTGAAAATTAACAAGTCAAAAAAATTAAGAAAGCAAAGACACCAATAACTTTTCCACTCTTTTTTAAATTCATGCTTCATTCCTCCTCCAGTATTCTCCCCACTTTCAGCAACAATGTCAAAAACATGTAATCAATATGAAATGAGATTTTTTTTTTCAATCAGACCCAAGGAATTCAATCCAATTCAAATTTAAATTGCTGGATAAAAGAGAAACTGTTAAACTATAACTACCCATTGATACTTTATCACATTTTTTTTGGGAAAAAACTTTTACTTGAACACTACATAGTGAAAATTTGATCCCTATGAATTGAGAGCACATAACTATGGAATTCATTTACAAGACAGTACGACTTAAGTGATAAAATGATTAGTCTACATCTATAAGCAGGCCTTCCACTTATTATGTTTCATCAGCAAGAATTCTGCTCCTAAATAAAAAGTAACACCTACAATTGCTCAAAGTGAACATCCACTGAAAACAAGACCATGTTGCAAGTTATTTTCACACATAAATGACATGGTATTGGACTTGGGTCTCTATTGAAGTAATGGGAATGGAGAGAAGATAGAAAAAAGGAAGAAAGAAGATACAAATTCTAAGTGTTAATGTCATGCCACAAAGAGATTTCTGAGAATGACAAAAATCATTTAAGCATACCAAAACATGTTACTGAACATGAGAAAAACAAAAAAATTCATAGCAACAAACAAAAAGGTAATTGGCAAGCATCAATAGCGATGAGGAGCAGATGATCAAGCAGTAAAAAAGTCCTAACAACAAATGGCTTCCCTGAAACTCACCACCTGTGAAAATCATACCCCCAGCACTGACAGCCTCTTGTCCAACCCAAAGGTCAGTTCCCCAAGTACGAGAGGAGCCCCTAGAACTTGAAATTTTTTCATATGGCCCAAACGGGGCAAGCTTTGCATTGCGTTCGGGTAGGCCATCTTTTAGGGGATGGGTGTGGCAGGAAGCAGCAGTGCCATGGCCCAAGGCGGGACTTGAGGGATCATAGAGGGTGTAAGTGTCTTGAGGGGCAGCTAGGGGAGAAGATAGGACCTGACTGGGCTCTGTACTTTTATCTGAGGTCGCACCCACAAGGGGTGTGCCCTCAGCAACTCCACTCTCTAGGTCAGACCAGCAGAACACCTCGTACATTGAAGTGGATGAGCGTAATTCTGTAAGTCATGAAAAGTATTGCGATTGGGAATGGGCAAATGCGAACGTGATCAAAGTCTCTGAAATTGTTTATGGGAATCCCTCAGAGCATGTTAAGCTTTCTCTATTTATGTACTATTTTTACCAGGCTTAGAAGGAAAGTACATATGTATTTTAAAATAAGGAAACACAAAAGCACATTCAGGGAATACACATTAAATCAAAGTATGGCTATTTTAACATCGATACATAGCCTGATTACTTTTCTACACCCTGATAACAGTTAAATAAATAAAGGTTCAAATAAACCCAAATTTTTGAATGAATCTAATTACCAAAATCATGCTCTTAACAGCTTTTCAGAGACAACATTAATCAAAGGGTACAAGTATACTTTACACAGTATTTTTTTACCTCTAAGAGGGATTAAAATAAATGGGTTAAATTGTTGAAAATGGGAACCACTAAAAAGTTGTCATTATTTTATCTATATAACCTGCTTGGAAAAATTATGTACTTAATCAAAAACAAATATTTTACAATGGTTAAAAAATAACCTTTACAACTTCTAAGTACTTTCTTTTCAGACAATTGGCCTATACTTTCTAAACCTAACCACACTCATCAAACCAAAATAACAATTCATCAATGCTTAATCATATACAACAACTTAACTGATCAAAATTTGCCAACTTCCTAGCCATATATAATGATGACAGATACCAAATGAACACTCATATGTAAAGAGTTCTTGAGAAACAGGAAGAAATATAGACACATAATTTGCAGTGCTAAGTGTTCTATGGTAAGAGATATTTAAACAATCAATTAGGGAATAACCAGCATGACACAGAAAGTAACACATAAACCTTCAGAGTAGAAGAAAAACAGTGGGTACCCAAGAAAATGAAGGTTCATGCCACACAACTTATCCGCATGTTGAGGAAATATTCAGGTCACATACCATCTCCGGGTTTACGGTCAAGGGCATGAGCCGACACAGCCCTCTTCTTGCTACCAGCTGGCATGCTTGCGGACATCACACCACCAATAAGCTCCCTTTCTGATGAACGCCTAGACAACGACGTTGAGGAGGTGGCTGGCACTCCACCTTGACTGGTGACTAAACCACTCCCTGATGAAACTTTATCTCCACCACCTGAGCTTCCAGTGCTCCCAACCATTGAAGAAAACATCACGTTGGTAGTGGATGTTGCTCTGGAAGAAAATACATAGGTGTATTGATATTCCAAGACTATAGAAAAGAGGTGATTCAAATATGAATATACTAGCCATACAGAGTACCTAATACAACATTTATTGCTCTCACTAGAACTCTTTGATGTCAACAGGTGTTTTACCAATGCATAATTATCATTTCTTTCCCAATACCATCCTCTATATTTCTTAATATTAACAAATAGTGCTGTTCTATTTATATTTTAATACAAGATGGAGTTCCATTAAGTGCATACCTTACACTCAAATTCTACAAATAACAAGCAGTAGTTAATTTTGTAATTAATAAGATACTGAATAATTGACTGAAAACAGTCATAAGCAATTGAAGCATATATTTTTAAGCTGTCAAGCTGATCATTAATTGATATTCATATATGACTTTCTGCACACAGGAATACTATCAATTAATAAATGTGCTCAGTCAATGTTGCAGTAAAAATTAATCAACTTGAAACTGCATCACTCTCTTTAAATCCTAAAAGTTAAATACTACTCTGAATCATACCGGCTAATCAATACTCAACAAAACTAAAAAAAATATTTTGAAAAAAAAAACATGCGCTTATCCCAAGAAAAGCACTGATAGTAAGAAAGACTGCTAACTTCGAAGTTTTTGACTTGTCTAGTCAGGAAGTGGAAAATGAAGCATGCTTCAAAGTAGTCCACTTCTTTTTTTGTCTCCCTTAAAAATTATATTACTCGATTTTTGCATAGTTTTTTCACGAGTTCCAACAGTTTCCACAATTTAATTTATGTTGGTTTCATTGTACACAAAGTACGAGGTTAGTCAGTTACTAAATAACTAAAAATGCGAATGTTAATCACTGATTACTCCACATCCATTATTAACTGACACAATTATGATAACAGAGAAAATATTTTTCAACTAACAGACATGTTTCTCTTCAACTTTACCTACAGAGAATACAAAATTGACTCACCTTCTGGAGCCCCAAAAAGATCCACCTGTATCAGCCGGCTCCAACATTCGTGGTGTTGAACTTCCAAAGGCGAACACAATGGAACTCCTTTCATTTTTTCGCTTAGCTTCGATTCGGGCCTCTCGTTCCTGAAAGATTATATTCAATGCAAACCTCAAAATAATCCTTTCACAAACTGAAGGCAGTAAATGGCTTACAAGAAGCAAATAAGCAATTTGGATGAATGATTTCAGTATTATGAGATGTGAGAGGTAACTTGATGATGCCAATGCTGTTGTTCCTTCATAAGGCCACTAAAAAGCTCTCCATTCCATTAAAAGCCAAGCATTGCTTTTGTACAAGGCTGAAATACAGCATCCTTTGTATGTGCAATAAGTAATTATAACCAGATTGGAACATACCAGAATATTTGCTCGATTGCAAGCTGACTTCGAACTCAATGATGATACGATTTTTTCAACAGTCTTAAAAAGGAAAAAATAAAACAATTTATATTCCAAAAATGTTTTTAAAAAATATAGCTTATTTTCACTGTTAACTAATTTCTAGAAAACTTATCATACTTAATGCCATTTGGCCTTTCCCCCACCCATTCCCTTAATATCAAATGGGTAATTAAGCTCATAAATATTAGCCAAAAATTTATAATATTTAAAAAAAAATGCTGTTTAAGTTTGATTTCATACCGTATGAATACTATGCTGGTATTTAAGAAAGAAAATTACACAAAACAAACAAATAAGATCATAAGAATAACTAACGTATTCTAAAATTTACAGCAACAAAACAAATTGACTTTGAAGCCAATGGTCAGAATTTATGCTCATAATGCAGATTCTCACTTGATTTTTTCTGAGAATGGCTTCTCTTCGATCTCTTTCGGCTTCCCAAATTTGGCGCTTTCTCTCCTCCACTTGTAAGCGACGCCCCTCATCACGCTCCCTGAGCTGCTCTATCCTGCGTCTCCTTTCTTCTTCCTTCTGCTCCCGAAACTTCTGTGCAGCCAATGCCTAAAATTAGCATCAAAAGTGAGCATATGACGAAATGCACATCAAACAAACCATGATTGCAGCATTTAAAATGAACTCAAATGAAACCATAGCAATTTACAGAAGTCAAATACCTCACAGCATTTAATTTTTTTTGTCATTAACAGCTCCAGTTCTTAACCCTAAATTAAGCCCATGGATCACAGTTGCTCCCGAGGATGTTTATTGCCCAATGCTATGCTTCACATTAAACTGGGTGAGCATTATTTGCAGTGTCAATACAAAATGACATTTTTTACAAAATCCCCCCAAAAAAGAGGGATAAGCTGAGGCAACATTAATGGTATAATTAGCACAAAAAATAAATCTAACTGGATCACAACTGTAGCTCAGATGGTTACTGAAGGAAAGCCCATGTGTGAGTAGCCAAAAATGACCAAAAATAAAGATTATTTTAGACCAAGATAGGATACAAGGTAATTGGGTATTAGTTATTCTAACAGATGAGAACTATTTTGCCTTCATGATAATAACAAAACATTATATGCATTACATACATTATGAACTTTGGTGAAAATAAAAGCAGAAAATAAGTTCTCTTATGAGCACTTAGATTAATCAATAAGCATACTAATGGACTAGCCATGACACCAAAAAGAGAACATGATAAATTTCCTTAAAACTCTCCTTATTACAAGGAGCTATCAGATGGAAGCCTCAATTTTACTCAAAAATAAGATCATCAGTGTTTTGAACATGGTTACCAGAAAAAATAAGGCTGGCTTATGCTGTCCCAGGCCATTTGATACATATAAACTTAGCTGTGCACAATAAAAAGCAAAGTAAATCACATCTTGCCATCATATGGGCTTTTAATAACTTGAAAATAACAAATAATGTTTATGAATACATTTCTGTTGACCTTGGTTTTGTTGGTACTTGGATAAATGTTCAACCCTATGCATCCTTTCATAAACAGGTAAGAAATTACCCCAGAGAGACTTACCTGTTGTTTTAGCTCTTCAAGCTTCCTCTGTCGCTCTTCATTTTGTCTGTCACGTAATGTGCGAAGGCGCTCCTCTCGGTCTTTCGGAGAAATTCCCCCAGCTAGGGCCCCTGCATTTTCTTTACCTGCACAACAAATAAAATGAAATTTTGTTATTCACTGTAGTTGAAAGCACTTCTTATGTTATGGTAAGAAACATTTGGAATCTTACCATTTAAGGATAGTTCAAAAAACTGTTAATTTTACAGCACTTAAACAATAATGAAACTATGAGGCCATGAAAGCATGTTTAATTAAGTATGATAAATAATAAAGTGCATATGTAAGACAGATTCTTCGGAAAAATAAAAATTTTCAAAGTAACTAAAAGGTAAACAATGTATGGATGGTAGCAAAAATTACTCAATAATATATAATTAAAAAGCATGCCCCAAGAGCACATCAAAACACAAACCATTACCATATAAATATGTTTCCTTAAGAGCTATAATTACTACATATACTGACAATACAAAGGATAGGTACAAACTGTCAACAAAAACACTGCCTTTCATGCAAGAATGAGGTTATACAACTACACAGAATTCAAAAAGCACCATAAAAAATTCATTCCAATTAACTCACAAAGCGGATGATTGTTTACATACTCTGGTATGGCTCCACTGCACTAAACATACAATCCTTAAATACAATACATATAACATCAACAAATATCAACAAACAGTTCACGTGTTTCATAAGAGAGTGTTATATTAATGAACTTACTTTATTTCATAAACATTAAGTGGGACAAAAGTTATCTTTCACACACCAAACTGTAAAAATGACAGAAACAGTTGGTAATGTATGGACACAAAATGCACATAAAACATAAAATGAAGCTTTGTAGACCTTGTAAATATTAGCATTAAGAAACTTCTTGTAAATGTTAAGCAGGACATTCATTGAATTAACATGAGTTGCCCTGCTTCAGAAAGGCACAACAGTATATTTACAGTGAAATCTTCTTGGGTCTTCCACCGGGTCAATGTCTCCATGGCTGCCGACGTTTCGATTCCTGACTCGGTCTTCTGAATGAAGCCCTGAAGATGATGACTGAATCGGGAATCGAAACGTCAGCAGCCATGGAGACATTGACCCGATGGAAGACCCAAGAAGATTTCACCCAACTCATACGCTGGGAAAACACCAGATCTTTCAGTATATTTACAAATACTAAGAAATGCCAAAGCAAATACACTGCTTCATATTCACAGGGAACCATCCATTTGGGCCAGCCTGATTCCATATTTGACTGCTTGAGAGGATTAAAAACCTCAATAGTCTTATCATACTCCGTGAGGAAATACTGGCTGGTAAATAATTAACTGTTTAAATGAAGTGAGTCAATCTAATTCATTGGCCATTTCTGACCAAACTATCTTGCCCCTTGTCAACTATGTGCATACCCTACTTCTTTTTCTTGAAATTAAAACTTTGTATTAAATTATGCCCTAAAGTTATCTATTTATAATAATTTTTTATGCAACCACCTTTTGACAAAGGCATTTTCAAAATAAAAACTATGTACATCTGAAGCTGTATGTATTTTACCAATTTAAGTGAAGGAATACAAGGCTATTAAAATACATTAATTAGGGAAAAGGTTTAATGGTATGTTTTGTATTATGGAGACTTCACTGTGCAGCTAGTTCAACAAATTTTAACCATGCAATAAAAAATAAAAGCCATTTTTGGTGCTTAAAAATGCACCATAACCAATGTTAAACAACATTCACACTACAAAAACACAGGCACAGATATGAACAAAATCAAAATTTGTAAGATAAAATATCTTGAACACAAATTAAATTAAGTACATCTATAATGCAACCATTTCAGAGAGTAAAAATCATTCGCCATTTCCATTCCTTTTAAAAAAATTAACTTTTTGGTCGCAAAATACCTCATATCCAAACACTAGGAATGCTAGAGGTAACATGTTGAAAGCTAGCAGTAAGATCATCATAAAAACAATTCTACTGATAATTGAAGGGTATTTTTTTCATCAATTGTAGCATTTCAAAATATAATGATTGTAAAATACTTCAACTGAAGGAAGGATGATCAAATTAAAGTGATTAGATGGCTAAGAAGAAAAACTTGTAGAAAACACTCCACAATTTACCCTTTAAAGCAATAAAAATCTAGCTACTCAGCTCCAAAATTTCCACATACACATGCTACATAGTGAGGGCACTTCATTTCTAAAATCTCCACAAAATTTGTTTACACTTAATCATATTTGATGGGGTGTAAATAGTGGGCACATTCTTTCATTCAATGTAAAAAATAACCATATTTTCATGTCATTCAAATTTTACATACTTCTGAAGCAGCCCTTGCAAGGCTAGTCAGAAGTCATCCATCATGTTACTCTACTGTTTTTAATGCTAACCAGTAAAACTGAATAGTAGAATTCCACATCAGGTGAAACCTAGTGAAACTTAAAGTTGTTATCTTATGTGCTGGAGGATTGAGTAATTCTATTCAGCAAAGATGGAGGTGACTTATTTAAAGCTCATAATTCACCTGCACAAAACAACTACTTATCTTCATTTATAATACAAAATTCAGAGATAAGAGGGTGTGATGAAAGAAAAATGCATATGTTTCATGTAGGATGTGCATTTACTGAAAAATGCATCCACATAGAACGTGGAATTTCGTAAGATTTTTATCGCGATCACGAAACATCCCCAGAGGAAGAATGGAAAAATGCAAAACATATTTTTGGCCCTGCCTTCTTTCTGTGGTGATGGTAATGAATAAAGCATTCTTGATGAAACATAGTAAAATTATGGAAATGGAAACATGAATTATCAACTACTTCTTGAGGATAACACAAAAATATCAATAAATGTTTACCTATACAATGGCCTCAAATAATATTCACAGGAACCACTTCAGAATGGTTCTATATTTGAACAACATTCAAGAGAGTAAATTTAAAAAATAATTGAATGATTAAATGTGCCATCCATTCTCCTCCTAAACCATATTATTCAGGTATTTGGAGAACCCTTACACCCCTTCATTAACAGTTACTTTAATGCAGAATTTTAAACTTAACATAACAATGCAATAAGACTAGGTCATTACAATGTCTCCACAATTTATTTCAAAGGAAAAGAAAGTGTAAAAATGTGAGGGCCGGAAAACAAAGCGCTTTGAAAAAAACTCGAGTTCATGCCTGTTAATAAGTTAATCAAATATCTGTTTTGAAAATTTATAACGATCATACAAGGGTCACTACGATAATGCAATCAGATGCACTTACAATACTTCAAAGTTTCCTCATTATGTTGTGGCCAAGGATTAGATTAGTGAAAATTACCAATCACACATATGCCGCAGAAACAAGACAAATACATATGTACATAAACACTCCATCTGCATACAACACTACAAGGCCGCTACCTGAATCTGCAAGACACACAATGCTGTCAAATGGATCGCTGTTGGAATCACCCACTCCAGAATCTTCTAATCCATCTAATCCACGGCCACTACCTGCTGGCAAGTTATGGGCTGAAACTTCTTCATTTTTCATCACAAGCCATATATAAATAGTACAAATAACACTCACTGAATAAATGCTTAAACTTACACTAAGAACAATGATAATTTAACTCAGCATATAAAGAAGCACAAAATTATTACTTTTTCTAAGTTAAAATTATATTAGTTCTTTAAATCCATCATATATGAATAGAGAAACTTATGAGAGAGCCCAAGGTTAAGTTCAATATGTGTCACAATGAGTTTTTATTTCAAGCATCAAAGTTAATAAAGAATGGGAGCATATAAAACATCAAGATTTAAAAAAATATGTATATGCAATAATATATGTTCCTTAATGAGTGATAACACCAGCATTTAAGAGAAAGCAATACCACAACATGAAGAAAAAACTTTTTTAAAACTGCTTGACAAACTCGAAAAGTTAAATTCATTCATTGCATTTAGTTTCAAGTATTTTTCTCATAAAAACTGTATAGTTGAATAAAAATCAAATTCAGCATAAAATGTAACATAAACATAATATAGTATACTCAATCAAATTTTGGGATCTATTGCTTTTCCTGAACAAAATCAATGTAACCATGTCATAAAATTTTTAGCAACCCTGGAGTCCGAGTTTTTATTGTTCAAAAGAGAAAAAACATTTTCTATGTTAAAGAAAGTGCTAATGATTACAAATGAAATTCAGTACTAGATTTTTTCAATCATTTTTCTATTCATTGTCAACAAAAACTATTGAAATTAAAATTGCTAAATATTATGACATGGCAACAATTCCTGTAAATTTGCATCACAAGGCAGATATGATTGATAGCTCATCACAGCATGAGAATATCCTATGCACTTTAAAAAAATTAAATAACATTTCAGAATTGTTATTTTGCTGCCTTCAATGTGTATTTATTGAATTTGTATACTGACAACAGTTTCATACTCTTCTTTATGCCTACATTTTAAAATAACTGAAACCCTTTCCAAAATACTTATCAACTCATTGTTAGTGAATAAAGAATTACTTGATATTGTATCTGAGGTGATAAATATTTACCAGAGTCTGCTTTAAGGAATAGAGAATAATTTCGTCAATAAATTTCTTAAGTCTATTTAAACTAAAATTTGGAATTTAGGAAGAGTCACAATAACTCTTTTTACAACATGAAAATTCTTTGCTGGGCTTCTTTAAGGTTGAAATGTTCAAATGCTTACAAGCTAAATTAAACAGATAAAATTTGCTGAGATTTTACTTTTTTAAGTAGTTTCCCTTATTCTTATTTTAGAAAATTATTTCAAAACTGATAAAAAAAACTAAAATATTTTGATTACACAAACTTGGTAGTGGAGTTACAATCAATAATGGAATTAACTCTTTGGAGGATAAAATTCCTTCAATTTTTACTTAAACATCCAATAAATGTCTAAGGCACGTCCACAAGCATAAACAACCTTATCCCTGCTAATTAAATGAAGTATACTAAATATCCATTATTAACATGCATAATGAAATGCAATACACATTCACATGCAATATAAAGAAGTTTAAAGTAATAAGTGGCCTCATATAAGTTAGATATTAACATTTTTGTAGGCATTTATCACACATTATTTAACAAATTAATTATGTCTTTTAGTACAGTAATAACATTTCTCCTCTCATTGAAAGAGCATAAATGCGATAATGGTCCTGGCATGATAAACCCAATGAATAATTTATGCCTTTTCCTTAAGACTTATTCAATGTTGCATGAAAAAGACAAATAAATTTAAATAAAATTCCAATTGAAAATCTTGAGCAAAGCTTGAGAAAAGCCACTGACTTTCTTCGAGGCAATGAAACCAAGAATCTGAACAAAACATCTAATGAAATGGTTCTGTTTCTCCTCTAAACTCGAAAAATTTGTATTCAGGCATCTAAAACCAATTGACCTTCAATCTTTAATAAGTAAATCAAAGTTCTGATGCCATTATTTGAAATACTGTAAGGAGTTGGATGCCAGATACGACAATTTTTTCATTATTATTCCTATATCACATAATGGGGATATCATTTTACAACAAATAAATTTAGAAAATAACTAGTATAAGCTTGAAACCATTTTATCTCAAGTTTATGGTTCATGATTGTTTTCTCTATGGAAAAGAAACGATTGAATTTTCTATAACCATGATAGCCGATGTTGGAAGAGATGAAATTAAGCTCAGTTCTTTTACAGTGAAAAACAGTGCCCTGCTTACAATGACACCACTTGGAACAAAATAATTCCCATCTAGTTTCCTTCAAATAATGAAAATAAACATATTTCTGTCCTAGGCTAGTGTACTCTTTGCTAACATCATCATGAGAGGACTCAAATTTGATTATTTTAAGCATGTTCATGGATGACTCATTCATCAATCAGATATCACATACACTTTCCAATCTCTTGGGAAAATTACCCTTAACTTTGACAATATCTATTACCAAAAAGAGAATACTATATACCTGAGAATATGAGCTAATCAATCAAGACTATCCCTAAACTATAATATGATGTTTATGTGACCATTATTCATGCAAACCTATGCAAGTTCCCAGGACCTCTGATGATGACTCTTTATCATGATTTGTGCAATGGCAATTATTAACTTCATGCATTGTGGTTCTAAATAATAGAAAAAACTCAGGTGATCTTTAACTAGAGTGAAAGCCACCATTTAAAGGGCATTGAAGAGATAGATAGATGTCTCTATTTTGGGGCCAGATTGATACTACGGACTCTCTTCTACCACCTAACTCTTAGAGAGTGCTTCAAGCATGGCCTACATAAAGTTTGATAAACCTGGCCCCAGTGGTGGTGGGGTAACTTCCTAGCCTGTTAACCCAGAGGTCATGGGTTTGATTCCCACCAAGGTGGTTTTTTCTCCATTTAGGACGTGTTTGTAATTGTTTATGTTATTATACATATCATTCTTAAAAAGTCCAATGTAAACGTTGAAGTGCTATTTCCAGATTAATCCAAAATAAATAAATAAACCCTACTACTTTAACCAGGAGACAGTGACTGAAATGCTAGAAAATGCTAGTTGCCTGACCAAGCTGCAAGTGGTTAAAATTTGGATTCAAAGAAGACTTTCTTCACATTTCCTTCATTGACAAACTCCTCAATTCTTTTTCAGACAAAAGGATGGTAGATTAAGATGGTATACACTAATTTGATTAAGGACAACACTTAATTTGAAATAAACTTTTCCAGTCAGCAATAAAATTAGTGACATGAAGAGGAATCCTACTGCAATCCTATCAGATATAATTCCAATAATTACATTAACTAAATATATCCATAAGAGATATATAACAATCTAATAATTAGCAGAATACATGCTTTCTTTTTTCATAAACAAGTATTTATCATTAACCTTTAATATAAAATCGAAGAAAAAGGCTTAATTACATCAAATCTGCTTGGAAGAGCCTGGTAAATATTCTATTAAAAGATCAGCAAGCTGACACACTAAGCGTCAACTAACAACGACAGGTGAATTTTATTATTACTGGAATGCCCACATGAATAAAATATGATATAGATGCACTCTAGCACGCATACCTTATATAATGCACTAACTTGTATGACCAGTAAATCTTGGTGCTATCTGAAAGCATGCCATACCACTGTCTATCACAGATTTTCAGATATAATTTTCTAAAGTAATGTTCAAATTGTTAAATACATATACTACTTCTTCAATCACTCTACTTAAAAACATTTGTTTAATATTATCATTTTATTTTGGTTAATGTAGAGACAAAATGTCAAAGTTAAACTAAATTTACTTGCACACAACATACTCAAATGTGAATAAAGGTCTGCTGAGCATTCATAAATGCCCATGTTACATTAAAGTCCACTAAAAGTGATAGTGAAAGAATATGTAATTACAAAATAATCATGGTCTTTGAAATAAAATTACATAACTGAAATGATCTCTGCATACCATAATAAAAGATTACTTTCAAATGGTACCCTCAAAGAATGATAATAACAGCACAAAAAGATTAAAAATTTCATGGATAAAACTTTGATAATAATTAGCTCTTTGATTAGAGTAATTAATCACATGGTTGTTGTGGATGCAGTGATTCTTTTCACATAGATTTGTATCAATTTCATCACTGTGAAATGGCAAGGAAAATATATGCGTGTACATAAAAATAAAAGGGGACACATCAGTGCTTGGCAAATGATTTTAAATTAATAATGCCAGTAAAGATATGGTCAATAGTTAATTAAGAAAGATATAACCCAATTAAAATGATTAGACACACAAAATTCATTTCAAACTATGTGATGGTGTTATTTCAGCATGAGCCATACTCAAAAATAAGAGGTCACTATAATTTTACCTGGGCTGCTTTTCTCTGAATTACCACCAATGCAGGCAAACCAATGAATAGTTTGATTTCCTATGCATGGAATAGATTTTGTCAAAATGGTACTAATATTCTTCAAACTTGAATACAATATTTGCAAATATAGATTTCAAAGACACACAAACTTAGAAATACTAATGAATTGATGAAACAAAGTAAATGAAACATGAAAACATACATAATAGATTAAATCACCAAGAAAATACATGATTACAAAATTTTTTTACAATAAATACATCCAACTTGAATGATTAAAACTAGAAATTGTCCTGAAATAGCTGCCTGCCTCAATAATCTAATCCATTACCAGTATTTCTATGATAATTTATTCCACTTGCTCTACAAACAGTGTAATGTTATAATCGACTCCTTGGATTATTTGACTGCTACTTTAATCAAGCACCAATATCACTGATCATATTTTCATTCCTTAAATACTAATTTTTTTGTAGCATTAGCTACAGTTGTAATTGATTTAAAATTTGCCTCCTCTGAGCTGAGAAAGAAGGATATATCATAGCATACGTTGAGAATACATTTTTATGTTATTAATATGCAATACACCATGAAGTAAATTTATTTGAAGCAAAGTGCAAATTTGACACATATTCTGCATTATAAATTTTTTTGGAATGCAAAATGAGTTCCATCATCAAAAATAGATTGAAGCTGACCCAAGGTCTTATGTTACACATACCCAAGCTAGATTTGCAAGAGAACAATTTTAGAGAAGTTAGATTTTTCTCAATGAGTTCATTACATTCTCTAATCCTGCTCTTTAAAATTACTTTTAGAAGTATCTCCCAACCAAACTAAGCTCATATTGAAATCTCCGTTTACGTGACAGCAGTTCCCAAGGATGAATTAACTTTATAGTTATTTATTTTCTACTTTGCCCATCAAATATAATTTTAAAAGTCCCCTTCTGAATGAATTAAATAAAATTGAGAATTTATAAGAGTGTGTTTGCATAATGCTGCCTAAGCTTGACTATCTGAAATATTTCTTTTTTTTTTGGAAATAAGTAATTGATTTCAAACAACTGACGTCGAATGGAAATGAAATTCATTCAGAATAACGGTAGAAAATATTTTTTACATGAAGGGAATACAAGAGCCATTAAATCAGCTTAAAAACTTATAAATGAATAAAAAAGGAGTGCATGATGACCTTATATAGGCACTACTGGAAGATTATTAGAAAGAAATAAAAACTATGATAAATACAACAACAGTCTACAGGTAGTCATCCAAATAGAAAATGCACAAACTGCTATAGATTTAACCAGAAAGGAGCTACCCTTTCTTACTGTGGTCATAGCTGGACTAATTCAGTTTGATGAAATGAACAAATTGGAGGATCAAAATTCTCATTTCAATATATTCAAGTGATTTTTTCAGAGTAAATTCTCACATAATTGTGCTTAAAATTCAAAAGCTACTAGGAATAATTATTGAATGTGTAATACAAAAGTAAAAATATGGCCTATTCTGTCTAAAACCAGTATATCTGGTACAATATATCATAATTAGAACATAATCCTATGTATCTATCTTTCCTCTAATTTTTATTTGGTACGACCACATCTGATGCATCAACATGATCATCAGATCACCTGGTAATGATGCTGATACATCAAAACTAGTGGTACCAAATGAAAATTGATGGAAAGATACATCGTAATTTTAACCTCGGTGATAATGGATTTCCACAAAGTAACACCTGAAAACATCGGATAGATAATCCTTTGATGAGAGACACAAAGAGCATTAAAACGTCCTCAAATGAGCAAAACCCTGAGCTTACTAGTACTTCCAAACATTAGCCCACAAAAACTTTTGCTCTTTCTTTCAACATATCAAATTTTAAAAAAAATCTTGGTTGACTCTCCTAACAGCTATTTCAAGAATTGTGAGAATATGGTAACAATAAAATCGTTTGAACTAATTCAAGTAAAAATGCTTAAGCACAAACCCACCTCCTCCTTTATGTGATGTGGGTCTTGAACCTGGTGGAGTGGTGACTGTGGTGGGGGATTTCAGAGGAGCGGTGGCAGGTGGAGATCCCTGGGTTTGGTGCTGACGTGCGGGAGGCTGGGGGGCACCACTATCCACTGGAACCACACCAGCTGCCACAACAAAAAGAAAAAGGTATCATTAAAACCAATTATTTAAGCCACTGCAATTGCCTGAAAATTTTGTGAAAGAACTAAAATACCTTTTATGTGGATAAAGAAAATAGATTGCTTAAGACTAACAGATAAAAGTTATATGAACGCAATTGAAACGAAATAATATACACAAAAGTGCTTAAAATAGTTATGAAAGGGAAATGGAAGGATATGACTGTATGGAAGAGACTGTGACTGTGGATATAGTTGAATGGAGAAAATTGTTATAAACCAATATTTCAAAAGTGAATCATAGAGTTAAAAGGTTAGAGTGGCATTTAAAAAAAATAGCCTTTATTAATTTCAATAATCAATATGACATTACCTTTCCATAAAAATAAAATTCTGAATAAATTTAACCTAGGATTTCTAAATTGATATTCTGGTTGCTACCATAGTATTTAATAAAATCGAGGAAAACATAACCACAGAGGTACCAAAAAGTAAAACCTAAAAGGGATTATTGTGGGGAAAATCATTGGTTATGGAAGTTAAACTATTATGCTCATTAAAAAAATTACTAACTTTTATTAGGTAGTCAAATAATTTTTGTCAATCCACAAATCGAATATCAAATTCTAAAATGCAGGAGCACATTTCGGAGCAATGAGATTTCCTAAACATGAGCAAGAATAAAATCCTTTTGAAATAATTAAAAATATGAAAAAAACAATTAAAAAGTAGAAAAAAAGTCATATTTGAGCTCACATTTAATGCTGTGCAATGCATCATGTCATATTGTTTTAAGTGTCGCGACTAGGATCGGATTAAAGGATGTAAAGTAAAAACAGGAGAAACTAATATGGTCAGAACATATAGATAGACAATTTACTTTTTTATTCGGAGGAAGAGTTAATTTATGCGTTGGCGAAAACGTCACATTTCCTAACTTCTTCATCAAAAAATCAACGATCTATTTTTACGCCCACATGCACTCCTTAAAAACTGCCGATTATATAAGCTGGAAATGAGACGTGTCAGAGGAATTCATTTCAGTGGCCTGAAGAGCAAAATATTGCTTTTTATTAATTAAAAAGTTATGAAATTAATAAATGCTTACACGGTTAAGTTTACAGGGATACAAGGGACAAGATATGCCAACATTTTTATTAATTCCCGGGGTGGAAGTATTTCAGAAAAAAATTGGGAGCTGAAAAGTTCGACAAATTTATTATTACGGACGGAATTCCATAATACGGGTCGTCGCCGTAATGAAACTCCACCGGGTAAGTGTGCGGATGACTATAGAATCTGAAGACGTAGTTTCTCTAGGATCTAACTTCGGCTGCAGCCAAGACGGAGTACGTCAATACTTGTACGCCGGCGGCCACTCCTTTCAACGCCAAACAGCGAGAGGGGTACAAGAAAGAGGGCAGGCCTAGTGTAGCCTTGAAGGCGGGAGAAATGAGAACAGCTGATCGGCCGCCCTTGCGTCCACCGAGCTCTCCATAAACTCGGGATTACTTCCTCTCCCCATCCTCGACCACGGCGGTCTGGGGAGGGACACTCAACAACGTTGATCCAAGAGAGATTTCTCTTTGAGCAATTTAGCCACGACGGAAATTTACGTGACGTGCGTTAGTTAAAGTTACAGAGTGCACGAACAAGACTACAGATAATCATTCACGAGACATTAAAAAAAAAACAAACAATCACGAACACGCCGTGGCGCATATGGCCGGCAAGACATTGCTGAAATTATGGAGAAAATCGACATTTCGGACGCAGAAAAGCAGTAGTGGTAAAGATATAAACGCAAAATATAGAAATAAGGAACAAATTTTTAATTTGAAAAAGGTGAAATGAACACACTTCAAAAGACACGAAATAGTGTGCTCCATTCCTACGCGCTAATTACGGGCATTTTCCGCTATCGTGTTAAAATATAGGTAAGTATTCACTACGGGAAGCTTTCACTGTGTTCATACTCAAAAGATTATATTCACGAGGCAGACGTGACTAAATCAAAGGTTCAATTATTTATCGGTGCGCATAAAAAATCTATTCGTGAATATTTTGATGGGAAGCCTCTATGAGAGCCCCGATGACTTCGGAATCTAAAAAGTGCACTAAAGGTGACGATCTATACGACTAAATGAGAATGTGTCTATTTTATTTTTTCAAAGAGCAAGTGGGCAGAAAAAATAACAGCATTAGACGAAATATTCTTCAGTGAGAGGGACAACCAACGAAAGGAGGAGCTAATGATTACGCATTACAGATTTAAACTCGTATTGCACTTCTCCACAGCCGCTTCGTTTATTTCCTAAATTTGCCACTGCTGCATTAGTAAATTTACTAATCCCATTTAATGGAGCAATGAGATACTTGTACGTGCGTAATGGATACTGTAAGTGCGTTTTGCATGCTCCGTTTTAAAGCTAAATATTTCACTCCGTACCGTTCAATTTCGGCGTGGTTTTTTTCGGCCATATTTGTTATAATATACGAGCTCGATCCCGAGCGATTACGGCGAGTCATAATCGGCGAGCTTTTGACGTGACACGCCATCCTTGACACAAAACCAGCCCGAAAATGTTCTGACCAAGTTTTTAGTGGCCATATTCGTACACACTCCGCTCCCAACGAGATTGGCGAACATTTTCACGAATGACAACATAAGCCAATGACATCATGTCCTCGGGAAACGATTGATAAAAAAAACAACCAGATACAGAAAGTGAACCTGCTCTCCGTCAAGGAAACACCCCTTGTCTCATACGTTTTCCGCTTCCCCAAGCACCTCTGTGGTCCGCTGTTAACAAAATACAAATCGCGGCCTACACGCAGGAACAGGTGGATATTTCCACTTTCCGGCAGGAACAGATTTGGGAGTCGGGAGTAAAAGAGGAAACCAAAATTACAGGGGAAGGCAGCAGCCTTACGGATGGGGATGGCCGTGGAGTTAAAGAGCTCGGTCCACTCCTGCGGCAGCCGAACACGCCCCCTGGCAAAATCACATGTTCAGGACTACGCCTGCTACGCAGTGCAGTGCGTGTTCCCCTTTAAAAGATCGAGCGGTGCCCTCGCGGTCTACCCCTTCTCTAGGTCAAGGGACGACACCCTGGGCGGTTGCCCCGCGACCCCGACGCACCTCCACCAGGCTGTCCCCACCTCGCTCACTGGTGCACCAGATGGCGATGGCCCTCCCGCGTGCGGAGGCGGGAGAGGCGGGACGACGTGGAGCGAAGGCGATCGTGAGTCAGAGAAAGCGAGACTGGCAAAAAAGGTCACACACGAGCCGAGGCGGCGGCGAGTTAACCCAGGGGACCCACCCCGAAAGCGTCCACTCGAGCTGGGGCGCGACCCTCGAGTCACGACGCCCGGAGGCGTGACGGGGACGGAATGAAAGAAAACGAAAGAACGCCGTCAACTTCACGACGGGAGATGCACTCGAGACCGCCACTCTCCCCGCACTACTCCTCTTTCGGGAGGGAATTTGCAAAAAAAATAATTAAAAACCACCCGAGATGGCACGTGACCACTCGCAAAAGCACACGCACCGGGGGGAAACGGGAACGCATCTGGCGGGCGGATCCGTGAGACGGGTGGCGAGTCGCCTGGGGGAAGGAACGAGGAGGGCAAAGCGATTGGGTGGGGGTGGTTGGCGGGGCTCGGGAAGGGAGGGAGGGAAGTGGGATAAGGGGGAATCCCGAGGAAGTGTCAGGGCGGATGGAGAGGGTTTGGTGCGGAAAGGCTGAAGGGGTTTCTTCGGGGCGACGCGGTTCGAGTGTGGAGGTGAAATAGCCACGCGTGTGACACGCAAATGTTTACCGAATACACCCCGATGAGACTTTGGTCTTCACGTCACCACGGGATTGGTCAGCTCCTCAGTAAACAATTTCCCCCCCGTCCCTAGTGTGTATTTAACGAGAGAATATTCGGATCCCTTCTACTACGTGCCAAGGGGATGGGGGATATTTACTTCCTCGAGTAGTCGTCCCGGTAGGACGGAAAGAAAATTAGCACGGAGCATAAACGGGCAACCTCAGCTTCCTATGAGACTGATGACGTAACATTTACGGGGAGGGTGGAGGAGCAGAGTGAAGTCATTTTCACGATTAGGGGTGGTTGGACAATTTGCTGGTATTGGGCTCTTAGGGGCGGAGGTAGAGTGGAGAGACACCTGGCGTCAGTATTCACCTACTCCTGACGAAATTTACTACTAAACGTTCCACCTGACGAAAGGAGTACTGCACTTCAAAGAGCTCACGCTCAACACATGACACGTAAATGAGACTAGAATACGAAATATCTCCCTCCTCCAGCATTTGAACCCGGATCTCAGGGGTAAGAAGCTGGTACTTGAGGCCCAACAACTTTGTGCCCCGTGTACTTACAAAATATGTATATAGGGGCAAATGAAACAAGTTTACCATTAAATAATTGAAAAATTCAAGTTGGTGCTTATGTTTCAAGGATACATAAATCATCGGGATTCATACAGATCATAGCATAGCAGCAGTTTTAGGATTATCGACTATTCACCCATTTCAGGCCGCGAACACGCCTGGGAGGGGTAATGAGCCACAACCACGACAACCTTCTCCGGGAGTTAGTTAAACCGGCGACCTTCGTGAATCACCTTCCCAACACTCATCGAACGAAAACAGCCCGCTTGCTTGAAACTCATTGCAGGGGATATCCGACATTTTAGATAGTTTCCGCTCATTGTAAACCTACTTGATGGCACCCTCACCTTCCTTGTACATCCATCGTAAGTAACCTTCCAAATCCTCAATGGCTTTTCATTGAAGCAGTTTTGGCACTTTCTCTCCAAACCCTGGGAATAAATTTTGCTTTCACCACGGGGGCCAAATTTTGCCCCACAGACTGGGAACTCCTGGCACTGGTATTGGCTATTACGAGGAACAGTCATACCCCGCAATAGTACGTCTCGAGTCATATTCTGGGTAATGAATTCCGGCGCCATAATGGGAGTGGAGAAAATGGAGACAAATCATACAAATATTATTATCTATTCCGCAGGTTTTATACGTTCTAAATGCAGAGTCGGTAAGAGTATTTCGTGGGAACAAGAGTCGATTTCACCAGCACATTTAGCTCTCGCCTTCGAGTTCGCCTTTCCGATTTGCCACAAGCCGCTAATTGTGCTAGCGGCAAAAACGATCCGATGAACTTCTCAAGGGAAAGATAATGGGTGGCAAATTCATACTGTAGTCAAGGCTTGAGGATGAAAAGATGACAAACAGATGAGACAAATGGGACCACGGATACACGAGAACGACGGCTAAACCTCTCGCACGCGAACACGAGTACGGGAAGTGGAAGGGGGTGAAAACTTTCACGAGTGGCACAAATTACGCAACGACGACCGCTCCAATGGGTCAATTTCCCTCCGACGCCGCGGAAAAAAATCTTCGACTCCCATGCTGACCAGATGATTCGTCGAAGGACCGTGGGGTCGACCCCCGGAGACCCTTCCGACGGGAGACACGGCCGGGGTGCACTGATGTGCGGGAAAAACAAAACGGTCGCGCAAACGCAAGCGGGTCTCGAGGTCGGCGGCCGTCGGAAGCGAGAAACGTCGAACCACACACGTGACAACCCCGGCGGGCAGGGAGAGGAACCGACACCCACGACAACCACCAGAGAACACCGAAATGAAGCACCGTGCACACTACACAGCCCCGGAGGAAGCGGTATCTTTCGCGGCGGCGACGGAGACCACCTGGACCCTGCCGAAGGCCGAAGGCACAGACGGCCGAGTTCCCTCGCAATGAGGGTGGGAGCTAGGGCACCTCAGAATGGTATCTGTTGGAAGGGGTCGACGAGGGTTTTTCCAGGGGCCAAGGCGAAGTACCTTCGGGGCCATGCCCCTGGTGGACCCGGCTTCGCTCCCGGCAGCCGCGCACCAAAGCTTCACGGCAGAGCTCCGAGAACATCATGGCGGGAGTTGAGAGGGAGCTCCCTCCGACAGAGATGGCGGGAGGGGCGGGAATCCCATGGGAGGAGGGGGCAAGAGGGAGCGTGAGGGAGGGGACAGAGAGAGAGCGGGAGAAAGAGGGTGAGAGAGTTGGAGGGGAGGGAGGAGAAGAGGGAGCCGTGGAGCAGAAGAGGGAGGTTTGCAAAAAGGAATGAGGGTAGGGGGTTGATATCGTACTGCTGGGATTGAAGGAGGGTGTGGGGGGAAGGGTAGGGTAGGGTCGGGAGAAATGTGGCAGGGGCCGCGCGCCAGGGTGGGAAGCGAGAGGGGGAGGGAGCGGGGGCTAAGGTTGGGACGAGGGAGGACCATACAAGGGAAGGTGTGGATGTATGGTAGTGTGAGATCAGGGGAGGGGTTGGGAGAGGGAGTGAGAGTAGCGAGAGGACCACTACATTGGGGCCGCGGGCGGGGGAAGAGGGGGTGGGTGAAAGGCAAGAGCTTGCACGAGGGGGAGAGCAGAGATCTGCGCCCACATTAAATTCTCCAAAAATGTCCCGAGGGCTTAAGGGGGAGGACGCAATCCTTAAATCGCGTGCATAAATAAATGAGATGACAGGAGGAGACGGCATCATAAAAAGGACGAAATAGGGAAGTGAAACGCATGTTCCATACTACCATGAAAAGTTCCGAAAACTACACAAATATTTTTTCACGATTTACGGTTTTATCCCGCGGTCGAGGAAGAGTTCGAGTGTCAAAATTAAGTTATGGGACCTCAGCATGAGATAGAAAATTAAAAATTAAAAAATACACTTTAAGATCTAAGTAATATGTGCCAAGAATTCATCGCAATTAGACCTAAAAAAATTATTCGAGTGCCACATTCCACGTCACATCATACCGAGTTACCCCAAATAAATATAATTAGTTCGTATATTATTCCAATCTCGCATAAAAACCATTGGATTACCATCGTTTCCGATTGAAATATTCTATTTTCTACTTGCGTAAATGGGAAAGACATTCATTTGATTGAAGGCATCATGAACTTTCACCCCACCGATACTCACCAGTATTCAGACCACACTATACCGATTTGAATAGGTATTTTCAAAGGTGCAAGTCGGAAAAAAGACGTGCGTTGAAAATTTAAGACGAATAGTAACCTACGCACAAAAATCGAAACCTCTACTGCCAACAGGACTCCCCACGAATCCCAAAGCATAGACCACAACAAGAGAGGGCACATGTGCGAACTACCTCCGGTATCTCCCAACCACCAGAGTTTCGAAACTATCCTTTCCGTGCTCCCATCTCTACCAGTGGGAAGTGAGCTTGAGGACACCAATTGTCTACTGCTTTAATCTGTTCCGCAGAACGAGCAAACTATTTCTCAAATATTCCCCGACCGACCTCTCTCGGCTTCCGTGAGTGAAGGGCAAGCTAGGCGCATGTGGGAGGGAAGAAAGGGGCGGGAGGAATTGGCGGGAGGCGAGGAGGAAGAGAAATAAAGACAATGAAACAGGTCGTGGGTAAACGTATATCCACTTGGAAGGGGTAAGAATATTCAATGTGTGAAGCAGGAAGATGGGAGCGGAGGGGGGGGTAGAATTGATATGAGACAGGACCCATTTGCACAGCTAATAAGTACTCCGTTGAACATCGCATTTTTAACACGTAATAATGTACGATAGGGAGAGAGAGAAAGATGTAGAAGGAAAGCAAATACGGGCAGGGATGACGGGGGTCCTTTTTCTGAGGGGTGCGGGTGAAGCGATCCAGTTGAACGGGCGGAGTTGGGAATGGATCCTTTGGCAGGGAGGAATTTGGGAGGTCAAGGAGGATAATAGAGCCGTGAGGGGACCAACTGAGAGGAACAGAGAGAAAAAAGATGGGTACGGCCAAAGACGACGACGGGCGGGGGTAGATTGGCGAGGGTGGAGGGCCGAGGGAAAAAAATGGAACAAATGAGGGACGAGTTGCGAGGAAGAAAGGCAAGGACGCGCGGGGAGTGGGAGGGTGATTCGGGAGATGGGACGAAAAGGGCGAGAAGAGAGCGACGAGTGGAGAGAGGGTGGAATGGTGCAAAAGGCAGAGAAAATGGGAGGGAGGGGGTGGAGTAATGCAGAATAAAGCAACGGACGGGAGGGACGAGGAGTGGAGTGGGAGAAGCGAGATGGGGTCTTAAAAAGGGGACGCAGGATGAGACGCACCATTACTCGGAAATTACTTCTCCGACCAAAAAAAACTCAAGCGAACGATATCCGAAAATATTCCAGTCGAATCATCGATCCCAAAAACCCTTTATGTAACGCGGTGCGTGGTTATACTGATGGTCGTGCTTGAGTAAAAGAGAAAACTAAAGGGATCCCTCGTCTAAAACGTATCCGCCACCGCGGCGCGATATTGCGTCTGAATGAGACAAATGTCGACGGCATTCGGCGACGTGAGCATTCACTGAGTGATGGTACAGAATGTTCAGGCGAAGGTTCGAAATATCTGATACTGCATCGCCATCGGGTTATAAAGAGTCGCATAAAATGGTATCTGCTAAAATTAGCCGGCCAGAAGCGACGAACAAGGGGGTCATGAAATAAGGGCACAGAAGTGGACACTAAAATTCCAGGTGCAAAAGGCCTTAAGCTCCGCTATTAACCGTGACGTGCTTTCCGAGTGGACTAACTTGGCAACTGTGAACGGCGACGATGATGCAGCCCGAGGCTCACTCCTTCATTCGGGCACCCCGTGTCTTTAAAGGCGAGGATCGATTCCAAATGCAGTCTTACCTCGACGGCGATTTAAAGTATTTTTAAATCAATGCGGAGGTGCGTCCAACAAGTAAAGGGCAAACAGATATGCTCGAACACCCGCGTCACCACGGGATCGATACGCTGCCCGTCGCGCACATACTTGCTCTCACGAAGCAACGCACTACGTGACGTCGAGATTCACGAAATGGGACGGCAGCAGCAAATACATTACGTATAACTTACTCGAGCGCCTATTGGACACAGCAAACCACGCACACATCGCAAACCAAAATAGCAGTTTGTTTGCTATGTTTACAGTAATAAAAATAATTTCAACTGTTTTTTAATTATGAAAATATGTTAAACAATTTATTGCTCCTAAAGTTTCATACGGATCAGAGACAGTACATTTATTTACCTGCGGATACTACTCACTCTTTCATAGTCCAACCATGCGTCTTTTTAATGATTTCCAAAGCATTTAATTACACTTGCTTGAATTAGAAAATGAATGGCAAAGGAAGGGAGTTCCGATTCGGGATTTCATCAATGTTTCGACATCTGAAAAGCTTGTAAACGGTAAACAAGTCGTTTTGGCGATATTTCGATCACCAACAGACATATACACCTTGGTGCAAAGAAGTTACGCAGCACACGAAACTTAAATGAAAGTCAGCAATAAATGTAGTCACCAAAAAACGCTGCAAGAAATAAGTCGAGATATTTTCTTTAAATGACGTCAACTTCACAATAATTTCGATCAAATAATTCTATGAAATCGCAAATAAGCTACAAAGGAGATAAGGCTAACTGTTCTCATTGAAATACGACGATATAAAGTTTTACTTTGCCCTTTACAGAAAATAATCATGTGAATCACCGACTTACAATATTCAGAACAAGAGAACTACTTATATGCTCCCTTACTAGGTTCTGCTCATTGGATTATGATTTCAAACCGAGAGAGAGAGTAGGTTCTCAGTTACTCTCAGCTTGTCTCACCAGAACCTATCGTCGACGCAGACTTGCTGCTATCTCATTCCAATGAACTCAGAGCAGATGGCCACTTCATCAGTTTAATGCCCAGAAGTTGCTCTTCAAATCAATGAGGCAGTTTCTAATTTATTCACGGGCATGCAATCACTACCAAGAATGAAAATCGCACGTTGCGCCGCGCGAATCGAATGATTTTCCCGAGCACTATATAATTTCCAATTCCACCCCAAACGAAGAGGGACAGGAAAACTATCAGAGATTCAACTAATCCAGCTGTTGCAGGTAACAAGGGTATTAGATGAATGGCTAATGGGAAATCGATGAGGGTTACAACTGCCACACTCCAATGAAGCAGACGGGGATGCAAAAGACAACCGCAAGCACTTCAGCAACCTACGGATGGCAAAAAGCACCAACTCAGAGGAAGGGACACAAAACCCACTGTAAGAAAGAGATGGAAAAAGATCTCGTTCGCAATGACTACGTGTATCTCAGTGAAATTACGAGAAACGTCTTCAGGACGAAACAATGGAGGCCTCAACTGTTTAAAATACAAACGTGGATGAATGTGTCAGCATGGCAAATTGATATTCCATTGTTGACAGTTACGCAAAATGATGTGAATAGCTATTAATAAAACTATTTGTTTCGCCTTTAGAAAATCAGAATTATGTTTTGAATAAACGGTAACGTTTTTGAAATAATATTCACTTAATATGACGCGCAAATTCTGAACACTTTCCATCGAGGAAACTGCGACTCGAAAGTCTTTGAGATTCCTCCATTTTGACATTCAGTACGCAATATAGAGTGCCTATATTACTGATGTAGGTGAGCAACTGACACTTGACCACCTTCGGTAAGTGTACGGGTAGAGAATCTCTTTGATTCGACGAGGCTTTATCCAAAGGACAAAAATGCAGTTCGAATTTTAAAAAAAGACTGAATTAAAGGAGAAAAAACTCAAATTTCATGAAACATTCAACAGAGTGAGACAGCAGCAGCTTTTGTACAGCAAGTAAGTACTGGAAATAATCGGTTTTGACAGAAAGAGGAATCTGAATTCAGAAAATGCAATTTTCAATGACATATTAGGTTCCGTAAGACACGGCACGGAATTCATTTTTGCTATCGAGAAAACCTCTGGCGAAGAAGGAGACCCATGAAGGCATTTCCAAAAATATGAGTTGGAATGCCTGGAAGGGGGGGGGGGGGGAAGGAACACGTCGAAGGCTTTAAAAATACGTGGAAGGAAAATGCAGGCCCCATCCAAGCGAAAAAGGGGTAGCGGGCGATCTTCCAAGGAGCAGGAACGACGGAAAGAAATTAGGAGGGGGCGGACAAAAGGGATGATGCATAGAGATGGGGGAAGGATAGACACAAGCACAGGCAATGTAGGACTACTGGACTGACTGACTTAACTGCCCCGTAAGGAATAGAGCTTGGAGAGGAGAGGTGAAAGGGGCCCAAGGGAAATGGCCAAGCGGCAGAAAGGGGGGGGAGTAGTAAATAGAGTGCCTCGAGAACTGCGAGGACAAAGACCCTGGCATGGAAAGGCATCGGAACAAAGGTTTATAACATCGACCCCGCACGAGTGGATGATAACGCGCAATCATACCTCCATGAATTTGGAAATCAATCCTTCCAACATGAGTACAAGAGTCCACCATGTACAAGACAACCTAAACTATACGGGCACTTGCAACACATTCTTCAAATTTTGGCCGACTCCATCCATTTACACGTCAATCCTCTTACTTCCATCAATCCATTTCTTGTTTCCTAAATATCCTTCAGTGTTCATCTCTGACCAAACCGAATGATACTCTTTCACGGAACTTGAGTCATATCTGCATAATCAATCCGTGCAAAAGTGATATCTGTGTAATCGATCCGTGCAAAAGTGAAGTTCTTCCTACGGTGTTGCGTAAAACGAATACTGAGTGAACAGATAACTTAAGACTTCTAGGGATATTGTTCCATGGCCCAACTAAATTGAGTTAAGTGAAAACTTTCAAGGCACGCTCGTAGAAGAGGTTAACCTTATCGTACAATATGACACCTGACTTACCATAGAATGGGCATTACAGGAGCCGAGATTTCCCAAAAAATGCTTAATTAAGGCAACTGTGTGGCAAATGACCGCAAAATGAATGAATCGGATGATTCTTAAAAAGTTTCGCTTCGGCGACGTGGCCGAAAGTGGAAGGAAAATTATCTCAGCCGCCGAAGGATTAACCTTGTAGGGCGGACTGCCAACGCTACCATTCTTCGAGTTTCTTTTTTCTTTGCGGGGGCGAGAGGATGAGGGAGGGAAGGAATGGGAAGGACAGAGAAAGATACCTTCGGGAATAGATGGAGGGGAGTGGGGCATACCGTAGGAATGAAGATGAGAGAAAGAGAGATATGGCTGCGCGAGAGGCTCAGGAGGAACGGGAGATCATGGAGGTGAGGGAGGGGCAGGGATGAACATAAGAAAGGGCCAAGGGGAAGACCATCTCACACTTTGTGTCAAAGCCAGGGATAGCGGAGGAAGGGGGAAACGGATGGGCATGGCATTTTTTCGACTAGTTGCGGGGAGAAGACAACGGTCACGCCATAAATATGATTTTCAGTCTTAATTTAAGAAGCACGAAGTAATTACAGGAGAAATCATGCTTCCCTTATCTTAAAATAGAAGCTAATCGGTACCACAGATGGCAGGTAGAGGGGCTTGATCACAAGCATCGCGCACTTACCTGATTCAAACTGACCAAAAAAATTAAAATAAAAAAGGAAATACAATTTTTGAAATGTAAAAGGTTTTCAGAGTTTCACGCTTTGGTGATGAAGGTTAATGAACTGAAGATTACAGCAGAAGCATTGGGTACCCACAATTAACCGTACAGACGAACTTCGGGAAGAGATATGTTTTAGTAAGTCAATGAAATTGAGTCACACTTTCATTTATCTAATCCAACGATGCTCCAAATTTCAACTGATTGAACTAAACAAAACTAGTACCATCAACCACCATTCAAAATGAGCCCTTTGATTTGTAACACACTCCTATTGGGCTCCATAAATGAAATATATTCCGAATGCCTCTTTGGAAAGGAATGAGGGACTCGTACTGAGATGGCGAAAGAACGAATGCGGAAAAGGTCGAGAGGAAGGACTTTGGGAAGGTAGGGGAACTCGAAGAGTCAAAGGTTGGGGGAGCGAGGGGTGACGCCTACACCAAGAGGAGCTGGAAGAGAGTGGCATGGGCGCCACAGGGAGGGTGGACACGGGAGGAAGTCGATGAGGAGTCGAGGATCGTGCACGGGACGGAGGGGGGTGGACGATGGCTGGGAAGGTGGCGGGACGGCTTAAAGGCTAGCACAAAGGAAACGGCGGGGAGGGCATGTCACAAAAGGGGAAAGGAAACGGGAGGGGCTGCGGGCATTTAATCCGGACGCAGGAGAGCCACGAAACGCGGCATCACACAGGGACGAGTAATTGCTCGGACCCACGCGAGAAGCCTTCGACCATGTGTATACGAGTAATGCGGTACTATTTCAAAAAAAAATGGCCACTTTGAAATGAATACCCCATTACTTCACATCGAAGGGCAGAGTTCGGGGAACAACATTTTTATCCACGGGAACAACATTTTTATCCACCATAGAAAGGTGTCCAACCGCTGTAAAGACCATGAAAGGGAAAAATCACTGCGATTCACCTTGGAGTTAGCGTTTTTTTTCAGTTTTGTCTACTAATAAAGGAATGGCTAACTCAATACAAAGGGGTACTCAGTTTCGCGACATTTTTCTTTCCATGTAGCTAAACTGGTGGGAGAATTTTCAAGTACTAACCCAATCCTCAAGGACACCAGTAAAGAAAAAAAGAAAAACGTGCCGTATTTCCGAAATACTGAGCAGCACACCAAGTACAATAAGTAATAGCGTAGGCTGAAATTGTTATCTCTATTATGTTATTTTTCCTGGGAGAGCTAATTTATGTAGCATATTACTTCAGCGAGCATAAACTTGAAATACGAATTTCTCTTTTTCTAGGAGCCCACTTTCTGCCACTGGAAAATGCCGTATTCCTCGCGCTAATAATGGTACATTTGAGTGTAAACATAGTTTCAGAAAGCTCAATAGATATGCTCTCCTGCGGGCTACACGTACGTACCTCAGGCCAAATGGCGGTCTTTCTCACAACAATAGGTTATAGGCACTCAAATGCGGCGCCTAAGTCGCCACGAAAGACTAGGGAAACCTTTCACGCAAGGTGCTGGTTACCGCAATGGGTCTACCGCAGTTATTGATTGTGGTAGCAACTGCACACACTGGATCTATTCATACACAGCGCAAAGTGCAACTAGGTTATATGAGATGAGACACTGGAAAATATATAATATATTCCTATTTTTTCCACACTTTAGAGTCACCTTGCTATCGAGCGGTAAAAAATCATCAAGATGCAACTACTCAGACGTTCTCACATATTAAAAAAATACCAGATAGTTAATAACGCTAGGCGTTTGATAAATAATAAGAAAAAGTTTTTCGTTAATAATTTGGCGCACTAAAAGTGCGCCAAATTATTAACAATGACCAACATTTTTGAAATAGCAGCCATTAAAACGTGAAAGTCGAAGATGTCTAACAAACTCAAGGTCGCCGAAAAATTTCAAATTCACCAAAAGAAACTGATAATCGCTTTTAGCCTATTAAGGTGCCATTTGGCAGTGTGCACTCGTACACCTGGAGAAAAGTACAAATGATTAATTTTAAGGATACTGACATATATATTTGACTTTTTTTGAGAAAAATTCCCTAAAGGAAGAATAATTTTAAGGGAAAAGGTATGATTGTGAAACGTATGACCACCAATGAATGCCAGAAAAATAATCGTGGCACACTTATGATACATCAACTTCATCGTGAGAGTCAAGGGCACCACGATGGCCGTGACGTGAGCTCAACTAACAACATGAAATATCTGCGGGATTGTCTACGCCATTACCTAAATTCATACATATTAGAAGAGCAGCTGGCACACTAAGTTCCATAAAGTATTCATGTCCTCTGCCACAGAACGTCGAATACTACAAAATAAATTATCCCCACTAGACGCCTAACATAGCATAACGGCAGCCCTCCCAACGCCGCTTGCCAACTCACGTGTCGTACAGTGCATTAAGCAGAACGAAATATTTAAACGAGTACATGATAGAGCATTTAAGACCCAGATGAGCCAATTCCCGAAATTGAATTCCACGTCTGTACATTTTCAAGCTGGGTCTCAACCCGTAAATCAAACCCACTCCATCCACTCGGTAAACACAGACCTCATTCGGCTTCCCAATACCCTTTTTTATGGATGGTCGCACATTCGAACACCCTCGGCCGTTAGTCTTTTGGCAAAGCCCTCACTTCAAGTGTGGGAAATACAAACGCTGCGCATTACCGCTATGAAACGGAAAGAATGAATTCGCTCCCCCGTTTTCCATTTCGTTCCACACACTCCCGAAAAGAATTTCGGGGGAAACGAGCCAGTGTTGAGATTTTTATGAACGGTCGCCGCGCTAGAATCTTTCCGGTAAGAGAGAAAGGAAAATGGTCAATTGGTAGACGAAGGGAGAGAATAAAACAAAATTTACACTGCTGCTTCAGACTAATTTATATCCATAAATGAAAGATCTCACACGGGTTTTGGGACTATCATAATATCCGACGTCGAAATATTAGGATACATGGAAGCATATTCGATCGAGGAAAACTCTTCATTCAACGGATCAGTTCATTGCTTTCCTTCATCTCAATGAACTCTGTTGGGATTTCACCCGTCTGTATTTCACTTCTGCACTTCATGTCGTGGAAGGGAGTATATTAATGTGGTTGCTTGTTATTTTGAAGTTATTTAGTCATCTCAATAAAAACCGCGGGAACAGAGCAATGAACTTTTACTTCCGTCCATTTCCTTCTCATTACCACACTCCGTCTGGCAAAGGCATTCTAATTTGCTTTTGACCCAAAATCCAAACTGCACTGAACAAATATGATGAAATACGTAAATTGCCTCTCTAGTTCGCTGTAAAACTTTCCAGGATGATCACATATGACTTTCAGTAGAATATAAGTTTTTTCTATGTCATTTTGTTCTTACTGTGACTGGTTAGTCAAGCGAGCAGATGAATAATCAGCACAAGCTGAATTATAATTCACCAAACAAAAAAAATAAAGAGCAATTAAAAAAAATTACAATCAAAGCTGTGGTTTATTCGACAGCGAAAAATAAAATGACAATTTTACTATTGACTTTCATTAGATAAAAAAATCTCCTATTCCATAAATTTTCCAGGAATAAATTCCATGATTTCCAGATTTGGCAGATGCTTTGAGTAAGTATTTAGGTAGCTTTCAACATTGCCGATACTTCGAATAGGACATGCAAACTTTGAAAGGTTAATGCCCAGTGAATACCTAAGGCATTACACAATGAGAGAGAGTACTGCCCACAAAGCTAAAATCGCTTCGAGTCTAACATAAATAACGGTTAGATTTTCTTGATAATTCATTTTATTGGCTCCCGACTTATCGGAAAATGAAATGAATCTCTTGATTCACTTGTAGACCTCGAGAAAAAATTACTACACAAAACATAATACAACTAGCGAAAGGTATCGTTTATACCAATGAAAAGTACCACATATTAAAATACCACCGTCCTATATATAGTAGCATGACTGCAAGAACCAGAGAAAAACAGTGACTACTTAAGTTTTGCAGCCAAAAGGTGAACTAAAAATTCATCCACTGACGAAAAGGGGAAAAAAATTGCTAATTGAAAATTCTTTTCATGTAGGCATTGAAATTGTTTCCCAAACACAAACTTCGATAAGAAATGCCACCTTAGGCGAGACCATATTGCATATCAACAGAGATTATCCAGAATAAACGGGAGCTAGATACCCACCGAAAACACTCAATACGGAAGATGGCTTACTTTACGTACAAGATGCATAAAAGCGGCAACAGTATGATGAGTCACCTCGTCAAATCGCCATTCAACGCTTCAGCGCCTCCTTTGTGCGGAGCGTCATACCGAAAGGATTAAGCATATTCCTCCTCTTTATCCTCACACGAGCGCACGCCCCAATTGGCGACAAGGTTCAAGAGATAAAAAGTTATCATAACTACCTATCGCCTTATTTACGATCACGGGACGACCCGAGGCGGCTAATTTACAGTGTGGGATAGGCGGATGCCGAGGTTTCAGGAGACGAGTTCGTGGGGAAGTAAACGCCACGGAATCGCTCGCAAGGAATTTCAGGCAAGCAACGATGAGTCGCTGGGCAAACTTAAACGCCTCGATAGCGCTCCCATTCTTTTTAATTGGTGCTTCTCCTTGAGGGAAACTTCGTTACTGGCAATAGAAATCCACGACAAGAGGCTATTTAAGCGGCGTGAGTGGTCATTTAACCAAACACCATTTAGCATTCGGCAATTTTTCGCAGCACGTCAAGATAATGATTATGATTTTGAAACGTGTGCGATGAATGCTGACATGGATTGGTAACAGGAAAGCGGTTGGTCAGGTCGACGAGAAAATCAATTTCAAAATATTTGAAAACTGTTGCCGTGAAAAACAAGGCCAATGGATGAGATGTATCGAATAGATGATAAATAATAAACAAGCAAAGTTAACATAAACAAATGGATTAAGTATATTTCTATTGCCAGAAAGAATGATCATTTTTTGTAACCCATCGTAATACGCATTGTAGTTCTTTTACCATCATACCATCGATTGATTATATGGGTTTAAACAGTATGGATTTTCTTGCCTTAAAATTTACACTTAAACTTTACAAATGAAAAAAAAATTAACAACAGGCATTTGCTTCAGAGGAAAATCAAAATCACTAAGAGGTAGACATATACATTAAAAAAGCCAAGACATTAGTTCAATAAATTAGCCAACGTGTAAGTAAACAGAGTGGGTTGTGTCAAATTAATTTCTACTCCAAGATAACGAATGGGATTATTTAGAAACATAACCGGAGTATGCTGGGCTGCACAAGGCGAGAAGCGGCCAAAATAAGCAACTAGAGCGGGGCGGCAAGTAGAACTAACGAAATCAGAAAACTCCCCTACTTTTTACTTTTAGAGGCCCAAACCTAGTAGTAAAAAAAAACTGAGCCCGTTCTCCTAAAATTCAGGATAAATTGTGGGGCGGTCAACCGCAATGCTTTACAGTTGCGAGGCCTTTCTGCGGTGCAACGAGGCAAAGTTAGCCGTGCGAGACACACTCCCAACCCCAAGGTAAGGAGGCTGAAGATGTGCGCATCTGTTATTTCAATGGTGGATGTTCATCAGAGACGACCCTACTTAACAAGGGGTACCGCCGCCGACACCTTCCCTCTTAACTCGCGAGAGCAGCCGAGGGTTCTCCCAGATAAACGTGATGGGGAGTTGATAAACATAACATCGCAACACATTCTATTTGCTAACGACAGATTATTACCATTTTATACATACGAGATAGTTAAAACCATGAAGATGTCCATCAATCTAACAATATTAATCAGCAATCTTAAATTAACAAATAGACAAATTGATCCATTTCAAAAGGAAACTATAACGCATCTGAATGTACTAGTTAAGGCGATTCCAACAGGGAATAGTTTGGGCAGTCAAAACACCAGAAAAAGAGGACTCGCCTTCAACGCAAAGAATGAGGGCATCTGGTGCACAACTGTAAACAACTTCGGGGGAAAAGAACGTAGAGGACACGACTAATTACGGCATTGCGACGTGCGCGCCATTTGCGTTTAAAAACAAGCAAGTAGAGTGCACGCCCTCGTTCCATATGCAAACAAGCCTTCGGTGCATCCAAATCAGCACGTAGAAGCCACACAATTTCCCAAATTCTGAATTTAATGTAGCCGAACCATTTTACCTAAATGACCAATCAATGGAAGACAATGATATGATGAACGAGGGTCGACAAAACTGGATTACGCACGAAGCGAAGGGAAAAATGAAACCATATTATTGGGAGCACACCAGATCACACAACTACTCACAACCGAAACGCGATACCATACCAATCTCCTAGCAAACATCTTATGCTCTAAAATCCGCAAAATTAATTTTCACATTAGATCATATCGAGACAATAAAAAAGTCATCCCACTCGAGCTGCCACACCTTGATGATGTTATGTGCGATTAACTAATAATCGTTCTGACGGCATATTTTAATGGTTTCTTTATTTGATTCAGGTGATCGGGATGGTTCACTCCTGATTACCATTCGACAATTCACTCGCATATTTAAATACGACTTGGTTCACTATCCTCAAAGTAAATCTCATGTTTGCTGTATAAATATGCCGAGCCGCGGTCAAGGAGGTCGCTTACGCCCTTCTGGCGGCACACCAAAGGCTATTGCACCGGATAGTACGCGAGCCAAAGAGGGAATTTTCCACAGGAAGGATATCGCCCCTGTCCTTGCAGGCGCATAAAGCACTAAGCGCGTGCAACGGCCGTGTCTTGAATATGGCATGTACGTATTCGCTGAGGAACACATCGCCCCACATGTACAAGGACAATAACAGGGAAATGTGCAGGTATTTTCATCAACAAGCTCCAATGCCACGTTCCACGGACTTGTTTGCAGAATTCGCGCCCGCTAAAAAAAAAATGTGGATGAAAGAACTGCGAAACGTCGGGCAATCCGGTGGAGGAGGAGCTGAGGGGGCGAATTAAGGGTGCAAATGAATGCAAATGCAAAGAGAGAGGAGTTTTGGAACCGAGCTCGGTAACCAAACTTCTTCGTATGGCAGCTTAAGAATTTTCACGAGTTGCTCCTAAGGGAGACCATTAAAGTAGAATCTTCAAAAAAGCACGAATTAAATCCACTCAACCAAGTCCATTAAACAAGACTTTAACGCAATTGCAACTTATTCCAGGTGTAAAACCAACCTGTTCATAATTTGATGCAAATTTAGATAATATTTATTTTATTTCAGTTAAATTTATTTTTCACTGCGACGTTGGCGACAAACAAGCCTGCAAAAAGTAATGCTAAAGATACAACAGTGTATAATCTTGGACCCAATCGTTGAATTTCGCCCGGATTGCCTTTCGATTAATTAGCATATCAGCGAAATCAGTTCCCACGAAAGCTAAGTAAAATCATGGACCACCGGTGAATTTCAAATTCATTTATTTGAAGTACTTACTCGAGTCTGTAATGGCACGATGTACGCATAAAAATTCAGAAAACCTATAGACACATAATTAGGCATTTATGAATAGCACTTAGAGGTCACGCCATAACAAAGTAGTGTAAACTAATACAGTGATGAAGGAAAGTTCATCCTCCAGTCGATAAAAATGTCCAGTGGGGATTACGCTCCTCATTGTACCTACACCACGGAGAAGATGAATAAAGGGCGATAATTACACGTATTTCCTTAAGAAAGGCAAATAAAAAAATGAGGAGCGAAAAAAAAATGAGAGAATACCTACGAGTTGGGGCTCTCAGGCGAGACAAACTGGGAATTAATTTCATGCGTATGAAACCAGTCCAGCAGCTAGGGGGGAAGAAAGAGGCAGGGGGATGAGAGGGGGAATAAAAGAAAGAATCAGCACTCACAAAAGAGCGAGGAAGTGCAGAAAAAAAGACGGAATGGGAAAAAGGGGGTTGGGCCGCCCTCGGGGTGGGCGATCCCGAGGCGCAAAATTCCACGGGCCGAGGGCGGAATTCCATCCATGTGGAGGGAGTGGAGGCGACGCGACTGCATATGGCGATGACGACGACAGCGGAGGAGGGCCTCATCTCTCTCTCTCTCTCTTTCTCTATCCCAACTGCTCCTCCCCACTTCATTTCTCCGCCCTCCCTTCCTCCTTTTTCCCCTTCTCTCCGGGGTCGTTAGCAACCAGCGTCGCCGTGAAAGGCAGGCTTTGAAGGAGGAGGGGGGGGTATGTAGTGAACACTCCTTTTGGCCCAGCCGTTATTTCCCTCCCACCCTTATCCGTCATCCCCTCCCCAACCCTTCGGCCTCTCGACCCGTCGTCCCCAAACTCCCGATGATGACACGCGCGGGAGAAAGGGAGGAGAGCCATTTCTTTAAGAAATGAGTCCACATTCCAGAGGTGGGGAGCGAGAAAGAGAGAGAGAGAGAAGTGGAAGGAGAAGAGAAGTCCTCCCCGGGTTGATGCCAACATACGGTTGTGTGAAAACGTACGCAGTCTCTTGCCTTTCTTCCGCGAGGGATGGAAGAGGAACTGAATGGGAGAGGGGAGGAGTTTGAAAAATCACGTCGAGAGACGTCGTTGAGAGTGAGGGAAAGAGAGAAAAAGAAAGAGACAAATCGAGAGAGAGAGAGACACTCAGATAGAGATAAGGGGAGTATGAGAGGAAATGGAAAGAAAAGTTTGAAGTCTATTCAGAGTAAACATTCCCGTGAGAAACACATGACTGATGATTTAATTCCTACAGAGCGATGTGTATGGCATTGTTTGAACTCGAAGACATGAGAACGATGAACATTTACAACAAGTATTACGACATCCTTTACGGTTTAATTATTCTAGTATCTACACATTAAAAAAGAATTTTTTTTAATATAAGGAAATAAGAAATGCAAATATCCTCAAGGACCGTGATGATGTACAGTCCTGCCAAGTGACTTTCGTTTATCTTTCCGCAAAGGCCTTTGAGAGTGAGTGCTAGGGCACCACTCCCTGACGATTATCTCAAAATCGTTGAGCGTCACACCCTTAAAACGTCCGAAGGGATCCGTTCCGTCATTTATGGGCTGAACTCTAGAAAATTGGCGTCTTCAGAGCTAGTAATATGGCACGCCGGTATCTAAAAGGGAATGGAATACTACCATTAGGCCGACATAAGACAATCTAATACACCATAATCACACCATGACCTACAAAAGAAACGATATCCACTGACAAGGACGAATCAAGCTGTACCCGTAATCATGGGTTTTGAACAAAGAATGTTTGGCAATGGAAGTACTGAACAGTCAATTATAAAGGATGAATCTTAGTGGCGTTGCTTGATAGACCCATAAACAGGGCGTTGGGTATGAAGCACATTTCGCGAACATAAAGCATGATGCACGAGTAAGCCACACAGGCAGGCAATGTGCAAAGAGGGATCCATGGCGTTAGCAATAAGCCCAACTTTTACTACATACAAATTAAATAAAACGCGCAGAACACTTACGTCCCTTTTATTTTGATATTTTGTAACCAGGCTGATCTATGCACTTCCCATGACCCAAAACTACGGCTCAGCTAACTGAACTAGCAATACCTTAGTCCCTCAAAAACAGCCAAGCTAATACATGGGAGTTTCCGAAATAGATCTTCAATTACACACCATCGTACCCGAAGGCCACTGAAAGACCAGTTAGCCAAGGAGCAGGGAGTCGGAAAACCCGGTAACGAGATAGAGCACTTCCTGGTGCATGAAAGTTTCCTAGTTTCGTTGCGGTTCTTGTAAAAAAATGTTAGTGGTGCGAAATATCCGTGCAATCAGAAAAAAAACTACTCTTCGGAACCATTTCTAGTCTTCTGTTCTCGATCAGAAATGATATGGAATTCATCATTTTTTCCGCCGTTAACTTATTGCACCACTGCCCAAAAAGAAGTATAATATTTTAAGGGTACATCCATCCATCCATTCCATCGCAGCAGCCAATCGATTAGCAGCAGAGCCAATTTTGATGAGTGGCGTACCGTTAAATATCCGGAGTTACATAGACTTAAAAAAAATCAATAAAAAGCGTTTTTGTCTTCTCGGTTCTTTCTTTTGCGCAGTCGTGTTTTTACTATTTTTTAATAGCTCTCCGAGCACTTTTTCAACTTATATTCGTCTACATCTTCACCACACCTAGCAACTAACCACATGAGAGTATGGAGTTGGAGCAGGAGGAATTTAGTTCATCACCTTCGAATTACATTTTTGCAGGTAGTGATGACTCTATTATTTTACCTCGACAGTTTTGTTTAATGAAATGGGTTTTTCAAACCCTAAGTTCGTGGGTATTTCGATAACCAAGGTAACTAGAGTTTCCTCCCATCCCTCTTTCGACAGTCTAGGTTAGGACGGAATGAAGGACGGAATCGAAAACATACATAATAGGATCAAAAAGAGTAGGACTGAATATCTGTAGCAAGAACAGAGCGGGGTCGGACCACCTGTGCGTAGTAGTGGGGAGCTTTCCGGAGAGACCGATATTTTTCCCAGTCGCCTGCGGGCATGCGGAGAGTAGCCACGTCAATATCCATAAACCTCTTAAGAAGTGTCGTCGCGATGTAAGTTGGAGTGAAATATCGAGCAGCGCTACGCCATCAAATTTTGCGTCAAACTCCAGAAAACTGCGACGGAGACCCTCGAGCCATGAGCCACTCAACGGTGTACGAGCGGCATAAGCTGTTCCGAGAGGGGCGGTAGCTCGTTGAAGATGACCAGCTCGGTCGCCCGAGCGATTGATGAAAATGTGGCGAAAATAAAGGCAGTCCTGTACTCCGATCGGCGCACAAACATTCATATGATTGTTGATGAGTTAGGGATTTCGTTCGGGAGCATCCAAAAAATTATTACCGAGGATTTGGCCACACGAAAGGTGTGCGCTAAGTTTGTGCCAAGAGTCCCGAGTGATGAACTAAAAGTGAATCGTGTGCAAATTTCCCAGCAATTTCGTAACTGTGTCAAAGAAAACCCAAATAATTTCTTCCTCTTTCCTCGGCTCAAGCGGCACCTCAATGGAAACCGATATAGCTCCATAGAAGACGTCCAAAGGGCCGTAACGGCATCTCTGAAGGGGACCCCGGAAAGTGAGTTCCAGAAGGCGTAGGTGCAGTGGGAATCGCGTTATACGCGTTGTGTTGAAGCACAAGGGTGCTATTTCAAGGACTACTAAGGACTACTACTACCGATAATTTCAATTTAAAAAATTGAAATGAATTCAGTCCTACTACTTTTTGATCGAACATATGTGATACTCGCTGATTTTTAGGATCCCCGGTTTTTTCAACAGCACTAATTTTGACCTATCTCACTATTTTTCTTATTTGATTTGGTTGGATCTCCCGATGTACACACTAGAATTAAACACATGTGGGACATAACTTTGAATGATTCTCCATAAATACAGAACGATTACGGTATGGCAAAACAGACGAAAGGCGAGTGGAACAGGGTGAGGAGATATTGCTCCGAGTTTGAGGGGACGGGCGGTCGTTAACTGTAAGTACTGAAGTGAGGTTATGAAAACTACTAAAACGGAATCCGGGGGTAAGTTAATCCACTGATTATCAGTTTAATTATCAAGTTAACGAAAGGAAGAGGGAAGATCGGAGTCTCGGAGACGGCCCTCCTCAGACGGTATTGACGCTCTTGGGGAGGGTTTGAGAGATGAGACGAAGATGAACAGGGTGGGTGAGGGAGAAGGCGAGCGACTACGCCGCACAAGACAAATTGATTGAGGTGAACGGACTGGCAAAACCTCCTTCCCTCCCCCGACAATGGACGGCTATTGTTCCACAATTATCTCGGCAAAGAGCGGCGATGAGGGGAGGGGAGTGGCGTGCCAGGAGAAAGGGAGGGTGGCACTTTCCCTCGGCTCCTGCCGCATCACAATTCCCATGCGGCGCGGAACGACTGACTTCGATTAGATTTGTGAAGGGAGCTGGCCACTGGGGCCGCAGGGACGGCGGTGGAAGCGAGGCAGAGGAGACTCGCGGAGAAGGAAGAGGGGAATTATAGAGGAGAGGAGACGGACGGACAAAAAGCCACTCCTTTGAGAAAGAAAAACAATTAGTGTTACTGAGGGAGGGGAGAGGCGCACGAGGGTTCGGATGAGTGGAAGGAAGGAGATGAATAGCGCCGCTCTCGAGTGCTTGTTCAGTGAGGAAGCTGCTGTCTGACAAGCGGTAAATGTCGTCGACCCATTGCGGCGGTTCGAACGGAGATAATATTTTTTGACGGGAGCTCTAAGATTCCTTATGGGTTATTTTAGTTGTCTATCTGACGCAGCATGGGAGCTCACAGCGTCGTCGGTCGAAGTTCACCTATGCTACTAGAATTTTAGACAGTTCGTCCCCTCCTCTAAAGCAATCCCAGCTGTGAAACATGGAGTGCAGATCTTCAGACAAATGAATAATTTAATTTCCAAGTTTTGTCAAGTCAGAGCATGTGATGTACGTAACCACAATAACTGTGGAAAAGTCTTATAAACATCAAGAGCAGTAAAAAATAAACAGTTATCAACATGAAGGTCGGTTTGTTAAGTGACGGTAGAGTTCACCCACTATTAAGCCCGACGGCGTTTGAAATTCGCACATCAGGTTAGGGAGGCCGGTTCCTTTCCCTGTCAACAGCAGCTATTACTCACTAATTAATTTTACGTTTCCAACTTCGGTATTATTTAAAACGAATAGTTGTTATTGCAATTATAACCTGGATTCATTAGTTACAATGAATTATTTCTGACCAAAAAGAAGTTTCTTATTTAAATAATAAATAGGTCACTTGTATAAACGTGAAAAGCAGTAGAAAGCATTATTCCCTCATCTAATTACTTCGCACTTCTTTTCGTTTCACTTTGTTTCATACAATTGTTTACCCCCGCTCCCAAGCGAGAGGGATACAAGTTAGACAAGCAGCACACCAGACTAATGTCTAATGGAAACCTACGTAAGTACTCTTAACTTGATTGTTAAGTACCCTATGAAGCTATTTATATAAGAGTTTTAGAGAAGAAGGAACAGGGAAGAGAACCGTCAAATAAAGAAGCCCTTTGCTAAACGCGTTTCCCAAATGAATTTGCTAGCAAAAAAGTCAACACATAAATAATATAAGTGCATTCTTTCATCGTTTAGTTGTCCCGATTCCATCACGTCGGCCCTAATCCCATTAAATTGGAATCTCATAAGTTAATTAAGGAGATTATTTTCATTAACCTGTGGGCATATTTTTTAGAGTGGAGAAAGACCCAGGATTAAAAGTACATGCAAACCGGCTAAAAAATAATTGAAGTTATTTTAAGACTCTCCCCAACGGCGGCAGAAATAACCTTGAATTCGCCCTTGAAAGGAAAAATTGAACAAAATCCTGAATTCTGTACCGTTGAAACTTAGGCTCACATAACAATACCTGCTTTAAAAAAAATACACCGAAAAATACAGCCATTTTTAGCATTGCAGAGGAACATAGACAGAATGCCAAGGACACCGGCACTCGGGAGGAAGACTGATATAACAACCGAGACGCGCCGAACCTTCCTAATCCCCTCAAGTTCACATAAAATCACATGAATGATGAGGAGACGGTTGTTAAACAGACCCTGAAAAGGGAACTCTCCATCACAAACGGCGTCCTGAAACAAAAGCTCACCCTCCTTCAATCCTAGGGAGCTGAGGTTACATTAGAGTAGATTAGTTTTTGGCAGCGCGAGGAAGAACACAACTTTTCATTATGAGAACGTCTGCGTGGCGCGTGTGAGGGATCCCGAAATGTGGGCTGGCTGCACCCCTCGAGAAAATCCTCTGGGCACACATGTCAAGGTTGGTTGGGAGTGAGCAGACGGAGACGACGACGGAGAGAGGAAGCAGTCAGTTGATGAGACCGGGGAAAAGGGAAATGGTAACAGAAAAGTGGCGCTTGCTGAGAGGGAGACTGGAGGGAGAAATGGTGGAGAGTCGGTAATGAAGTGCAGGCGCAGACTCTATGGGAGGAGGGTTGAAAGAGGGGGGGTGTGGCAGCGTGCAGGTGGGGGGCGTGTTTGAAGATCTCACGGGGATAGAGTGGGCGAGAGGGGGGGTCGAGGATACGCATTCGCCATGCAGCGCGAAGACGCGGGTGAGCAAACACGGGTGGAGCAAAAGGGAGTATTGTTGAATACGAATGTGACGGCGATGTGGGATGAGACACAAAGATGCTTTATTAAAATGCGTCTCAGAAGGAGAGGAGCATCGGAAGAGAGAAAGAAATCTCGCCCGGCGGGAAGGAAGAGCGGGAAAGGGCTAACCAAAAAGGAAAGCGGGTGTGGAAACCAAGCAGACGGCAATGGAAACGGATATCGGGCACGTAAAGTCTCGGGAAAAGGCCTTCGTACCTCGCGAATATTACTCTCCCTCCCTCCCACGCGCTAAGACACAAATAAGCCCGAAGTGGAGAACATTTTTCACTCCCTCTCGCTCAACAAGGGATCCTCCTGTGAACATTTCTCTCGTCGCCACGATTTAATTATGCTCTTGACGCTTCTGAAGCGCGAGAAAAGAAATTACGACGCTCAGATTTGCACCTAATAAAGTCATTATTCTTTCCCCCGCCGATTCCTACCATACTACGAATACCGTGGCGCCGAACTCGAAGAATGGGGAGGGTCACCACGGACATGCGGCCAGGGGAGGGGGGGACGTACGCTTCTGACACGAAAGAGGTGAAAGCCGGAAAAATATAGCGGGAAAGATGAGGAGAGAGTACGCGAAGCGGGGATGGAGAAATGAATCTGCAATGAGGGAAAGGGTGAGGACGCCGTGAAGGAAACTCAGGATATGTGGATGGAGGTGGAGAGGGTTCGAGAATGGTGGAAGGGTGTGTGTATGAGGGCAGGCGGAGGGCTCACTCTAGGGCTTGAGGGGGAGGAGGATAAGGGAGAGAGAGAGGGGTGGGCCGTCGGGTCGTGGCGGAAAAGGAGGGAGGGAATATCGATCGAAAAGAGGAAGCCGGAGTGGGCGGGAGGGGGGGGGAAGAGAACGGAGTGGGAGGATGGGGCGATGGCATCGGTGGCTGGGATGAGGCAGGCGGGGAGGTGGCATAAAGGGGTGGGTAGGGATGAGGAGGGGTGGATTCCGACCGGCAGACACCACTTTCACGCCCAGGGCCCACCCACCTCCCCTCCCATTCTCCAACCCCCGCCCACACGACTGCCCCTCTGAAATCCCCCTCCTCTTCCTCACCACTGCAGCACCGTCCCAAGCGGGATGGAGAGGCAGAACGGACCAGTGAGGGTTCGGGGAGGACGCGAGAGGAAGGGCCTTTCTTATTTGCTTCGTCTCTCTTCCTCTCTTTCACTCACTCCCTTCTTCCACACTCACAACTACATATCAAAGCCGACCCTTTCCCACCCACCGCCTCCACCCAGGATCCACCCCACCCATCCCCTTTGGAAAGCGAATACTTCCCCCTCCTGGACCCAGCCCACCCGCCAACCTACTCCCCACCCCCGACGGCGCCACTGCGGAGCGGGGAACGTCACTGCGTCTCCCTCCACGGTTCTCTCCCTACCTCCTTCACCCACCCCCTTTACCCTCTTCATTCAAATCTCTACCCCTTTTCCCCACACTTCCCCTGACATGCCTTTTGATGCCCGAAGGTTCGAGGAAGGGGTTTGAAGGGAGAGAGAGCAAAAATGAGAAGTCAGGCAATGAGGACAATTAGATTATCAAAAATTAAAGCATAATCGCTCATCGGTTGGCTAAGCGGGGCAGGGTCAGGAATAAATTAGCGGCATAAACAAAGGAATAGAAAAAGCGAGCAGGGACGACTTGCCTGGCGGCGACGCGAGGATCGAATAGGAAATGTATTAACATTTCCTACATATACAACTTGTGTGAAAGTATATATACATAAATATTCATTCACACGGAAATAAGGAAAAAGGGGTAGGAACACATTTGAAGGACGGACACGGGAGAGGTGGGGCAGGTAGAATCGAGCAGATCACAAGTGTAAAAATAAATATTATATAATATAATTACATTAATAACAAACATTCCATTACAAAAAATACTCATTCACAGATACTTCAGTGGAATTCAATTAACAAAATTAAGAAGTATCCGCACATGGCAACTTTGCGGTGTCAATTTTCAATCTGAATGAGGGAGTACGGGAATGGATTTAAAGGTCACAATTCCAACGTCGGTACTAAAACAGCGTAGAACCCCCCTTTCGAATATGCGAAGGCGGAGCTGCGTGAATGGAAGCGGGGTCGCAAGAAACTAACGTGGGATGGCCCAAATAACCTGTTCGATTTATAAATCCCATAGATCCCTTATGCCAGGGGAGGCGCCTCCTCTATACTTTCTTTTACTTATTTATTGTCTCCTGCGGAATCGTACGTGCGTAGTATCATAGAGTAACCGTAGTATCCAACCGGAGCCATGGATTATGAACTTCTCTCCGCACCACCCCTCAAACCCCATGGGCGAAGGGGGAGGGTCTCCCACCCCGGCCGCCAAAAGAGGCGGCGGAGTCCACCGCGACGTCAGCAGCCGCCAACTCGAGGTCTCATTTTCCTCTCTTTTCCTCCGAAAAATCAATGAAAACGCGTAAAGGGATTTACTATCCTTCGCGTAGTACTCCGGGTGGTAATACTTCTTTCCAGACGCGGCCATTGCATTTGCGAGCGAATGCTGCAGTGACCAGACGAGGGAAGGGTTGAAAGTACGATCACGAGAAGGGCATGATGCGGAGGGGTAAATGATTCACGAGGTGATCTAACAGTGGGGAGAGGACTTATCGTATTAATCTCCCGAGACCGAACCGTACGTTTCCGCAGAGTGCATAAGATGAGTCTGACGCGATATGACGCGTTTATTTTCGATGAGTCTGAAAGTTTGCCGGGCGGCTGCTTTCTAGCGATCCCTTTCCAGGGATGTTCGGATGAAACTTTAACTGTCAGTGACAACAAAACGGCGGAAACGTGCAGCTAAACTTCCTTCCCGGGACGCTGCCGATTTCTCCGATGAGATCATCACCTTGTTGAGAAATAAATACTCACGGGTGTATAAGGAACTAAATACCACGCTATGCGCCGCCAGTAACATTAATTCACGACAGTCTCGAACCAAGCGATGACAGAAACACCATTATAACTCGGCTCGCGTGCAGCAATGATTGGATGTCAATCGAAGAAGGAATGCAATCTCGGAATAACTATCTTTAGTTGGCAACTCTATCCACGTTTTCTCGAGGCATGAGATTGTAGAAAACACCCGTGGAATGGCACGAATTATGCCGCAACTGCTGGCGGGATGTCGCAAAACACTGGGTGCCACTAGTGGTGCTGATTGAAAACTGATGAGGAAGAACAGCCAACCAGGTACGATTTAAGCGATGTCAACAAAACATTACAAAATTGTAGGTTTACACTAACGGAAAGTTTTCGCGCAGAAAATTGACTTTCTCTAAACGATCATCTCCGCGTGTTTTTTCTCGAGACGGAATTGCCATTTACAATTACAAATCACGAATTTCGTTCGGATTTTAACTCTGAAGTATTTTTTTAATCACAACATAGTAATCAATAACTGGAGATGTTTTAAACGATATAATTGTTTAAATTATTTTTCCGTCAAATCACACTAAAAATCATCGAAACACATGTTTAATATTCCTACAAAAAAATCATACAGAAATCCAAATGTATTCATGCAGTCATTATTTCATCTCAGTTTTTATGCCCAAATTCTAGAACTAGTACAAGTTTACAAGACAAGTAATTACTTTGGCAAATATCAATATCAGTCTTGAATACTACTTCATAAACAGGAAACTATTAAGTGGCATTAATAAATATCGTATTGTAGGACACTGCACTTGAAACAACACGAAAAAACCACATAAACTTCCAAGGCATCTGTTAATTAAACATGAATCCCAAAATCTTTCCTACGATCGAATGATATACAATTCAATGTTGGAAGATATTTATGGGACTGAATGAATTAAAAAAAAACATTGATTTAAGAACCGCACTACTAGTAGGCATGCACCCTTTGTTTCTTTTCACCATCTCTAACGGAGCCACGGTAACGTGTTTTTGCTGAGACTCAAACGAGCCTTTTTTTTATTTTCCCCGGGAAGATCTTAACGGCCCCGTGACGGAGAATTTTAAACAATAGTCACTCGGCCATTACAGAAAAAATAACATTTTTTCACCGACAAGCCTATTACGGAAAAAAAACTATTGCAAATCCAGGTCAGCCCTTCGGAGTAGCGCTGGCCAAACAGACGGTTTGACGACTGGACGATCCGGCATTTGAAGTCGGTGACAGTCGCCATAACACGATAAAACTGCCGCGGAGCAAAAAACATTTTTGGGGAAAAAATAAAACGAAACGTTAAAAAAATCGCAAAACATTTCGTGTTTCCGTAATCTGTTGGAGCAACAGCGGAAATAATAGTGAAAATGTCACTTAAAGTCATATTTTTAAGAACCAAGGGAAAGTTAATCAGGTGTTCTGATCAACAGGCTTTCAAGGGTTAAATCAAAGCTGGCTTATTCCGAATGGCAGGATGGGATGGACTGCGATAAAAATATTTCCATTTAAAAAACCGGGGAACAAGTAACGATTTCTGTGAGTTGAGAACAAGCCAAAGCAAAAGGGATATTATCGAGCTAATCAGTGCTCTTAGCATAAGAACCAATATTAATAAAACAAAGTTAATGAATATACACTAGACGCATAAACCTTACTGACTTCTCGGCATTTTCCCAGGAAAGGCACAACAGTGGGATTCCTAATTTAAGCCACAGCATCAATACAGTGAGTGTGCACATACGATCATAAAAATGTGTTGCCTGCACACACTCGCACCAAAATAAAGAAATGATATTGACGGTAGAGACAACCTTACTTCAAGAGTAACTTAGCATAAAACATCAATGGAAACAACAGTTCTGACTTCAGAATTTTAGAATAATGACCGATTGTAATATAATGTCGATAATCAAAAAAATAACGTAGTAGTTTTCACACATTAGTTGATGGTACACATCGTATGCAGCTAATAAAAGCGTGGATATTACTTAGTTATTTGTTTATTCGGGATATCCAAAATGTCCACGAAGTCACGCCTAAAATCAATGAAGTTTAGTAATGAAATGGATTAGGTTAAATTACACATTAATTCGTGCTAGGGAAAATTTCCATTACGGAAGAATGAACTTTGAATCTTAATGTCCTAAAGGAGCACACGCGGGCAATCACTCAATCTCTTACACACTGATAATTCTCTGGAAAAATACCAATCATGGAGGAGAATGGAGACCTAGAGCCAAATGAAACTACGGGAACAAGGAAAGACACAATCTCGCCCTGACGGCGTGGGGTCGAAAAATTATCCAGGGCAATGAACGAAGAAAATTCAATCAAGGCGGATCCGAAAATGAAAGACGGGAAATTGCGATGGGAGGGAGGAGGGGAACAAACAGTTGGGAGGGGACCATTTTCAAAACCGCCATCTGAACGCCAGCAGATGATGACAGAATGGTATGCATACGCACTTCGGGAGCGGAGAACGAACACTGGATGGCAAAGCCAGAGGAATCGCAGCACGTCCCAGTCGAACTAGAAAGGTGAGTGGGAGGGAGGAACCCCTGCAGAAGGCAATTTTGTGCGGGTGGGTGGAGGGAAAGAAAGGCATGTCATGCGCCCTCGGCCACAGAAGTTAATACCACGTCACTATTACAACACGGGAGCAATGGCAACAAACTCTCTTTCTCCTCAAAAAAAATTATCCCCACCTCACCCTCTCCCCACTCGGGAAAAAACTGAAGGGACTTTCGCGCACCCACTCCACCACATTCCACGGCGCGACAAAAGCGGGCGATTTCTTTGTTAAGCGGACCGCAATTTTGCAACCGCGAGACCAGGAAAGCAAGCTCTCAGGGAGCTCAAACGAGTGGAAAACGTAGCCCATCCTCGTCTCCGCGGGTGTATTTTTATCGAATGCTGCCGCTGAACTGTTCATCTTTTGTGAGTTTAGGAAGGTACGGCGGCGACAGAGACTCGTCCAACCCCTGGAAATGGGGAGGGGGTTGTGGGAGAAGGGAAAGACCTCATTGAATCGAGATTTCACGATGGGGGTGTAGTGCATTTGACGGAGCTCGGGGTTCAACAACCTCTAAACGCCCGCGATTCGTGCTGGCCAAAGAATGCTCTCTGAATTAAAATCAAAGCATACGAGAGAAAGAACTAGTGACGATCTGTATCAAATTAAGTTATCATTTGCGCTTTCGTGAAGCAGAACCACACAATAGCCTAACCTACTACCATTCGTTACAATGATCCCAAATATGCAACATCAAAGCTTGGTACTACGCAATCCGTCGCCATTCTCACAAGAAGATCGCTCCAGACAATAAGCTATTAACTGAAATGTCTCTCTAATTTATTTCTTAAATTATGAATTGAATTAAAATTGATAACCTTGAAAATTTCGGAATAGATGAAAATTCGATAAGGCAACCTCACGAGACTTAACCGTTCGTTCTTACTACGATGTTCTTCGATCATTTTTCTAGCTTTCTTGGAATGAAGCTGATGGCTCACGTTTTAGGATTACAGCCAGAAATCATGGTAATCCATCCCCACAGAATGTGTCCTTTCCGGGTCTCACAAAGGTATTCCTGCGAAAATGACAGGCCACGGAATTCCTGTAAGACGACTTGCGCATTCGCTGCGGTGACTTTTAAAACACGTACACGCAAACACGATGTTCGAGATATAATGGGCACCATATTCAGCTCAGACCGGATTCTCCCAGCTCATTCGATCCATATTTGTAGCAGTGACCTCCACCGAATCTTTTTCGGAGTGAATGGACGTTCCTCAATTATATCCGCACGCCACCGCGACTATTTCATTCTGCCTCTCCCACACTTCCTCCTCCCTTGCCTACAGCGCCAGCACCAAGGCTAGGAACAATAAGTAAACGCGGCTATCTTCACTCCCAACGGTCAACAAGCATCGAGTACGGCAGGTTGCACAAATAGCGCAGAGCGCACCGCAAGAGCAACATCGACGTTCTCACTCTCAAGCGAGTATAGTTAAACAGGACGGATTTAAATGATATATTTTTCGAATTATAATAATTAATTCTCGCTTCCATGCATCACGTTAATGTCCACTCTTCCTCAAAATCGCCAAGTGACAATAGTTAAAATACACCCATCTGAAGTAACATCTTTAGATTAATGTGTTCACGTATGGATGTAATCCGTCACAATAGAAAAATGATGCTTCTTCCTTCTCTCAAAGTTTAACGTGTAATTCCAAATCACCGAGAAAAGTCAGGGAGACCATGAGCCGTTTTCCCAATAACCACAATCGTTTCTTCTATTTGATGAAACCTTTATCACAGTCTTCGTTGCCTTATCAGTAGATTTATGAGTGAGGCCCTTCTTCGAACACAATCTTTTGACTCTACCTGCAGAGGCTAATATTTCGAAGTGTTTCAATCTGGCCATCCCGTTTTATTCACGATTTTGCTTCCCCCACAATCATCTCAAGAATCTTTAAACCAGAGGCTGATACCAAAACCTTAAGTTATAAAAACATGAATTACATCAAATTTGTCCAATTTTTCGGCATAAATATTTCAGGTATGGAGCTCGCAGAAAGACCACGAATTACAGGAGCAGGTCTGAATATTTTGTTCCCAACGAAACGTCATCATCATTACGTACCTGATTTTTCTAGCATTTAATAGCAAAATATTACCCTTCACATGGATCACATCTTCACTAGGTGCTCCACTCGTGATGCTTACGCATTAATTATTTCATATTCCAGGGAACGCTGCTACTTTACGACCTTAGTCGAAGAATATCTTAGCTCCAAAATGGGTTGAAAACCAACGCTCACCAGACGCAATGCTTCCAAACACGGCACCACAACTCCAGACTTTCCCAATCCCTCCCTCAAGACTCCCTGCAGCGCCACTGCCGCATGGTCAATACGCGTCACCGCTATACCCGGGGCGATGATTCAAAGGGCCCGCACTCCTAATGTAATGAGGAGTCTGGGGATCGTCATGAGCCTTATGGAAGAAAATAGCATTCAAACTTCGCGTGTAGACTATGATGGACATCCACTGCGTCAGTGGAAAGTAAACCACATGCACCCATTCACCAAAGTGACACATGGACAGTAATTGGGAAAGGATAATTTATGAAACCTCGAGCGATATGGTAAAAAATATTTGTGACTGTGGCAAACGACTAAAAACGGACGTTATTCAGACTTTATAAGGAATGAAAGTTGTTACACTGCGAAATCACTAACTTATTTTCACAAGAAAATCGACACCTGAAACTTCTAAGGGAATTAAGGTTAAGGTTGATTTCTAGGCCACTGTTGGGAGAGACCATTTCTAAGAATAGCATCCCATTAGCGTTAAATAAGTTCACCGATAACTTAAATATTATTTCCATAGCACGACATTTCTGAGAACTTTCCGTTGACGTTATCAGCCTTTCATTATTAACATGTCAAGTCACATGGGTGCTAAGTATGGGGTTTATCATTTGATAGAGATGATAATGTATCTTAGTTCAGGAAACGAATTAACGGGAAGTCCAACGATTGGCACTGGTAAGAGTACAATAAATGGGAAAAATATCATAAAATACAAATTTGTATTGGAACGAATTAAAATTTCCCTTCATCGTTCTCATACTCATCTACGTATTCACAACTCGTAGCATACTATATAGTATTTAAAACTATTTGCACACTCAAGTTACTGTTACCTTCGTGGGGATCATTGCACTGCACAAATTCCTTTTAGTCAACATTTTTGACATTCTTTCCTACTCAAAACGTACGATACGAATGGTTACGGTTTTGAGCGTTTCTTAGTTAAATGTTATGAATTATTTGCTATCAATGGATCAAGGAAAACTGCGAAATATACAAAAAGAATATGCAATTGTGCTATTTAATATCTTCCGCTATCGATTTTCCACCGAGTACTTCCAGGTGAGCGAATGCCGACCTTTCGCCGATCAATTATTGCACATGGGAGATGACATTCCAGCCACTTCAGACAGCATCAACAGGCGGGATGACGAAAGGTGCGATAACGTTAAAACTGAGCATGATTACACGATTGAAAAGTGGATTAAGAGAAGCTGACGGCATACTACGTGATGCACGGCAGGAATGCGGGAGTGGCGATGACATCAAGTGCGAAGAGATCGATCTGACGTCATGCAATCGTTGTGATATCGCTGCCCAGGTTAACCACCTGCCCTTCTAGAGCATGCTCCACGGTCAAGAGAACAGAAACGATTGAAGGATCCTTTTTCTCCATCGTAAAGACGATTTCTAAAAAAAATTGCACAAGAAAAAGGGAACCAGAACTAAAGCTGGACGGAAAAAACAGAAAGCTTAGGCTTGCATGGCACCCTTCTAAGAGACAGATAAGCGGCACAAAAATAAACTAACATCTCGTGCATGTCGTAATATAGAGTGATTATATTCGAATTTCGACGAGTGAGTTACGCACCAATCGCCCACACAGCCACCGCGTGAATTCCAAGGATTGAATTAAAATTCGTTTTGTAATACTCCCAACTTAGTTGTTGGGTAACACCTTGAAATTAGTAGACCTAATTCTAAAATTAGTGACAAGAATTTAAAAACAAAATTCAGAATTACGGCATGCGCATAGCGATTATAGACGCATGAACTTTATTAAAACCAGATAGGAGGGAAGGAAATATTACGAAGTTGATTGTAAAAAGCTCAAGGGATGAATACTCACTTCAATACCTCTTTAACTTCAATGAGCGACCCCTTCTCAGGAAGTAGTTAAACTTGCGGTGTTATACTTTCCAAACGAGATTTCTAATTAAAGCCAACATTTTTTTTATTAGTTCAAGTTTTTTAAACTCTAGGAGATCGGCAAGAAATTCTTAATACTTGTTTCAATGAGTAGCAGCTAAGTGGTGGCGGGTAGGAATAAGGTAAAAATAGTTTGGGCCGAAAAAAAAGTCCAACACAACGATTTCCAAGGCAATGCAGATGCTGTATGACGACAAGTTTCGCGATAGTGCAACGGGAAGTTTTAGAAGTTTTTAAATATACTACAACATGCACATTGGTGAACATTTTGATGAGTATATTTTAGGACATCGAAGCATCTTCATCAAAGTCAGATACAACAATCATAAGGAAAGGGTCGTAGAAATAAATTAACATTCTCTTGAATGATAACGTCTAGATTTCGAAATGAAGATTTCCTTTAGTTTTACCAGAACCTATAAGAAGTATAGTTTGAGTGGAAAGAGTGACGGACAGCAGAATGGACTGGAGCAAGACAAAAGGAAATGGAACAAGCAGCGTCGGACTATTCGGATTTCAGGTCGGCGAAGCGAGCAAACAAACACAATGGGAGTAGTTTTATACATTCTCGGAGGGACTTTTCCGAGAAACCCATCCTTGCACATTCAAAAACAACGAATGACTTGCCTTCTACACAAAATAATGCCCAAAGAAATACTGCATCGGTAGGAAATGACAACGTTCACCAATCCAGGAATGTAACTGAATTACAGCCAACGTAGAACACTCGTTCATTCCTACCTCCGCTCAAGAAAAGACATTGGATAATGTAGTAATGGGTTACTACGACCCGCTGGTTATGACTGCTATTATGAATTGCGTCAAAGGAGCAAATTGCGACTAGCTAAAATGACGTCTGGATGAAGCTACGACTCTCCTCTGACATCATACCTGTAATTTAAGTAAGAAAACTCACTACAAAATTTCATATGAAAACTCCACAAATATACTTACTGTTAATACATCAATACGACACTTCGAAGGTGGGGACACAATATTTTAAGACACATTAAACCATGATGGATGAATGGTTTACCAAGGTACCATATAACATACAACAATTGAATTTTTGAATGCAGATAACGAGTGTCGTCCAAAGTTTCGCGCGATTCTTTGTCATACCATCCGTCATGCACATAAATTTCACGGCACGAATATCGAAGCCACAGAACATGTGAACTCCAAAATTAATTTAAAATAAAAACCTTTCAAAGATGTAATTAGAACTTTTAATTTTTAGAATATAACAAAATGATTATATTCTTAGATTACACGGTTCTTTCATTGTCGTTAATTCCTTGAGCCAGTGATAATTTCGCGGTCTGCTGGCGGGACGAACCAGCATGAAGAGTGAGCACCACGGACCTTAATTAGGAGACAATGATATATTACCCTTTTCTTCCGATGCGACGAGACAGCTCCACCATTAGTTTCTAGGGACGTCGCAATGAGCCAATTGCTTCTTAACGAGCAAGAGTTGAAGTTTCCAAACGGCCTGGTTTAATTGCGCCTGATATGAGTACCATGATGCGAAACCATTACACGTTCACTTGAGACTGGCATTATTGGAATGAAAGTCTTTCTCAATAAAAAAATATCTCGCATCCCCGAGAACCAACATCCGAAACAACCACGATGGCGATGGAAAACAATGCCTGTTGGCGACACTGGGATAGCGCCTCGAATAAACAATCATCGGAAAACTCCCATTATGGAAGGAACGCCTTGAGAAGCGATAAACCTTTCGGCGACCACACCCAATTCCCTGACGAAAGGTTTCCACGAGATTGCATTGGCAAATCATCAATTTGGAAACACGTGATGTGTTAGCAGGGCGGCTGGGTGGGAGGGTAACCCAAAATCGCCGAGCGAGGCGGATAGCGGCGGCGGGACGGCACGGATAGGGCGCGATATCGCTGGGGGGTAGGGGGCCGCCAATACAGCCAAGGGCAACCGAACTTAATACGAAGTTGGACTTCCGTCATCGAACCAAAAATCCCGAGGGGAGCGAGAAAATCAGACTGCAAAATTAGCGCTCACCCTTCTCGCGAATGATATCCTACTAAAAACTCAAAACTTCACCGTCTTCACACGGAATGGGCTGAGACCATAAATTAGCTCTAAGAAATGCAGTTGAATGAAACGCAAAAAAAAGGGGGAGATGAGCGACGGAGCTCATTGTGGGAGGTAAATTAAATGCGACCGCCTCCGTTTGCAAACAAGAAACGGATACCTTCCCCGAAGGAATGAACTCCGTGAAGTCTAACGACCACGGGGCGACGAAGACAAACGACCCTCCTAAGTAAAACATTACGTGATATTCTTCCAAAAGTGTCCACAGGCGGGGAAAATAGGAGCTTCGATAAAAAGACGAATTTCACTATTTCTGTTTCCACGCGGCGAAAACTTTCTTCATTGTCTCGGATTCGCACTGGAGATTTAACGAATCTGCATTACTACGCTAACAGTGGAAACGCCGAAAAATAAATTCGGTTATTTCATTCTAGCTCTCATATCAAATTAAATTCATTGTCTTAATGCCTGAATTCATTTGCCATCACCCCTACAAGAAAGAAATGCATTCAATACCTTTGAACCAATTTTTGCAATCGGCAATCACATGCATGTACGTATTTCCACAAAATGAAGACCAAAAAAGAATGCCGTGAATTTCATCATCAACCCGTTTTAGGGTAATACACGTATTTTCCCGAGTTTCCCATCATCACGGTCTCTAACATTTTAACTCGGCAGCATTTTTACAGGAACAATGGAATTGAACGACAGGGGTGCCATCAGGGTCGCTCTAATTATGCAGACATACATAAATAGCAAATACATGCCGCATCACCATGGAAACTACCCTGAAGGATGATTCATCGAATACTATGGGCGCGTGAAATCCATTAACCTAAGGAGGAAGTTAGGGTTTTTCCACGCGTCGCATTCGGTTTACCAGCGAGATCTTGCAAGCGAAAAGTTAAAAATAATGGGGAAAGCCAAGGGTTGCCAGTTACCTGGATTATAACCTAGGCTCTCGAATCAGCGACCAAAACCTCTTCCCAGGTAGACCATAACGACATGTACATAAAACATTACTCAAAAACTCTCCATGCCGAAATATTTGATTGAATCATGCCAATTGGATTCAGCAAACCTGCAAATTTGAATGTTTGCAATTGATACTGACAGCTATCAGATTCGTGGAAGTGTTTACTAAATTATGATAATGACTACCAACTTCGAAAAAAATTATGCTACACGTATTACTTCGGCTCGGAGCATGAAAATGAGAAAGTGGTTTGAAAGAGGACAATGACCAGCATGAAAAATGAGAGAACAGCCATACTACACGACTGTTCTTTGAATGCTGAGAGCGATCAAACATGTAGCTAACATACAGCAATTTCGGAATACCAAGGCGGATGACAGAAATGTCTTCATTCGGGCGAAGCGAAACGGTGAAGCACATGCGAAATGAAAGCTTAGGTACCATCAGCATTCTTGAGGGGGGGGGAATTTTCCGATGGGAAAGGGATGCGGAAAAGAGACGTCGATGCAGCCGGCGGAAGCAGGAAATGAATTTGCGCGAGTAGAGACTAATAGAACGAGTGTACTGAGCATGACGCTACGGGCGAATTAAGTAAACCCCCATGTGATCCGGCTGCCAATGGCGACCACGTACTATTTTGAAAAGGAATGAGGAAATTGGCGAGAAAGGTGCTGAGGAAGAGGATAAAAGTGACAAGTTCGAAAGAGCATAAAGCGAAGCCACTCTGGTGGGTAACGCGCTCGCTCTCTGCCCAGAGATTCGGATCCCACCATAGATGCTTGTTGTCGGATGGACTTTTCTTGGCTTATCGTACGACCTTGTTGGCGGTCGATCTGAAAACCCAATTAATGTCTACCATGAAACCTCTCTAGTAACTATTACATTCTTTCTTTCTTCCGGCTAATTTAATCCCTTTATGTTTTCCCGCAATTCCATTTCCAGCTCGAAAGACAAACTCAACCTAGCCCAAACCGAAAAATACATTGTACTCTAACCAAGAGTGCCCGTTGGCTTCTTAATGGTGATGGTGGCATGTTAATAAACAAAACGTAACGTATATTTCTTTTGCAATTTCATTCCCGTTTGTAAGGATTTACTTCTTCACATAATTTCCTACTCGCTCTGGAAATACCAGGGATTTCACGAAATTCAGTAAGAGCGATCACCTGAGTGATGATTAAATTACCGCATATTACGAGCAATTAACACTCCAACTCATTTATTCCTGTTTTTTTGTGGGTAGAGCAGCGACGCGTGAAATGTTGACAGTGCTGACGAAAACTTGAAAGAAAGACTACCTCAATGAAAAATGACCTAGGTCGGTTGTCCAGAAAAAAATTACAAAGTTGCATAGGAGTTCGTAAAATCCATTAGTAATTACGTATGGGGCCTTAAGTTAACGATGAACTTACTCAAAAATCTACATTTCGCGGAGGGGGAGGATACGGAAGGAGGGGATATCGGAATGGCTTTGACGCCATCCAATCAGAGAGCAAGTCTCCCACACGGATGGAGACAAAATGCAGGAAGCTCTTTGGGATTAGATCTTTAAGAAGGGGAAAAAAAGAAGGCTCCCCACCACGCTCCCGCGACCGAACACGCAAATGATCTACTCTTGCTGGAGCTCCTCTTGTTATATAATAGTATCCTACAAGTGCAATGGCGATGGATCACATCCTGCCTCGCGATATTACGTACGGAGACTTCCTGGAGCGGACGACGGTGATGGGCGCCCGTGAGAAGATGACTGACGAGGAGGGTGGGCAGGGAAACCAAAAAAAGAAGCCGGCGTGATGGGAGCCGAGATGAAAAGATTTCAACGCGGGGAAGTGGGAGGGAAGGCGGCGAGCGGGTGGGCGAGGTGGCAAGGGGAGGAGAGGGTGGAAGCTGCTGAGGGGTAAGAGTGGAAGCGATTACGATTCGTGGTTACACGACTCTTAGGCGCTCCACTCAGGTGGCTGAATACACTTTTATGGCCGAACGGATTGCGATCTCTAATCGTGTATCAGGTGGCGCAGAGAGTGACCTGACAAGGACGGAGTTTTACGTTTTTGAGCGGTGTAATGCCACGCTCCGCTCACGCTCAACTAACTTTTCCAGTCATTCAACGCCCACAACATTGTCTCATTTCGCTTAATTGGTGCGCTCATCAGGGAGCAGTTTTTTTCCTCTAGCGGCGACCATTGATGAGAATGAATCGATGGCGGAGAAGTTTGGACACGACGCACAAGAAGACTGGCGTTTATGACAATGCCCTTAACTAATTCCCCAACGAATTAAATACTTTATGACTTCTTACCCTTCTTTTAACAGTAAGCTCCTACGAAGTTTTCCTGGTTTCCGTGAAGGTCCCACGAGACGTCGGGCAGGAAACATTTAAAATATAGGTGCGCTGCAGTTTTTCATCGGGCAAAGAAGACGACAAAAAAAATAACTCGCTTCTAAGAAATGGTCAAATTCGTCTTTTCATTATTCATCGTTCCCTTGCGCGCAAAAAATGAAAAACAAATGATCTTAACTGATTGCAAGTAGGTTCAACTGATGGCTCGTTTCCAAGGTTAACTAGTTCGTAAGCGCTTAGGTGGTATCGCACAGATATATTATTAGCAGATCGGTGAGGGTCGACCCCTAGAAATGATACAATTACCAATCCGAAAATGAATAACTACACGGATTCTAGGGCTCGGGATAAAAGATTTTTCCGTTTACTTAGTTGGTCCAAACCAAATTATTCGTTTTCCGAATGAACATTTCAGCGATATTGGTATACTAGGGTGGAGAATCGACACTTCAATGTTTTAAATACTATACATCTAATAGATGTACCACTTGTGTGAAACTGCTCAACTTGGCCGTATTATGCATGGAAAAATGTAACTTCGTTTTCATAGAAACCTTCAGCCTAAGAGAGTAGCAAAAACCTCCACATTTCAAAAGTTTTTATTGAATTCTTCTAAATTTCCAGGCATTCAAGGAATAAGCACATTTTCGCGATTTTAACCCGTTTCCTGATTTCAGGCAATTTTGTGGTTATTGCATAATATTCGCACATGCCAGAGTAGCGACAGATAAAATACACGTAACAATTTCATCACTCGCAAAAACATGCACCGCACAGCGTATTAAGGGCTTAATTACAACAAAAATCAATGCGGGTGTTCCCATGCATACGATAAATTCTTTTCGCCACGCCAAAAATGCACTAAAACGCACGCATTGCGAGGCTACAGGAAATGAAAATTTAAAGCAAGAGATGTGTTGTAATTTTTCGCGAATGAAACACTGATGGAAACTAATTTGTACATTGAATGTGCACCCAAGAAAATAAATCACCGCTCTAAACGGTCTTAATGGACGTAATCGCAATCCACGGGCATCAATGCACCAACGGGTGCATCTTTACCGAACGTGGCAACTAGCCGCCCAATTCACCGGAATCGTCGCTAGCAAAAATTCCCGACAGCCAAATAAAGAAAGTTCTTTTTCCCCTTCCAAAGGTCCCGCAGACCCCCACAATTCTCCTAAGACTCCCCGGAACGAGGAGAGAGAGTGTGCGAGATTAGTTTCGCTATCCGGTTCTATCGGGCGTCGTGCCGTGCTCCCAACCGGCCCCCACCGAGCCGAGGAGTGGGAAAGAGGAGTTGGAAAGGACTTAGGCGTGAATAGAGAGTTAGCGAGCGATACGGCAATGGGGAGCACGAGGGAGTAAGGAGAGGTGGAGAAGGAGGCACTAGAGATTGTGAATGAAAAACGACCAAACGTTCAATGGACGAAAAAAATTGATACATTTATATAGAAATTGTGACGATGATCAAAGGCTGCCTCCCGCGGAGCATTCGGCGTAATTGAAGGAACGCTCCCTCTCTCTCCAAATTTTCTTTTTCTCGGACACTTTCCCGGGAGTGGACGGGGAGAGGGCAGCGAAGGGAAGGGATGAGGAGAGAACGACTTGTGGAGGCTAAATGGGAAGGGCTGTGAGATGGATTGTCAGCGGGAAAGGATGGGGAAGAACGGGAGGAGGGGTTCGTCGCTTGCTTTGAAAGGCACGCAAACTCCGCGCTGTTTTATATTACACCTTGCTGCTTCTCTTCGGCCTTCACAGGAATAAGTAGCCGCCCTGCCGCTCGATGAGCGCTCCACAATCATTCGCCACACCAAAAAAAAAGCATCGGACGGCGACCGAAAAAAAGGAAAGCGATATATGAGTAGAGGAGGGAGGAGGTGGTCGAAAAAATCGCCTCGGGTACGTAACGTCTGGAAGAAGCGTCCTGTTGTTCCTCATTGAGACCCAACACGAGATGGGGCCCCGTCTTTCCCTCGCCTCTTTTCAGTCACTCTCGGTTTTTTTTCTGAAAACATTCAGAGAACGTGAGAGAATGAGCAAAAAGAAAGAAATACAACATTTCCCTTCCTCCGCCCTCCCTAGCCACCAAAAAGAGCAGCGGAGGAACCGTCGGGACGCCTGCATTGGTGGCGGTGCATCGTGATTCACAGAGCTGATGATCGTGGTGAGAGAAGGGGAAGGAGAGGATGAACATTTGAGTGGGTTTAAAAAATAAAACGAAGGACGAAAAAGCAACGCACACGGACGAGGCTCGAGGAATTGCGTCACGTGTCAACGTGAGATATAAGTGACGTCACGCGACATTGCCACGGCTGGATATGGTAGTGAGGAAGTGGAGGAGGGCGAGGGAGGGGGCCCGACGGTGATGGGGGAAGGGCAGGGGAGGCGGAGGGAAGCAGCGAGAGCTGAGGGCGAGCCAGGGGCGGGGTGAGGAGGAAGGGGAAAAAAACAAAAAGCGAGAGGAAGGCGGTGAAGGGAAGACGAAAGGGGAGAACAGGGAGGGGTTGGAGAAGCTCGGGGAGTGCGTGTGTGTGGGGGGAGGGGAGAAGGGTACACAGGTCGCACGCGGGAAAAGATAATCTGTAGCACATTCCTTAGGGAGAGCGAAAGGAGAGAGGGAGAGGTTTGAGAGCAACGGAGGCAAACCGTATATCTGTACATCCCGGGAATCGAAATGAGTTCAAGCACGCGCCTCCTCCAGGGTCGAAACAACCCAGTGACTAACACCAAATGACCCATCTCTCTTTCTCTTTCTCTCTCTCTCTCTCTCTCTCCTGCTCCCCACGATCCACTCGGAGGTAATTGGCTAGGAATCCGAGAGATTTCACCGCCCCTCGATGGCGAGGCTGTGCTTGTGTGTGTCTGTGTGTGAGACGGCACGGTGGGAGTTTCCCTTAAAGCCGAACGGATCAGTGAAGGAATATTCTTTCGTTCCCCAAATGGTTTCGTCATCAACAGTAATGAATTGCTCCCATGATTATTAAAAAGAATAAAAACTCTTTCGATTTGAATAAGCAGCGATTTCCCCAATGGGAGAATTCAGATGCAGAGGCGGCAATGGGGGAGTGGGGAGGGGGGGCGAAGGGAGAGAAGGCATAAACGGCTTCGGCCAGAAAATTGCTCGGTGAATGGAGTCTTTTCAGTCGACAAGGAGGTTGGGGGGGCGGGGGCGGAGATGGTGGGGGCGTCTGGTGAATAGAACCTTTGAGAAAAAAATAAATGACGAGAAAAAAAGTAGTGTTTCACAACCGCGCGGCTCGTGGATATGTGACATGTATGGATGAATCAATGACGCGAAGAACGTCGGCCTAATCAGAAGAAGACGACCTTCGCTCAACAACTGACCATGTCAAGGAGGCCCGTCGAAGGGCTTTGCAACATCTCTCTCGTAAGGATAAGGCAAATGAAAATCATAGTCGTTGCTGGAGACTTCAACGACAGTTACTCTGGTTGAATATTAAAAGTCCGTTTGGGGTAAATGGCGGGTGGAAGAGGTGGGTCCTTCAAATCAGCGATCATCTTAAAAAACGGAGAGAAGAAGAATTTTTAGTGGTATCACGTCTAAATGGAAGCTGGTTGTTAATTGGTCGGGAACAGTGCCCCTCTGACTTATTATTATCGACTTACTCGAATTTTTACTCTCTAGAGGAAAATTCCTGTGACACAACGGACTCTATTTATTCCGTCACTGTTAATCCCGCACTCGTCAACCCTGTCACAAACATAACAGGCCCGACACACAGGGTTGCATTTGGGTTCACTGACTACTAGTCCGACATCCTTTTCCGTCCGAGCGCCTCCCGGCACCTCTCTTACCTTTCCTCTCGGCCGAGCCAAAAGTGACGACCTTCCTCCTCTTCGCCTCGTCCGAGGGCGCCAGGTTCTCTCTGGACAAGGATGACACGAGGATACCCCTGAGGGCGGCCAGCGCCTGTTCGGGAGGGATTCGCTCCCCTCCCTCCATTCCGTAATACGGAGGTAAGCCTTTAATGGTGGCAGGTTGGAGGAGGCGGCCGCCAGAGGACCGCCGGGCAGAACGGGGGGCAAAGAACGAGTTCGGCGGTCCAGAGGTCTGCAGGAGAGGGGGGAGGTGGGAGGAATTAAGGTGAAGCGGGGATGGTTGATGGAGAACCGAGAAAGATGTGGAGAGTTGGACCACTGGCGGGAAATGCGTTACGCAAGTAGTCGGTTGCTGCGGCCAAGGTGTTCTTTCAGCAATAAAATTGTCAAAAAAAATGTGGCAAGACAAGGCCAAAGGTGACCCCGTTTTTCTTCTCCAGAGGCAAGATACCTCCAAGGAGACAATGAAAGAAGTTGTTACTACACAGCTTTGTCTCGAGACGGTATTCGAAGCACGCACGAAAACTGTTGTTCACTTTAATCCACACCAAACATGTTGTTTACATCCTCGCTCAACCTCAACGCAACGGCAAGACCCGGCAAGTTCGCCGGGAGGAGACAAACTAAAACTAAAAAGACGCAATCGTCACTCAAGAAATGGGTTGCGGGACACACCAAACTTCACAATATAGTTGGCTGCGACGAGTTAAGTCCCCCTTCCGACGGTCACCGTGAACTCCCTGGCGATGGTGGAGGAGCGCCGTTTATTTGCTTCCTATCCTGCCCTATCCAGCTGCCTCGTAAAAGAGGAGCTACCGCGAGGGGCCGTCACCCATGGAGGCGGGACGCAAAATCCATGACAACGGCTCTCCGAGGAGGCGTCGGAGCGTGAGCGAAAAGAGACAGTGGAACGGACCGCGGAGGAGCCACTGGACTGGAGGAACAAAACCCACGCACACTCGCCGCCACCGCTTCCTTCATGAATTCACGCACTTTATACCAGCGCAACGTCGTTTCGGTCGGGGAGAAATGACCGATCTGGAAGCCGTAGGCGGGCTTCCTGGAGATTCGGAGCCAGCGACAACGCGGATAAAGTCACCTAAGAGCGCGCGATTCCATCCACACACTGTCGCAAGCGTCTCGGCTATTTGCACTGTAATTCCTTGAGGAGATACCTGGCTATTTACACCCGGCAGTGGGGGAAAAAATACAACAATGCGCCCTCCGGTAGAGGGAGAAAGAAGGAGACCTCTTGTGAAGGCCGTCCTTCCCGCACCTCTTACCACACACGCACTCCTAAAGAATTGAGTGGCGAGGGAAACACCACGAGGAAGCAGAGTGAAATGGAAGGGGCGGAGGGGGGTATGGGGGAACGGTGATGGGTGTTCGGGGGGAGGGGAGCCGGTGGCGAAGAAGCGAGTGTGCGGAGGGGTTCGGGAAGAATTGGATGGGGGCGGGAGGGGCGGAAAGGGGAGGGGAGTGGGGGCGGGGCAAGGCTGGCGCGGGGTTGGGTAGATGTTAAAGACTTTAAGTGGCGCTCGGGTGGGGGGGGGTTAGGGAGAGAGATAGAGAGAGAAGAGTTGGGCTGGAGAGGAGAAAGCTGATTATGAGGAAGGGCCGACGCGGAGGGGGGGGAGAAGAGAAGGGTGGTGAGAATGATAGGGAGAGAGATGGGTGTGAGGGACGGGAGGGGGTTAGGAAAATTTTTAAAGGAAGCGTGGAGGGAGGAGGGGAAGATGGAGGGGAGATATTCACATTCCTTCTGACTCCTCCGCGTGATGTGACATCAACGCCGCCGCGATACCCGATTGGCAAATGACTTGACCCGATGGGCGAGACCCAACGGGAAACTGGGCGGACGGTCCCTCGCGGGGACGCGTGTTCGCGCTTTTCCGAGAGACCGCGTGGGTGGATGGGCCGTACCTACACGCCCGACGTCCTTTCCGCCGTCCAACTTTCTTACGTGGGTCGCCGGCCCGAATACCTTCCCCCTCATCCCTCCCACTGCCCGAAAAAAAAAAGAAACTTCCTCGCGCTCCGCAAAGAGGACTTGGCAGGAGGTAAGAATTTACAGGTTTTCCAACCAGAGGATGGAAGGAAGGAATCGTTTTGCAAGAAAATTCCAACCCTCTCCTTCCTTCCCCTCCCCTCTCTTCTCCACCTGTAACTCCCTCGGGGAGAGATAAGACATTTAAATGGAGCGCCCGCTTTCGCGTGCGAGGAATAGAGCGTGCAATTAGAAGATTTTTCGGCAAACTTTCCGTCGCGTGAAAGGATGGACTGCGCATTCCGATCATTCCCGAAATTTGGGGTCGAGGGGGAAGAAAAACGCACGGCCCATAAACTTCAAGCCACCAGTAGACTATGGCCTCCGACGTGGAGGTGGAAGATAAAGAGGAAAGCGAGAATTGCCGAGAGGTTAAATCACTCTTGGGGTGTTTCTTTGCCACGTACGCTACGCTTTATAATCACCGATTGAAAATACAAAACGATTCACATCAAGAGAACATTGCCTAAAAGTTTCACTTTCCAAGAACTGCACATTGACATCTTTAGCGACACCTCGATGTTTATGCCACCACCACGACTTCATGGATTTGAGTCCTCACTTAATGAAGTGAAAACTTGAACCCACCGGAGTGTATGAAATGACATCTCGTTCGCTTCGATGTCGAAATAACGCGAACAACATAAATTCCTCGTAAAAAAGTATAGTGCCAAGCATATGGCCAATGCGGAGAGGGAGTGCAACAGTAGGCATGTTAATACGCACAATGAATGTCATCATCGCAAGAAATCAATTGTTCGGTAATTAATATTGAGCCGGGCACACGCCATAGCTCATCAATAACCAATTACGGTCACGTCAATGATTGCGTTTAGTCAGTAACGCTTAGTAGATGAAGTTCCTGAAATTTGTTTGGTGGGACGAAGTACAGCTAATTGATGTTTGGCCGGTGGTGAGTTAACTATCACGGAATTACTAATTTTCGACTATTGGACCATGTCATTTTGTACCGTAAATTCAATATTATGGAATTTTGGAATCGGTTGTTCCACCCCCAGTTTTCACTAAGATGCGCATTACTAATCTCATTCCAAAGGAGTAAAATTGAAGAAATACTAAAAATCCCCAATCCACAGACGCCAGTAGAGTCAAACCCACGGTCGATCATATAATTTGAAGCCCACGGCTCTCTACAAATATGGACCGAGTGGGCGAGCCTTGGGGTGGGCTCATGGAGAGTGGGAGGCCTAAGCTAGACGGGGATGTGGAGGGGAGATCGATGAAGTGGGGAGAGGTCAAAGGAGAGGAACATTGGGCGAGCCCGGAATTTTAAATAATTTTCTAGTTGAGACGACTGTTTAAATTATCGATTGCAGATAACACGAAAGGCAACGTTTCTTTAACTTTCGGTCCACGCGAATAAAACGTGGATGATTTCAAATTGAAGCTTTTTAGAAATTGCCTTACTCATATAAAAGTTTTCTGTTCAGACTCGGGACCACTTCGAGAGAGATAATGTATTAACAAATCTGCGGAGGACAGGACTCAAAGGGTAATTGTGTACGCTTTGGAGCAACCATTTGAGTGCAAAAAGCAAGATTAATTTAAGAAAAAAACGGAGGTTCAAAAAACGAACGAATAAAATACCAATATCAAAAAACATACGGTATCCTCATTTTTTCAAACAATACAATCAGACTCGGAAACCCTCATTCGATACTTTTGATGAAAGATAAATCAATTTATCTTGACTTACTTATATTAATTTATTATTCCAATCAAGAGACGATTGCACATCATACTAAATACTTCACTGGCTCTATCAGAAAATATGCATATCTCATGATTTACTTCACGTTATTACAATCAGATATTGCTACCATAATGGAAAGCGTACAACGCTTTCCACGACTACTTGCGACACTGAAATGAAAGCGTCTCGCAAGTGAAGACTTGGCAAATACTTTATGCTTGAACTCGGTTATCAAAATAACTGAAGAAATAAAAAAAGGAAATCAACCGCAGGAGAATAGTTCACCATCGTGATGGCGTTAATCCTCACTTATACATAAAGTAGGCATCAATCAATAAACCTTTTTAACTGTCCACTAACTGATTACAGGGAGGAATTATCACATAAAAATAATTAAATATGTAAAGGAGCTTTCGGAGCAACCCACAAATGAGACCAGAATAGTACATAAAAACTACTTTTAAAATTGTCGAATACTATTTTCAGGAGCACGCGGAGAAATCAAATTTTGTACTTTCGCCCAGCCCAGCCCCGTTTACTCTTTTAAAGTTAAGTTAATTAAGTTTCCGGTCACGTCTGGTCTAATTTCCGTCGGCTTACTTCCCGATAATCGAAAAAAAACTCCTCAAACCGAGATAGCAAAAATTCGTAAATTATTTCCATTGAATTCGAACGGGAAAAATGTATACTCGTATTTTTAAGTTGCTGAAATTTTGACCAACACTTGGCGAGTTGATGGCAATCTCGGCACAGAATCAACCAAAAATTAGGTAGGTATGTGGGACAGGAAAAGTTTTTGGGAGCCTGGAACTAACAACTTATTTCACTCTGCGAAACTAGCATACGGCCCAAATACTTAACTATTCCCATTTCCATTTCTTCCTATTACACATCATTACTCTTTTTACTTTGAAAGATAACTATAGCTTCAACACCCATGAAAACTCGTGAGATCAGCATTGGGAATATGCACAAGCTCAGTAATTCTGGACATATTTCCGTTGGTAACATTTACCAACGGAAAAGTTTGAAAAAAAAAAGGAAAAATACACAAAAGAGGCAAAAGGACTTACATGTAACATTTCGGTGGTTCCAGCCACCCTCAAAAAGGTTTAAGAGGAGAGTAAGTAATGTGTGTGTGACCCGTAATTACCGACATTTATTGCGTAATCTATTATGGTCGGGGAAGTGGCGAAGGGAGAAACCGTGAAGACGACGCAAAAGAGAGGAAGGCACCGACAGCCTTTTGCAATGGACGCCCCGCCCCCAGTCCGCAGGAAAGGCCTGCGAGGGGGGAGAGGCGACAGGACACTGCACCAAAATCCATTGGTGCCAATAAGGACTCGGGGATTATCTTGGACGGAGACACAACGGTACAGTACTGACCCCCGTGACTCACCTTCCTGGTGCGTGTTCGCTAATGGTGTTGGACCTCCCTGATGAATACGGATGGGGGCACCGAGTTCGGAGTCCGTCACGCTGGAATGACTGATGGAACTCGGGAAGGATTAGGTCACATTGGGAAAGTATAAGAAAATTTCCTTCCAAACACCTACTTACATTAAGCACGACAGTTTATTTTTCAACGTCTCACAATCACGCCCCCCAATACATGTTTTAAATTTTACCAGAGAATGTACGGCCAGGGGGGATTCTTTTGGTAATGAGCGGGTCCTAAGATTCCATTACCATTAAAAATGTCGAAAAAATCCCTAAAATTGGCATATCTAAAGGAAATACTGCGTGAACGGTGAATAGGTGTACTTTTGTGTATTTTGCTCGCATGGGGTTTAATAACGAAAAATTGGGTGATTTTTATAATAAAAATAAATATTTTCCTCGCATCAATTTATAATTTTAGAATGAAGTACTTTAATTACATATATGAAATTAAAAATCTACGCACACACTGAAATCAGCGAAGTTCTTACTCGTTTTTCCATAATATTATTCTTTACCTGAAACCAGGTTTTTAAAGGACAAATATTAAAACAAAAAATCATGTCCTTCATACTCTATGGCATAGCAGGACCAAAAAATAATGGTACTTCATTACTTGAAATTATAAATTTTGGCCCTCTTCATGAGGTTTTTTAAGTTGATGCGTCCTAAAACAACACATTCATCTAAAGGGTGGTTCTAACTTACAATTTCAACATATCGATGGGATACATATATATCTTTAAAAGTTGCATGTCACTAACCATATACAGGTATGCCACAAATTTCCAATATTTATACACAATTTTTGTTGCATTAAAAAATGAATCAATCTAGACATTTAGATTTAGCCACACATTTCTAATAAGCATTGCGTTGAAATTAAGAGAACAATGGCATTCGTCAAATTTCGTATAATAATTTGCTTATAAATCAGAAAAGTCACCCAAGTCCCAGGTGGAAATGAAAACAAAAATTATTAGCAGCGTTAAATTTTTCGGCGTGAGAGGACAAAAATATTTTTTCGAAACAAGTTATTTTCAGTTATTATTCTAAATTCAATCCCTAACACTGTCGATCCTTTTCATTTATCATGTAAAAATTTCACCACCCAAGCTGTATCCCACCTGTCAACAGATTAATTTTTTCCCCTGTCCACGCTCGGTCTCCTTGTTTATTTGTATGTTATTATTGTATTTTGTCCTCTTTCATGTTTTTGTTATATTTTTCACTACGAATTGGCGCTACGTAGCTGAACGTGAATAATATTTTAAAATAAATAAAGAAATAGATTTTATTGTAAGATGTTACATGTCGATTATTTATTTCCTTTGCAATACTTGAAATATTCGAGAAACGAAAAACTACGACCACAAAAACAAAGCGTTATCGCTGGCGATAGAGAAAGAGAGACGGAGAAAATAACGCCGGTTACTTTTAAACTTGCACAATATTCTAGCTGAAAGTCCTTGAAAAGATTCCGAAGCAACGAGGTTCTGATAGTTCCACCTCTGGCCACTCGGCGCCACGAATCTCATACACACTCTTGCCATCTCGCAGAAGGTATTCGAACTACTTGCACTTTCCTCGTAGCTTCCACCTCGTCACAAACTTCCGCGAGCATTAACGACAAAATTATGAATCTAAAAGCCATCGGAATTTCTCAATCATTTAAATTTCACTTTGAAATTCCTCCCTCGAAATTTCATTCCGAAAATTTTCATCATCACATTTCCACGATGAGGCAAAAGGCGAGATTCTGAATCATCCCGTTATACCCTGCATCATTGAACCTGCTGCGTACCGTATGCAATTAGTCATCATTATTTTCATTTAATCAGAATGTTTCAAGAGTATTAAAATGCTGTAAATGTGCTCACCTCGGACTTTGGCACATAATTTCCTAATGAGCTTGCATCACTTCACGTCGGCAATTGGACGTGGCTGCGAACTGATTGTGATTTCATTACTTTCCCGAGCTTCGCTTTAGAAAGAGTCACGGTTTGAATTATATATTCTCATGGTCACATGCTGGCGCCTCACTTTGGAGGGTCAGAGACCCCGTAACGCTTCGTTATTCCTTAAAAATGTGAACGGCAGGTTACTTGGCAGCAACATAAACTTGATTCACAACAACGTGCCCAAGACGACAAAGTAAAAAAAATATATGAATGGCTTATGCTTGATACGCGTACGTAAAAACTCTGCACCATGAGTTGGTGTTAACAGGTGAAAGATGTCTCCATCTATACAGTGATACGTAACAAGGACATAAGTCTTGGCCTACTTCGTCCAATGGAAACCGCACGAAACACGCTAATACTATTACAGTTCTTTTTTCTTAATTTCCAACAGTCAATGTTTTGGCATGGTGGTCGACACGCAACTTTCGGAAAGAATTCCGCCGCAAAGGAATTTCGATCACGTCTTATATGAGAAACGAGATAATACATCGCTTCTAAAACCAAACAATATCCCTCTCACTATGCCCTTGGTTACCCAGCTGTCTAACGACTTAAATGATTTCGAAACGAAAAGAAATGTGCCATACCTTTCACAGACAGAAAATTGCTTAACAAGAAATGGATACAATCACGCAAAACAAACATCTAGTCAATTAAGTGGGCAGGTCAGTCTGAAAATATGTTATTTCATAACTGCTGCGCCACATTTAGAATATTTTTCAAACGTTTGTTTTCCACAGAACGGAAATTAAAAAAAAATAACACCATCCAGGATGATGTTAATTTTGGAATTTGATGAGGGCAAAAGAGGTTCCACCCTAAGTGAATCACAGAGCCAGATGATAGTAAGAACTAAAGCAAACGTAGAAAAATTAGGATGGAAGTCCTTCATGCACAAAGAGAGGAAGTTATGATTTTGAAAATCACATTGCAAAATTCGCAAATAAAACTACAGCAGGAGTTTACTATGGGCACCCAGGGAATTGTTATTTATCTATCACCCATTACATGTAGGCGCAATTTACTCGTTCACAATAGAAGCCCAACATTGTAACCGTAAAAGGCTCGCCGAGTATTGCATAGACGTGTGAATGCAGAAGCTGGATAAACTAATGGCGATGAACAGTCCCCATTTCCCAAAACGGTGGGGTGTACTGGTGTACTCGCAGATAGACCGGAGATACTGCCAGCTTACGTCATAGTTCTTCACTTGAGAGCAGTAATAGAAAAACCCGTGATTTGAGTTTAAACCTTTTCTCCACGTCTAATAACCGATCGATGGGCCATGCACGTGTCGCCCAAATGAGAGCCTTTGTTGGAATATGTAACACCGTCAAAAAAACTAACACGCTATCATTTGGAATATTATCACATAAATCGATTCGTTATTTTTGATCGAAACGATAAATGCAATGCAATTTAGATGGTTTTAGATGGTTTCGCCATCGACTTGAAGCAAATTTGATCGATTTACCCATTCCTTTATTCCGTTGAACCACGAAAAACGGCCTTAGAAGGAATCGACAGACGGAAGGAGGATATTTGTTTTCCACGTCTATTCAACTGTCATTTGTTGGAATGACTCAGTCAGCATTATCACTCAATGTCTTTTTTAATCTTAATCTGAGACAGCGCTTCGACCATGAGCAGTTTCCACACTCATGGAGGTTTCCTTTCATTCTATTATGTCCCAATCTTACAACGGCGAGATGAGTCCTGAAAGGAGGATTCCACCTTTACGCTCAATGATATTCAAGCCCACTATATCACCCGTTTTTAATCGCTAATTTAGTCTCCTAAAGGGGCCTGCATTCTGAAATAAAATCCTCCCTTAACAAAATATATTGCTGCTGCCTGAAGATCAGTGTATTCTTTTTTCTTAGCGAAGAAACATACACCCGTAAGAGAATTTTGAGATTATGAGATCCCAGGAAGACATACTTCTAATTCGGAGGAAGCCAATCTAATTGGCGTAGATTATAGCCTATAAAACAGATGTCCTTTTAAGGGGGTTCGTCGACCGTAAAGGTCATTTCGCAACTCGGACCCGACATAGATTGGACCCACTCTCAATCTAAAACACACAATCACCATAAACCAGGAGCGGGATGCGATTCCTCCACCTAACGACCGAAATTTCGAATCCCAATTTTCAAAATCCGGATTGCTACACTGCGGCAAAGAGGAGAGTAACCAAAAAAACTGGAGCATTCTGCACATTTTTCTCACCATTTTACGCTTGCCAAAAAAAGTAACACGCGATTTTATGCGGTCGACGCTCCTTCGCTATCAAAGTCGTATGTGATGTAACTTTAATAAAAAAAACACAAAATATCGCATAAAATGGAATTAAGAGAACTTCAAAATTTCTGAGACACTCGGAAATAAATTCTGCCATTAAAACTGCGTGCAAAATGTATGATATCATCCGCCAATGTCCATTCTCCTTATTATTCAACCGATGCAATTAGAATAAGTACCAAAAAACCATTGCGTTTAGTTTTGGACGTGAATTATCCTCAAGCCACTGATGAAAATAATTAAAAACCTAACTACCTTCCATGAAAAAAATAATTTACAGACGGGAAATTTTGAAAAGATTCAACCAAAGATATAAACCGACGGTGCATTCCAATCCTAAAAAATATGTCTTCAGAATGACATTGAAGGAGGAATATCCGAGGAAACACTTTTCTTCCGAATCAGCAGTGCGAGTTGAAAACTCAAATTCTTCAACTCCTACGGCCTCCACGACATCACGCTCGGGCGCTTAATTTCTTTCGCGACACCGCGCCTCAAAACAATCTGTCCAATCGGCTGACGAACGGGGGAAAATGAAAGAGGGACGGACGGAGAGAAAGCCTTTCGCCGATTCCGCGCCCGGGTGGATGGAGTGATGACGCGATGGGAGCGGCACCGCCCGGGATGAAAGGCGCAGCGGGGTGGAGCGAGCGGGGTTTCCGGAGAGGAGGGCGGGAGGCGTCCTGATGCGGGCCGGGGAAGAAAAAGGGCCGCTCGCAAATCCCTGGAGCGATACACAATGTGGGCGGCGACGGTATCTGAAATGCAGATTACACGCCTCACCCGCCTACCCTTTCGCCCAGTTCCCCTCGAGGTGAGGGGGGAGGTTTAGGGGAGGTCAGGGTCGGGGGATGACGCCCGCTCCGGGGAGCGCTGAAGAAGGCTCGCGCATTACACGTATCCTCCATTGTCCCTTATTAACGATAATGACTCGGGCGAAGCATGCGCGAGAGTATTTCCCTCCCCTCTCAAAGGGACGCTCGACGGGAATGGGAAATGGGAAGAGTGATTCTCGGGCCCATGACCTTTGCTCCCGGCCGTCCATTCCGGCCGTATTAATGGGATGAATTAGGTCCTTCACCGAGTCGTTCCCAACGCCCATTGTCTCTTGTAAAACCCTCGATTCAAGTCCCGGGTCTTAAGTTCTCGCCTATCTGGGTAATTTCACGTCCGCGCGAGCCACGAAGATTTTTCATTTTCATTCTACTCTCATTCTGGCCCTCGCCCACTTCCGAAGACTACTCATTGACATGTGGAAGGCAGGACGAGAGTGGGATACGGACGGGGCGGGGTGCAATACTCAAGCCGAGCTAGTGACTTCAAATACCTCCCGGTGCTTCCGACTTGATCGATATGCGCACACAGACGGCCAGGGTTGGCTCGTGATATGACGGAGGACGAGGTGGTCGTAATTTCACCTCTCCCAAAAAAATTGCAGCCGAATGCCGAGCTTCTAGGAACGCGGGCTGATATCGAGACCCGGTCATTCCTTCTTGTAACTACACAATTTATCCGGTGAAGATGCAGTAATTTCGCATATTTACATGGAAATGAAGAACTTCGTTCATTACAGTCCTCAAGCGTAGACGTAGAAGTGAGAATTAGTCGAAATGAATGTAAATTTTTAATGGATTATCATACAAACAAATATCCTTGCAAAAAATGCATTATAAAACAAAGCGAAATAATGCATTCAACAGTTTTAAATATTTATTATACGAAATGCATGTGTTATGCTATTATTTTATATTTTATCCAGGAAAAATATTCGAGTGACGAAGTAGTTAACGGATATAGTTCATTAAAACGCAAGTTATAGATGTTTTAATGTTAAATATTTATATAAAACAGCGTGAACCGTAATTGAAAGAATTTACCGCATGACAAAATTTTATTCGACATGGGAAAATAAAAAAATCAATTGAATAATATAACTTAATGAAGGAGTTACGTCACCATTCACGCCGCCGCTACGGGGAAAATCGTCGGATCGGCGCGTCACCGCCTTGTTTCAAATAGGCGTACGCCGCTGACTTTTGTTCCATCAGTGCACAGCTCCAAACGGACCTACCCACAACCAGTGCAGACGTATAAAAAGTAGAAACACAAGACACAAAAAATGCACAGTTGAGGGTAGGTTCATAAAACTCTTGGCACGGTCCTAGTCCAAATAAATTATAGCAGAGTTGGCCATACTCCACGAAACATCGATCCGTACGTATTCAGAAGTCGCAAGTGTCTAAGGAACTGGAATGGAATGGCACGTAGCTATATACCTCCACGAACTGCACACGAGGCTCAAAGGAGACCGAACATAAGGTGGGATAAATAGGTTTTCCACTCGAGTTAAATCTATTGAAACATTTTTCGGCAATACCCTAATTGTAAGATAAAGGAAATTTTATCTCCTCACTAGAAGGGACCCCGGGAAATTCCACTTTTAAGCATCACTGGGACAGTTTTCTGTTGCTGTTTGTAGATACGCACGAAGCTAATTAGAAGGTCAAAAGCTATTCTGGACTCACAATAGAGGGGCACTGTCCTTTTCATTTGCTTACGGAATGAACCACCGGGCGTGCTTCCATCCCCATGGGAAACTTAACTAGCAGCCGCTAAAGGTTAAATGAGGGAAACTCCGGGCACCCCCGCCTATGTGAATTCGAAGATTCCCCCTTAGCCCCCCATGCACACAACCTCATTCCACTTCCTGAAAAGAAAATACTGAGCCAATTTTAAATTGTAACTAATATTGACTACATACGTAAGACATTGCATAAGGGATGTTATTAAGGAACGATCAAAACATCGCCGGTCCTGGTGGCGGCGGGGTCGAGTCCTCGCCTGTGAACCCAGAGGTCGTGGGTTCGATTCCCGCAGGGATGGAGTTTTTCTCCTTAGAGAGCTTAGGTATTGGTAATTGTATATATTACAATATGTATTGTAATTTTATTATATATTGCAATATAAAGGCTGTTTTCGGATTGATGCGAAATAAATAAATCAGCAACATGATGGCCCTTCAAACTAAGAAAATCCAAAATACGGTGCGCGAAGTACCAGAAATAGTTTGCTTTTGGTTAGTCTCATCCCTCAGTAGACTGCTGTTTAAATTTCAGATATACCTGTACACATGGCGTGGTTTCATTTTAACAGACGAATCAAGAGACAAATGTTTTTAGTAAAAATGGAATAAAACGAGTGTCGTGCGGTGATTTAACACTTCTTAAAGGGCTTAAAGAGATCACAGTCGAGTTGAATTAAGTGCATGGCACATCTGCTCCTGTGTTTGCAATTGGATAAACGAGTTTAAAATTGGCCGTGCATCCACAAATGAGGAACATCGTCCGGGAAGTTCAGTGGAAGTAACCTCCTTTGAAATAATTGACAAAATCCACGGTATAGTTTCGAGTGATTGACGAATCCAAGTCCGCGGAAAAGTAGAGGCTGCTGGCATATCACTAAACACAGCGTTCCCGATTTTGCACGAAAAATTGGGCGTGAAAAAAAATATCGGCAAGATGGGTGCCGCGTTTCCTTTCAGCGGAGAATAAACGCAATTGTGCGATCGATTCGGGAGGCTGGTTTGGCGCTTTTCCGTCATTATCCTAACGCGTCGCCGTCGATACATGACTGCTGACGAAACCTGGATACACCACTACACTCCAGAGGGAGAAGGACCAGTCGAAACAGTGGGTTTCTAAAGGCGTACTTAATACGTAATCCTACTTTCTGGGCGGCTTAAACAGTTGGAGAGATACTTGGAAAAGTGTATTGAGGTAAAAGGAGATAGCATTGAAAAATAATCAATCGAGTAAGCAAAATTGCTAGGGATTCCAAGATAATTTTGAAACGCTCGGAATTAAGTAAATTATGCTGAAATAATCCGATGGTGTCGAGAGTGACCACCGCTAAAATGGAACTTTCATCTACATCTACATAATACCCCGCAAGCCGCCGCAAGGGCGTGTGGCGGGGGGTGTTAGGTCACCAACCAAAACTTTATGCCAACGCACATTAAAAAAATTTTAATGAGCCTTCACCAAGTTCCTTTAAAAAATTAAGAAACACTTCCAATTCTGCTTTTTCCGAAATTTGCTTTAAGAGAACGTGGATTCCAATAATGTTTACCCTTTTGACTACTCGAAAATATCATGTAGTCGAATCAAACTGTGATTTCTATCCGTATTCCACAGACGTAGGACAGCATCAAGGCAATTCCGTGGCAAAAACTATGCGTCTTTAACTCCTTTAGAAAATTCTACATTCGGCCAACATTTAGGGTGCGTTACCGAAGCCCAAAACCACCTCATTTCAGCAAAAGGATGCATGCACAAATTTCAAATATCGAGTTACCATTATGGCGATTTCTCGAAGTGGCCTAATGTTTAGGGATAATTAATGTAATTGTTCACTTATTGTTCTACTTCGACTACTATTAACGGAACTTCAAAACAGAAGGAAAATCACACAGTCATATTTAGGAACAATCTATCGGCATCAACGTCTAGTCATTTCCAAGCCAAATTTTCATTTCCGTCTTAGCAGTGGCATTTCCTAAAACCACCCTCGCTCAGCAAACTCGAATTTTTAACCATATTTCTTCATGCCAGTTGCAATTAACACCACAGTATCATTCTTAAAAAATTACGAAACTTCCCGGAATGACATTTACATTTGTCTCCAGCTGTAAAGGATTGAACGAGACGAGAGGGATGCTAAAATGGAAAAAGTTGAACTTAAGCAAAACAACGGCGCTGGGATTACGAAACCAATTACACCCGCGAGGCCGATTCCGAGGAAGAAAACTCACCCCGTCCCCCGTGCCAGGGAACCCGAGATAATCTTTTCTAGGTCGCTGCCATTTTTGTTACGGCAACGCCAATAAGTACACTACGCGGGTGGCTCCTCTCCTTTTGGGATCCCAGAGGGATAACTTTCGGTGTTAAATGGGTTCTGGGGAGGGTAAGCGCGCGGGGGAGTAGAAAGGGTGACATATAGGGGGGGAGACGATAGGGGGTTACGGGGGAGTTAGGTGAGGGGCGGGCAGACCTTTGGCAGCCGTCCCTAAGGATTCAAAACGGATAAGAGGAGAGAGAGTTCGGGCGGAGGCGCCTCCCATTGACTTGGCAACGGTCGTGAGCGCCAAACAAACGAGGTAGGGCGACGTCAGTGCGACTTTTTTTTCGCAATGGTGGACCATTAAATGCGGCAAAGGGGATGAGGGGTAGGTGGGTACGAAGGCGGGGGACAGACCCGAGAAGGAGTGGGGATGGGCTTTGCGGACTCGAGCATTAGGGATGACGAGGTGCGCACCAAATATTTTCTTGTCCCTCGAGAAGACCGCGCGTTCGTTCCCAAGAGAAACAAGGACCGTTTAGGAGGACGAAGGGGAGGGGGAGGAAGCGAATGTTAACGGAAAAGGAGAGAGAAAATGGAAAAGTGGAAATGGAAGATGTGAGAAAACACGAAGCTGGTATTACTCGTTCGATGAGGGAACTACTCCACGAGGTTTCGCTCACGTCCCTTCACAAATTACCCCTGCGACCAAGTCGACTTCTTCGCAGCCAAGATAATGGCTCGGTAGTTCGACGTGGCTCTTCCTACTAAACATGCATACGTTAATCCTATGTCACGACCGATTTCACAATGCGCAGTTAATCTGACAACCACCGATTGCCGATAGCCTCTCGGGGGTGAAGTAGAAACTATTTTGTTAAATTTAGTATAGACGGAGGGGAGATTTCCAACCCACTCACCTTTCAATCAGAGTTTTTATACAAAATTGATCTCTAATTCGCTCCTCATCGAAATTGCATGACATCGGGTGTAAACGACCGGAAGACATCAAGAAACGGACAGAGTGACGTATATTTTTTTCTTAATTCCACAACAAATTCCACTTCCTCGAACCAATGAACAGCAACGAAAGGTGCATAGTTAATTTGAAATACGCATTTCATTCCTGTCCCCACTCTACAATACCCGTTTCTTAGTAAGCAAGGTACTAAGCTTACACGGGAAATTACCCATGTGACATCATCCATGCAACATCATCTTTCAAACGCAGCACGAGACTGCCATTTCAAAATGAGTGCGAGACTACTAACTACGCATTGTGTCTATTACCACCATTCCTCGCAGTAAATATAGTTTAGGAGGACCACATAATTGCAACGACAAAAACAAACAATTTCAAAATGAGTTTGTCAAAGCATTACCAGCATCCATGGCAACTTGCTAACATGACTTCACGTCCAATAATTAGAATTTCAACGGGGTATTACACAATCGACCGAAAAGTCCAGCGTGTGAAAGGGGAGTCGAAAAAAGATGCATGGAGCTTTCCAAAACGTCGTCTGGATAGTACCTCCCTTGCGGCCAGCAGACCTCCTCGTTTGAAGATTGGGCCCCCATCATAAAATCAAATTCTGAGAGAAGTGAGAGAGGAGTCTTGAGTGCCCTCACTTATCCCGGACCTGTGCCCACCCATTCCTACAAGCAGAAGTTAATCCTCCATTTAATAGCTGCCCTTTCGAAAGGGGAGAACGGAATTCAGGCAACGCGTGGCGGCTTCCCTCCGGACAGGCTAAAATACTGACCATATGCTGCTCTATGGAAGCCGATCTCCATCGCCAAACAGCGTGTGGGCGTACGTGTAGCTCACTCAAGGGTCAGCAACCCAACGATCTGCGCCCGAGTACGGCCACTTCATTCCTCTGACGCCCACTATAAAGTCATCACCGTAATTTCGACGCATTGCAGATGCAGTATGCATTTGTACTACATGTATGTAGGTTGTGCTCATTTGAAGCTATGAAAATAATCATTTTCTTACAATTTATTATTTAAGGTCTGCATTGTCTCATGGTCAGAATGGCAGACAACATTTTCAATGCCATCTCATTTCTAAGGTGCGATAGAACGACGACGGTCCGCGACCTTCGCATTAACAAAATCGACTTCTTTGCGTCACGAAAAAGTTAGGTTCATCACACACTTCATACAATGAAATGTACGAAGAATGAAAAATAATAATCCCCACTCCATCAGATTAACAGCTGAATTACTCGTCTCATGTATTTTAAGACGCCAGTTCCAGTTCTAAGATCTCCTAATTTTTCTCACGAACTAATATTACCATAAAGCTTATTCAACTTCTAAGCGTCATCTCTCTGGAGAAGTAAAACATTTTTCACGTCTACGCCATTCCATGGCCGCCAATATGTCTTTCGTAGGAGTCCCTTTTGCCTTCTGAAAAAACCGACTGGTCCGTGGCCGGGGCTTCTCTGGTTCGTCATCCCACGACGTTCAGCCTTCTTGAAACAGTCGCACCCACGAACAAGGGTTTTTCACATCCATAAAACCAACCCCGCCTGCCTCCCTCAATTGCTATAAATTCTATGCTAAAGCAAACTAGTTGAGAAAAGAGATTATCATGCTGTCATTGTACACGCCATTTCAAGTACTGAAAACGCTTCTCACTCTTGCGGCAGCAATATGACACATGCACACTGAACGGTGCAGCCATCTATGCCTTTTTTTCATGAAAAGTGCAGCGCATTTTAAGCTCAACCACATCTTTATATATAGTACAGACCCAAGAAAAAAATTAAGGAGACCTTTAGAACTTCGGACGCACCTCGTGGAATTATAAACAACTGCAGTCAACTAAACAGAAAATATTATCACCGATAAATACACGTATTTATCGGCATGTACCTGAAATCACGCGTATGAACATAGAAATGTCATTTCGCCAAGAACTTAGGGTTAACTGTTTCTGAGTCACTACATAGGCTTCGTTTTATTCACAAACAACGCAATATAAAGTCACTCAATCGACTACGACATTCCATCACACTGAATAACGTTACGTGGAAAAATGCACTGCAATACAAATTTGGCGGTTGTTTACAAATGAAAATAACACGACTCGCGGGAATAAAATATCGGATTCTTTAATGTCCCTGGTGAATTGGCATTCGATAGGCGAGGGAGGATGAACTTAGGAGTGAAAATAACGGATACTCGCTTAAGTTTATCATATGCAGCGCTTTCTTACTAATGCGTTCCACGCAGTGAACACACAATGACGAGGACTAAATTAAAACGTCACATCCGGTTAGCGGTGATTAACTGCTACTAATTTTAATTCACTTTCCTGTCGCATGAGGAGAGGTACTCTCCAGCATACGACCAAAATGGTAACGTGGATTTTACTGCAATAAATGGATATTTGTGATTCCGTCTCAAATGAAATATTTCTGGAAACCAAAATCTCGATGCTTAATCCATCTCGAGTAATCTGATGAAGCTGGCAAGGCGGTTAAATGAAACCCAAGACTTCCTCCCTATTGTGTAACGTTCTTGGGAGAGAAAATACAAACGAAGGAAGGAAAACACATAACCTTGTGGGCGTCTGAAACAAATATTCAACGGCTTCCCCACATAAGAATAGGCCTCTATACAAGGTGCCAAGACATCACCAACAATATAGGCCAACGTTTTCATACTATGCCTTTAAATGGCCACGAACTCCCTCATTCCAAGTGTATACCCGCTAGGATTATTGCATGGTATGACATTTATCCGTCCTTAACTATAAAAGGGAATGCGCAGAGCGTTTGTTCACTGACCATTATAAAGACACTCGGTCACGAGACAATCCCAAGAACTGTACGGAGATTAAAAAATATTTCAAACTCGCATTTAATACTTCAGAACGATTAACAGATTGGAAGTAATCAAATCCAAACCACACCATTAGGATTTCATCTACTATTCATCCTTTTACCCGAACTAAAATCATCTAAAATCTCGTCCTAGTTAATTTGCTGCGTAACTGACATTCATCGACCTCTCAAATATCCAACAACGACCCATGTAACGTTCAAATTTGGGATAAAAGCACCCGCAATAGTGACCACATATCCCTAATTAAAGGAGCAATATAAATCACTAACTTGGGAGGCAAAATTCTGCTCCAGAACACATCGTTCTTCCCAGAATCCACTCTGAATTCTTCCACAGAAATGGAATTGCCGCATGAGTAAAAAAAAAGGAGGTCTCCCATCTGTAAAAACAGCCACGCTGGTGCGTGTTCCGCACTTTCACTTACTGAAAATGGACGGTATGTAACCAATGCCAATCACGGTGGAATTCACGCCCTTAACACAATGGAACCAGGAAAATCCGCATCCGAGGAGAGGTTTGGGAGTGCCGATGCTGTACGTTTGTGAAACATTAAGGATGACAAAAGGAGAGCGGGAAAAGTGGCGTGCCATGGTGATAAATGCTTCGGCCACGAGTAGTCCGAAAATTAATAAAGCAAAAAGAAACTACGATAGTTTAGCTACGTTATTACACGTGAATTAGATAATCAATACGTCGCAGAACAATGATAGGCTGTCGCAACTATCTACTGCGCTTGACCCACATTTTATATTGAACGGTACCCGACTAAATGCGGAATGTCGCGATTTAAAATTCCACACCAATTTTGGGAACATTCCGCGACTTTCTATTCTTCCCCTCCCGAACACACCCGAATTATATTGCTAAGTTTTCAGACTCTTTTGAAATACAGGACCGTAACGTGATGGTTGATAACGGAAACCCTTATCACTTCGCTTCCGCACATTCTACGGATACCCATCAAGGGTGTTCCAGGCAGTCTTTCCTCTCATCCTTTTCTGTCGGCCGTTGACCACTCGGCCTAGCATTGCCAAGGAAACCGAAGATTTTTATCAACAAAAAACGTTACCAGAACATGGAAAGAAGTCACAGATGAGCGATTTAGGGCAGGGAAACGACATAAAAAAATTGTCAGGAAAGTACTTTTGCAACGAGCTATGAAATAAGAGAGCTTTATTTCTTCAAGCAATGACCAAACAATAAATTTACCGTAAAACAATTCTATGGAGTATCGAAGGTGGTATTATAAAATAATTATTGTGTAACATATTGGCAGTGTTTAGCATGAACAAATTTGAACTCGTCTTCTAAAAACATTGCACCAATTATAGTTGAAAATATAAAAATAATAATTCACTCTACAGTCATTCTGAGCTCACTAACAACAAAAGAAAAATACCAGAGGCATAGTGTCCAAAAAAAAGAGCAGTCTCAACTAGAACAGCCACAAGAGGACACCGAACGGGAGTCGGATATCACAAAAATTTATATTAACAGTGCAAAGCAAAAGAAAGGAATAAAGCGTTGCATGGATAGCGAAGCTTGAAGAAACTCTGGAGGAAAAAAACCAGAAGAGTATAGAGGAGCGTGAAGAAAAATCCCACTGAAAAGTTCTCTACATCTCTCACCCGCACAAACACACACATTCACACACAACTCCAGAACGCATTCTGACGTAGGAGTGGGAAATTGCAAAGCGATAATGAAACCTAGAAAACGATCCCTTTTGGCTTAGTGCCGAGCTCTGCTTTAAGCTCTGCAAGTGGACTAGAGGGATGAGATTTTCCATAGGTTCCGTGAGTCATAACACCACGGAAAGAAATCAATTGCAACATTTTTTTTGCGTGACGTGCTCTCATTTCTTTGTGTCAGCAAAGAAAGGGGTTATGCGGGGAAATTGAAAAGTGAAGAATACAAGTCTTCAAAAAAGGGAAACACCTGTGCACCATGATAAAAGAAAAGATTTTGCTCAGCGAGGTATGTAAATATTTCTTCAGCCAGATTGCTTGAGTGTTCAATTAGCATTAAAGGTATGGCCACCAAAAGTGTAACCGTTTAATTAATTATTTTTTGGCTGGTAGAAAATGCGAATTTACACGTTTAAAGAAACCCGAGAACTGTCATTTGTGAAATATCAATAGATAAGTGACACACTCTGCCTTGGATATAAGTACGCTCGTTTTATGATCACATTACCCCGCTTATCCAGGAGTTGATATTTATTAAGCCAGAGGGAGTCACAACAAGTTAATGAGTACAACACCAATTAAATAACCTCTTAATAGACTTATCGCTGGAAAGGCAACGGAACCATATCAAAGGCATAGCGTGTTTTTGTTGGAAAACGATCATGAAAGCCATCGCCACTTTATAAAGGCGGTATGAATTACTAGACATGTGCTAGTCATTTCAATGGTTGTGAAACCTCACCTGTAAATATTTGTCATATGCAATGATTTAAATCAAATTCCAAAGGTATTTTAGATATCTAGCTCCCGAAGTAGAATTACCCATAGGCATTTGTAAAAAAATGTCAAGTTAATAATGCTTATCGAGAAATTCATTATAACGAGTATATGTTTTAAGTTACAAAATAGTCATCAGTCTTTTAAAATTCAGAATGTTGGGCCAAACTAGCTTTTCTGAAACAAGCAATAGGTGAGCCTTGACTTTTTTGCCGCATCACGTCCAAGACAACAACCTAAAAATACTAGCATCTCGTGAGTGCACCCCCACGAAAAGATGAGGCTAGTTATTACGAAAGGGATAAAAAGGAAGCTCATCTCACGGGACATGTGCTCTACATTCCTCACGTGGTTCCGATGGGTGTTTTTTTTAGCCGGCAGTTTGGGGGGGGGGGGTCGTGGAAGGGGGGGGCCTCGTAATAGTGGGGACGTTGTGATTGGCTCAGGCGCCACTCACTCACTCACACAGCCACACGTTCCCAGACCCCGCTCCCTGACCATCCAACAGGTTCATGCTGAAGCGGAGTCCCGCAAGATCCTGTCTCAGCTGTCGCTCATCCATTGCGAGGGCGCGCCTCGGCAACAGGAGCCAATGGTCAGCCTTGTCGTCATCGTCACATGCCTCCTCCGCTTGATCCGCTGGCGGGCACGCGGTGGGGCACAGCGAATCCCTGCTGGCCCTGAGGCTCCTCCGACCGAGGGGCGCGCCGCCCCCACCGTTCCTTTTTGACCTCTCCCAAGGGTGGAGGACCCCGGCCGCGACCCCATTGCCCTTCCCGGCGTCGGTCTCTTCCTCGGCCCTCGCCGCAGCGACACCGCCTTCCTCGGGAATGGGTGGGCGGGCGGGTCTCTTGCGACAGTGTCGCGGGGGTGGCACGGGCAGGCCGTCGTGGCCGGGATCCTTGGCCGCCGCCGCCTCCACCCCCTCCACCGCCGCCCCCGACTCTTCCTCTACCTCCTGCTTGGCCACCCCTCGCGAGGCCGCTGCGACGGCGGCGGCGACGACGGCGGGAGACGCTAGGGAAGCACCCGCCGCCGGCGTGTGGTCGCCGTTGCTGTTGCCCTTGCTGTGATGGATTATGCGTGGGCGACGGGGCTCAGGCCTGGGGGCGGCGGGGGGTGAGGAGCGGAGGTGGTGGAGGAGCGTCGGCGACGGACAGCGCGGGGGCGGGTCTGGCAGCGCCGCGCTGATCATGGTATCCCTCCCCGGAGGAGATGACCGAGCGTCGGGCCCCCACTGCCCACTATCCGGTTTTCACCGTCGCCGTTGCGATGTTTCGGAAACGGACGGACGCTCCCAGTGCAAGAGAGAAAGAGCGAGAAGGAAACCACGTCCGAGGGGCGGGAGCGAGGAAGCACAAAAAAATACTTTCGTGAACGGCTCTCACGCCGACGGCATGGCAGCGGAGGACGTGGAAAGACGGCCGGATGAGTGAAATAGTAGTCTCTCGGGTCCCACCAATCGAAGTGAGCTTACCATTGCGCCAGTTCGAATCACGTGGACTCGGCACGGATACAAAGGAGGAGGTGGCGTCTCCTGCGCTCGGGCACACGCAATCACACGCGCACACGCAAGAAGCACGGGCCACGGCTCGAAGACGGCGCACGAGGGAGGTTAATCTTCCGAGTGGACAACCACCAACAGCGGTCGTCGCCGTCTCAGCCGCGGGGCTGTGGCCTGGAATGCGACGCTCTTCCCGTTTTGGACTCGTCCTTATCGGGACACGGCACGATTCTGTCGAGCTCCCGAGATGGACTCGGCGGTATGCAGGCCTTCCGAGAAGACATCGGTCCCCTAACGTCGACCCAGCCCCGTCACCACCTCCTCTTTCTCCTCCTCTTCGCTCGCTCTTACCGAGAGACCTCGGGATTCTTCTCACCCCTCACGGCCTCTCACACACCGCATTCGTCCTCGTCGCGTGAAAAGACCGCCGATTCCGCAGCTCCGGTGCACCGGAATTTTACGGCAGGGAAGAAGTCACCCGGGGGGCGCGCGCACACACACACACACAAACACAAAGACACACACACGACGTTTCCTTGCGGGTGATTAGAAATAGCATGACCGAAGACACCTCCGAGCGAATTCCCCCGCGCTCTCCCTCTCACTCACTGGCGCACACTCACTCCTCTTCCACGCTCGCCCACCTTCCTTCCCCCAAGCGCCGCAGCCGACACTCCCTTCCTCGCACAATGCGATTGGTGACTAACTCTTGAGGACAGTCGGCTGGGAAAGAGGGACGCACAAGGGCGAAGAAGACTCTCCCCACCCACCTGAACGCACGCTCGTCTGTGAGCCCCCTGCACACCTCACGTGCGCGCGACGTGTCTATGCCGCGCGCGCTCCCCACTCGGCCCCGGGACGGCCACGCGGGAGTATGCAGGGCCGGGTGGAGGGAGGGGGGGGTTTGCTATGAATGTGTGTCCCTCCCTCGGCGGGCACACCTCACAGCGATAGCGCGGGGAGTCTGCCGTCTATTCCGCGGACGTGCGGAACGGAGGGATGACGACGTGCGCGCTCGCGCCGACGCCGAGCGAGACGCGCGGGGTCCAACCACACTCGCCGTATCGCAGTCGAGAACTGAACTCGGTTGTAAGAGTAAGCCCCCTCCGGCGGGCATCTCCTCGCCCCCCTCCCCTCCTATCTGCCCGTTCCCCTCCTTCCCTCCCGCCGCAACCTCCTCCCCTCGCCCACTCCGGCCTCCTCCACTTCTCCTCTTCCCATCCTCCCAACTCCTCCCTCCCCACGTTCCTCAACCAACCTCCCTCTTCTCTCTCTCCCTCTTCTCTTCATCGCTCACACTTCCTCCTTCTGTTGCTGCTGCTCTCCCTACCATCACCCCACCACTTCATCTCCCGGTCTCTGCCTCCTCCAGACGGTCAGGGTGACGGTCGAGGGACTGGCACGTTGATGGGGTGGAGAGGGCAAATGTGTAATGGACGGACAAGAGTTTTAACCGATCAAAGATCCCTCCCGCTTGGGTAGCGACTGACCACCTATCGGAAGAGGCATATCATCATCGTGGGAAACGATAATCCGGCGGTAAACGGTCATTCATGGAGGAAGGGGTGTGAAGTAAGAGAATCTAGGACCCTACGGGCACAAATGGAAAATTTATTTCATTTCGGACGTGGATTTATGTCCCTCAAAGAACACTTTTTGAGATACCCATTCCACCCAATAATCATTGCGAGGAAACATTTTCGTTATGCCTTACGCTCAGAAGATTCACCCTTTCCTATTCACCGAATTCAAAGCACCGCCCACTTTTTCCTAGCATTTGATTTTACTACGATTTCTCATTCTTTTTACATGTAGCATTGATTTCGAATGTCATTTCCGTAATCTGCATATATCACTACAAAGTGCCCAAGGTAAAAAAATGAAACAAACCAACTCATATGGCCAAGTTATGACTCACGGATTAACGTATCTCAAAGGGATACCAATCGAAATCAGTTAACATGTCAGTGTAAGGGGGTTGAAGTAATAAGTATTAGATATAATCGCATTTCCTTTTATCGTAAGAGCAGTCTGTGTGATTCAGCATAAAATTCCCCCCCCCAGAACCTTCACTGTATCTCGGAGTTCAAGTAGGGTCATTTTTTTCAACCGTTATTTCATATTCAACTAATGACGAAAAATATTTGAAGTTAAAAAAGAACGTGCCTTATCTGTGGTTTCAAGCGTTTGCCACACTCAAATGAAATTTTCCAACCCACGCCACATTAAAAATAGAAAAAAACACATTAGCGGCATGTAGCTCGATTACCTCGCATAATGGCGTCCAAAACTGAGTACAGATTAACGTATTTTTACGTCCAATAGCATAGAAGAATCATTTAAGCTTTAAGGGTCGAGAGTGCGTGCCTGAGATATAAAAATCGACGCCCTTCGTGGCCCCTCGCTGGACGGCTTGGAAACTGAGGAGGGAGAATGGGAGGATAACAGTGATATGACGTGTTCGGCGTGACCCAGATGCAATCCTTAACGCTTACGGTCCTTGGACGCATCCGACGGAGAGGATTCGCTCCCCCCGAAAAAAAATGAACGGAGTCGCCGATGCGTTCACGCAAATGGAGTGTTTCGCGTCTTGAGTCCCGAAGGAGGATATGGGAAAGAGTGCGAGAGAGCACTCTTCCCAGTCCGAGGTCTCTCGCATTATGCACGTCGTGCGTGTGTACGTTTGGCGAAGGTCGCCGCCTCATGTTCCTCCGGGACCCTCGCACTCGATATTCAACAACCCCGCCCAGTCCATATAAATCTTTCGGGTGGGAGAAGGAAGAGGCAAGACGAACCAGCCACCTGTCTCGGCGACCGGATATGAAGCGAAAACAAAAGACTGTTTTGGGAGGAACTGTGAGCGGGCCGCACACATTGTTGGGGAGGGGAGAGGAGGAAGAGGCGGGGGGGGGGGCGGAATATCACGAAATAGCAAATTGGCGGAGTCGGGGCGGAAAAAATTAAAAGGACGAGAGGACTCTTTTGTTTACCTTCGCATTCGACCTTAATTACGACGACCAACAGACCAAAATAAAGTCCAAGGCTCTTCGGAGAACGCATGTGACCATCCCCACGAGTTCTTGCAACGGGAGGACACGTCACAAATAGCAACGACTTTGGGGAGGGAGGAGGATTACGTCAGCATCGCAGCTCCGATTATTTTTTTTCGGCGGCGCCAAAATCTTCCCCTGCCATTTGCACACAATAGTAGACGATGGAGTCGTCTAATTTCTCAAAGGGATCACGAAAAGCTATTGAATAGTGTACACGACGGCGCTCGTGGGGAGAGTGAGCGGTTCCTCAGACACCTGAAGCGAAAGACAGTCGAGATAAGTGCGAACCGAAAGGTTCTCATTAGTGATTGTCATTCCCTCAGGAAGTCCGTAAACTTGCCATTACGCGAGTCTCCACGGCATATCCTAGGCCCCGGCCGCGGAAATAGTCTTAATTAATGAACAGCGTTCAGCCAACCTCCAGGTTTCCCATTAGTCATGGACCGAGAAGGAGGGGAGCGCACAATTCAGTTCCATGTAAGGGATTAAATCCTTAATCTCCAATCCCTGTCGGGCTCAGAGAATAGTTTGGGTCACGACCAAAAAAAGAGGATAACGTATGAACGAAAAGAGACATGTAAATTTCTCGGAGAGGCGCCAGCTACTCTGCTGTCTCTTAAGTCCAGACGGAAAGGGCATTGAGCAATTCACCAGGCGTTTCGCATCAACAACCCTGCAGGTGGAAATGTTCCATTCAGTTATAGCACACCATCAACTCGGATGCTAGCTAGGCTATAACCAAAAAACAGCCATCCATCAAGGAAATGTAATTCCTCTTGAGGCGAATAGTAAAAGTTTAAGCGTATGGACGCTAAAAAATATATGGACGATTTCACTTTCCTCCCTTTCACATCCGATGAACATGTACCCCAAGTCAGCGTATCTCTTCTTTCGCCCCAAAACGAATTAGTATGATACTAGCGCCACTCCGAATCACGACTTTTAAGGACAGGGTATGTGACACCTGAAGGACTCATCACGCATCCGTTTTTTTTAATTCCGCCGCGGAACATCTGACGATTCTCGAGAAGGGCAATGAGCAACCGAATGACATTTAATGTCTCAATCCAGACCAAGTTCTACAAAAAAGGAAAAAGCTGCCACTTAAACGTCATAGTAAAAGTCATTACTAAAATTAAGCAAACGTTAAAACTTACTCTCCGTCCTCGGCGGTAGCTGGGTCGAAAAGCTGAGTAACCAGTTTCACACAGGAAGGCTCTTCCGTAACCACTCGAGCGTCACCTGAAGAAAATCGATCGCAGAGCGAAAGCTGTCACACGAAGCGGCATGAAAGGAAGTTTCTCGCTGAGGAAATTATATAATGCACGACAAAACTTGTCCAAGATTGATCGGTTTCCACCTTTCTCCATCCTATAGCACGCAGGGCCGCATATCCACAGTTTACCTCGAAAGAAAAGAGGCCAGCCCCTCATTTAGCGCTGACCCAGTCCACTAACACTGGAACGATAGAAATTTATAACTCATCTACAATGAACGCAGTACTGTGCAGAGCAACCCATTAGCAGGGATGATCTCACACGTGAACATCCACTTTCTACGGTCACGGGTTCGATTCCCAATTGGGGCGCAATCGTTGCTCCAATCTTACGCATACGATGAACCTCGAAGGTCTTGCTTCAAATGAATAACTCCATGACAAACGCATGAAGCACGCCTCACTCAGAATAGGGTGAGAGACCGGAACAAAACTTAGGATACCAACTTCTTCGAACGAGGGAGAAAGAACGGCGATCCGTGGTGTGGAAAGACACGGATCGAACATTCGTCCGACTTTTCCACTTGAAACAGGAGACCAATGCGAAAGGGAACAAAATTAATGACCTGGTTTTGAACAGCAAATCGCAGAAAGAGGGACTGCCATTCGAAGAGGGAGACCACCAACTCTGCGCACGACGAAACTCGCTCCATTGAACATCGCGAAGGAGCCCCGAGTCATTATCTGGACCATTACTTTGGCTTTGCCTCCGGCATCGGAAAAGCTCCCACCGCACGGATAAGCAATCTCCCCGACGGACAAAATTTAAGCTTCCAGGGTGACACAGCAATTTTTAAGGAGTTGCCCACGAAAGCCACGACTATCAGCGTGGCCCTACATCACCTTGGAAATGCATTAGATCATTTTACAGTGCGTCCCATCTGGGTTGAATTCCATCGTTTTTGGATCGGCACAATTATTAATTGCAAGTCACTTTCAAGTTGTACCCAATGATATTTCATCAGTGCAATAACCCCGGAAATCCGAACCTGAATAGTCTGAAACGGATGCATAAATATTAGTCTCCTTTCTTGAATTCAATTTAGTTAATGAAGTGAAAATCTCCACGCAAGATCAATGCGTTCCATCACTAATTTTGAAGTTTCATTGATTAGAAAATTCTATCATGCAATATATTATCAAAAATTCGCTCACATTATTACATTCACGCAGAGGAAAATTAATAACTTTTCAAACTAAATCATCAGAATATGCGTGTCGCTCTTACCTGAGAGCCTCGAGCTTGTGCGGGAAACTATTCTAGCACTCTGTTGTGTGACTCGACGGCACAAGAATCTTTTGGGTGGGTGCGAGATTCCGGGCAAAGGGAGACGCGGAGGAAACAAAGAGAGTCCCCCGGAGGGGAAAATGGGGAGGGAGGAACGGAGAAAGAAAAAGAAAACTGGCGGTGGAGCTTGAGGAAGTGGGAATGGGATGGCGCGGTGGAGGATAGGCAAGTTGAGGCCCTTTGAATAGAGACGGAAAATATTTCTGGGCGGAAGAGTTGGGAGGGCGACGGCGGGAATGAGGTGGGGAGTGCGGGAGAGGAGAGGAGAGAGACGGAGGATAGCGGAGGGGGAATATGCAGCGGTGCGGGTGAATAGGAACAAGACTCTTACGGGTGAAGGAATTAAAAGAGCGCCGGAGGAAGAAGAGAGCGTGGCGAGGACAACTGGGCGGGGGGGGGGGGGATGCGGCGCGGTGTGGCGAGGGGGTGGTGGGAGGAGGGAGAGAGTGAGGGCGGAGATAAGGAAGGGGTTGCCGGGAAGACTGCTCCGGAGCCGGGGCGACAAGATTGTGACACGAGAATGGGATCGGACACTCGGGTGTTGTGAAATCGAATTGTGACTCAACCCGCGGACGGAACGGTGCTTCGTCGCTTTGACCACTTAAAAAGTCACCCCTCCCACATCATTAATTCGGCCATCATTTAAAATTTGTCGGTTGCAATCATGTTCGGAAAATAAAACCCCGTGAATTCTCGGAAAAGTTGGATTTCACACCATGCTCACACACCCCTCCGAAATTACAACCAATTCACACGACTTTCCACATCCCGATTCCGAAATGAATGAATTTGGTAGGAGGAGGGAATTAACACCAACGCAGTCCTTGTGGTTAGTACAGGTGAAAACGGTTTTCGAAGAAAATTAAGCAGATAAATCACTACCTTTAGGACCGCCGTAAATATTAAAAATGCCTTTCACTTGAAGGGATATCCATATAAACCACAGTTATAAATCCAAAGGTTGATTTAAGAGGTGAGGGTAGAACTCACCCAATAACAAGCCCAACGACGTGTGAAATTTACACACCTGGTAAGGGGGACCAGTTCCTTTCCTTGTGCCACCTTTGGTACCTCCGAAAGAACTGGTACCCGAAAAATCACATACCTTGGGTGAAGTAGAGTTTGCTCAGAGGCGTGCCCGGGAGTCCAACCCGGACCCACCGGTCAGTAGTTCATCGCTTTACTCACTGCACCACAATTTGCCAGGATATCGATATTATTATGTGCTATTCAAAACCTGAGAACAATAAGCTGCCATTAAACCGTTAATATATTCACAAATTTCCACTCATGATCTTTATTTGGATTCTCTTGACGTAAAAACCCTATTTCCTTCAAAAAGTTATCTTTAGCATGCGTTTAAGGCCTAAGAATGTTTCATATCCGAAATTATACATTACCATCTTCATCATTAAAACGTTAGAAAATTATATTGAATCGAAAATATCTTGAAATGACAATATCGCAAACTATTTTCAAACTATTCTCAATATTCTCAAAAAAATACCTTCCGTTTGCGAACGCGTCTAAACCGAACCCTAAATACCAACTTCGATCAGGACGCATTCAGAGGAAAGATTTAATGCCAAATTGATATTATCTTATTATGTCATTAGGTGTAGCGGTTGGGATCATATTTATGGTGCCAATGATTATTCTGAGCAAAAATTTGACAAATATGAAAGCTAGAATTATTTAACGGGGAAAACTTGACAAAGCGATCTTTAAGATTTGAAGATGTCTCCCTTCCACGAACAATACGTATTTGAGTGTAACAATCTGAATTGAATGCATACGCAATTCAAACGAAAAATGAAGTGAATAAAATAAACCACACGTCATGAACCAATGAACAAATAGAAAGTGCCACCACACGTATTACAATGAAAGAGCAAAAAATAAACCCGTTCATCAAGGAAATTATCGAAGAAAACGCATGCTGAGATTTCCTGCAAAAAGGTCATACACCCCAGCCAATCTTCTTATATGTCGTTTGCAGAATGATAATGATTCATTTTGTTCTTTCCTGTTATCTTGAACATTTACTATTTGACTTCCGCCGTACACGGACGAGCATAATTTTTTCCCGGACACAAATACCGCTAAGCGGTGAAAGAAGTGCAGTTGCTAGGGGAGTAGTGAAACTTGCGGATCATCCTTATCTCCTCAAATGCAAATGAGGGACTCACTGGTGCGTCATTTCCCTGGAACGCATTCCCCGCATGGGGAGACGAGCAGCTGCACATTGTGATCACGATAGGCCATAAACGGGTCGATGTCTCCTCTCTGTCTGTCTCTCTCATCTCCACCACTATCGCTAGGATGACAGTGACAAAAGCCGCCTCACCGTTTATGGCTCGCTGTAATCACGGTGCGATTGGTCCCCAACGCGACCAGAGCTCATGCGCGCGTGTAACTTTCACCGGCTAATTTTCGGTGAGGAAGATTGGGATTGATTGTGACAACCAACGGACTTCCAGATGAATAATGAAGACGCTCGAGTGATTATAAGCGACGTGAGGTCAGGGGTTCTTAACCCGGAGGAGGGATATCCTCCTCCCTCTCCAAAATCCTTAGGAATATCAACCGTTATAAACCAGTATGTCGACGGGTACGGCAGGGAATGAAAGCATACCAAGTGTTGCACACAACGTCTGTTATAATTAACGTCAAGTAATATAATCCTTTCCATCCTTAAAGCATCGTTTAGATGCACTCCACGGTGTCATACTTCATTCACTTCCTACTTATAGAGACTTATGTAGATACCACGAAGATGCTGTAGACACTACCGCGATAAATGGAGAATCTTTCCAGCCACTTCTATTTCCACGTTATTTTTTCAAGCCCTCTAACATGGACCAAAAATCACATTTACTATTTATTTTCTCTGTAGAAAACCTTAGCCTTATTACTGGAACGCCAATAAACATCAAAATTAAAATTTACAATCTATGTACTTTTATGCACGCAAACTTTAGGGGTGTGTAACTTCTACATGTTCAAAAATCTGGACAATTCATATCGAACGGACACGCGTCCACACGACAACAAAAACCCTGGAGTAATCCTGGCCTTTTCGATCACTTCAACTAAATAGCCATTCAGATCAGAGAGTCGGCGCGAACGCGTGAGAAAACCTCCTAATTAACCAAATGGAAGTACGAACAACTTTTACTAATCAGTGATTTCACCGAATTCCACTGTCGCCTCGAGTACAGTGCAGCCCAATTACCCAACACCGCCGTGCACAAAAACAACTGAGTGGAACACCCTGACTTCCGCTCCCTCGAGGCCATCATCAAAATCTGGGCCGCGACTCTGGGCTTTCGCCCCGGGATTGTGATTATTAGGAAATGACACATCTATACGCTATCCTTCTTGGGAACTCTTTCGAGATTCGTCCTTCTTCAAAGCGAGAGAGGTAAGGAGGGAGACGGAGATACCGAGGAGAAGAGATGGGACTCGACCGAAGCAGGGACTGGGACTGACTCCGTCACCTCTGCACAAGGGCGTCGCCGTCATATCCCAGGGAGAGAGGGCCGCATGAGTCCGAGGAGATCAGGGGGGGGGAGAGAGGGAGAGAGGAGAAGAAAAATACGGGGAACCGGTTCATGGCGAGAGGGGGCTCCGAGGAAGGAGAGAAACATCCCCGCGGAGGAAGAGAGGGAATAAGAGACGTGGCGAGGAAGTTGCGGGGAGACGAAAGAGCGCTAAGGGTGAGAGACGGAAATGTGTGTGCGCCGTCTATGAGTTGGTTTCTTCATCCTGGGGTTGCTAGGGAGGAAGGAAAGAAAGAACTATGAGAGAGGAGGAGGGATCGGATCGGATGTGAATGGAATGAAATGTGGCATCTTGACCTATCTCCTTCAGACGGACACCCCGTAGCGCAACCGTCCCGCCGACGCCAAAACAACCCGAAGCACTCGCGCAACACTCACAAGAGGAGTCACCGTCGCCGAGGGCCAGCCCCGTCCTCATCCTCCCCTCTCCCCGCGCATCCTCTTCTTCCCCACCCTCCGAAAAAGGTCCACGGCCAAGGTAAAGGCAGCCGGGAGGTGGAGGAAAAGAGAGGAGGAGAAGGTGGAGGAAGGCGAGTGAGGAGCCACCGAGGAAGGCGGAGGAAGAAAAGTCACGAAGGTCAGTATCAAAAGAGAGAGGAGATTGAAGAGGGGAGCGGGAGGAGGAGAAGTTCCCCGGAAAAAAAACAACCCAAGACATTCGGCGAAGGGACGAAGGAGGCGGGAGGGAAAGGGATGAAGAAACTGCTATTCCTTTTCGGGGCTCCAAAACGCTCGTTCCGAGAGGCCTGCGATGCGAGGTGGGGAGGAAATAACGAGGAAGATTTGAGAAGATCCGGGGAGGACGAGGAACGAGTCTCGGGGAAGGAAGCTACAACGCCCTTATGAATTTTCTAGCTCTCATCGAATGGTAAACGACTTCGGCCTAAATACCCGTTAACGGTGCGTCATCTCTCGACTCGACGGCCGTTCGGGAGGAAGTCATAGAGGAGGTTGCGAAGGAGCCGAGAGGAGGCGGAAACAAAAGGAAGTTATTCTTCGGATTCGGACTGGAGGAGGAGCACGGGGATTGAAGGGCGAAGGAGGCGATCGGCTCCCTTGGGCTAGTCCTCATTACGAAAGGACTGCCCGCACGGTATAAACGTCCCACGCGCGCGAGAAAACACTGCAATTCGACCCAAGCGCATAATCTTTTGCCGTCAAATTTTAAAATCCCTACCAAAATTGTGGGATTAGATTCAAAAGGAAGTTGAAATTACGCCTGGAGATTAATGGGAATTGCAGTTAGAGGAATCCTAAGTTAATTTAGTAAAAGGTTTAAGCGAAACAAATAGACATTAACTACACCAAAGATTCTTCTGGTACAACTGAATATGTCGAACATAAGACTGATTACTTTGCTTTAGTTACAGAACGGACCGATAAATAAAACAGTTTAGAGGCAACGAGGATAATAATTTGAGGCACAGAAAGGAAAAAAGTGTCAATTTTTCTATCAAGAAATCAATGATGAGGCAGTACAGCTATTTCGACACTGTTTCGATCTCTGTTACTGAGTACTCTGCAATCTTTTCGTCTAGCAAATGATTCGTCACAGAATCCGGAAAACCGAAACCAAGCCTAATTTACAAAAAAAAACTTCGTATGCACGACTTAAACAGGACGGGTCTGATAATAGAAACGGATTGCCGTCCACGTCTGTTATTTAGTCCTTCCTATAATCATAAGAATTAAATTTCGCCACGCCATTGTTAACACACTTTCTATCCTTCCAACACCCGCTTCCGTCCTTTTCCCAACGAAATCACAAGTGCCCAAGGGGACAGAAAACGAAGGAAAGAGCGAGGAAGGGGAGGAAATCAGGAGAGGGGGGGGTGTCCTCTCTCTCTCTCTCTCCCTCTGGGTGGCAATAAGGTGGGGTCTCGAGACGAAACGAGCGAGCGGACGGCCGAGAGCCGCGCGGGCGCGCGCAGGAAATGCTCGGAGCGATCGACGGTTACATGTACGGAGAAAGGGTCCATCATCATAACACCTGGGAGAGATGTGTAGGACGAGCAGGAGAGGGAGAGGAAAGGAATAAAAAAAGCAGACGTGAGGCCAAGGCAACCGGGAGTCTCCCCACAATTCGCATGGCCGAAGGCGAGTGGATACGGCTCTCGGAGAGATGATGGCGAGGGGGGGAAGGAGGCAGTGGGAGGGCGGGAGGCAAGGGAGGAGAAAACCCGAACAACCGGCCGCGCGGACAATAAAAAAAAAGAAAAATAAAACAAAAAGCAGCAACGGGGAAAAAATAATCGAAGGGACGAAGGTCCGGGGACCAAAGCGGGGTTCGAACGATGAGTATCGTGGCTGGGGAGCGCATGGAGAAGGGGACGGGATAGAACGCCCCACTTGTTCTGGGTATATTTTTCCCCGAGTAGCTTTCATAAAACCCTACGCATTGCACACCCTTTGTTCTCAACTCCCAGCTTAGGAGTCGAGAGTTTTCCTTGCGTATTGCCAATCCAGTTAGGCGGATAGTGTGCCCACTGTCTTATCCGACATTCTCGGGTTCGGATAACGTCATGGGCACGGGGGTTATGATTCAAATCGATGGTCCGATACGGAAGTGTGCTAAGGTGCAAAATAACCGCCGTGGACTGAGCGGCTAACACCAATTAACACCTGATATCCTTCCTGAAAATTTTTAGGGTTTCCTTGAACTCTAGGAAGATTGAGGATCCATAAAATGTAACCCTAGTCAAATAACAACACTAGAAACTGTACCGCGGTCTTTGGTTTATGGCCAGTAAACCAGTTATCGCACAAGTCTGCTCAGTCACAAATTGTCTACAAGTTATGCACCGTGTGAATCAATAGCAATTTCTTCGAAGAGAGACCATCAGGCATTTCCTTTCATGTCGATTCAACATCAATATCCGTCATATTGGTAAAAAAAACTCTTCAAAGGGAAAATGACAGCATTTCGACGTCGGTAGGAGCTCTATCAAGGCGCGAATGCTTTATAAAATTGATGGACATTCAAAGCAGGATATTTGATTTTCTCCACCGAGCTACTTTTGAGGTGATACTTCCACACAATTTGGTTTAGCGCCATGCCAAGCATATGATTCCTTACAGTTACTTAAAAATACAATGCTCAACGAGACTTACTGCCTCGGGATAGTATAACTCCGTCCAGTTCTCCCTCTACCTCCCGTCGCGTCGGAAGGTAAGGGGACGCGCGACCGCATCCTCGCCTCCCTCTCCCCCCGTGTACCTGAGCGGCTCGGATAGTCCATTTTATTTCTTCCTATATTATACAGGTATCTCTCCCTCAGCCTCGCGCTCGCCCGCAGAGAAACGTAGTCACGATGCCATTGGTCTTGGAGGGCACCTTGGATCCTGAGAAATAAGTGTGTTCGGGAAGAAAGGTGGAGAGAGGAAGATGGGAGGGCGACAATCGGGGTGGGATGGGCAGACTGGGGGGCCAAGGAAAGAAAAGGGGTTCAGGTATTGGAAAAGAAGAGGGGGAAGCGAGGACCATAGAGGGGGGGGGGAATAGTGCGTGGGAGATGTGTAGTCCGCATATCGTAAATTTCTCGCCGCTGCGTCATGTACGTGACCCGAAATACGGATTCTTAAGGTACCCATGAATATGCATTAAACATATCACCCTCGACGAGCGTTTATTTAAGGAGTTTAGACGGGGCGTTGTGCACGGGGAATAAATAAATCAAAATATTCCACTTCTCTTCACACCGAAGGGAGGGCTTAACGAAAAATATAACAGATAATACCATTTCCATATAGACAACAACATTAGTAAATCATTCTCCACCCCGAGAGCATAGCGTCAAGTCCTTAAGGTGATGCCATGCCACAGGTTCTCGGGGATCGTGCACAAAGGGAATTCGTTGACTGGTGGAGGCTGGATTAAAAACTGAAGGCCAAAGGGGAAGACCAACCGAAGGCCTCGGTGAACGCATGCTCTCCCCGACGACCACTGACCACACGACCGTGCTTGGCTCACAAACACGGATCACGGCCGCGAAAAATGCCGAATAAATGGGAACGAAATAAGTGTCTGAATCAGACGGTTCACACGAGTGTGCCCAGCGAAGGAGTCGGGAGCGAGCACTCTTTGGAAAGGAATCGGTATAAAGGCCGATCCGACTCTCGAGTGTCCTCCGAAACGTGCAATTTGGCCACGGGGTCGGGCCCGAGATGAAAATTTTGCTAACGTGCTGACGGGACACAAGGCCGCTCGAACATCAAGGGGACCCTAAAAGAGAATGGACGATTCTGGCTTTGAATTTAGAAAGAGACTAAATCACTACTCCTAAGGTTATTCTCATCGTTACGATAAGTCGTGACAATTTCTCCCCGTTGCAGAGGTCGGGAACCAACTGGTCGCTCCTAGCCCGCCCCTGAAACATTGCCTTTTTACGATCGCCAATGTACCGTCGCTCGAGTTTGCCACAGACTTTTTAAGAAAATTCGTTGATATCTCAACGTCACTTTGAGGACCGAAACAGATGCGCAACACATTATTTCAATTACAGCTACTCGAAGGGAGCTGGCCAGCAAACGTTTCGTGGTCAACTTTTCTCTCCGATCAATCAAGAAGCTGCTCCAGTTCATGTTTTTATGCTAAAAGTATATAGTGCGGTTATATTGCGATACTCCCTCACTTCAGGGACGTCTAAAACGTAAATATGTCTATCACTACACTGTGACTATGCGGGCACCTTATATTATTTGTGATATTCACTGTAGGGTAATTCGTTATAACATATTCATCTTTAAAAGCCCCTAAATATTTCAAATTGTAATACTACGACTCGGAAGATTAATGTCACTTGATCGGAAATGGAGCGGATCCGGATTCGACTCTCGGTCAAGGCGAATGAATTTTACACAGTGGAATGTACATTTTGATGTTCATCGGCGGATGATTTCGTTAGATTAAAAATCGTGGCATCTCCCACAGTTCTTCCAATTTGACCGTGAGTTGCCGGATTTATGGCGTAAGTGATTAAGTCATCAAATAACATACTTCTAAATCAAAGTCAATGGCAGAGAGCACCAATGCCTGAGCGAACACAAGTCGTGCAGCAATGGTTAAAGCGAATGCTCGCGCCTCACCACACCAAATTAGTAACAGGTTGGTTTGGGTACTAGCAAGGGGGTGTATTGGTCGAGTTCCTGTGGTTAGCTATGACTCGTGCGCCCCGGGGAATGCTATCATGCACCCGGAGGGTACTTACCCCATTACCCCAAGAGGAGTTTTCCCAGACACCACTCGGAATTACAAGTCGTGTAAGTGTATCAATCGGGTTTGGGCTAGGGACGTGGCCGTCTCCATTCTCCGTTACATGATTACGGTCCGCAATTCAATAATGACTAAGAAACTCTGGCCTACTCCTGTTTTCGTACGATAAAGGAATCGCGGATGTGAATCCAATCGGATCAATTTAACCATCGCTTGCGCGCCGTAACCCTCCTCTTCCTATATACTCCTACCCCAACTTCCTTCACGTGAACTCGAAAATTTTCTACACCACCACTACCTAATTAACTTGGACAGAACACATACTTTTTAATGACCGTATTTTCCCACGTTGTCTCCTACGCGGAGGAATTCGAACGTTACGCGTCTAGTATTAACTATACCGTAATGAGAAAAATAAAAAAAAGTGCGTGAATGGCATGTCGGGCGAAAGGAGAGAAAAAAATAACACCATGATCAGGAAATTTCTTACGACTGCCGCGAGAGTCACGCGCTCGAAGCCGGAGTTTGAGTCGAAACGCACCGCTTCCAACGATCGAAACCGCCGCATCGACTGCTCTTAACGCTGAAAAATGACGCTCGATGCCGGCGATCAATCGAACACTCGATAATGACCTGCCCGCAAAGCGCCCGACGGGAGGTAACGCGGGCGTGAGGGAGTGACGTCACGGGACGTCACGTGGTTGGAGCAAGAGGGGGAGGTGTGGGAGAGGAGGGAAAAGCCGAGGAACGTGCGGTAAAACGGGAGGCACTGGATAGGAAACGGAGAGAGACGAGAGGGAGACGAAAAAAAGCAACTCGCGGATGACAGAAACTTAAAGAGGAATGGGGGAAACTGTAAAAAAAAACCAAAGCGGCGGCGCGCACACCTTTTCTTTTCGAAAAATAATAAAAACGAGTAGCTCGAAATACTTGGGGAAAACGCTACTGGAGATAAACACCAATTGAAAACGAGGAAACCGCGCGGTATAAAATAGTGTTTTTTTCTTCTTCAGTGAAGCGCTCTCGTACACTCGAGTGTGTTTATGCATGAAGGAGCATATAACTTTCCACAAGTACTCGTTCGAGGGAAGGTCTTGGGTTAGAAGAGAGGGGTGAGGGAGAAAGGCGCGGGAGTTGAAAAAAAGTGGGGAAAAAAGAAATTCGAAAGAGACGGGAGGGAGGAGGGGAAAGGCAGAGACAGAGAATAAGAGGAGAGGGAGATAAAAAAAAATATAGCTGGGAAAAAGAGTAGTGTGGTCGGCCCCGCCCGGGATGGTTAGGGGGGGACGAAAATGGGATGCGGGAAAAGGAGAATAGACGGGGCGATAGACGGAGATGGAGGAAGGAACGGGATAAATAAAGAACGAGGCGGCGCGGACGGGAGTGACTGCGCGCGGGCGTGGTGGGATTGACGCGGGGCTAAGGCGAGGGGGAGGAGGCGGCGGCGTCGTCGGGGAAGATAATAAGGGATATAAAGGGAAGGGGAGGGGGAGTGGGAGAGAGGTTTGGGCGGAGGGTGAAAGCGGCAGTGGGTGGGAGAGGGAGGGGCGCGGATAGGGTGCGGCGGGGACATGACCGAATAAGGACAAAACACTACAATGACTACGAGGGAGGTAAGAATAGGAGTGTTCGGGAGGGAAGAGGGAGAGGGGTTTTAAAAGTGGGATGAAAGGGGGGAGAGGGAAGAGACGAGCGGTGAGTTCCGAGGAGGCGCAGAGCGGGGACGGCGAGCGGTCGGGTGCAGGGGGGGCCGAGTGGATGAGGGAGGCCAAGCTGCAGTAGGGGAGACGCGGGTGGGCGGTTTGGGGTTAAGACGACGAGGGGTGAGCAATCTGCAGCCGGTGGGCCCTGACTCGCTCGCCAGAGACACCCCCACCCTCTTCCTCCGGATGCTTATGACGAAATGATGGAATGCGACAGGGGTTCAAGTTTACCCTTTATTTTTAATACTACGGCAGGGTCAAAAAGATTAACCGAAACGCTATTGCTCAACACGTCGTTAAACTTGCCTTTGGCCACTCCGGAAATAAGACAGTCGCAATAAATTATTGACTCAATATATACTGCAGCATCCAGTCGTGATTAAAATTATTATTATCACTAGTATACCTTGTTAAGGTAGGTTTCCCATAGTTTCCCATGTACTACTAAAGTTTAAAGGCCCGAATACTAGTACAAAAAATATCCTTAAACCACACAGCGCATATTGAAAATCCTTGTATTCGAGTTCCACATACCATTCACCTCCCTTTGTTCATGCTTTAATTCCGAAATGCATTATAATTTCCTCTCACGACATCGCTTTTCCAACATTTTCTCCCATATTATTCACTTCTAGATTAACATGAGCAGTCAACAAAGAAATATCCCGACCGGGGTACACTTTATTCAAGTGATTCTAAAACTCATTTTCGGAGAAATTCGCATAAACTGCTAAATGATTCCTGTGACGGGGCAGAGATTTTTATTACAGGGTCCAGCAGTCTCATCAAACACGAGATTTCTGTCAAATAGTTCATATTTTCATGCCCCTTGGATTATGATCGGTTTATAGAAAATTGAAGGAAAAACCTTCTCAAAGAATTTTATTGCGCCATTAAAAGTAAGAATGTTCGAGGAATGAGAAATGGGACGATGGTGGCGGTCGGGTAGGCATCTGGGAAACGTGCCACATAACATTCGGTAAAAAAACACGGAGAAGAGGAAGGAACTAAAGATTTCCTCAGAAAGACATGACAAAAAAAATCAAGTCTACTCGTGGTTTCACGGGGAAATTATTTATGTTTGTTTTCCTCAAGACACTGTCAATAAGCCTGGGGTAAAATTAAAATGTACGCCACAAGATACACACACTCTCAAGAGTTTGAAAGCATACCTCGTTCCGGGCCTGTGAAGTTCGAGACGAGGGACGAGAGCTCCTTGACATGACCGTAAAAAAATGACTGTACATGTTATTGCGCATTCCTACGACTCTATAAATGACGGAACATACATTCCCAGTGATGAGCTGCATCGTTGCAGGGCTACATCATTCACCTAGTTGGCGCACTGTAAGACAGCTGTTTACTGGAAGGTCGCCTAATTCCACTCATAACAACAGAATCCAATTTCCGTTTATGAAGTTGAGTGAAACATGGAGAAAACTCGTAAACAATTTTGACCAATTAAATTTCAAATAAACCACTGCTCGACATAAGTATTCTAAAGCGTAAATAGGAACGGAATTCGTGGAGCTGACACTCACGTCTGTATTATTATATCGCATAATTGGCGGGGAATGCATTCCCAGAAAGTGACACGGATAACAAAATTAGTATATTACACCACTAAAATAATTTCAACTCGGTAATAATTCTCAAACAAATTAATGAAACGTGGATGCTGTCACACACTGGGCCCCACTACAGACTCGAGCACTGAGTCGATAAGATTGCAACTGCAGCGCCAATAAGATGGGCCCGCCTGCCTCCGGGTTCTGGCGGAAGACCAGAAGGTAATCCCATTAGGTGGAGAATGCAGCAGAGGTTTTGCTTGACTCGGAAGTGTCTGTGACACGTAAAAGGGACCAAAATTCCTCCAATATAAGCCTCACGTCCTGACAAACCACAAAGGGTTCCCACCCACCCATTTGGCAGCCCGTGGCTCGTTGACCGTGGGCCGAAAGAGAAGAGAAGGGTCAGTGAATTACGTCGTCGAGACAACACGGGAATGAGTGAATGCGGGGAAGTGAGAGTGGGAGAGGAGGGGTTCAGGGAACGTGAAAAGTGGTAGGAGAGGCCACAAAAGGATAATATGGGAGAAAGAGAGTGAATGGCTCAAATGGAAAGAGCGGAAAAGGTTTGCCACTAGTGTGTCCGTCATGCAAAGTCGAGAGCGGTTAAGGTGGAGGATGGTTCGGGTGGGAGATGGGATCGGGGTTGTCTCGACACAAGAAACTAGTCTGCTGGGAGGTCGGAGGTGGAGGATCGTGAGGCGGGGAAAGGGAGCGGAATGAAGGACCCGCAAAGGTACGAGAGAGGATCAATACCATCGGGAGCCGCCGGCCGTGCTGGGGGTAGGGTTGAAAGGGGGAGGAGGAAGAGGAGGGCAGCGCGGGAGAGGAAGCAGTGGGGGTGGGTGGATGGATGGCGGCAGAGGACTCGTGGAGTGGTGGGGGTGAGGAGTGAAGCGTGCGTGGGCGAAACAAGGGGAATAACTAGAAAGCACCTATCCCATCCACCTTCCAAGACACCCACTCTCCCACGCACACTTCCTCCGTGGAAACGTGACGGCGGCCACAGAGATAATTTCCACGAAATTGGTCTGTCGCCTGGTCAGCAGCACCCGGGACCCGTCGACTTGTTCTCCCTAATGGTGAGGGGAGGGGCTGTGTGGGAAAGGGCGGGTGGCGAAGGGAGGAAGAAGTCAGGGAGCTTGTGGAGGAGGAACAGGTGGAAGAGGGAACGAGGGGGTGATCCACATTATGTCTTTATTGAAGTTGAACGAGACGGATTTTACGAGAACCTCTCTTCCGTTTCCACGGAGAGCATAGGAGAAAGATAGCGGGTGGAAGAAAGGACGAGCAAAGAGAAATGTAAGAGTAATTCAAGGGAATGAGGGAGTGAATTCGTAAAAAGGATGGAACGGGGACTGGAGGCGAGCAATTCGGGTGTGCTCCTCATTCGAGCGGCGAGCGACTGTAACGCGTCCAACGGACAGAATGAACCTTACCTCTACGGTGACTCATAATACTCGCTCTCCTTTTACCCACAAAATGAAAGTTCCTGAAACGAGTTATGTATTAAGAACCGCTCAGAGAGTGATGGTCTCGAGTAGGCTCACAACGAAATAGCTCACCGTTCTTTTATCGAATCTCGTTTCTAGCGATTGATGTACATTTCTGTGGATTTGACAGAAAGTGTTCTAATAAATCGCAATGCTCCACAAACCGACGGCATTAAGGGGCGGGACAACCCTTCTCCTGCCGTTTTTGCCAAAGAGTGATACCGCTCCACAACTATCAATTACAGGTAAATAATTCACTGCTGTCTGAAAACACCACATCTTAGTTGACTTTTTACGGGAACAAATGTGAGTCAGATTGAGCCAAAAAAGTGCATTAGCAATGAAGGATTAACGTGAGGAATGGAATATGAAAGGAGCCATTCCAGAAGGAGAGATCGGCACGCAAACGACTACATTAAGGAGAAATATCCGAGGTTAAGTGAACAGAGGAGAGAAAGGGTTTGGAGTCAAGAGGGGAGCGAGAGAGGAAGGAAGGAGATCGAGTAGAAATGTAGGGAGTGTGACAGCGACCGGGACTGATGGGCAATGAAGAGGCCCTCAAGTCGTGACTCCTGACATTCGGATAGATGTTAAGGTCGTGAATACGGAATGAGTTCACGGAGGGGCCGTCGGAACAGCTTGGGATCACAAAGGGCTCTATGTATATACGTGTATGTTCAGTATCTACATACGAACCATGGGGAGGGAGTATGGGAATGGGAAACAAATGTGTCGGGATGTGGCGAAGTCGTACAATCTCAATCCTCTGCATTCGAAGTTTGACTGGCAAAAGGGTGAAGGTGGGGGGGGGGGGGAAACGGGGGCTGTGTTGAATGTGTAGTGAGTAGACGCCTCACATTCATGCCGCGGGGGAGACGGATATTAACACAACGATTGGCGAAGTGGATCGTGCATACAAAAACCATTGCTTGGAAGAGATGAATTCTTGGGGAAAGAAACAGCCGTCATCTTTGCTCTTTTATCCCCGCGAGTGGAACCGCCTCTGAAAGCAAGAAAAGCCAATCGCACGAATCTAGGTCTTGAACGAATTGACTTGGCAGCCAGGAGCGATTTGAAGCACCAACCTCACTCCACTTAAATCTTGTGCGTGATGGCATTACACTTGAAGGGAGTGATTTTCATTTACCACGCAAAATTAGAGAGAATCTTCTGGATTGCATTTTTTAAAGGGAATTCGACCTGTTTCTAAACAAAAATGATCGGCTAGCAAACTCCTTCTCATGTTACTGACAGAGACGATATGATGAGCAAAATAGATTTAGAGAACTCCTGCAAAATCTTAAGCTGCGGGATTTTCATCAAACTATGGTGGAACGATAACAGTGAAATGAGGTAAATAGGTTTTTGCCACACGTATTGATTTATAAAACACAGGAAATATTATCCTAGTCGTCCTGCATCAGCTGAAATGCATTCGTTCATAAAGCCATCTCACAGGGTTAGTAAAAATAAGTTAGCGACAGCGGCTGTTACGAGATAACATGGTTATAATAGCTCTCTTGCATTACGATACACTGCAACAAGAGGAATACGATAGTAAAAGCAGCTAAGGTCTATTTCTGTCCACAAATAATTCCTCACCAATTTTCCATAAGAGAAGAATCATATTAGACTGATTAACTGGAAAGTGAGTTTCAATACAGTGAGAAGATAACCGCTGGACACATTTGCATTTGGCATCACACCTGTATTGACATAATAATACATGCATTATGGTGTGCCATGTCGTTAATTTTATTACATTAAACATTTTCATGTTTATATACAGGTATTTATGCACTGTAAAGCAATCCAAAACAGTTCAGCCCAAAATAAGGGGAAAAACGACAACTATTGAGGATTTATTGCCAGAATGTCGAGAACTTTTTAGGATGCAAATGAAATAAAAAAATGGTTGATATAATCTCTGTCATTAAAAGTATAGGCATAAACAAGGCAATAAAACAATTTTAATAGTCATGCCAATTGTTAAACTCGTTATTGTGCCATCATTTTAATACTTATGAAAGTTATATTCCTTATTTAATCCAAATTAATGAATCTGGTTTTCTGATTCAAATATACTATGTAACCCTTGAAACTAAAATTCTTTGAGTTTAACTCCGATTTAACCAAGAATTTTTGTGACTTCACCATCGATATACTTGAGCATTACCATGAGGTCTCCAGAGCGATAAACTTTAAAGAGGATGAAGATTTTGGCCTACTCTTGAATAAAATTCACAACTGATCAGCGACTATAAATTCTGAAATAATCAAAATTTCGGCCCATTTTGCATGAATGAATCGATTCTAAACTTCACCCTTTTCCCTACTTTTTCAACATTGGAGGAGAATGTTAGGTTAGGCCGGCTATAGAATTATTCTAACCTCCAAATGTCCTCTTCGCAGCACTCAATTAGTTTTAATGCAAAATATAATATATGCCACATCAATAAATATAAACCAAATTTCATTCCGAAAATCTCTGTGAAAAAAGGGCATGCTTTTACTTAATTAGACTATAACAGTTAATGCGTACGACATTTTCTGTTACATGTACATAAACTCTCTCACTTTTTGACGAATTTCCCCCAATATCTAAGTTTTCTCGTCCACTTAACTTTCTTCAGAATGAGAGTCTCACCACCTTCTAAATCTGTGGATGTCCCAGTGACGAATGTTTCATTTCCAACGTGCATTTACAAAAAATATAATTTATAGTTTGAACCATTCATGCTCACGGCTGGAAGTGGAAAATGTAGTCCCACTCAGGAAACCTCTCATGACAATCCGATATTGAATTACACCTCGCCGGCGACATAGATTGAGTGCAGGTGCATGGGCGCTGCGCTAGGGGCAAGTCGATACACCCCAACTCTACGTCCTGCCTACTACCGAGCGACCGCTCAACTTCTCGCCTTTAACTCAAACAAAAATTCGCCGTACGTCACGCAAACTCACTGCAGCATCCGCTGCGACGAGGAGATAGACAAACTCGTCATCTCGGCGCCACACACACGAGCGATATCCCTTCCTCTCATCCCTCAACGGTTGACCCGACGGAAAATTCATCTCGAGAGTCCAGAAGCATTCTCCGGACGGGGTTATGGCAGTATTTTGAAAGCACGTGGGTGAGGGCATGGAAGGGCTGGAGGCATGACGTAGGTTAGAAAGGCAAACACCAGCCCCAGAGATGTTGCGCCCAAGTAGGAGACGGACCCGCCCATCACCCTCGACGCCGGAGGGAAGTTCCCGGAAAAATATTTTCGCCGATAGAATACCCAGCGGATTACACACCCAGAGATTTCAGAGATACTCCTTATAGTCTTTCCGTAGGCGAAAAAAAAACAAGAGAATAAACAAAAAGGTTAACAGTTCACTCGCGAACGAACATCTGTTCATGGAACCGAACGGCTAGGTTGAACGGGTCCCGAGTTCTCAACAGTCTATTTTCCCATCTCGCCCTCGTCGAGTTCGCCACACATAAGGAAGTGGGCTATATGCTAACGTGTCTTTCCATGGATAGTTATTCTGAATATGTTCGGCATTCTTGTCGAACAAAAAATCAAATCACCACTAAGAAATGGTAATCTAAATCAAGAGTGTATTCGGCCGAACAGAACCTACGCTCACATGACACAATGACTTGTGAACCATAATGATTATCCTGAAATGATCACGTAACATACGATTAGGGATACCACCATTCCAGAATTTAAAAAAAGCCTCTCATTGGGAAGCGTCGGGAGGGGAGGGATTCGGGTGCGCGTATAAACTAATAAGCATATCCTATGCTGTTCCATGACCCTCGTGCACGCTTCATTGAAAACCATGCTACCATCCGTCCCTCCACCACTTCTGCATATTAATTTTTATGGATGCCATTAGCGCCCTCGATAGAAAACCATAAACGCTCAAGGATGCAGTTCCGCTCACAGTGAGAGACGCAAGATATGGTGCATTCATAATGTGCAAAGGGTATTCATTGTTCGAGTGACTCATGCCAATGCATTCCTATCTGTTCATTCCAGAGTCTTAGGGTCAACCGCCAATTATGAATTCATTAGCTCCAAAAAAAATTCCGGCACACTACTGAACTTAGCACAGATGTCACTAAAAATTTTCCGAAACATAATTATCAAACTTTTGTCCATTACGAAGTCAACAGCGCTTTACCTTGACACCAATTTTACAAACGAGAGATTGGTTAGTTTGTGGCATTACTAGGTATCTAACATTTGACAATTGATAAACGGTTAATTGCAGCTGATAAAGTGCTTATTTAACATAACAGGAGAATTGGGAGTCCCCAGGCATGTCAAACCACGTCGTAACGTAAGTCATCTTCCTTCTCAAATCGAACCCACCGAGTCCGTGGAGGAATAACCCAACAAAATATTACTCGATAAACAACGATAGCGCCAAAATTACCACTGATTATGAATCAGTACTATTTCATTCTCCTTCACCAATTCAAAAAATTCTCATAAATTAGCGCAAAATAAATACTCTCGTGAGAATCGGAGAATACATCGGCACGAAATCGACCTGAGAAAATCGAATGCGAGAGTATATCTTAGATATGGAGGAAAAGCGCGCATGTCGACGATCGTATCGAGTAAAACACGAAACATTACCGATAGATAGGAGGCGTTCCACGTATTAAAGAAAGCGTAAAAAAAAGAACGACAAGGCAAGGCGCGAGCATGTGAACCACACGAGATTGTGTTGCACGAGTGTACCGATGGCGTTTTAGGCCGGAAAAATCCCCGAGCCCCAAATTTTCGGACGGAAATGAAGAGATTTCTGACGCGGATTATCTTGCTCCACTTCACTTCATACGTGGACGCCCTAAAAAAACAACAGAGCGCGGAAGGGTATCAAACCACACTACACAAGCACATCGGCGATCCGTTTTGTCGCCACTCGTGACACACGCACGCACACCAATCCGCCTGTCTGTTTGACGTGCGGTGAAATTGCTCATGTCTCTTGCAAACGGTTTTGCGCCAGGCGCATATTTAATTTTCACACTCCGATCCATTTAATTCGAAAATCCCTAAGGCAAACACCATTAGAACTACTAAAAGGCCAGGTTAATTAACATAAGTGATAAATAGCTGGATTTCCAGTCGAGTTTAAACTAACGTGAAATTCAATTGATGTTAATTGATGTCCTTGTGTTCGCGCGACTGGGAAAAATGCGTGATTTCTCAGACAGACATTACTACAGAAAATAAAACTAGCCTTCAAGAACACCACGATTTTGGTCTCTAAAATCACAGTATTATTGATACATAAAATTAAACGGTTAACATACGAGACATAATACAAAATAGTTACATAAAAGTAATAAAAGCGTATGCCAACATATGAATAGGTAAAAACTGCTGTTGTTTTGCTCATGTAACTACGAGACCTCTGTGGATGGATATCTTAATGTTCGTCCTAATTACGTGAACCTAAAATTGACGTTTGATATTAGGCGTGCAAACAGGTTGAAGCCGAAGCAGTTATTTTGACCAGATGTCGGTAGAGTAAAAACCGCAATTTGTGATGACTCATTTCAAATTCTTACCCGGCACCTGACAGAAAGAAGTTACCGCCGCAATCGATAAAATGGCAAATTCCGACAGGAATTGCAAATATTTTCCTAGCGTCTGGCACCGGCACGTTCTGCTGCAAAAACCCCTTAAGTTGGGTGATATGAAGAAAACAACCCTTCCTCACCATGCCCCCTTCGTCCTTACACGATAGAAATGGAACGTGGAATGATCGCCGACGCAAAAACCGTAACGGACACCAGATTTTCACGACGTCAGCTGACGACCGGTGTTTAGAGAGCCCTGTTACCCGTAGAAGAATGCGAGGTGGCGGAACGACCACTGGGGAGTGGGGTGAGGGGGGGGATGAATGGGTGGGGTTTGCGGAGCGAGGAAGACACCACCTCTCCCACCACGTCCTCCTCCTTCCGCTTCCCCGTACACTTTGCCACTCGATCGAGAGACTAGCTTCCATAACAATAGAAAATATCCGCGGCACTTTTTCATCCTCGAGGACTGCGGAAAATGACACCGTTGGACGGCCGAGAGGCCAGGCGCGTAGAGAGCCTTTTATCCCTTCGGAAACTTTGTGGAAGAGGTAAAATTACGACGTCCCGATTGGAATGTTTTACTTTCTTATCTTGCCAATCCGCCCCAGGGTGTAAAAACTTCCACGAGCCAAACCATCGGGGGAGAATTATTATTTATCAATAATTATGGGTCTTGGCATTAATGCGAACATTGTGAAACATCGACTTAATTCCGATCGATAAAAATTCAAATATTCGGAATTGGGATATGCCAATCCTTCCATTAATCTAAATTACGTAGAAATGAAAGAATGCGGGGATTTGGATAATACCCCTTGCTATTTCATACACTTCAGCATTAGAATTCACTGGAGACAGGTGCAATTTCTGAAATATTGATGGTATTTCAATTTCAAGGCATAAATTAAGAGAAACACCAAAACAAGGGTTGGTATCTGTAGAATAAAAGGTCCCATTTCCTCCATATTCGAAAATAGGTATAGGTGTCGCTATGGCTGTTCACAAGACGCTACAAAAATAAATCTGTCGGTGGAAAACAGCAGAAAACATTTCGCAAGAAAAACAAATCTGCAATAGCTATTAATAGGAAGTAAATATAATAGGTACCCTGGCAACATTGCCTTTCCTCGCGCTAAATACCTAATCTGGGAAAATTATCGTCAAATGTTTTCTGAAAGCATAATACTCGTTCCCTCCGGAACAACCGGACCCTTCCGACTTCTTTTCAATTTTTTTTAATTGTCCGAAGTAGGAATTGAAAATATTGATTTTGGGGGAATACGTTCAATGAAAAGACAATTAAGCAAAGATTTACATTAAGGAAGTTGAAACTACCAAACTATTTAGCGCTTCATTGTCCCAAGAACATCAAAATAGTAATCCAAATTTCGGGACGGTAGCAGAATTTCCTTGTTTTTCTTTTGTGAAAGATTGGTATGTTCCCGAGGAACAAAGAACAAAAGCACCTGGATTTATGCATCCACACTGAAAATCCCTTCTCCAACACTGGATTTCACACGTCTCCGTGAATAAATACAAGCGCATACTTCCTGACTTGCGAAAAGTGAGAATGTTTTTTAATTCTTTTTATTTTACTTACTGTTGATCTATTCTTCTGCAGATAGTATTATACTCACTCTTCGTGCAACGCAAATTGCTACGAAAAACAGGATTCAAGCACACTCGATGGAAACGATAGAAATGTATGTTTGAACAACCACGAATGAAAAACGAGGCTTCTTCAAAGTTTATACCTCCAAACACATTCTCATTTCCTTTAAAGATCAAACTCGATAGACACACGAAGGGAACCGAAGAATGTTCCTTTGTAGGGAATTTGCCCTCTTAACAATAAACATGTTCTAAATTTGAGCAACATATAAGCGTGGAAAGAGTAAACATATCACTAACACGACCACGTCGAAATTATGGACTTTCGTAGCGATTCAATGATGCCAAGGCGGATACTGAGTTCGACTACACAAGGATAATATTGTAGTTTACAGAGTCGGAGGCCGCCTTAACGCGTTGAGATATTATAGTATTACTGCTTCCTGATAAAATCACTTTAAACCTCAAATAATGTCTTACTTCAAGAGAGCTCGAAAAACTACCATAAAGGACTCACATTTTTGACGCACACATTTCTCACTTCACACAAAATTTCACAATTGGAGGGCAAATAAAAACGTCGACATAAACTGACTTAATCATATCATACTTACAATGCAAAACATTTTCTATCAAAATACTTGATTCATGGTAATGAGTTTGAAGACAAATCGATTGTAAAATGGATACAATTTTTTGGTCACATTGAACCATTTACATACACCTTGAAAATAGTTAATGTTGTAAATGAAGCAGGGCAAACAGATCATAAATAATGTCAGGAAATAGCTATGAGTGTAGTTTGCACAAGTCAATCTCTCCTGCGATAAATAATAGCTATCGATTTCACATAACACAATGGAACACCGATCACTAATGACAAAAAATATACATACGACCGCTCATGGCACATCAAAGTTATGAACCTTACATTTACCATCATCCATTATTAAATGAGTATGAAATGCATGACTGAGCGCACTCGATACTCTCTTAATCAATGTACCGCAAAGTGAACCGGCTTTTATTTTAAAAATGTACATAAATATGTATATGTATATCCTGACGTGGTACCATACAATGGGACATTAGGACAGCATCCACAACGAAAAATATTGATGACATCACAACATGGATAATTTATTACCGATGAGAGCATATAAATGAAATAAAATAATTTGTTGGAACAGTTTAAAATGTGTTCCCTCTACTAGAAACACACTTCTGCTGTCCTCACTTTTAAAGCACGGGGCGAATTGGCCCATGGCACCACCTTGAAGCAGATTTAACACTTGAGTGAAGAAGTTACAGGAGCAAGAGTATACATATACACGTATAAGACGTCAAGAATACTGAGAAAGAAATCCATAGCCCCTTACTGCGACAACAATTGAGACCAGAGGCATTCCTTTCGAAGAAGTGACAGGAAATATTTTTATTTCCTCCTGGAGATACCAAAGAATTAGACCGGAAAATTTACTCCTGTGCGCCGCCTACCAAGATAAGTGCCGTGAAGCGTATACCTTGTTTCGCCCTTGGTCAATCAAGGAAGATATTCTATATTCTCAGTTGCACCGCATTGTTGTTCTCCGGCGAACTGCAAGTTTGTAAATAAGGAATCCCTCTCAGTATTCAGCCGTAGAACATTTTGGGCCCTTGACACTTCATCTACATCTACATCTACATAATACCCCGCAAGCCGCCGCAAGGGCGTGTGGCGGGGGGTGTTAGGTCACCACCCAAAAAAGGAATAAAGAAATACCGCATTACTGTAAAACAGCAATACATTACTTAATGGCATGCGGGAAGGGTTTTGACACAACTGACAGGAGGTTAGTGAAAGTGCATGCAATTGAGTTTAACTAATTGTTACCTACACGCCGAGGGTGGCAAGTGGTATTTTTGTTATCTCCGAGAACACTTCGAGTACTGACAACGATGAATTAAGGCCTATTTATATGTCGATTTCCCAGAACTTTCGGCTAAAAAATAAGAAACTCTAACTGGGTAATGGGGAATAGGGGGCTTAGGAAAGAGCTAGAAAATGGTACCCCTAGCAAGAGCGTAGACTCGGATATTATGCATACACATAAAAGGCATCAAAATATTCTAACGTTTACTGTTTCAAGGCATATTCCCTGTTTAAGTAACTATTAACCCTCAAAAATGATTGCCTATTTGTAGATGTTTTGCATTACTTGCTCGCAAAATGTGCAAACATAAAATACTTGAGTATCAACTAATTCCACCCATTTCCCCTCAAAGTGCGTATGGCAAGTCTCCGAAATGAATCTGATGACGTAAAAAATTCATTCGATAAAAGCCATAGACGTAGGCTAAGAGCTAAGGTTTCTTTAAACCTTGGTATATACATCCTTCCCCGTCGTAATTACTTAAATCGTGGGTCGGCATTCAAAATCCTTCAACTGCAGAAGGAAATACAATAATGAGATTTTTAAGCCCAAGGAAATAAATTATAATGGACAATTTGCTTTACTTTTCAACATTGGCAGAAAAAAGATTTTTGATCAGGAAGTGTACAGCTAGCATTATTTAAAATCCCATTAAGGTCAACCTTGTTTTGTTTTATTGATAGAATTCTGTTTTTCATAGAGAATGGATCAGGCCAGGCTAAAGTGACGGTCTCGTTAATGGTAGGGATATCTTCCAAATCAGGAAATAAATGTATTCGAACAACACCCATCCCAGTATAGAATCTTTGTTTCCTCGAAACACTCCGCAATTCAAGGGGAATTGGACAAAGACCATTTGGATTGAAAGAGAGAGACAATATCTTCGAGTACCTTTCAGAGGAGGAATTCTTTTAATGGGGGAAACATTTCCCTCTCGCCGGAACGGAATAGTCCTCATTTCGCAGCGCCGCCCCGTGACTCGGCTGACACGAGTTCCATCTGCGAGTGCACCGAGATTTTTCGATGGACTCCTCTTTTTTTTTCGCCCGCAGCGATATCGTCTAAAAAGCCATTTCACCACGCCGTCGCTTTTCATTTTCTCCCGTTGCTTTTTCCCTTAAAAACACAAATCGAGATAAACGCGCGCGGATCCGTGACCGTTTGGGTTTAATCTCTTCGACGCACGAGTTTTTTTTTTCTCAATCCCGGAGGTGTAAGTGTGGTGGGAGGGCAAAGGCGAAGGGAAAGATCTAGTCATCAGCATGGCGTCATCGAGGACCACTACTTTCCTCCGTCGATCGGGTTTTCAATTAAAACCGAGACCGAGGGGCGTCGAGCCGTGACCGCTGCGGTCCCATCCCGAATGCGCGGCCGTTTCAGAGCCCAGAACGCCATATCGGGCGGTCGGGGGAGAAGGGATTTCGGTGCGGGACACGGCCCTAGAACCATTCTCATTGGGCACGTAAAGTATTTTCCCCCAATAAACCCGGATGACCACTCTTGACGGCCAAATGGGCGGAGCCCACTCTCGGGTCGTGAGGAACTGCTGGCCATCACCGACGACTTTTGGTCATGCACTGATTTCTTTTTGACCTCCCTCACCCGGCGGTACATCCTGAGGTGAGCAAAATGAAGAGCGACATTTTCCCATCCCAGCAGAAAACGAACTAGCACGCCGCACTGTCGGGCTCGTGTGCGAAGAGAACTGCGAACGGCCAGGCTTGGAGAAGTTAACTCAATTTAATATATTCTACTTTAAAGTTAATTTCCGGTAATATTAATGTCCAATTAAGTTCAATCACGAATAATCTGCTTATTAATCGTCGAGTAGCATAAACAAAAATATCTTTACTCCCACGAAAAGTCGTGAGAAAATATTTTTCCATATTATAAATGAAAGAATGTACCATTTTGGAAGCCGAAAAACATTCTGCAAATAAATTTCAAATGCTTGCTTAAGTAGAAACTTACTCAATCTCCCTCCTTTTTGATCCAATTTGTAACGAACTGAACTTATTTCTTCTGAGGATCTGTTTTTGTCAGAAGAATTAACTTAAGACGTGTCACGTTTTACATCGTCTGTTCCAACAAAATACCCGTTTAGTAAAAAATTTAACAGACTTAAGTAGAGTTAGGGCATGAATTTCCGGTGGTTACTCCGATGTGCTTACCCGCTGGCTCCTGGATCGAGGGCCGGAACTCACCTCGTGTGTGGATGGGGTCTGTTGAGTGAAAATAACTTGGGCGCACGACTAGCTTCATTTATGACGTAAAACGTCAAGTGATCATACATTTGTTCACCACCTTTCTTGGTCGTGTTAGCGTAACACTGTCACATCAATACGATTCCTCAAACAATGCTCTTATCGAGTGAATCAATTAGCTCCAAACTGTATCGGGATCGGTCAAAATTAAATTCCACTGTTCGCCAAAAGTGCCAAAGTGCCCTGTGGCTATGTCTGGCCACAGCAGTACGCTTGCCTGCACGAGACTTAATCGTGGGAAACCATCAAGTCCCGGAAACCACAGAGGCAGTGGGTGGTCCCATCGCTGGAGTGTCTTTGGTGTTTTTGGTGAAATTTCCACCGTAATTCCCAATATTCACATGCAACTTAGCAAATATATTTGACGATCGCAATGGAAGAAATTCTCACCGCCCATTATACATTTCCAGAAAGTAATTTTTCATTGAAGACAAATAATAAGACTGAAAATTATAAACTTATTAAGACTGATATTGAATATGGCCAACAGAAAAACTGAAACACTACGATTTTTCTAGGAAACTATTCAGAACGCATATGCCCTATCGTTCCCATAACAAAGTGAAAGATGGCAGTGAAAGGAGAGGCAGTGAAAGATCGACTTTAACTCTATCCAAGGCCACGATTCGATCTAATGAAAGATAAATTGAAGTCCACCTGAACCGACGTCAACTTCTCGATAAATTTCAATGCCCTACGCTGACAACGATTTGAAAAAGTACGAACACGCGAGGACTGCGGAAATAATGACGAAAGGAAATAGCTTTATATCAGATGTGGTTACTTATCGCATCCATTCAGCGAATTCAGGAATGATGCATTGGGATGAGAAAAATGCGGCCATCGACGGTTGCTGGCAGCCGACCCCACGAACAAAAGTGGGGAGAACATTAGAGCTGGTAGCTACGGGTCGACTACATCAAGTGGCACACAAAAACGAGTCGAAAGAGGGTTTGTGCCTCCACTGTCTTAATATCGGCGATGATACATGACGAGCGATAAAAGTTTCGAACTGGGGCGGAAATGATGGAAGATTTTTATGAGTCCACGAGAAAAATATTCACCGGTAGTTTGGAAACATTATGTATCTCCATTCATTTTGCACCTCGTAACGGTTTCTTCCAAAGCTCTGAGATCTTACAGATTCCAAGAAGGTTTTAAAGGGGTCAAAACTCCCCGGTTTGGTGGAACGTCGAACGCTTTTGGTGAGTGTTAAATTTTATGGCGTAATGAATAAAGGTGGACATGCATCAAATCATAATACACGACCTTATACCATCATCCAAAGTAATTAAAACCGTAAAGAATCAATGAAAACGGAATATGAAAAGGAATATACACTTAAGAAAGTAACCAAAATGCGGGGTGCTACAGTTCACTCAACTATTTGCAGCGGCATTAGCCCTACCCACCATTGGCGTACATATTTCATAAATAATGATTCGGGAACAACAAAATTATAAGGTTAGGAAATACACCTAAGTCACATGTTGTTTTACATGAAGAATTGATAATCATATAGTCGTCCATAACTTACCACAGACGGCCTCCTAGTACAAAGCTACGGAACCAGATAATGCACCACATACCTGAAAAGAAACAAAATGCTTGAATAATTTCAGGTTGTTTATACATATAAATTACACGAGGACTTGAAAAATTGCGAATTCAACAATTAATTATGGATGGATTCAACGAATGCTTAATGAGTTAAAAGAGTCATCCTCGTGTCTTTTAATAAAACCTACACGTATCACTTGATGAAGACTTCATTTCACCATAAAGTCCACACAAAAGTGATGAAAAAAAGCAATAAGCCACACGAAGCGTCTCCATTTACAGAGTTAATTTCTAGCATAGCCAAACATGTACTTGTGACGATCGTCTTAAATCCTTCTCCGTTCCATAATTATGTTTCAGTGAGCTCTTTCATTTTCAGCAAAAATATAAATCGCGAATTTGGAGTAACTCGACATGACACCAATAGTGGAGGATGGAAGAGATAATACGACTACCTCATAATAAACGTTTTAAAAAGTCGTTTTGGGTCTTGGAGAAAGAAAACAAACTTTAATCACTCATATTATATTATTATTAGGTAATCTACCGTTTAAGGTAGGTTTTTGGATGGACACAACTATCAAATAACATTTTGTGACTCCCCACCTAGCAAACCAATCTATAGTATATCAGGTCCCTCTTCATCTCGGTATACTTCTTTCCTCCCTTCATCCCGTCCAACATCCCTATCCTGTTCCTGCCCTTACCTCGCTTGCCCAACATTCTCCCCTCTATTACCTTCTTCAACATTCCACTACCGCTCAATACGCCTTTCATCCATTTTTCCTGCTTCCATAGGATTTCAATCACTCATAGTCGCAGGTTAAAAAATAATCGTCCTCTTACTTCAGTGGAAGTCTTCATCTCATAGATTACCCTAAGAGCATTAAGAACTGCCAAACTCATCAGTGGTTTTGATAACCACAAAATATCCAATCATAGATTTTTTGTAATTACGTACCAAAATTCTGAAAGTAAATAATACAAAACGTCCCCAAATCCAGGGTACTTATTCAGTACAAGACCATCACAGAACAAACCTCTACGTACAAGAACATTGAGCGGAGGGAATCGCAGTAACTAATGAACTTGGATGGCTTTTTATGAAGAATCTTAATCACTGAAAACGACATCTATTCTTGACAGTATCCTCTTGCAATGTAGAACGAGAACACGAGCGGAAAAACAACCACCAACGGAACTCCACATTTCCGTGGCATACATTGCGCCTCGCGCTTATCTCGGTATTGACAGGAATAACGCCGTGTGGAGTGCTTCAATTCGCTTCATGAATGTGCACTGTTTCGACATCACGTCTGGAACAAAAGCAACAAACGTCAGTGGCGACAGCCAACTCTGATTCAGTGAAAACTATTTACGCACTACTAATCTATTGCTGGTAAACTAAAATGCATCCAAGCTAATTTAAAAATATTTCATACACGATTTAAAACCGCACACAGGGCGAACGATTACCTCGATGATTACTTTGTTGAAGGTCTACGAGGTGGGATGACAACGATATCACCTTACGAGCCATTTACTTTCAAAGTTTATCCAACACCCTCGGAGTGCGGCTCCCTGTCCATAAGGTTGTTCCATTGTGGAATAATTGTCATTAATAATTTATGCTAAACAAAAAAAGGAATCCAATTAACTGCTCACACATGTATTATTTTTTCGATTAACGCATATGCTAAGATTTTCGGTGTACCCCACAAGCCTAAAATACTTGGAGAGCGAAGGTTCAGGGAGACATTATGTAGATCTCACGTCAGGTCACCAATCCCTTAACTTTACCTGGAACAAAATTCATTTTCCATAGAAACAAAAAAATCTTGAATAAAATGGTTAATTACAGCGGACGCGTAGGTTTACTCTCCGGTGACTTTTATCTCCGGGACCCGGAAAAACTTTTTTTTTTGTTTTTCACCGATTATTCGTCATTTCGTTGAGAATTTTTCGTATTCAAGAGAATCCTTGAACCTTCAGTTCCTTCTACTGTTAGCACCCTCAACACTTCAGTCAAACAAGAAATTTTAAATTATTATAATTAAATTTCAAGAAACTGCGGGAGATGCCGCAACAGTAACGTTCAACGGAGTCATCCGCTAATATGCATTTCATTGCAACAATTTCAGAGTGTAAAAAATCCCGGTCAGGGCGAATGATTTTTACACTCTGAATTTGTTGCAATGAATTATCATAATTACATGGACATAAAAAACATTTGAAGCTAATAAAGGCTACTTACTTTATCTTTCCCTAACTTGGATTTGAAAACATCCGACGAAAACAAGAATCGGGTATTTACAGAGGAATAGAAATTGAAAACCCGACAATATCTTATTTCTTGAGGTCAAGGAGTCTCGAATTAAATATCACCCTGACCCTGACGCATTAACACGAAAAGAGAAGAATCAGCCCCTCACACCTCACCCGCCTTTACGTTCACTCCGATTCTCACTTCAGGCCTGCTAATCGCCTTTTAAATGGTTTTAAGCGCCTCAACGAATTAGCACAAGGTACAACTGGAACTACTTAAAGATCAAGCGTCCTCATTTATGGCCAGGTGACCTCGGGTGAAAAGTTATCTATCGCGAACGCGTGGGGGTGTGGTGGTAACTTCAGTCTCTAGACCAAAAAAAGAAGTCCACGACAGGTTAGAGCCAAACAAACGCACTGCGACAACGAAGACAAATCAATCGGAGAGAGGCCGCGGGAAAACACGGGGAAGATTTCCACGGAGAGTGGAGTGTAACAGAATGCCCACTTAACGGACGGGTAAGGGTTGAGGGGAAGGAGGCAAAATGAAAAAAAAAGAAACAATTCCGAAGAGAGACGAATAAATCCTGCATGTTTGGCCCAACTCGGTATAGCATTGACCCAGTAGTTACGGCTCCTGCACACGGTAACGTAGTAATATATATTTTATTACCCGGCCGCCCGACTCCAACGGACCACGCTCCCCCACCAGAGCCGACCATTAGGGGGAAGGAAAGGGGTCCCGAAACGAACGCCGAATCGACTCTCTGCTCTAACGACTGACGTAACACGGAAATCACGATCACACGAGTGGAACGGCATAGAAAATCCGGCATGGGAAAAAGCTGGATGTACTAAAAACAAAGAAAACATCACGTTCAAATTGCTGAGGCTTCCCGAGCAGATGCATGCATATGTATGACGACGAGAAATTATGCCCACAATAACCTAATGGTCGGCCTGGCGGGAGAAACCAAAAATTAACAACGAAACTGAGCCACGACACCACTTTGAAGTCCCTCCCTCTTAAAAAGTAATCAGGAGTCCAAATTCAAATTTTCGATTTACTGGGACTCAGAAAATTTCAAACACAAAATTACAGGTAAAATTAACGCAAGCTTCCCGTACTTACAAGTAGCACAAGCATAAGAAGAATCGCTCCGGCATTTTGTTAGCTTAAGTTCGGTTGGAATAAGTGGCTACAAATGTTATAAATTATTTTACGCCACGTTGTGCGGAAATTATAACTTTAGCATGCTTTATTACACAAAATATTTCCTAAAATTGATAAGTTCTTGGAGATAAACAATCAGCAAAACGTCAATCGAAACTTTACTTAGTAATCTCATTTTGGGTGTTGCAATATAAATGCCACATATTGAACACATATCAATTTATATGCTGATAAATTATACAATGGAGTGCTTCGGTAATCATACGAAAAAACCTTAAAAAAATTTCACATTCATTAGGGGGATAAATAACACACGACCATGTGAAACTAACTCCATCCTCCGCATGTGCAACTACGTTCAATGGGCTTTCTGAATTACATTTTTGAAGTATTATACACAAAAAAATCAATTACTCAAACCATATGGTTGAATTGATTTTCTGCTCTACCAGTTATTGATCTCCCCTATTTTCACCTGGTTTTGAAATACAACGCTGCGCATATGAAAAAGAAGACGACAAGCTCTCTTAGCATGCGCGCCCATATCTGCAAGAGATAAAAGTGAATGAAAAAAAAAGAACCAAATTTCAGTTCACTTAATTTTTGCGGAAGATTGAAATAATAAGGTTTTATTCCTTTCGGATACAATGCTATACGCACTTCACCACACATATCTATAATCATTTTCTGGAGCTACGGCCATTTTAGAAGGAGAGAGAGAGCTCATTTTCATTTCGTTGGCTAGTACGTGGCGCCAGTTTTGCTCTAGGTTTTTAAAACAGGATTTTGGTTTGGTTACAATGCTCGGAAGTATTCAACACTATATTTTTGGGGATGAACTTAAAAAAACAAACGAGATGTCAGTACGATCAAAACCGAACGCGTTATCACCCGGAAGTACGAACGTTAACACGAAAGACCGATCGCTTAAAATTGATATTCTTGTGTTTATCTCATTACCTTTGATGAGCTGAAGCCAGTATATTTTAACAAGAATCCCGAAAGAGCATGCTTAAATCATCAAGCACGAGTGGCTCACTTTCTACAGAACATCAATTAACGATTACTTTCTATTCATGTCAAATCATAATCCTATGAACCGGAAGCAACCTTCTTAATTCACAACAACAGAATATTTCAGCTTACTGATCAACTGGACCCGGACTCCAAAAACAGATGGTAACGGCGCTGAAGATATTAACAAATAATCGGAACACGAACATCATCAGCAAGCGTTACATTTCTCTGAATTATTTTAACCTCCGCTGAAGCCATCAGTTTTCCCACCACAATGACCGCCGCAGTCCTTCCGGTACCTTCACAAACGAAGCGAAACGCTCCGCGGGGAGAATAACAAAGCGAGTCCGCCATTTGCCCCCCCCCCCTCACCGTGATCGCGCCAACGCATCCACGCACACACCCGGGGCATCCTCATCACGACTCGCCGCGGAGCTGAAAACAATCTGCAGCCACGCAAAGTGCCACTCACGTCCTTGGGAATCGCTACTCCCGAGACTGCTAATGCCGGCGGAGGGAGCAGCTGAGGGAAGGGGCCGAATGGGGCAAAAATGACGCATCGAGAAAACAATGAACGCTCACTTCCGCCACAATTCGAGGTCGCCTGGCAAGGAATTGATTGGCATATACTTCGGAACACGACAAATGACATGGTACACTTTTAAAGATCCTAACCCAATGCACATTGTCTGTGTTTTATGATATTGGACTCTTTTCGTTTCTAACATAATGGCAGGTTATGGTATACTAGATTCTTTGAATGAAAAACGATCAGCGAGGATACTTATTTCACAGGATGACAACCCCTAAATATTTTGGCTCCAGACTCCCCTTGGCATCAATGACAATGCTCTAAAAATCAAATATGTGAATGCAAAACGATACTCAAATATATTTTGTGGCCCCATTAGATAGATGTATGGCCAAATAAAACAAAATCAGGCTTGATTTTAAGGCTCTACATAAGATAGCCAAATAAATTTTTCTGTACTAATGATAAGAGTAGTCAAACCCTTAAAGTCACTTGTAATGAGGATAAGTCTTTAAGAATTTATTCCATATGAACAAAAAAATTGCAGAGAACTGAAAAGAATATACTAGGGAATATCATACACTAGGGAATATCATACACTAGAGAATAACATTTTTTCCATGTGGATGACTCATCCAAAATATTACAGAAGCCTTGAGCAAACCCCACAGAGAAAAATAAGTGGTGAAAAAAAAAGCCAACCACCAAACACAGAAACAAAAAAATCTCGTCCGGGGAAATTGTGATACTCCGTTACTAGATTTTCCCGACAATAAACATTCAATATGGAGATACAAACGTGATCCTCCAAACTCTACCGCCGAAAACGCTTTCCCGTTCGGCAGCTTTCTGCGCATAACACATTTCTACCAGTATTCCAAGAATTAAGTCCAGGTACCAGGAAACTATCCGCTTGAGTAATAACCAAGGGCAATAAGAAATACGTACTTAGTTCGTGTTCCGGAAAATTGCCGATACCCAGAGAGACACTTGGGTTCGTTCTCATAATACCTACTTCGGAAATGGCATCTCTTAACAGCGATGCTTATTCATACACAAATCACGTACGGTTGGGATAACAAATCATAATAAGAAGTCTCACGTACAAAAATTTAGGTGGGAAATTTTTGAAAAACCAACGGAACTTGTGACAACAAAAGTAAATCTTGCATGAGCACCGAGTAGCCTCCTCATTCCACCCCTAAACACGATTCCCAATACTTCACCTTTTCGAAAGCAAGGAGAAAAAGGGGTTTATATCTCGTACTCCAAAAAATGAGGAAAATCAAAGCAAAAAGAGATGTCGAAGTCACGCCACCAGACAACTGGATCAAAAAAGAGTCGTGGTCCAATGAAAGGCCTCGGTATTCTGCCAATTCCACTCGCAACAAAGCCACTCTAAGTGGGGAGGCATTTGGAAATCTAAGCATCGGCGTCCTTGGGCGATTATGCTAGCATGAAGAACACAGACGGCAACGTCACATGATTAACACTTATGGCACGAACTGAGGAGAATACCATAAAAATGAAGACAAAGAACCTACCTACGTGACCAGGTCTCTGGGTGGGAGTAGAACGGCTGTAATTCTAAAGAAGTCTCTTTTTTTCCTTGCGATGGCAGAAGGAAAATGACCGCTTACAAGTCCGCCGTAGACAATAGTGCCCGCGCCCAATGTTTCAAGGCGCACATCGGAGCACTCATTCCTTCCGAAACCACAAGTCTTGCGGAAGCGTCACCACATGATTCGACTTTGAGGAAAACACAGGATTTGTGACTTTTAGCCACGAAATAAACAAGTCGTCCACAACTGCTGAATTTAGCAGTGGAAAAAAGATGATCACCGCAACATGGTTCATTTAAATGGCATTGAACCACTTCCGAAAACCAGTTGGAAAAATTCCTGCGTACATACCTTAATTACCCGAAGAAAAAGACAGAATAACGATTGTGAAATACGTACAGTGCGCGCAGCTCATTTTTAAGAGAACTTCCTTTTACTTCATCAGCTTTCCTTACTTTATGAACGTTCATAACTGCGGGAAATATAGTCAGGACACAAAAGTATTTAATCGATATGCATTAAGTCAAAATGTGCCTTCCTGTATTGCATAAATAATAATTCATTACATTTCTTTTCTAAATTAATAATTGGAGCAATATTTTGACATAAAGGTATTCATTATATATTACACTTTTATGGGCTGCATAACAAAAGTATACGAGTATGTCGATGAGACCGTGATAAGTATTCGTACTTCGTTTTATGTGCTCTTGAATCAATTTCTGGGATAGGTTCCCGAGCATTTACAAATGGAAAGAACGCCACGTCATTTTCTGCATGAGAAAACTACATATCTATTCTCATGAAAATCACTCTAATAACAACTTTTCTTTGACTTCTTCTTTGCAAAATATATTTTATAAAATACAGGCTTCAACATTGCAAATGTGTTTAAAGTAACTATTACCAGGATTAAAGAAAGATAAGGATGTCCTATTTTGAAAAACATAAACGCACATTAAAATTTTTGAAACCATGAGAAGTAGACTTGGCTCAAGATTCTAACCAAAATTCTCAGTGAAATTCGCGGATTTTTTTTTATATCAAGAAGCACAAGATTCCAAGAAAAACCTTAAGCCCTCCACACCCACTGGTAGATTTATTCACCACCTACAGACACATTACACTTCCTGGAGGAGTTGGAGCGAGATACTTTTTAAAAGTTTACTACAATCTTCTCTCGTTAACCTGCAACTTATCCGACCGCAGAACTTGGCTTTATCAAAGACCAGTTCCAACGGCGATTCCATTAGAAGTTAAAGTTTTAATTTTAAATTAATCTTAAGACAAAATTAAAAAAAAAAGTTGCACCGCAGCGGTTGAATACGGTTCAAATTTCAGAAAAAGTGGAAAAGTTTTCCAATTTGGGAAGCAAAATCATTGAAGATGAAAGAAGAAGAAATAAGATTAGTAGAATAGCTCGGAAAAAGAAAGCACTATACCACAATAAAAATCTTACTAATACCCAGCAACAAAACACTTGGAGCGATAGTAAGGCAGCTATGTTAAGCTATATTTAGACAGCTATATTATTTAAACGTAAATGGATCATTCTTCCCTATGGTGATGCGATTTGGGCAAATACTGCAAAAGTAAAAAGAGTAGCAGTAGTAGCCCTATGGGAGGTGACCGACAGCAGGGGTCACTTGTGCCAATAAGGATTGATGGGAATGGAAAAAAGGTAGAGAGAAACCCTGGCGTCGGCATTTTTTTGAGAAAGGCGTCCTGAACGAAAGGCTCCAAGGGGCCCTCAGCGTCCCATTCGACGGACGACGTACCCACTTAAAGTGCTCCCCACAAAGCACCTCCAGTGGGGATCGGAATAAAATTGAAAAAGATCTGCCTAAGTTAGGATTCGAACTCAGGCCCTATGGGTTGGAGGAAGCCAGTATATATCACCCACCACACCATTCCGATCCCCGGAAGAAAAAAGGATGTTGTAAGCACACCGAGGTATTTGTATTACTTCATGGGGGGGGGAGGACATCTGCAGTCATTTGCGCCATTTAAAATTGGTAGATCATTTTTTAGGGGTAGGATGACCAGGGAATTGAGGAAGGGCGGAGAGAAACCTGGCGTCGGTATTAGCCCATTCTTAAAGTTTGGCAACAAGGGGTCCACAGTTTAACGATCCATCTGACGGACGGTGTACCTGTACTCAATTTAAGTGCTCTCCACAAAGCACCCCAAATAATGATCGGGATACCACTTAATTCCCGCATTACATAGTTACGAATTGTGACGATCAATTGGACGAATTGTACACCAGAGATGTTTCAATAAGAGTGGGCGGAAAATAACGTCTAATGAAATATTTTAAAAGAAGAAGAAATTAGGTTAACTGGGCATATTTGGGGACAAATGGTCACTTTGAAGACAGCCAAGTAGGAAAAATTGAATGGGGAAAAATTGAATGTGGAAAAAGTAACAGATGATGACGATTTCGAATGAGCTACGTGAACAAGCAATGACTGACATCACAAAGTGGAAATTGGTGGGCATGAAGAGATTGGGCAAGAAAAGATTTGAATAAAGTGCAGTTCGTATAGCGGATCCAGCATTTTCTTTATTAGCAGAATATTGTCAGGTCTTAGTTAAAGAAAAATAATGTAACTTTCGATCGCTCCGACTATGTAGTTTTATTGTACGCTTTTTCCGTTAATAGGAATGGGATATGTTCTTTAAGATATCCCAGATATTTAGATAATGAAGCACTGGCTCATTCATCCGTCACCGTGATTTTCTTTGCAGCGATTAATTCAGAATTCCTATCTTCACTGAAAGCAAAGAGAATATCAGCACACAACGATTTCTGTTCGCGTCATTTCCCACCTAATAATTAGGCGTTGGCCGACGTATGATACGAAAAATTGGTCTTTGAGTTAGCACGGGACTTTTGGTGGCATCCAAATTCTTTTTTTCAGAAGTAATTGCAACTGACACTAAAGTTGCTAGTAGGAAAAGAATTAATCGGCGTCAAAAATTCCACTGTCCGCTTTGCATAGATATCCAAATTCAAATTCATTTTCCTTTGTTGTGAAACAAAAATACTAACAAATATTAGACGCAAAATAAGCATTTGCGTAAAGACAAGGTGGAAGTAACGCCTTTCATTCATATTTCATCTTAAGTTTCCTTAGATATTAGGGCTCAAAAAATGCCTATGCATGAGAAACGCATTTGATTTCATTATTTGAGCAGCCTTGAGAAAATAATACTGTACTGCTTTATTTGGGCATACACGCGTGAAACAAGAACTCAGGCGCGCAGCGAATTTCAAAAATATAGTGTATAGTGTAATTAAAAAAAAATATGCAATACCAACCAAGAAATAAAGAAACACGATCAGTTACACACGAGAATCTCTCTCTCTCTCTGAAAATGTCTTTCCTCACATTAAAAGCTAAATTAAAATATGTAAACAACTGCTGCATAAGCAGCGAATTGTTTAATGTGTAAAAATTGGAAGAATTATTTTTGATACTAAATGCGATTCAGTAATTGTATTGCGTTTTGAAGTTCTGTGGAAAACGTCTTCAAAATATGGAAATGTATATTCGAATATTATTATGAAATATTAACGTAGGAAAATCGAATGCTTTTTATTTTCTTTGCTTTTTATAGGTTATCATGCTTTTATTACCTACAACTTTCTGCCATGCCTCGGCACATATTTAGCACGGGTGCTTCTTAGACTACAGTAGCAAATAGCCAATTAGTTGCCATATTTTCCTAGAACCCAGAACCTAATGACTAGATCAGGCGAGGAACTTTTCTTATTCTACCTTACATGAGCGAAACAAAATAACAGTTAAATAATGAAACACATAAAAATATGACGAAATACATTTAATTATTTTATGATAGACAAGGCTAAATATATTATTTTGCCTTGACTTTAGACTATTGTATTCCCATTAGCTAGTTACGACTTTTAAGGCAACCGTTAAGGCAGCGTACGGCCGTTCCTCAGATCAGCACTTATCCAGAAGGTAAAGGATAAGGAACCATTCTTCAACGGTATATGGCAGCTACTAAGAAATACCCACTCATATAATTTTAGACCCTATTCATTTAAAGTAAGTAATCGAGGGTACAAAAATTATTTCAAATTCTCGGCAATATCTCGTTTTTCCGCGAGAAAATTTTCAAGTAAGTACAATTCTGTTTTCTCAGGCATCAAGGAATTTTTCCCAAGTGAAAATCAATTGAAATATTAAACAATAAAAATTCTAGAAGATATATTTTCAAAATATTTATACAAATGTGGTGTAAAAATAACGACTAAGTCCTTACAAAAAAGGAAGGGATAGAACTACTCTTACTTTACTCAAAACTTATTTATACAACCAACTAAGCACAAATTTAATATTTTAGATCCATAGGCTTGACTGCTTGGCACATTATATTTGATAAAAAGGAATACGCATAATTTTTAGGTATATATTTTTATGGAGGCGATTTTACAAAATGACTACAACCAATGGGACTACATATATATTATTTCGCCGTTATTCTTATTACTTTCTTCTATGGAAATATGATAATCTGATCTTTTCTGCAGACGACTACGGTAATAAGGAAATTGCAAATTACTTCGCTCTTTGATTTCAAGAAATACGCATCATTCACAATGCTCCTCCCTTCCGGGTTACTGGAACTCATTCCATGCTTTTATCTGAAACTTGATTCTGCATGCAACGAAGAATCATCAAAAAAAAAACTGCCAAAATGTGCAATTTGAGCTTCGATTGGTTCCACGTCGGGTAACGGATAACCGAAGAGAAATTAGGACTCATCCCCCAGTGTACCCTGTGGCCCTAAATTTCAATCCGCTAGTCGGCCCCATTTGGAGGAAAAGGTTCTCCCCCATGGCGCTGCCTCGACGGATATCCGTGGGCGTTTCCCAAGGAGAAGACACCCGGGGAAGTGCTCATGCTTTCATTTATATGTGCCCCATTCAAGGAAAAAAATTACGACGGGAAATACGGTGGAATCAGGACGTACTTTCTGCCTTTTCCTTCAAGAAACTCCTCCCTGGCACTCTTCGATGTTTTCCAACACCGCCGCGAACCGCTGCTGAGCCGTGCCGAGCTCCCCTTAACTAGCCTGCCATCTGCCGAGCGAAACTCGCAGCAATTCCCAAAAGCTCCGCCGCACGGCTGTCGTCATCGATAGGGCGAGACTCGCGATTTTTCTCACACGGGAGAACATTCGCAAATGGGACGAAGATTTGGGAGCGGAGACGTATGGGAATCTATTTCGACCGGATTTTGGACGAAGAAATCGCGTGTGAACCGCAAATATTTCCAACTTTTTTGTTCCGAGAAATTCACTGTTATAAAAACAAGCGAAAACAATGGTATTTCTAGCCTTTTTAGCCACATGTGCGAGCCATTGAAATTGACGATTAATTAATACCACACTCGTAATTATGCGTCAGATACTACTGAAATACAACCATGTATAATTTCACAGTAATTTTATTACATACCACCGGTTTCGTAGCGAGATGAGATCATTAGGTAAAGAAAAAAATATTTGTAATAATTTTTTTGTTAACATATCCATATTTGTATCACGCAGCGATTTGATTCATTGCGCAGATGGTAAGGAAGCTGCTTAAAATCTAATTGGGAAAAGAAAATTGTAGATATATACGTCTCTTACTGACCAGAAAGAAAATAAGAGCATTGGGTTAGCTGGATTCTCGGTGCATAAAAATTGTCGTGAAACCGAGCCTCGCCAATTGCCGCTTTCTCGATGACTCACGGTAGTTAGCCGGGGTATTAAAATGAATTTCAAGTGATGACAGACGGCGAATCCTCCGAGGTAGGCGTCAGCGGAGGATAAATTCCCTCGGCGACGGAACCCGGGATGTTTTTTTTTCTCCTCATCCCCCCCGTGACGCGTGCTTGGCGTGTCACTTCTCTTGAGACTTCTTTCACCGGCTCTAACAACCATTTGCGACATTAAGTGCCACTCAGAGAAATCTCTTACCGCCTTTCTCCGAGAAAAATTATTAAACTGAGGAGAGACATTTACGATCCCTCTGGGAGCACCGTTAAGCCTTAGCATCTGTCGCTCTCCAGTTTGAATGATTTCTTCACACAGGTCGCATAAATTTTGATGAACCATTTTAACTTTGGATTTAACTTATAACACACCTAACGAACTACGCTAAAATAATCGATCATATTTTTCAGCGGCGGCAAACATATCTGAGAGATTCAATTGAAACAGGTTATACGGCAAAAACTAAATCAATTTTTTGTCTTATCGACGACCATTCTTTGGCATGGATTTTCCAAATACTAGCGTTCAGCCGTTAGAAAAATAACTGCAGTATATCTATTGAAGAAATAATAAACTTTGGCCCCGAATGAAAAAGAATACCTATTATTGCTGGTACGGTCTCCTTTACGGTAATTCGAAGTAAACGACTTTAACATCGGCTAAGTCGATCCGGAATATTTGTGCTATTTTTTGGCCTTAAACTCCCAAGAAAAAAAATCGAATGAAGGGTAATGATTGTGCTTATTTTCTGCCAAAGGGCTATGTTTCAATAAAGTTAACGATCCTTGCGATCACGAACAAGAAATAAGCCATGAAAGAAGAGTGGCAATGGTGAGGGGGCTGGGCCGGGGGGGGGGGGGTTCTTTCTGGAAGGGAATGAGGAGAGGAAGCCATAGCAGAAGAATAGGACTGCATTTTCTGTGAGGTGGTGGCTTCTCGAACCCAGGAACGAGACTCCGGGAAGAACGTAATTACTACAAGGCGAGGTCGCAAGGTGTCGGCACAACGCGTGGCGCGGAACGGGGAGATCATGAGCATAGATTACCAGATTATAGAGAAGAAAAAAGAACGGTCCGAATAAAAAAAAGAAAATCAGGTTGATGGCAACTAATACGCCTGAGCTAATAAAATCAACAAACCCAGGAAACAACGATATAAGGCAAAGGAAAAATAACTGTACTGAACGTAAATATAATATTACGCCAATCATGGATTTTGGGGCGAAAATAACCCCAAAACAAAGAGCACCATAAAAAAAGTCGAAATTGCGAGATCTCTGTACAATTTTGAGCACAAACTTTAACCAATGTAAAAACTCCAATAATCAAGGAGAAATAATAAATAATTCTGACAATGTCAGTCACGTGTCTACTCGTTTTCCGTGCGTGCAGCATATTGGCAAAACATTTTTAGAAAAAACTTTTCAAATGTTTTCATGAAGCGAGGATTTCATTGTTGGCTGTGCGCAAAGTGAAAGTGGCTTTGACTTCATATTTGCATTTTCATTTTACCAACTGCGATATTATATAAATATATATATATATATATATATATATATATATATATATATATATATATATATATATATATATATATATATGCGGGTAGCGGTGGTCTAGTGGGTAGAGCGTTGGACTACTGACCGAAGGGTCCCAGGTTCGATTCCCGGGCAAGGCACTTTGGACACCTGCAGCTCCACCCAAGCTAGTTGATTTTTCGGGTACCAGATCTTCCTGGGAAACCATAACCGGCACAGGGAAAGGAACTGGCCCCCCTACCCTGATGTGTGAATATTCACACGCCGTCGGGCTTGGTACATGAGTGAGCTCTACCATCACCTACTAAACCGACCTTCGGGTTGATTACTGTGTTTATGGTTTATATATATATATATCCTGTGTTCGCCTTTTATGTGTTTTCCTATCCCCTTTCCTTATACCTATTTCTGTTTGAATTTATATATATATATATATATATATATATATATATATATATATATATATATATATATATATTTATATATATTATAAATCAACAATTCAAATCTGCAATGAATATTGATGTCAAAAAGTGCTCATTTTTATAATTTATATGATAAAATCGATCCATCTGATTACGAATGTGGGTTAATTTATAATGATGTTCTGAACCAATACCACTAACAACTAAAGGAGTGTTTTTCCGCTACTTAATTTAACTTGCTTCCGTACCGATTATTTTTCATGTAAGAACTTAAGTTTTCCCGACGTGCGATTGCGTTGAATTGTTCGCAGGTTTGTCACCGGGTAAGGGTTTCTGCTGTCGACGTTTCGACGGCTAACTTCGTGGTCACCTTCGAGGCGTATTTACTATTTTCCAACTCAAACTTTTGAATATGACTGGACGCAATGATCAAATAAAACAAGAAATTTGAAACCAATTTCAGTTAGGATAAACACGTTCATCAACAAAGCTGTTGACTTCTTCGGACAGGTAATAGAGAAAATTAATAATTTACGGACTCGTGTACAGGATTTCATGGTGCGCAGTAGAACCAAGTAGAAGGAAATAGGTTAAACATATTTTTGCCGTTTAATTACTGGAACAAATTTTTAAAATGTACACAATAACTAAAGGGAAAGAGGAAAGTTGGAGAAAGGGATATAACGGCAGATGGCGAAGGATTAGACGCGACTCTGGAGGGAAAAATGCAGTTTGCACCATTGCTTTCCCGCAAAAAGAAATGCGGTGACGAGACACCTCCGTTGGGAGTTCAAGGGTCGACGGTTCCTGGCAGGAGGTACCACACCTGCGTCGAATAATATCAAATTTCATCTGTTTCTCCTGTCTGGTCGAAAAGGAGGAACCTTCCACTACAATGAAGAATTCTCCTCTTTAAAAATGCCTCGTTGCAAGTAAGCTTTTATTCACCAGCTTTCAATAGTGCTTTTTTGAAATCATATTTTCTTTCAACTTTTGCCATTAGCCATTCGCGTTATTTCAAGTTTCCTTACGATATTGAACTTTTTGACCTGCTTTCAACTTCTCATGATATGGTCTCCAGAGAGCGGGAAGACTCGCAGTGAACTTTGCTAGCATTAATTACAGGTGAATATAAAAACTCATCTAGAGTAATGAGATTTCAAGGTCAATTGGATGTTGTTCGAGGAAGACAGAAATTTAAAGACAGACATTTAAAGACAGACATTTTTAGAGGAAGGATAGACTGAATTCGTGATTGAATATTTCAAGCTATGAAAGCTCTCTGACAAGCTTTCTAAATCCCCTACCTTTGTCTCAATACTTACCTGTGTACACGCTCTTTAGAAAAATTAACCCTCCATGTTCAAAGATTTGTACCAATTTTTCGGATAAACCACAGCACATTTGTTACATGATTGAACATAAAATGGACCTGAAAGGTTTTACTTCCGAAAAAATGAAACAAAAATGCAAGCAAACAAGCATAACAAAAATCAGGGTGAATGTCGCAATCAAATACTCAAGCTAAGAGTTTCAAAACGACAATTATGTCTTAGCAAAGGGTTTGATTACCGTCATGGCAACGTCCCGCGTATTTCCGAGAAATCTTATAGGAGGATCATGAGGAGATAACAGGGCAGCAACTACGGGGAGGGTGCGGGAAAGGCAGACGAGACACGTTGCGCTGCGGTAAGAGGCTATAAAATGGCAAAATACTTTTGGTTGTACTGAATACTTACTTATGATAATTCCCACAACACGTCAACGGGTACAATTAGTACGGGGGGACATGGACCATGGGAGAGGAGGGGCCGGGATTCATGTTTGTCCCAGATGACACAAACCTATTTGCGGCGCAGGAAGAAGATATCATTGCCCAGAACTAACTATTAGGTGGCGAAACAAGGCGACTCGCTAGCATCCCGACTGAGCACAGAGATCTTTCAGAGAAACGGGAAGGTGAGTTGACGAACGAGCCGTGGGGATGACGCCGCCGCCTCCCTCGGGGCGACGAACCGACCGAGGAGGCGGGGGGCTGGAGGGGAGGAGTTGGGGAGGGAGAGGACAAGGTGGGGAAGGAGAACCGTTGTTAAAGGGTCGGGCCACTGCTGTAAGCGACGGGAGTGATGATTTTTTTCTATCTTTTCTCATTAGAGCGATATCAGCCATCCGCTAGCCGCGCGGAGGAGGAACGAATGGCCTAAAAAAATTATCCACGTAGGAAAGCGACGTCTGTAAAATCCTACACTCTAAAGAGTCAGCATTGGAAGGATAATCGTTGCGTGGGCGTTGGTGGGTATTTATGTTTTCTCGAAGAACTCAACCGCTGAAATTTCCGCAGATTTAAAAGAGTTTCTGGATGCGACGCTTTCCTTGGAAAACTCCACTTGACGTCATTTACTTGCTCATGCCATGAATGAAACTGTATTGTTTCATGGATTACTAAATAAAACAAACGTACGAAGTTAAAAAAAATCATATCACAACGAAACCAACATTGAGCTATTTTTTTTAAATATCTGGTATTAACTTCGCTATGATTGAATTATGCCGTGAAAATTGTCATTTTCCATTTGGAAATAAGCTAAATCAATTCTTTTGACATTTGAAACATAACTAATCCATCATTTTTACGCCCATCATTTCATCAACATGCGTGCGTAACGCTTGTTATGCACCGTCATAGTGAATACGTAAAAGACACTGACAACATAGGACATACATACTTACAAAAAACTAGGACTTCATTATGGAATACGGAGTCTAAAATAGGAAATGTAAACTACAAACATTAATTTCTTGGACACATACCAACTACAAAACAAGGGACCACTAGCATTATCCAGGAAAAATTCGGTTCGTCTTGAAAGCGACGGGAATTTCACTACCTTGCTGAGTCAATTGGTCGAGCAATTTTGGCTCCACAGCAATTAAAAGGTTAGCTCACTTGTGTCATCTGCCGTTAGGCATAATTTACAGTTGAGGAGATGGACACTCGGTGAACTGAAAACTTGGGCCAGAGAAAAATACTGAAAGAAAACGACAATGCGCTTAAGTTGACAACAGAAGACGAATGTTTTTTCCGTTTTCGTTCTTGAATTAGGGTTGAATGAATATAAAATATAAACATGACTCATTACAATTTTTCTTCCATTATTCCACTAAAAGGGCGTTTAAAATACTAGCATACCGATTTTTTTTAACATCCACCAATTGATATAAATATCTCTTTGGGAATAGTAAGGGTTGCCGACTTCAGGTAAGATCCACGCAAAGTTAGCCACAAAAAATATTTAAATTAATTTAAGTATTGAAAGGTTCCGAAAAAAATGAACTTGCAATAACCCCATCAGTTGGTCTCTACTTGAGTAAACTGCAAATACAATATCGAAATCAGCGGTGAGAATATTGATGATATCCTACAATAATAGTGGAGAGGAATGCTGATGAGAAATACGATAATATGAAATTTCTCTCTTAACTCAATTTTCACATTTGTCCCAACCATCACCATAGACTCAACGAACGACCAATTCACTATTACATAACATGCAACGTCCTCTCGCGTTAATTTGAAATTAAATTCAATTACCGGAACTTGGAAATATTAATTCATTTAGCCATCATTCGTATCAATGTTAATTATTAGATTGCAATCGCCGGTGACGATAACGTAGTGGAATATCTCAATATGGTTAATGTTAATTTAGTATACATTTTTTTCAGAAATAATCCTCATCCAAACTATTAAAAAAAACCATACCTTTTGCAAGAATTTTCGATGACGCTGAAATGCCATCGCAAACGAGTCCTGAATGAATTCGTGCTACCTACCAGCAAAACGTGCATGCTAAAGTTTTGTGTAGATTCCAATACTTAAAAAACAGACTGAATCAGTTCACATATCAATTTCTTTGCTTGCGTCTCGAATTCACATTACACCCTCGTATTTTGACCGTGTACCTTGCCGCCACGAGAGACTTAAAATTTATGTCACCGGTAGAGGATAACACATTTTTTTTAGATACTGCACCATCATATCGGCAACTCGAAGAGACGTGGGTATTCACAAAATGGCGCAAATGTTTGACAAATTGTGGGAGAGAGAGAAGAAAGTGCTAACCGCATTGACACCATACACATTCCGAGGGCACAAGATGTAAGAAATATGCGTCAGGAATGTCAGACAACGACGTCAGCGGGAGGAGGGCGGGGAAGAAAAAAGGATTAAGGCTACGGGGAGATTGTCATCAGCGTGGGTGTGATGGTGGCAACAGAGAACAGTGTCGCATTGGAACTGTTCGAGTCCCCAGGCACCCGATTTGGAACTGAAAAACCAGAGACGGCGGTGCCGAAAGAAGAAAGAAAGAGATATGATGATTCGAAATAGGGCAGATTGGATTTCCTTGGATCGACTGCTATGCGCGGAATTTAATTTGCAAGTTTGGGATGTTCTATTTTCAATGTCCACGGAAAAATAATGGACGTGCCGGTAACAAAAAGAGGGTATTGATAACGTAGCAACGATAGCATGATGTCCTATAAGAATATGAGTGACGGAGGGCAATTATTACAAATACGTCCTCTAATCATTAAAGCCTTCGGGTTGATGACACTCCAGTATGTATGCGACAACATGAAACGCGGCGTCGCCTGCTTACTTTGCGAAGTCAGCACTGCCACATTCGCAATACACATATTAAGGCTATCAATGGTGAACATTGATCCTCGAGCTCAAATTCGAGCATCGCATATAGCTCTAATTTGAACGTGATGTCAGGCCAAATCATTCGGAGAACGAGTGGGTGTCGAGCGGAGTCGTGGGATGGGAGGACACTGAAGCGCTCCTCTTCGCCTCCCGCCCACCTACTCCCCGCCGCACTAAATCCCTCCCCCGTCTCGAGTCCATTCAAAAAAAGAGGTAAAGGGATTATCACGTCAAAACTACAGTCCAGAAGAGGGAAAGACTTTCTCCCGATTCCCAAGTGACACCTGGCGATTACTACGGCGATCGCTTAAATTGGTCGTGGGAGGGGAGGAGGGGGGGGGGGAGAGCGAGAAGCAACCGATAAGAGAGAGCAAGAGGGAGGGCGGGCGTTCATTGGCTGAGTCGAGCTGGCACGAAGATCCGAGGCTCAAGCACTACCGGGGGAGGGGGGCCGCTTCTATTCGGGGGGGGGGGGGGGCGACCCGCGAAATACCCCCCGCAGACTAAGGCTGCGGTCACATTGGCGGGGTACTCCGGTATAAAAATTACGGGGCGGCCTACATCGAAGGAATCCCCACAAAATAACAGCGATACTTCCATTCGCGAGCTACCAAGAGGAACAAAAAAAGATCAAATTCAGCCCATTCGACTGGCGAAGCAATTTTTCACAAGAGGGATACAAAAACTGGTTGAGAACGTGGGAAAAAAACTTGGGGACGGAGAAAAATTGGTGAGAAATCCGCCTTTTTCTAAAATTCTACGTCGGGCATAACGTAATATACTTTGTGATAAAAAAATGCTGATTCGGTACTCACAGTACGGAACTTCTTTGTTCTGAGGGATCGAATGAAAAAGATTCTTCCCTTCAAATTAAACGATGCGCCTTGTGAAAAAAAAGTTTTATTGTCATTCTACTTAAACGTAAGAAAAATTATTTTCACTTACTTCAATTATTAACAAATCAAGCACACCAATTTGTTTGAACTGAAAGCACCTTTCAATTAACTGAGTAAACGTCGCCACCACATTGTCCAATTTTTTCAGCATAATTTCTTCTCAGGCTCGGTGAATGTATTTAGTATTTCTACTTCGAACGAACCAAAAACCAATAGACTACTCAATACATTCCACTTACACAGCAACCCCTAGAAAAAGGCGTTTTCAGTAAACTGATACCCCAACTTATCGAGAGATGCTTCAAATTTTCATAAATAAATGCCATGACTGAGACGGTAACTTGAATCATAAATATTGGAACGGAATGTGTTGTAATTAAACTTGACCATGCTGAGACCTCACCACCACAACAGCCAAATGACGGAGCGTAATGGCTATTTCCATCCTCGCGCACAAGTTTCAAGGATCGGTCGGGGTAAATAATTTCCTCGTAGTAAGCTTGGAAATAAACATGCGGATTATAACACCAAGACCATTAGGAGGCGTGTGTAAGAAAATACTTCTTCTGTTGCCATTTTCTTCTGCCGTGTTTCTCAATGCAAATTTCCCCCCTCTTCCCAACATTAAACCCTATGAATTCCTGAAATTCATCAAAAGTAACATCACAAAGGAAATAGATACCATTCCCAAACTTAGCTCCTTCGTGATTAAGTGATTAACAGTCAGACACGTGAATCGTGGAGTTCGTCAGCCACTGACTACATGTATCGTGCTCACATTCCAAAGTTCGGATTCGGATTTTAACAAACTTCCGATGCAAATGACTAGCCTCACAAGAGTGTAGATTTCCTTCCACGCGGAATTGCATGCGAGAGTTAATTAAATAAGTAGCTACTAGAAGCAGCGGTGAGGATGCGTAGTTTAGAGAGAGAGAAACTGGCGCCCATGGCCAGTATCGATTTCCTCATGAGCTGCGGTGTTACACCGTTGATACGACCTTAAGAACTCCATCCTCTTTTTGACCTCAACATCACGATGGTGGAGACGATTACAATCAGCTTATTTCTTCAGGGCCGAGCAAAACCTTCAGGAGCGATGGCCAAATCGACTTTACCGATGACGTCACAAATACATATGACGACATTCCGCGGAGGGCATTGAGCATTCCGGAGGGACACCAGTGACATTCGTTTGTCTCGACGCCCAAAAATACGCGCCGGATACGGAACGCGGGGGCTGGGTTAATAATAAAATTAACTAGACCGCTGATTCACGGGACGGGATGGCTTCTACACGGCAAAATAAACGAGATTCTCGTTCTTCTAGGAAGGAGATTGCTTCCAAAAGCATTAGAAATTGCAACCCCCCCCCCCCCCAACCTCCACGATCGCAGAACAACTTGAAATTAAGTCATTACCACATATACTTTAACCAAGCAGTCATGAGCACAAACACGATAATGTAAATGAAAATCATTCCTCGCAAGCCTAAGTGACGAACACGCTACACGGTAGCAAGAAAATCGGCGGAAAATGTCTCTACAAAGTCACGTAAATAAAATACGAGCACTGGAATGTGATTCCACCCATCAGCCACAAGTTAAATAACCATTCATCAGCCATATTTTTTTACGCGATCAAACTGCTACCGCTGAGGGAGAATTTGTTTGAAGATTCATGTAAATGTCACAATCTGAATTTGACTATAGGTACCTAACATGGCGGTATCAATGAATTTAGGGCATATCTTTCACTGGAAATATTACTGACTCCACTAGGAACGATTCCAATCGCGTTAAAACTCGCTACTCAAAACCGTGATTCGTCCGAAAGCCCCCCAAGGCTTGTTAAGTCAGAATACCACAGACTAAATTAGCTTATGTGGCGTCCAACTCAAAACTTATCCGAAATAAACCATAACCAACCCAGGGACATGAAACAAGATCTTAAGAGAGGACGAGATTTGAAGCGAGAGGAAAAAGTATTGAAGAGAACACGCGATGATAATTATATTGTCCGTCACGGAGTTAACAGAAAGACGGGAATGAAATCCTATCCACTAGAACGGAATTGTCACGACTGCCCCACACCAACAAAAAAACACCTCTCCTTATTCACATGCTCAAAGAGAGCTCACGTGACAAAGGCATTGAGGAGTCCCTATTGATACAGCGTCATAACGGGCATTGCCCGCTTTTTAAATTCCGCATTCCCGACTAGAACACACGTCCTTCTTTCTACCTGGAGGTTAGAATGCTACAATGACTTGAAGCGAAACAACCGTAACCCGTCGTGGCAAGGAGTTCCATTGCAATAACCCTTCCTGAAGGGAAAGACGAATCGGTAGGGGAAGAAAAGGAGGGAACGAAGAAGACGGGTTGGGAGTAGGGAAAAAAGTGGTGAGGAAGATCCCTCCATTCGGATCTTCCTCCATTTTGGGTAACTCCACGTGGGGTGTAATGGAGGGGATGGGAGGCGAGGGAGGGCGGAGAGGAGAGGGTGGTTGAGACGCTTAAACGGGGAGGGAGAGACCACAAGAAGATGATGATGGGCGGTTTGGAGGGGGACAGCGGGCGGTGGGGACGTTGCATAGGTTTTTCCGAGGATGCGGAGTCACGGACGCCACCATTCCGACGAGGGTTGGGAGACCAGAGGGAGGTTGGGGGGAGAGAGATCCCGTGGGCGACAATGAACGGCTGGCGGCTGCGACGAGTCACGGGCGACGTGTGGGGAGTTGGGAAGGAAAGGAGGGAGGGCGATGGGTCGTGGGCGCGAAGAACTTGGGGAGCTCCAAAACCGGCAGGCGGAAGATTGAGGCGTCGTTGAGTGCAGGAGAGGCTGTGAAATGGCTATAGGGAGGAGATATGGATGAGGGGAGTATGGGAGGAGTGGTGACGGTGAGATCAGGTAGGGGCGCTGAGGGGATGGGAACGGTGCTTGCCACCTCATCCACCCTCGACTAATGGAGCATTTTGCGGACTATTAGGGAAGGAGTGAAAGAGCCCCGGCCACAATGGACCGGGTAGGCTAGACGGATCAACTTTCCCATGTCGCGGAAGCGACGAAGAATGCACGTTCCTTTGGAGTCCCGTGACCCCTTTCTATTTTTAAAAAAGATACGGGGGGAAACCTTCACCCGCTTTGGGTCGGGAATCAATTCGAAGCTGCTTATCAATCGATAGGAGTTACCACGCCTAAGTTGAGGTTTCAGTAATATCCAATAAAGTCGTACCCTAGGCGAGAGAGAGGACTTAAAACGAGTATCTACCATACTTGTAGATATTGATCCATCCACTATTTTTTTCACGAACGCTTAACTATTTCGTGATTTTATTCCTTCCCAACAGCGAGCTCTCAGCTAAATCCTCAGTCACTGTATTCACATTTCCGTTTTCACAAAACATTGAGGGCGTTTTGATAATAATAATTATTTTTTTGGGGAAGTATCTAAATTTTGAGGAAATTAATTATTTAAAAAATGAAAAATCAAATGTAACCTTACATTTACAATTCGTCAGCTAAACTAATCTTCCGCAGTTATATGGAGATTATACAATAGTAATACACCCGTTAGGATATCCCATTTCTGATTCGGTCTAAAAAATATCATAAGGATATCCTTTCAATGCGTACGTTTAACGCATTCCGCTAAAACCGGCCAGTTCCATGCCTCGAGGAGCAACGTCAAGCCATCTCTTGAGCGAAATCTAAACTTAAACGCTTACACACAGCTGCCATTGCTGGTGAACACGCAAATGTAGAGACTTGGGGGAAGGGGCATTCACAGAGCTCCGACCGATTCACGCGATAATTTAGTAACTGGAATTTCCACCCTCCTTAAGAACTAAATACAACGCTCATTTCCCGGATGACACTAAATTAGCTGCTGCATCCTGACACCCTCATAAACGTCTTCACTTGATTCTCTTGCTATTCCGAGAGCAACAACAATCCTACTTGCTAACAATCAAGGCCTGTCGAAGGAACTTTCGAGGCATTTTTTCTTCCATGTCACACACAATACCGGTCTCGGAAAGCTGCGCGGCCCAATGGTGGCCGTGATAGGTCTCCTTTAACTTACTACGGTTTCCTTTTGGGCGACCGCACTCGTCAGGGATATGCAGGGGTAAATTTTCAGACCCCAGAAGTCGGCCCCTACTTAGCTAAAATAAATTTAAATTATACCATCGCGTACGCCCCAAGAAAACAAGGATACGTGTAAAATAACCGATAAAATATTTGGTTCAATGATAGCCAAATGAAATTCACCAAGCTGGACGTTTCGAAAAAGTTTAGAAACAAACGAGACAGCATTAAAAAGCAGAGTCCTCGGATAATAAATCTGGGCGCCTTAGAAGCAACAGCCCCTCAAGTATTAAACCTTTATATTAGCTGCGTCTGAAATCTAGATATGGTTTTAAATGGCATCACCAGAGGCACTGCACGTGACATCCCGAGAGAATGAAAACACAAGAGCTTTAAAGACGCGAGTCAATGCGGCCGGTCACCCCTGGTTAGGGGGAATCTCGGCGAGATGCGGCCACCTCCGCTCCTTTGTCCAGATCCTCTCGCTGCTCTCCCATTATACTGTCTCCCTTTCACTCTTTCACGAGCGCCCTCCACCAACCGCCTCCTCCAGCCCCCCTCCACTCATCTTGCCATCCCCCTCAATTAAATGAACAACGCGACGGAACAAGCTGTGTGGTAACTGATGACGGCAAACCCCAGACGTCTTCCCCTACACTTGCTCGCGATTAAAAACTCGGCCCCACGATAAAATAACCACAGAGGACTCTGGACACGGACACTGGGCAGGCAGATAAAATGGAAATTCATCATTATCATTCTCGGTTCGTCCACACGGGCTATTTCCACACAAAGGGAATAAATTTCACGCTAGTCTTAATTCGTAGCAGTATTTTGTCAAATCGAATTCGTGTAAGTCTTTGAGCTGAAACTGAGTAAGATCCTTAAACAGGATCAAGTTGCCAATCCAAGAGAGAACAAGTAGAAAAAAATATACGACGCTGGGCGAAATTCTAATCGTAAGATAGAGCGATTCACGGATAAATAAAAAACACGGCAATCTATACCAATTATGCCCTATTAAGATACAAACTGAGAATGCCTAGGAATTACAGACAATACTGACGCCGAGGTCTCTCCTCAACTTCCGTGGTATCCACGACAACGCCAGTCGACGAAAGTTTGACGTAACAGCACCCTTCTCTCTTAAGGAAAATTTAGGACCAAAGTATATGAAAATCCTGGATAAAAATCCGTTACCAGGAAAATATGCTCGGTTGAATCGGCAGACCTCTGGGTTTTGCATGATCGGGCAGTCAGGGATATCGCAAAGAAAAAATACAATTCACAGCGTGCAAGCGCAGGGTGAGAGAAGAGAATAACGGAAGAAGTCCTCCATTCGAGCGAGACACTATTCGACCTTGACGCGGCCCAAGAGGTTTGCAATTACTTCGAGGCGACCTGTATGCAGGATTATGGGATCGCTAAATGCGATAATTTTCTATCTAAAAATACAGCTACTCCCAAAAGGCACGAATTCACCAAAACCCTACGTCAGGGATATATTGATCACAAGACGAACGCTAGAGGCATGAATCGAAAGACTTAAGCCAAGGTCAGAAAGGTGTCGAATGTCGGATGCTTTGCGATAAAATTGCTGGAAGAAAATTCTCACAAAAATATTTCCTGAGCATAAATATTCGCAAAATATTACCAACACCAGCAATACCAAGGACGACTAAATTGATGAATATTTATCCTAATTCAATACAATCAATAAACATTATTCACTACAATATGCAACAGACATAAACTGGTGTCGGATACCAACCCCGCATTGAAACAAATAATATATTGCTATATACGCGTTTCTGAAAATAAATGCATGAAATACTGACCACACGTAATAAAATGTAGCAACGATCCACACGGGTCACTTTGGCATATCGGTTTAGCTTTTTCCTCGAAATACGGGTAGACGATTTATTGTAAAAGGGCCAAAGTAAAGCTCGAATTGAGAGCAGTAATTTTCATGCTTAAATCCAAGTGCTTCTATTGAATCTAATGTGCCATGACAAAAAATATATCTCTTTGAAATTACTACTATGAGATGCTATCATCATAACACCCCCAAATCGCCAATGAACTGTCGGAGAACGCATGATAACACAATTTGATGATACGGCCGTATGTATCACGGCACGACAGAAACATTAGCATGATTGGATGGTCAAGGTCATCCTTTGATGCTTGAAAATTATGAATCAAAGGGAAGTGAACTACAGCGCGAACCATGCGGGGCGTGCCTCTAATTTTCGAGGCCTAACTGGCGCTCCTTCACGCGTGCTAACCCCCGGGCGTAGGTATGCAAATGAGGACCATTTCACACACCACGAACTGCACCGCAGGATTGCTCTCAGACGTAGAACTCTCGCCATTTGCATAAACTCAATGTGAGCTCACTGACGAGCGTATGGCAACGCGTTTTTCACCGATACTCTCTTTCTCCTCTTTCCAATGCGAAGGCAATAAGAGGAGAAGAAACTTCAAGTGATTCAAAATAACACACATTAATAGGCTATCTCAGAGTTAACAATGTAGAAAACATAAGAATGTAAAATCCATGCAGAAAGTAGTTCAACCAAAGATTAGGATTCGTAAAAAAGGGATGCAAACTTTTAAATAGATATACGGCAAAGAACACGATCGTATCCAATTGATTATCAACTGGGACCCGTTTTCTTACCACAACGTCAGCGGAGTAAAACACGTCAAACAAGCATTGTGTTACTAAAAAAACACTGATTATATGCTATTCAATTGTTCTCAACACTTCCCCAGACTCGTTGTCGCGCCCAAGCTGCATCGCATGCTAAAATAATTCACTTTCAAGGTTTCGTGAAGAATCGATACGAGCGAGGGTGGGAGGAGGTCGATACGTGAAAGCGTGCCAGGTCATGGAACTTCCTTTCCTCAGAAGAACATGATTTACGGCAAGAGGTCAGTCGGGATTACGTCAAAAATCACCATTACCACATACCAACGTGAATTCTCGGCGAATGGCAGAACTCCTTTAGGTCACCAATCACACCGAAACGCCATCGCCCTTCAGTGCGGAAAATTGAGAAACGGAAGAATTTTCGTAGGAGTCCGAAGAAAGACGCCCCATCTACAAGGGTCTCTCTCTTTGTCTTCCTCCTTCATTCTCTACCTTTCAAAAGGGATGTGTTGAATGAGTGAACGAGAGAGAGAAAAAGTTTTCGCGAAGCCTCGGGTTAGAGGGACAGCGGGAGGACCGAACGGAAGGCGCTTCGGTCGCCCGACACAGAACTGACGCGGCCGTGACCGCATTCGTGAAAAGTCAGGAGGACATGCAAGGCCGCCGCCGGGACACTCGCGGGGTAACGCAATTACGGGCGCACTCCGACACCCAGAGGGAATTTAGGGGAGGGGAGTGTGGTTCATGCCCCGGCGGGCGAGAGGAAAAAAACGAGGGCGAGGTGGTGACGAAAGGATTGGATGTCGAGGGGAGAGCGGAGAAGGGGAGGCGAATCAACGCATCGCGAATGACACATGGGAACTAGTGGGGGGGGGATGTGGGGATGCTGCCGGGGAGAGAGAGTAGGGCGGAGACGGGCGGGAGGGAGAGGGACTTGTGCGCGAGGGTGATTTCGCGAGGTGGTGGCGATCGAGTTCAAGCGACCGGGATAACGCGGGCCGCGAACGGCGGCGCTATGTCGACAACCGCACACACTAATCGATTACCTGCACGGGGTGGCAGCAGCAGCTCGTCGAGCGACGTCGAGTCACGGACCCGCTCGCAGCAACTCCGCATGGCCGTCCATGTCGGACGAGTGAAGACGGGGAGTGACGTCGGAGGCGTGGGAGAGGGGGTGGCGAAGTATCGAAAGAGAGCGGGCGGTGTGTGGGGGGGGGGGGGATCACAGCACGAAGGGAGCCCTTACAGATATGGAGGAAGGGCGGCGACGACGGGGGATGGGGGCGGGAGAAATGTTTGGGGCTGAAGAGAGGGTGTGGGCGAGCGGGGGAGGACGGAAAGGGTCGGGTCGGAAGGAGAGCGGAGGGGTGGAAGAGAAGGGGAGACCGGCGCCCCAGACGCGACTCCCCTTCGCCCCCTTGTTGCCGCCGACCCCTCCGGCCGGCCTCCTCACCACGCCCCTCTTTCGAGTGCTCCCCTCCCCCTATGGAGAGCGCTCTCTCTCTCTCAAACAAAATTCAGAAACAAAAAGAACACCGAACCACGCGCAAATGGACGGCGACGGACTATCCAAGAAGCACGCGCGCGAGGTGTTGCGTGCTACACTCTTCGATATCCACGGGCGGATGGAACACCGATCTCGCAGGCGGGGACACGGGGGCTAACTTCCTTCCCGGACGGGAGATAGGGACGGGGAGGTCTCTGGGACACGAGACCACGGGGACGGGGAAAAAAGGAGTTTGGGAGAGAAATAGGAGAATGAGAATTCCCGAAAGGTTTGCGGATGGGCGGAAGGGAAAGGAGGGATGAAGGAGAGAAGCACAGATATTTGCGTGTGTACCGCTCTTAGGCGCGATGGAAATTGGTGGAAAAGGAGAAAAACGGGGAGTGCGGAAAAATTGACGCGGGTGCTGAGGTGGTGGGCGGGTAGGTTCGTTCCTTTTCGGGTGGGGGTGGGAACCCGGGTGGCGGCGTTGAAGGACCCGAGGGCGGCGGGAGCCGAAGTGCGACTGCGATGGGGAAACGTCAATACGAAAAGCTTTTCGCCCTCGCCTTCACAAACAACCAACCACCTGCCCACCTGCGCGAACGTCAAAGAACTGGAGGTGCCGCCGGCGCCTTCGGAGGCGGTTGCCGAGGCAGAGGGGGCAGCGAGACAATTGGCGCGATGGGATCCGAAATCTCGAGGGTTCAGCGCGGGATGAATATAGAAGCTGGGGACCTGTGCGAGAAATTTTAACCATGAAACGTTGGAGGCTAGTGGCCCTCCGCGTCGCGGCGGAACCACATGGTGTTCGCCGTCAGATCGTCCAACTCGTCAGGGATATACGCGTGCCCGGCGCGTGTGAGATCGGTATCACGGTTCGTGAAGTTCGTGTCGTGCGTATGACAGAATCGAAGACGTCGTAAGAATCGATACTGCAAGAGCAGTCCATTTATGGATGATTTTCGCCTACTTTTCCTAGCCAAAAGTTCGACTTTACTCATTAGGCAACAATCGAATGTTGGGGAGGAGTTTAAACGTGATACGGGGGCTAATGGTGTCATATGGCGAGCTAATTTACATCTATATTCAAACGCCGTGCCTCACAAGGAAATTCCCAGAATTTTCACGACAAACACAATGGCATGAATTAATCCCGAACACAAGGTCTTATGAAAACCAATAAGGAACTGTACTACTGACGATGATGAATAAAATTAGAAAAATTCATTATTCGTGGTAAGAGGGAAATCATGACTCTAAATTAGAGGGACTTGTAAAATTATGAACAAATCTAGCATGAAAGATGAGAAGAGTCAGAAAAGACCCAAATGACGAGTAGCTTAGTGCATAGCATGTGGTGCTCTCAATCAGCGGGCTACTCAGACTATTAGTTCCACAGAACAGCCACACTGCAGAAGCAGGATGCACCATACACAGCTGCATATTACCAAGATTTAAGACAATTTTGTACGCTATGATTACAGAATCTTCTGATCAAGGATTTATTTTGTACACTTTCGTCCCTAAATTCACAATTAAATTATTTTATGGAACTGACATGACATTTTCAGTACCGAAGACATGCTTGAGTCCAACATTTTCAAATACAAGTATCGAACGAATTTTCATGAGTATAACAATTCTTATCAGGGGTAAGATCGAATTGATGCGGCGACAAAGTTGTGTTACTTCGCAAGGGTCTCAACTGGAAATTTGGCATTACGTAAACCGGAGTGATTTTCTACCAGTTGCCCCAAATAAGTCTCCGCTGAAGGTCTTTTAGTCTGCTTCATCGTATTAGGAAAAAGTCTAAAGAAGCGCAAATGCAGACAAATACAGAGTGAAGAGAGCCGAAGTACAATAAATAAAAATCTAAAAGAGGTCCGGCATTAATTTTTAAAATAAACGAGACCCACAAAATACATGGACAACTCGCCCTCGCGTCCCTTTTTCTTATCAACTCACGGTAGGGAAGCTTGTACCTTGATCAATATCGCAAATATGGGATTCAGAATATGTAGTCAAAACCAGCAACCAAACCAAGGAGTTTGGATCGTGACTGCACGAGGCAATATGTCACCTTAGCCCATATATTAATGACAAGTGTTGAAAATTAATACGTCAAACATTCACGAATAGTTAATAAAGATATGAAAAGAAGATACCATTTTTTAAACACTTTAAAACTTATTTTGCACTAATTCTAAAGTAGCTATCTCTAAACTACTGCAATTTAATTTGTTTTTCCCAAATAATAAATAATATCATTTAAACAAAGGCGGACAGGCACTGTAATGCTAAAACTATTGCCACTCGTTAAACTATGCATATTATATCAATGTATCCTGAGAACAACATGTATTGAGACACCATTCATCCATCAATCTTCTGGTGGTAGTCCGCTAATGCCATAAGAGCACTTATCAAATATTGGGTTTTGGATTTCCATTTGTATAAAATCTAACACGGAATGTTCCAATAATAACACCATCACTTGATATAATTCACTTAAGACTACACATTCAGAAAATGTTAATAAAATGGCAAACGTTTGACATCTTGATTAAACCTCCATAAAGCGAAGTGCCAATTATCAAAGAGTATCAAAAATTATTTTAATCATCAAAAAGTTTCCTTGCCTATCTGTTCACCACAAAATTCTTTCTATCACCATGATTTCGTGCTAAATAACAAATAGTCATTCAAACGTATCAACTGTTTTAACACCTAATCCAATTTTCAAAATAGAAAATTCCAGCTGCCTAAAATCTAGCAATCGGTAATGAAATATAAGTTCATAGTTTTTCTCGAAGACATTTCTTAATCAATAAATGAATCGCACCTATTGTCAATTATTAGTCAACAGTATTCATCATAAATACTATAATCATAAACTGTTCTGCTTTCTGGCAGGTCCCCAGCGTCCTTCATGATCTTTCCTCGGCAGTCATCTCTTTCAAACTTCTGAACCTCTCTCGCCTCGCCAACCTAAATACTACGAGAACCTAAGGTGTCTGCTTGCATATACTGAACTGTAGTACCCATTTTAGATGATATTTCCCAACAATTAAGAAAGATGGTGACATGTTTGGCGGGCCAGAACAACACTTTTCCAGTGGATGTGTCTGGCAAGGTTTGATGCCCAGTCGAATACGAACACTGCCTGCCTTGAGACATGCACTCACATTAAAGTATGCACGGGAGCAACAATTCCCTCGCCTTGCAAATTCGTTAAACGCGTACATTAACTCTCTTGGACATATCTTGCAGTTTTCCAACACGACGAGGAATGCACGCATTCATGTTAGAATGGCATTTGTACCCGTGATTTTTATATGATCTCAAGGCTTAGTGCATTACCTGTATATAATTCAAACTGACAGAAAAATTAATTTAATAGGCCTAAATATTCTAGGTAGAAAACTTAACTTTTAAAACACGGGGTTTTTACGAATTGGATCAAAGGCATGCGAAATTTATTCAGCCCAACTACAACATTCTTCACTACTAGCGTTGCTTATAAGTACTTTCCTGTCTTTACTTTCTAAATACCTTTACATTTTTGTTTCCATAGACGAAGTAGCGTTTTAACCATTATTTCATTTCGCCGTCAGTAAACATCGAGGGATAATTATTTTTTTTTTAGAACTAGATCAAACAATGGCCCGCTAAATGCGGGTATAAGATTTACTACAAAAAAAAACAAGAGTTCAACCACCCCAAATGTAAATGAATCAACAACTGCATACGGCGATATGTAATTAAACGTGACCATCTGGCCAAACTTGAAAGAGCATTTAAATTAAACAAATCGCTATGACAAAACATCTTCTTCACACATCGTCTATTTTAATTTGTCCAAAAAATCTTTAATAGATAGCTGGTTTATCCATGTTTCAATTGATTTGTCACTATGGAAATTCTCGGCAGGCTAAAACCATCACATTCCACCGTACAGATAAAAAAAGTGACTGTTTTCGTTAATTCATTGAAAATTTTGCAAATGAATTCCGATGGTGCGTTCTCACTCGCTAGTGTTTTGACTTTTGGAAAACACAAAACTCTCTCTAAAAACAATGTGCACCCATCGACGTACCAAAGCGTGTCTGATAAAATCGAAGAGTGAAAAGCATTATGCTAAATAAATTTCCAATGGAGAAATAAAAAAATAATAGTCTGCTTCCGAATTTCACTGAAATTCTTTGAGTGCATATAATGATAAACTATAGAGGTCACTATACAAGTAAAGAATAAAAATCTGAGAGATGCGATGACTTTTTCTTAAAAAACAACTGCAGGATATATATATATTTTAAATAGCCTTTAGAAAATGAATTCCGGTTCACAGAACTTCGTGATCAAAACGTGCGATCATGAAAAGTACGTGACGTATACGCTCAAAAAAAGCAAAGAAATATGATCCAAGCATGCCATTTCGATTTATCTTCAATTTAGAAAAGCACCTCATCTTAGGTTCGCTCCAGCCATTAAATTCCGGAATCAAGGGCTGCTGGTGCAACTCAACCAGAACAAAGAAAGCTAATTAGATTATTTCAGGCCAATTTCTTTCAGACTGCACACCAAATCAAGAATAAATCGCACCCTTGTTTATCGAGGTCATATGTCATTGCTGGCATGCCACCAAATCCTGCTCAATCTTGAAAGTTGATTGCTCAAGGAGCTGCAATGAGAATCTTAAAACGAATTATCAATACGAAAATTCTTTAACGAGAAAGGCTTTCCTCGCTATCTTTTACCAACTAACGCGGCCTTTATATTCGTATTTGGCAATTACAAAACGATGGGACGGCGAGACTTAAGTATAAAATTGACCAAAATGATATTTCCTGTGTTTAATGGACACTTGTTTAGCGTAGAAAAATAAGTAGTAGCTCACGTAATGTACCCCAAATTTAGATTGGTTTTCAATTAAAATGCATGGAAAATACTAATATATATTTCAGAAGATAATTATTAAAGCTCTCCAAACCGAAAACATCAATCGATTCACTTCAAATCGCATGGTTCAAAGGAATAATTCGTATGAAACATAATTCAGTTCTGAATGAAGTTCAACACAACACTTTTGTAACCATACAACCAGTTTCACTCTTGAAGAACCCTTGAGTTCGAAAATCAAAGTTTCAGCATCGGAATATTATTATAACTGTTAGCTTTTGCTACAAAGGGTCCAACGGTTTATGTTGCATAAAAATGTTTTCCAATTGACACTCACGTAGAGAACAGAATGCAATAGAGAAAAGCCATCAACTCCAGCAAATGAACTACGGATTTTTAAATGTAAATTTAGTACCCTGACCATTTCAACGACCCAATTCTCCATTATCTAACGAATAACACTTTAACGATAGTGGCAACGGGATAGGGGAATCCGAATAAAACGGCACGGCGCATTATCTCCGTCTAATCGATATCCTGTGGCAAGCTGGAGTCTCCTTCCCGCGGCAAAGGATCATCCACGAGAGACATCGAGACATCTCGTGAAGACGAGAGGGATGGTGAAAGGGCGGAGTCACGAGGCTGGCTGCCGAGCAAGCAAAAAGGATGCTGAAAGAAGCGGGGGCGGATTATACCGTAGATAAGGGGGAAGATGCACGAAAAAAGTATATACCTCGAATGAGAGATGGAGAGAAGATAAAAGAGAAGATGAATAACTCCTGTCAATTGCCGAACTCGATAGACCGTGGCTGCTGATGGAAATGGATGGTAGAGGCAAAGTACCAATGGAATGTTAGGGGGGCGGGGAACGATCACGTATCGTGCACTGAAAAGGTGCATTCAAACGGGAGCGAAAGCGTGCTGATGGATTCCCATTACATTCTTTAAAGAGCTTTCCGGAACGGCATCCAGAGGTCCAATCAGCACAAACTGTTAAAACGAACAAAAACAATGATCATTGCCCTCCTGTATTTGTTATCTAAACCGGAGACAAAAGCAAATGATAATGACTAAGATTTAATGGCGCAACAAACCATATATATTTAACGTAAACTATTTCACAATAGTAACACATCTGTTGAATTCCACATATTCCGCATATTACGAAATGTAATTAATTTAAGAGCAGCGACTGTTGCAGTGTGCAAATTAATACCACTTCCAACAGAGTTGAATGAGGCTACATATTTTAACAAAATAATGTACATAGCAGAAAAATGTGCGAAATGTATAATAACGAACGGAAAATAATCCACCTCCACTATACCGCAAATAAAGAAAATAAAAATACTGTTCCTTCCCGTAGGCAAAAATGTATTTCATCACCACTTGTAAAGATTAAAATGAAGGTCCACGCTTTCACGCTTTATTCAACAATTTCGTCATGCATTCTAGGTGGCAACCGACGAGAAATCTTAGAATAAAATTTGAAATGCTTAACGAAATCTTTGGCTTTCTCCCTAATCATTATCCACCTTAACAGAGTTCAAGAATTTTTTGATGAGTTGGCGATCCATTCCGAAAATTACACACTTAACGATATGGTAAGCGGTAAATAGCACACTTAGTTAATAAAAAAGTACACTTTTAAAGCATTAACAGAAGAGCTTTTACCACGATTTCCAATTATCAATGAGAAAGAATTACGCTTACGTTTTACAGAAAACGAAGATGGGCAAACACCTCTGACGGACGATAGGTTGTACATAATTTCATAACCTTCCATTTTAAAACTTCAGGTCTGTAGCCCAGTTTCCGGGTCTATAAACGGACCCCCGACCCTCTCAAGCATTTCACTCCACAACCAACTGCGTGAAACTAATAATCAAAACGAAAACTTATTGCGATATCTGGGAGGGAGGCTCGGATATTCACTTCATTTTGTCTGGGATGATACAACGAAACGAGACTTCATGGCAGCCTCAGGAAGAAGTAGGGCTGATAACGGAGTCGGCGGGAGGAAGACCGATGAAGAATGGACGCACGGAAGGAGTGAGTAATGAAACAGTGAGATAACACCGGTGAAAGAGATTGGGGAGCGAACACTGTGTGAGCGAGTGGAAAGGAAGTGGGAGGGCGGGGTTCTCTGTAGGGTTATTCGCCGTCCGGGTGCGATGGAATCAATCGCGCTACTTACCGATAAGCACGGGAGAAAATGGGCTAAACGGGATGAATCCGGATGAGAATAAAAATCCATATTCGCTCGTGAAACAAACCTTAACGGCAGCAACGTCGATACCTGAACGAAGGCCGACGGCTGCACGGATGAACTTTGGAATGAAAGCGGACCCTAAGTCTGGGCAATTCGTTACAAAGGATGAGGCGACGTGAATAAGCACAGCACGGGAAGAATCTCCTTACTCGGGTTTGGAGTGAGACTTAACAGTGAGCGGGATTAACATGGTCTTAAATGTAATAAGACACTGTCTTCCGATCCCAGTGCAACTGAAAATACGGGAGTATTTTATTATCCTCATCAATCGAAGCTGAAAGAACCTTAGCTACGAGGTTACTCGAAAGGAAATGATGTAACGAAGAGAGGCCATAAGCTTTCCAAGGAGTTTTTTCTACCTGGAGAAAAAAATGTTTCATTGCCGAACATATACAACAATCAGAGTGTACAATTTATAACAAATAATCTGCTGAATATTTACCTTCAATCGGTAGTAATACTATGTACTTATCTGGGAGACGTGGATATTATCTATGTACTATTTTCTTAATGGCGGGGTCGCTTGGTGAGTGATGACAGAGAATAATTCAGATATGTTTAGCCACAAGAGAGAACAACAAACTGAATGAATAAATGTTATCAAAATGTACCTGATTGAGAAATTTCAATCGATTTTTCCTAACATAAATTGAAATTTCTCACCTTCAACGAAAAACGAAAATCTAAGTAAAAAAAGCATGACTTGTATTACTATTGGTGTGAAGATATTAATGCTATTTACAGCATTATTAAGAATTGAACTATAAGTAAAAGTGAGATAATACCTTTCAATACTAAGAGTTTACATACACGTATTGTAAAAACATCCAAAGTTACAACAAATATACTACTTTGGGACATGATGTTGTTCCAAAGGTAATTCAACAAATCCTAATTTCTAATAAAATCAATAATTCAATACCTCTTTACATCAAATGTGTAGCGGATTTAATGAAAAAACGGTGACATAATTATTTATAGAAAGCACTGCAAACCGTGAAAATCAATAGTTTAGCAAACCAATGGAAGCAATATATTAAATGATACTAAAACATCGAAAATTCGACAGGGAATTTGGAGTAAAAATTCAAAGCAGTGAACATTTTAACACATAGAAAAAATTAATCACAAGCCAGCAGCGATCCTAGGCGATGAATTTTCAGACAATTTAACATGGGCAATGAAACATATGAAAACCTTATCAAAAAGTTTATGTATGCGACACAGCATGCAGAAGCCCATAGTACTTTGATTTTAATGCACTGAAGCCAACTGATAAATATTTTTAATATAATAGGGATGCAAATCAAGCGCTCATAGATTTCTCCACAGTAAAATAAATGCGTGAAAAGACATAATAACAATGCTGCAGAGGTTTAGGGACAAGGGGAGCCGTACACCTGAGGGAAAGAACGGAATGGCATTAAAACCGGTCAGAGGGCGGATAAGTTGGCAATCACGCATATGCAAACCATTGGTGTGCCCGAAAAACGCTCTGGCTTGATTCTGCCTCGCGGGGCAGTAGGCTGGAAATTTTCGCGTCGAAATGCTCCGAACGAACACCTGGAGCCTTCGGGTACTTTGAAAAACAAATCAGAGAAACGGGAACGCCGGATTAAGTCCTCGCGTCAAGATATGCCATTCCGATACGAAAACGATAACAAAAATGATCCGATACATTACTAACGAAACATATGAACCTAAGATAGCGACCAGGTGTTTAGATATGTATCACTGATAGCAACAGAAGACCAAGTAAAAGCACAGTTGTGATGCTATTTTTGCCTCATATTTTAATTCTATACTCAAGAAATGTATTCGTAAAACATCTCGTTATTATAAGCTTTGACTTGCATGCGTCTTGAGATGACTTACATGCTGAGGAAAAAATAATAGAATTATGGAATACGCTATGGATAAAAGTGCAGGTTGATTTGGAGTGCAATTGATTTAATTTTATGATGGGACGTTAGTCAGTCATTTAATCAGCCAAGATATCAGCTTGAGATAGTCGAGTGCATTCCTGGAAGAATTTAAGAGGCAGAGGGTAAATACGTGCAAATTGAAATAAAATAAACACGATTATCAAGGAAAAGGATGACCTCGTTAAACAACAGAGTAAAAGGACATAAAACAGGATAGAAAATTCTCTCAAGTCCGCATTTTAGATAAAATGGTCATAACAGTTATAATGTTAGGAGGAGGACTGTGATGGCATGAGAAGTAATCACAAGAAAGGAACTGATGAAATAAACTTTTAAATAAATAATTTAAGCAAAGATTAGTGAAGGCTTAGATGTGGATTACAGTACTGCATTGTTCTAAACAGGTCTACGAGGAAAGAAGATGGACGCATTGGAAGCTTTAAAGACGTGATTTGGAGAAGGAAAAGAAAACGGACAGAAATTAATAAAAATGGAAAACCCTGGAAGCGGGGAAGTTATAAAGGCTATAATAGAAGTGAGTTTGCTAAGAAAACGAAGGAACAGAAGATTCGACTAGGAAGGCATTCAGGTAGGCAGAAAGTGTAAATACCTGAAAAATGACATAGCAATTTCATAGACAATTACGCTTTGCAGTTGCACCTAAGTCCTGCTCTTTATAAGATAATGGTATTGTGAAAAATATTTTCATAGTTTTTGCAAATGTATCTTCGATCAGTCGACTATCAATAACGATCAACTTGATATTCAAATAAGGCGAACTCTAACACAAACAACCTTAGAAAATGGCAATCGAAATTCACTAAAATATTCGACAAAATTAATTTAAAATTAAATTTCACTCCAGTAAATACCGGCATAATGCAAAACTTAATAAGTTTAGTGATCCTTGGCTTTTCTCCAATGACGTGAACCTGAACAACTCTTCAAGAAATCACCATAAAATGTGAAATTCAAGCTCGCGAAATCATATACGTATACGGCGATTTGAATAAAATGTAGAAAAATACCGACATAATAAATGAATTGGGGATGCATCGTTTAATGAGCAGCATTTAAGCAATGCTTTCCCACTTATGCCTGAGATATGATGGGATCAATGAACTCATTAAGTCAAACGCAGTGACTCATTCGTAACTGAACTCCCCTCGTGATTCTAAATCCTTCCTCCGTGCATATACACACTGGAACAAGAATAACACTCACCGGCGAATATTGCTTCTATTTATGGGAAATGAGAATAAAATGAGTCAAATTCATGAGGTAATTTCTGCAGGCCAACTCATTTCCAGCATAAATATTTTCAGGAATCAAAAATAATATGGAAACCCGACTAATATTTTTTACTAAACATACGGCGAGTGACTAGACTATTGTGTACAAAATAAATTATGAAAATTATGATTTTCAGGATTTGGAAGTTATACGCCAGGAGCAATGAGTCAAAAATGTCGTTTGTAAACCATTAGGTCATGGACTCCAAACCCTCTCCGGCAAAACAATTCAACTATACGGACCCTAAATTATTCACAGACCACTCGTTACTTATTCAAATTAAGTAAGCATTCCATAAAATGGGAACGATACATATGCCCTAATTACTCAATGAATATAGCGGACGCCTTCGATTTTCTATAATTACTGTTGGGAAAATTAGCAAGTAGCAAGGGTTTTAGGGAACTCCTGTTAAAAATTTAGAAAATTTAAGCTGAGAACCATATGCATGAATTTGAACTACACATAGACCGGCTAATAGGAGATGCAGCCTTAAGCTAGCGAAGAGCGTTAAATTTTTCAAGAGCATTCCAAAGATGTGACATACGCCACATCAGTGTTAACAAATCCACAGAACCCTTTACGAGGCGTGACTCTTGATATTCTCCTTCCAAAGACACACAAAAATGCGACCGCTGACATACCACAGACACCAAACAGTGTGCAACACGAACAACAATAACGTGAGCCTTAAAAAAGAACAACCTTTAGCGAAGGAGAGAAAGTCATAAAATCATTTGATTCAAACTGTTCAGTAAAAAAATTATTTCGACAGCACAATATTCTATATGTGCATAACGTACGCACTTAATATCTAAAAATTACACCATTTAAATGCATAATCCCAAAAAGAGTGTAGTTTAATAAAATGCACCCCTTTCTCAGGTTACATACTAGAGTGAACAGGTTGACGTTAAAATAAATGGGGATTCACGTTAATATACCGTTCAATTTGGAGTTACACCTACACAATACCCTGAGAGCCACTGCTGAGGTATATGACAAGAGATGATAGGGCACACGATTTGGTGTATATAATATGGTGGAAAGGGAATGGAATAACAAGATATATTTGTTAATAATTCTCTCTCTCTCTAACTGCTCAGCCGTCAATAGCGCGAGAACAAAACTATACGTACCTATTATCTATAGGTCCGGTAATAGGCGTAACTCCCTAACTTTTTCGAGAACTAATTACGGGAGCAATAGAATGACATTTCAAGTAACACTAGATGCATACACACCAAGCCTCGTAAAGCTGAATTTTCACTTGTAAAATTGTTCAAACTGTATCTTTTTTAGCCAATGGATTTGAGAAAGACTAAAGAGATAGCAGATAACCACTCGTTCCGTTTGGAAGCCAACGAAAACAGCTTCCAAAAAGCTGAATGAAGCTCGGCGGGGAAATCAGTTTCGAGTTCATAGTTTGAAATATTTTTAAAAAACGCCACAAGTGCAAAGGGCATTTGGATTGATTTACCGTAGCCTCATCAATCCTGGAAAGAATCCGAGTAAAATCAGTTCACGCTAACGAGCACGAAAAAGCGCCTGAATTGCCTAGCATACTATATTGCCTATTTCGATTGACTATTTTCCACGAAGTACATAGAAATTTACATCGTTTTAAAAGAAAACTAAACGTAAAATATTCATTAACGATCAAGCAGGGTAAAACTGACTTCACCAAAACAACGAAATGGTCGATTATTCATGGACTGAATGCAGTGCTACCATTTAGCGCTACCGAATTTCCTCATGAAATTAGAGATAATAGGTTCAAAATATAAATACTTGTTTATTACCAAATCATAATTAGGAATATCAAATTAACAACTTAACAATCCTTAGAGTAAATTACTATGCTCGACAAGTGGACACTTTCCCATCCATACGTATTTATACCACTGCGTACCTAGAGACTGACACACACCAACGTGCGTAATGTGCACAGCCGCAATGGTACCGGAGGAAAATATTAAGACAGTATAATAATGTCGTTCTTAATTTGTCATCATCAGATGCAGAAGATCCTTCAATTGATCGGAATTTAATTATTCGGTCAATATGATACTTTAATATTCAAAATTTCGATAAAAAGAATGGAAACGTCTCCAAATTGTCAGATTAAGTGAAAATCCGCCACGATGTGCATGAGTAGGAATGGATGAAAATGGTTTTCACTCATCTCAATTAAAATTTTAACAGGGGAAAGTATAGATTATTTTTTAGTTCACGTTCTAATTCAGCCTAGACATTGATAAAAATAAAATTTCCTCACTCCGTTAGCTTAGTATACTCGGTTATTAAAGGAAATCAGACTGGAAGAATGATTATGCTGCGGTAAGAAAATCAGAAAAACATTTTATACTAATTATTTCGTAGTTTTTCTTCACTAGTAGGGCCCATTATAGGCATTTCCCCATAAGGAGACTGGCATTAAGTTACATCCTCACATTTGACTACGTGGATAAACATAATTCTGCCAACATTTGAATTTTTTGCACTCCTAGTTCTCCATATGCTGGATATGTATTTACACATGGGAAATCCAAAACCTAACCGCTAGCTGTGAGATGAAGCACACTAAAACTGTGATTTTGGGAGGCACCAAGACCACGGATTATTTTACGAAATTTCACCAGAGTAGATTATTTTCAGTTTTTCCCGGAAAAATATCACGAGAATCGGTAAGATGTACATGTGCATCATTTCCTATGAATCCGCACAAGGGCATTTTGACAGGTGGTATCTCGGCACTGTAAGTAACGCGAATTAATAAAACAATTACGTGAACGCGGGTGAACGTGAAGTATTTGTAATTGAGGAACGGTATACGGATCCATCGTTTTTGAGCACAAATATCACTTAATGAGCACTTAAATCAGTGTGCCTTCTGTTTCCTCCTTCTACGGTCCACATCCATTCGTTCACCTCCTCTAAAGTCTGTCATTCGCAAACGTTTCCTTTTTCCAAATGTGCCTCCACGTCTTAAAACCCTAGTCTTCTGGGTCTACGTATTTTCCGTCCACCCACATCCCTAGCAATCAACTTGAAGATTCGTTTTTATAGGAGAGGGAAGTAGCGCATAGCCCTATGGCGTGTGAAAATCGCACATTAAGAACAGGGAGGACAGTACCTTTCCTTGTGCCATTGAGTTCCCTGCCTTTACTCTTTAATTTTGGCCTCTAATAACAACAGCCTTTGCGTTTGAAATTTTCTGAGCACGTGTTCTAGCCTAACGAGTATTCTTGGCTTGATGAAGCACACACTGAACATAAATGTTTATTCATGTGTGCTCCTTATTCTCTATGACCCATTTTCACTCTTTCCACAGATCTAGAAAGATTATTATCGCAATAATAACCAACATATTTAAAGTCTATGCTTGACGGTAATTTGCAACCGGTGGCTTAATTTAAGTTTTATAACTTCGTGTTTGTGATACAAAACGGCATCCTAATTAACAATATTTTTCTTGGGAAATAAACTTTTTCTGTAACCAATCGGTTTTCTTATTTCCCGTAGAATCGTATTCGTTATTTTAATTCAGTGCAAAGTTAAATGAAGTTACATCACTGTTTTTCAAATAATTGGTCTTCCACAGTCTCATTACAGATAAAATGTTTTCATTTTTAATTACATAAAAATAAATATTTTTCTAAGAAAAACGATTTCTTTACTCCTTTTGGGAAAGTGGACAACATTAGACGATTACGTTCGACGCATTTTGAGACAAAAATACAATTTTTTTACAAAAATCGTCCTATTCAGAGGGCAACACTAGCTTTCTTTGGCAAAGAAAGCGCTTCGAAAAGATTTTGCCTATTCATTAAGGCAGAACATAAATGAAGAAACACTGCGAATCTTCAAAAGAAGCCACTTAAGTTTTCTTGGATATGCTCCAAAAATTCCTTCCAAAAGTTGTCCTTCCCGTACGAAAATCCCACACCATAGATCACACATACATCAAACCAGTTTTATTGCCAACAATGACTTTCTGAAGGCAATGAACATTTTCAAAAGTCGTAAGCCTATGAACAAATCACATGAAAAAGGTTTCCGGGTGATATGAAGTAAAGGTCATACACATCAGTATCAACATAATTCCAAGAAAGCCTATTCTCGATGGTGAAAGCGCACGTAACTCATGTTGTACCTACTTCACATCCACAGCCTTTGGGAGATTTCGGATTCATCATACGGATTCAGCGAGTAAAGCTCATAATTAAAAACAGAATTAACGGACGATGGAAACCGCATTCAATTTCTCAAAATTAAGTGAAAGAATATAAAGACGTGGTAGTCTAAAGGACATGGCGTTCGGCTAGTGACCTAAGGACTCTGGTTCAAATACAGATGAATCTAAATATTCACAGCTTCCCAATGGTAATTTTTTGGGCCCAAATTTCAGTCAAATTGTAGTTATTGCAGGAACGAAAGGTGAATTTCAATCTCTGTTTGCCTAGAACGAAATGAGCTCTAACCTAACATTTCAAAACAATCACGTACTTTAACCAGCTCGACCCACACTTACATATTAAACCATTCCATGACATTAAATGAAAAAACATATGGTATGTGCTCCACTCAGGTTCCGAAAGCGTATGGTATTTCTTTTTTCGAATTTTTTCGCAGATTGTGTACAAAAAAGCCATGGAAACTCAATGCAAAGGTTTCCTTCACATTTATAAGCAAAAACTACAGCACTTGTTTGTATAAAAATGAAACCAAGGATACTGCGGTCGAAGAGATCATACTCCAAACCTTAAATAAAATAGCTATCACGCAGAATACAACACTCCTTGTATTGACCTACGCATATTTAGCTACAGTTTCTAAGTCAAGGAACCTTTATAATAGGAAAATTTTATTCAATTTTACATTTTATACAACTTTTTTATTTGCAACCCGAGAGCATTCTAAACTTACACGCTTTCAACAATTTGTTAAATTTATTTAGGGAGTGTGGAAAGATATAATAGACTAAAATAAGCGTTAAAATTAGAGGGGAAAAATTAGAGCAGGTGGAGCAGTTTGCACAGCTCGGCACTGTAGTGGACAAAGATGATCAAAGTAGTAGGGACAAGTAGTAAAAGAAGAATTGCATTAGGAAAAACAGCTTTCACGAGGAGGGGGGGAAATAGGAAGAGGGAGGATATGGGATTGTTAACAGAAATCCTAAGGAAGTAGGAAGTTGAATGCAGAGCATTTTGATTAGCGATCGGATGTTGGAAGACTTGAAAGAAGGGAAAAGGTTAGGCAATCGAGGAAGGGGGAGCAAAAGGATAGGCATGTTGGAAGTAGGACGAAGTATGCGGAATTGAAGAAGGGTTTATTGTAGAGTCGGATGCCGAGTTGTCTTTTGTTTCGAGTAGAAAATACATTTGTCGCTGTTCAATTTTTGTCCATCCAAAACCTACCGTAACGGTAGAATACTATTAATAATAAATAATCACGCTTAAGTTTTAGATGACTACTTTCTTACATTTTTCCAACACGACACTCGAGTTTTCAGTATTGACGGCCCTCGCTTCCTGACTTAGTCACGAAACCCGGCTATTGAGTTTACCACTTCACTTTAGACAATCTAGCTATGACAAATGTTCATCAAATGAATTTCAACCACGACATTTCGCGAAAACAGCAATAAGGGTACTTTCACTGATGCCAGCGACCGCTTCCACGCAACAATGGGACACCTCAATACCAAAACACTCCCCAGCTGGAGTGAAAACAATTCTTCGCGATCCATTCCGGGTGTGCAATTCCAGAAGAATTTAGACCATGAGATCTGACGGAATCGCGGCTAAAAAAATCGACAACAAATCATCGTCGTTTCCATTAACTCTTCGCAATGGAATTGGGAAGCATATATTAACTCCAGCAGAGTGAGGTGGATCGGCCGAAGACCGCCGAATGATACGGGTGTCCGTCCATCGGGACACTTCCATCTCATCCGAGGCAATTGGGGCAAGGCGAGGGGCCAAGCGTGCCAGTCTCATTCCTCCCGGCCGGCGCCGACCATCGGGGCGAGAAGAAAGACAAGGTTGCGTGGCAGGAGGAAGAGAGGAGGAGGAGAAGCTGAGGAAAAGAGTGGCAGCTGAGGAGCGCTCGGGCCGCAAGGGGGAAGGGAAGCATGGGGGAAGGGAAGCATGGGGGAAGGAGAGAACTCCCTTCGCCTACCGCCGGCTATTTCCGTCATCCTCGTGTTTGGATTCCCCCGTGCCTTCCGGATCCACGCGGCTTCTTGGCCCAGACCTCGACGGTAGACGACGACGTCCTCCCTCACCCTCGGGCCACCAGCGCATACCATCGTGAGCCGAAGATGCTCCACATGATAGAGAGACTGATATGATTTAACGGGAGTGGATGAACGACGCAGAGAGACTTCGGGCTTTTGAAAGGGACCAAAATAAACAAACACACACTGACGTATGTTCCGGGAATGAATGATACACATACCTTTACACTGGACGAAAAAAATCACATTTTTTTAAACTTCTACCACGAACCACGGATAAGTTCTGGAGAGACCTATGGCGATGAACTAGCGAGTATTTAAAAAGGATACTGCCACATGCCAAGAGTTAATTTAAGCAAGGCATCCCAACTCTATTCCAGGGTAAGGCATCGCATGGACTAAATAAACACAGGAACTAGTTACGGCAGCTTGAAAGCAACAGAAACATAGAAATTTTAATTCTTCAACAGTTAAAAAAAATTAAGTGGAATACGTAGGTTTTAGTATTTAAAAACAATTATCCCAATTTCATTAATCTTAATATGAATAATTTAACTAAAAAATTTCAAGACTAGCATCCATTATGCCCCGAGTAATACTAATTCAAGTTCCTATTTTTTATAAAAACGTTGTATTACTAACTCATGGATACCTGCCTACACCGACATCCGAATATATAAATTGGCAGTTATTCCTAGCAACTTGTCGCTAATCGAAACATCTTTACAGGTTATTTTTACGTACAAATCATAAGACAACAAACGACTGAAGGATCACAATATGAAGCTAGATGTGGAATGTAGAATTCGAACGTCTTCTCAGGATACGATTAGCAGCTGCCCACCCAACCGGCGACAACCATTTCTAAATAAACTAAAACACGAACACCTAACCTGTCAAGCACAAATTCACTGAGCAATAATTAGCTTATTACATTAACTTATGGACTTTGGATACTGGTAGACTTAAAGGGGTTGGAGAGAAGATAAAACAAAACTTCCTTATTACTCGTATCCGTCTTTTTCCCTCCACCTCCGTCAACAGTAATTTCACTTCCTGTCATCGAACAATTGTGGTTACATTAAAAGGGCGGGGTTAACAAAAGAAAACATGGATTAATTGAATTGTTTTGGGGTATCTAAAATATAGGGGAGTCGGTTCTATGCGAATGCCGACCTCGTTACCCAATCAGCGCCCCGAAATGACATCCTAATACGAGAATACCGAGTGAGAGATTTTCCTCGGGGCCGTGAGTTTGCTAGCATTTTGAGCAACGTGCTCGTCTGCAGATCGAAGATTCGAGTCCAGTCGCAGCCCAATACGAATTTGGTCGCAACTACTCTCCTGTCGATCGAAAACAATTACTACAATTGTGCACCTCTTACAACGAGAATCATTATTAAGCAGCCCAAATATGCTCAATAACGGGATCACTTCTTGAATGTAAAAAAAACGTAGAGCACGTTTTTATAAATGGTTTTGAATTTCCTGAACGCCTCAAGGCGCAACTGTTGTCACGGTTGGGGGTGTGGTCTTATATACGAGGACAAGGACACAATAACTTTCATCAATCAATGGCTTGTGCAGATCACATGAATCCGTCAAATTAGCAAAAAGTATGATGAAACCTGAATAAGAGTCGACTGAAAAACTTTGGCCCACAAATAAAATTCGTGCATAATATTATTAAAACAAATAAGCTCGGAGGCACAGACAACTACACTACACAACATGAAAAATTACATACCACGTTATACGAACCGAAAAGTTCACGCTTCTGTGACCTTTTCGGTTCGTATAACAGAGAGAAAAGATTTTCAATTAGCATCGCCAAAATTGGTGCTTCTGGAAGAACAATATTTTTTCGAAAGCTACCGACACAGCTATGTCAGAACTAGGCAAACTCTCTAATCATTGTTCTCTAGTTTTCGTTTCGATGCACTTCCTGGGACACGTGGGGTCGCCTTCACATGGAGAAATTCCGCACGGTAAATTTCTTTCAGCAACAAAGGCCATTATGGAGGGAAAATCCACTCACGGGGAAGGAGAAATGGACAAGTTGTGTCGGGCATTCCTCAAATGATGACAACAGCTACTACGCAACTGAGCACAGTGTAAAATATCCACAGGAAACATTTTCAATCTCATTCCCGTCGTGAAATTAACACTGCACCAGTGTGGCAGAAATATTGCTCCGATATCAAAAATGAGAGGACAACGGTGTAAACCTTTCTCCGACAAAATCATCGAGGGGAGACAGAAGCTGCGGGGTGCCAACACTGGGGCACACATTCCGCGTACTTGGCGAATGATGATATACATGGATTTTAATTTTGGAGAGGATTTAAAGCACGAGGGCTATTCACGGCATGACGCGAGGATAGCGGATGACCTCACTCAACCTCCTCCATGTGACGTCAAGCAAACGACGCCACAAGTCGCCTAAACTTCTTCAAAAGTATTAGCGAGTTTCATCCCACGAGCGCAACAGACGAGGCAGTCACGAATACAACCACCCGTTTGTTTCTACACATTAGTCAAAAAGAGAAACTTACACCGCGGTACGTATTCTTTATGGTTTTTTTCCAGGAGTTGATTCACTTTTTCTTTTGTTCTCGCAATTATTGTTTCCACGGATTGGGCTGATTTCCAATCAAATAACTGTAGCCAACCTATCCAATCCCCACGTGAAAAATTCTTCGCAATAGAATTTCTGCAAGCCCTGAATCTCGCTAAGATGAATGCATTTTGATTACAAAGCCAACGAATGAGTGGATGCGTAAGGAAATTTAAATAAAAATATTTACAGCGTAACAGCACGGTCAAGCCTTCATGAAGCAAATGGTAAACACACGTGGGATGATCATATACCTGTATGTATGATCAAATACACATGGTGAGGGATCGGAATGGTGCGGTGGCTAATGCAAAAGCTTCCCAACCCGGGAGCAGCAACATAACACAAGAGGAGGGGGGAAGCATCATGATTTAAGTTCTCCGTATGGTTCCTTAATCCCGTATCCTTTGTTTCGCACAAAATCCAGGTGGCAGGATTTTTCTGTGGTATTCATATCCCTCCTTGAAATGCTTTGTGGAGAGCACTTCAAGTGAGCTCACCGTCCGTTGGATGAGACGTTAAAACTGTAAACCCCTTGGCACCGTTTCGTTGAGTGTGTTGAGAGTAGGCTTATGCCGACGCCGGGTTTCTTTCCACCCTTGCTCCATTCGCTGATTATCCCTACCAATTTAACTAACCAATCCCAATTGGTTCAAATGACCTTAGCTATCGGTCGCTCCCCTTACAACTAATAACATCAATATATAAGCAAGGTGCATCACTTATATTCTTATCGAACGATAACACATGCAGCCACCCTTAACATAACTGCAGGATCAAAAAGTCTAGTAAACCAGCTGTTACTAATACTTTTGGACGTCATTATTTACCGTAACGGCATCAAATACAAATGAACGTTTACCATTTCCCTTGTACCAAAGCCACATGATTTTCCGAGGGCAGTTTTCTGTAGCACATTTGCGATGAACATTTTTCCAATCCATTGATCTCCGAGAACTTAAAGACAAATTAAATGTTGGATTCGTTAAACCTCCGGTTCCACTGCGAAACATTTTTATTTCCCAATAGCGTGTTGCGACTTACTGAAATTTTTCATTTAATTTAGGCTAACTCCCAATGACTTTAGTTCTCTAAGGTTCAAGCATTTCACCAGCACAAGAATTTTACAACGAGATAAATCGAAATAACAATATCCACGTAAACATCAGGCACGAAGACCAAGGTTTTTAATACTTTAGATGAAGTACGTTGCTCAATATCCCTTGACATGATTAAACTATTAAATATGTTCTGCTCCAGTAAAAACCTTGTTAGCGAAATTATTCCGAAGGCGGAGCCCGTAACCGAATATCCAGCATTTCTTGAAGGAATGAATCTGCGCCTCATAGCTTTCCTGTGCCTTATCTGAACCAAGGCTGTTTAAAACACGAGATCTCGTAGAGGGATTCATGACAATCACGTTACCTTTATCTTAAAAGCTTAAGATTACAATCAATGTGGTGATGCACAGAATCCAAATCATTTAATGGGAATAGAAGGCTCCTGATAAAATTATTCCCGAGAGAGGTCACACTGAAGTCGAACATTTTTCTGTTTTATAGCCTAAAGTTTATAACGCTCAACCGGCTTCATTTCGCAAATGATCGTGCCCCCATCCAATTAGGCGTGTTCGCTGCCTCCTGTGAACTTGCCGTGAAGGCACACACTTCTGAACTCATACTTGACGCACTCTCGCTCCGATGAATCCCATAACCTTGGCTTCGCACACAAGAGCAATCCACTGAATGACGCGAAACTGCAAATTGCTTCTCCCAAACACTAATTAAATTCCAGTGAAATACACATTAACTATTTGACCTCGAGCAATTCCTGCAACCATGCAGGAGTTTAAACAAAATATAATTGAAACGGGTCAAGTACATATTTATATTCGAATCCGTAAGTACGAGGTAAACTGAGTAGAGGAAAAAATAAGACAAATCTACATTTCCAATTATGAAAAACCCATTCTCATGCCAACTGAAATCAGCATCCATAAATAGAAGTACGACATCATTCCCCTCGTCAAGATCCCTTTAACACAGAACAAAATATTAAAGGTGGGAAAGTCGCAATTAATTATTTACAAATAATACTCTAAATATTTCCCGAAAAGATTCCATATGAACGAGGGATAATTTACGTAATTCCTCGGACAAAAATATTCTTCCCTTGGGTTTCAACTTTGCAACAGAAGGGTCGGAGTATGTGTACTTGAAGTGAGCAAACATAAAACAAATGAGCCCATTAGCGTTTTTCTCACTTCTCATAGCTGCATAGGGTTTTATGAGAAACAAGAAGAGGCCCGAGGGATGAATGAGGGGTATGACAGAATGAATGATAAAATCAGAGTTCTCACAATGCCATTCATTCTGCATGCAGAACGCTAAACTCATTTACTCACAAAATGACATTCGGCTAAGTTCAAATAAATTTTAAAGGGTTGTGAGCATTATTAGGCCTCAGAAAGCACGAGAAATTATACCCTTGTAGGAAATAATTTTTTTCCTCGTTATCCTTTTAACGACGAACACTAAGTGATTACGCTTGGTATTTTACTGTTTAGGGTAGGTTTTGGATGGTCACAGACTGAAAAACGATTCATTTCTTTGCCTCTCCTAACTAAACACAACCTAACATCACTAAATTATTAACAACGAACAGAATCATCCCGAAACACTCGCACAAGGATATTCGCAAGAATTGGAAATCTGCGAAAACGAACCAAATCACTACCAATTTTCACTAAACATTAAATTTTCAAAATAATATGGAAGTTTTCACCAAAAAAGATACTTCATAGAGCCACTCTAGATCGACTAATGCGCAGAGTACGCTTACGCCAATCCAAAGGTTGTGGATTCGATTCCCAACACGGGCCTATGTTTGAATGCGATATAGTTCACTAATGTGATTATTGTTCGCTACGCCCCAATCTGTCCACGAGCATTGGTCCAAATTACTTATATCTATTAAAATGTTGGTTGCCAGTTTCAGTATCAGGGCAAATATCACGCCATCAAAATCAATATGCAACGAGTCACAGGGGTCACATAAAAATGGTTATAATATAAACTGCTTTAGTATGTACTGTCAGACATAGTGGGCAGCATTTTCAGATTTTAATTATGTTACTGGGGTCAGGCTATGCTGACAATAACTCCAGGGTAAGCATCAATCTCTTTATCTACTGATAGTCGCAATCGCATGACAAGTTAAATATAAAAACTGCGACACTTCAAAAGCTGGTAAAATGCAATCGAAGATTAACATCAAGCGATAGGAACGATGACTGTCTTCTGTCCTACATATATACCACCGAATATGTAGAATTAAGTACTGTAACAAATCGGATTGCATAAATATCTCACGGTCTAGTTCCAACTTAAATATCTTCAAAAATGTTAGTGTACACCTGAATATACAACGAAAACTTAGTCATGCAATGAATAAATTAACTTGTCTTAATTAACTACACTTAATCCATTTGGGTGTGCATGACAAAAACATTTTAACTCATGACATATTGATGGGATAAAGCAAAAAAACATACACATTCGTCACATCTACCCACAAATTAACTCATTGGACAAATAATACCACCAGAAACTTATCATTTTCAGTTAATCAGTGGTTACACTTAAAAATTTCTTAACTCCCATGTCACAGTTCAGTAGTTCTGAACGCCATGCATTGCAGTAACGGATCCTAGGATGTGAAGTTAATTCCGTATACACACGATAAAAATGCAATACCTCGCTTTCCTAATCCATCACGTAAAACATTGTTATAATAGGCACAAACCTTGAGTACACAGAACGTTGGCCATCGCAGAGTGATTAACAAGTTACAAATCAGACAAAATAAATGCTATTACGATTACGTATAACCAAATTCAGGCGATTTGCTAGTGTAATAGTAACTTTATTCTATTTTCGAAGCACTCATTATGCCATTAAAAGAATGAAGTAGTAAATTGAATGAAGATAAAATACCCATACCGATCGGAGATAGTAGGCCATGGGCAATTACATTTTTCAGCGAATGTAATGACTACAAATACATAAACCGATGGAAATAGCACGTATTTTTTGTTGATAATTCTACTGATAATACATAAAAAAGTGCTAAGTTGATATTCCAGTCACAATACCTGTTATATTCTGCAGGTCCCCAGTGCAATCCTTAACGTCAGCCATCTTAGCACCAGTCATCCACTTCAATGCATGACGGATATCATAAGAAACAAGAGCAGACGGAAAGGCGTCGTGCTAAGGCCACAATTTTGAATAAGGCATATTTTTTGACTTACGATATCTTGTGACTTCTGTACTGTCTTTTTATTCGTGATATATTAAACGACGCTGAATTGATTAAATCTAATTGTTTAACACCAGCGAAGCGATTACATGACGCCCGCAGTTAAGGTGTATATATGCTATAAGGTTTGCAGAGCGGGTAATGGGCGTAGCCCACAAAATGTTTTATTTTTTTACGATTCACAGTGATTAAATGCGTACTCCGAAAATTAACGTCGAAAAATTAATAGCCTATGACCTCTAAATAAATTTCCGTTTGGATCACTAGGTCGTGATTATTAAAATATTCGTACTATGCTGAATTTAAGCGCGTCTGTTTACATTGAGAAGCGAAAATAATAGCAAGATAGTTGCCCTAAAGGTTAGTAGTGAAAAGGTAACCTGTATGAAATGAAATTGGTGATCACAGACTGCCAAAAAATTCCAGCCCGCAGTAATAGAAGTTTGTTCCAACCATTTTATTTTGTGCTATTTATTACCTTCCATTTGATAGTGTATAGATTCAACTTCATTTAGCTAAAAATCAATTTATTGTATCCTGTTGTGTACAGCCTCATAAAAATAATTCTGATTCAACGCATTTTTACATCTAATATTTTGCGTTTCGCAGGTTATTTTGGAGAGATGGTTTTAAATGACCTTGTTTACCTTTACAATAACTCTAGAAGACTGACCAATAGTTGTGATAAATAGGAACCTTGTATCCACAATATTTTATTATAATGTGATTATGAAGAATCATAGCATAAACATAAACAATTATTATGAATATGGCAAAATAAAATGCTGCATTGGAGCCCAGTGTTATGCAGCTTTTCTCTTTTTATGGATATAGTTCAGTACATGACGAATTTATAAGGCATTTATTCGAAATTCGGTTACTGACCACAAACTGCAAAAGGTCTATCAGCACACATCATTTACTGAATGTGCTTCTTTGGCCTTATGTCACCTTGATTTTGATCCAGCAGGGTTTCCTAAATTTTTCAGAAAGCCATATGGTACCGTTGCATTAGGGCACTAACTTCAAGTACTCATAATATCCTACATTTAGGAAGGCTCAAAGACAGACATTAGGCAGGACTACCATTACGTTCCATTCTACCCCTGTGTAAATGTACAGTACACCAACCACTCCCACAATCTGTATTAAATTTAACAACCATTGTAAAATTGCATGCAAATTAATCTTTACTCTTCCTCCAATAATATCCATTTCATATTTTTCAAATTCACATTATGGCTAGAAGTTAAATTTAAATCTAATCATGAAGTGATATTTTATAATAAGAGACTCCCATTAGATGGGTTAATCCATCACTAAAATATTTGATACAATAACACAGTGAATAGTTTCATGAATGACGAAAAATAATTGCTATCAAAATATTTATTTTTAATTCTCCAGGTAAGGGTGTTTCTTATTTCACCATAACAAATAGCCTTATGAAATTAATCAAAAGTGAACAGCCTTTTAAATGTACTTCCCTCAATCCAATTAGAAGTTAAATGGTTGAAAATTTTAAATATTAAATTAATATTAGTCATGCACTGACACCAATATATTGCCTATAATCATATAAATAGGTACTCATTCATTAATTGTCATTTTTTTATTACAATTTTTGTTATGACTGACATGAATAATAGCTAATTAATTCTATCAGATTGATTAAACTAATAGTTATTAATGAAATTAGTTATCCAGTTTTCCTAATATTATTATCCTGTATAAATATGTTACTAATTTTATGTTAACAATAATTTATTCATTTGGGTACACCTATTTTTCTCCCATTTGCTTCTATAAACATGTATGCTAGAACATTATGGATACAGGCATGACTCTCATAGGTTGATTAGATCCTCCATGAGCTTTGCTTCTAAAAGACTAGTTAAATCAAAGTCCTAGTGCTAATGGCATGTTTAGTGTTTTCACTTATGCAGCCACAAAAAATAAAAATAACCTCTTTTTGTACACCCACAATCACTTTGAGTCTTCCTCATTATCAATGTTTAATAAAGTTCAAAAGAATGCAAAGCAAGTTGTAAATCACCTCATTTTAAATAGAGGTAATGACTATAAGAAGGTGTAGATGGGGGAGAGGATATAGACAAAAACTAGGTGAGTCAACAATATTGATGTTAGTTTTTTGAAGGGAAAAATAACTTCTTCACGTTGGCACATTGCAGATGGCAAAAAACAGTAAGCATTCCTCTTCTTCCTAAAACCATTGTATGCTTCCCCACTCTTGTAAGACTTTACCACTATATGGCATACCATGCATTTAACTGCCATGTATAATAAAAATATTAATACAAAAGGATTTCTTATTTATAATTTCAATTGTAGTCAAATACAATCTCCTCAGCTATATAGCCTTTGATGGTAATATTTTTATATTTATCTAGTTTTGTCAGAAAAAATGCAGCATCTTTCTATACATTACAGGAAATTTCTTTCTTCCTCAGATCAATTAAATGCAGATTTAGCTTTTCAAGTCTTAAAATAGAGAAACATTCATGAACAATATGGCAAGCAAAAATTGAACAGTTCTTTGTTATATATAGGCTACTTAAAAACATGTTCATGATTTTTTTTGTCTAGTGAATTTTAACAGCTTGCTTAATTGATTTATAAACATAAAATCAAAACAAATATTGACTGGATTTAAACATGCGTCATTACTGATCAATAGCAATTTTAAATTACACACAAAAAGAATTTTGTTGTATTTTCTAACCTTTGAAGAAAACCTCTTTCTAACCTTTCTCATTTCAAATGAGTATCGCTTAACACTTCACCATGCCTTCTTTCAATGTCATTTGAATTATGGTATTGAGTTATGGGGTCATTCCCCACAAACAAAAGAGAGCTATTCACTCCCTTGCTAATTAATATACCACCACGTGATTCTTGCAAACCTTTTTTTTATTGGGTTTGGAATCATGACTGTTTTTAATTTATATATCTTTATGGCTCTGATTCATGTAAAAGTTAATTTAGAAACTTACCAATTAAGATCTAATATTTATAACTACTCCACAAGAGGTAAATCAAATCTAAATAACACTTACTGCAGACTATCATCAACACATAACACATTTCATAATATGAACATATGGCTGTATAACTATCTGCCTACTCAGTTGAAATCAGACTGTATCCAGAGTTTCAAGAATAGGGTATATACCTGGCTACTTGCTCAACCACTTTACTCATTGGATGAATTCTTCTGTGACAATCTTCTTTACTTTTAAGGACTAATGTTTATATATTAAGTAATATATATATTGACAGCATTTAATATGGTTGTACCATTTCTTTAAATGAATAAAGTATTATTATTATTATACTAGAAAAATTTTACTCTCTGTTGACATTTTTACTAAAAAATACCCTTTTTCCTATATTTAAACTACCTCATGCTCAAATACAAACAGAACTTACAAAAATCAACAAATGTATGTTCAATAATCCAAATGACTTTTTTCCAAATCTACATGAAGTCAGACAAGGGTAATATATATTGACTTTGTAACTTTCCTGATGAAATCATGATGGGTTCTGTCTGAAACCTAAATACTTGAAGAGATGACAGATGTGATCACCATCTTGTATACTTGTTGTCTAAATGAAGCAACATATGATTTTGGATAGTTTTGTGCCTTTGTTCATTTAAAATCTAAAATAGGAATATTTTTTAAAATAATTACTCTAGTAGGTATCTATAACATATTCTACTTTTAAAGAAAATTTAGATGTTTCAGCTTCAATTTATTTTATATTCCTTGATACTTCAGGTTTGTTTCCTTTAACAACTTTCACTTTTTCAAGCGACTGATTTTTAATGACTTTTTGCCTAACTTTTAAACAAAATTTACTTTGTAACTTGAAGCAAATATAGCATTATCTGCAAATAAAACAATTGGGTACTTTTTTGTAATTGAAACTCTTTTTTTATTATTAATGAGTTGAACCATACTGTCAGTACGTCTTATTTCATCTTCTTTCATGTGTATCATTATCTCCAAATTTTGGGTGAAATTACAAAAAGCAATAATGATTTTGATTTTTCAGTCAACGTTCTAGATACATAATTAAATCATCACAGCAACCTATAATTGAACAAAATTTAATCCCTTCAATTATGTCAATTTATTAACATTAACCTTCTGTGGGGTAAAGCATAATTCATTTCCTGAAATAAAATAGATTTGCCTTTGTAAACTATTTCAAAGTTCCATCACCAATGTATTAAATTGAATAGGGTGATTATATTACCAAAACTATAATTATAACTTTACTAAGCGAACTAAAGCTTATATATTTTGGATTAATTTGGACATTCTCTTTGAGAAAACTGAGAGTCATTTCACATGTTGTAGTAATATTGCAGCCGTGGATGATGAAATGATGAAGAGTTGGATGAGAACATTTCCTCCAATTATGGAGTAGGAATTAATTTCTGAAGTCATTATTTTTTTGTTTTCCATATTGTTCTTACTTTTTGTTATTTGAAAATAAATTCAGGTACAAAAAAACCATTCAACTAATGATTTTTGAAATAAGCTTCACCATATACATTTTAATTAAAAGTTAACAACAGTTCCTTTCCACTTTTCCTCATCTTTTTGTAACTAAAATTTCTAATTATCAACAATACTCAATGATCATTCATGTAATGAGTGATTTACTTTATTCAGTTTACTTCACTGTACTTTCTGATACAACTTAACTGCATTGACAGTTTAATACTCCCAACAATGGGTTTGATCCAGAGTCAATTTTATCGTTTTGCCTGAAGTTGTGAATGATGAGAGACAGCTTGTTGGATTAGTCTGATAAAGATATTTTTTTTAAAGAGAAAGTCTCTTTGAGTGGGGCAAGGCACCACATGCTACTACCTTAAATCCACATATGATTACCAATCATGCACAATGACTGGGCATATTCAGTGAAAGTAAATTCAGGAATCAAACTAAACAGTGTATGATAATTTCTAGCAGAATATATTAAATTGATGACAATTAAAAATGTGCCATGTAGTCTCTTAATTTACGAAAATAGTAGTGGTGTAGTGCCTCGTGGTCTAATGAAATGCTAGTCACAATATCTTACAGCAGGTTGGTGCTTGTACCTCAAAGAAATTGCTTCAAAATGAAATACAAATCTAATTTATACAGCAATATATTTTTTTTATGTCTTGAATTCTCAATTAATATGTGTGCCATATCATCCTTCATATTTATGCACTCTGGGCACCTGCAGCTCCACCAAAGGTATGTGATTTTTCGAGTATCAGATCTTACTGGGAAACCGTAACTGGCACAGGGAAAGGAACTGTCACCCTACCCTGATGTGTGAATTTCACATGCCATCGGGCTTAATACTGGGAGAACTCTACCATCACCTACGTAGGAATAGAAGGATGAATATATTTAGTAGACCTGCAAGATTAATGTTGCAATACTTTAAATCTGCATCTGTGTCAATGGCTAGAAAGGCAGTGCAGTGAATTCATGGGATAGCCATGTGGACTACTGCATTGGCATGATTATAAAATGGGTATTTTAAGCACTTGGAAACTACATAACTTTCAATCTGTTCTATTTTTAAATCCATGAAATTGAACCAGAACTACAACCTCCACATAGCTTTTTTTTAGGGTTAAATGTGGCCAGTCTGTCAATCCAGCATAGTCAGGTCAGCCCTGTTAAGTTCAGATCATGCTAGAATTTAGGGTGAACATATAATGAGAACCAAACAGGACCGATTATCCCTACAGGTGAGTCTGTTTTGTTCATGAATAAACATAGATTGTTAAATTTTTGATTTTTCCAATCTAGAAAATTGTTTTCATTTAGCTATGAATAACTATTATTGGATTTTTGAAGGTAAATGTATATTATTATTTTAATGTACATAATATCAAAAACAATAGTAAAAACAACGTAAATATCATGATCTTTGAAACCATTGATGAAGACAACTTGATAGTTATTAGAGAAGAAAGGAGACTTTGATGCAAGTATCAGATCTTCTCTTAGCTTTAGTTCAAGCACTACTTAATCAAAATTTATCATCACAGGGAGAAAGTTAGACACTATATCCATATTGAGATAAATATTTTTAAATTGTAAATTTCTAAACAAATTTTATGAAATAAGGAATTGAAATCTTCAAAGAATAGGTGATAAAATGATTTATTTAACTTGTAAAAATATTCAAAATAAAATTTTAAAAATCTTATCAAATACACTAAAAAGGAAAATTTTGGATATTTTGTGGCTGCCAGCTATTTTTAGGTTATTTTTTATTGTAAACACAATATTGCTCAGATGGATTAAATGAGCTTAATACCTTTTTCTTGAATTAATGGGGTAGCATAGCTTGTATAAAAGAATACTTTTTGGATTTACCTAAAAAAAAGACTGACTGGGAATTTTTATCTGATGGAATACAGGGAACTCGAAAAAAATTGTCATTTCTAGTTCAACTTTCATTAGGTAAAATAAACAAAAAAATGAGAGGAAATATAAAAGGTGTACAATGATGAATATCAAGTATTCACCCAAGTGCATGCATCCTGTAGTTCACATGAAAAAATTACCACACTACAATAGACCTGCTTTAAAATGTTTGATTGGAAAATCAATTAAAATGTTATAATCCTGGAGGTGTAGATGGAACAGGAACATTTGGTGATTAACAAATACCAGCAAGGAGAATTTAAGAAAATACATCCTTTTTATATGTCCTTTTATACATATACAAAAGTAGTTTAAAAAAATAGAGGTCAGTTTCTAATGCTTTGAGGATTTTTGCAACATTGTATGCAACAATATTAAGATCTCAAGGTAGTTATTCAAAATAAACATTTATAAAAACGTGAAGATGTAAGAATAATGTGACTCTAGCAATACTGTAACAAAGCAAACTGTGATGTGATGTAGTGAATTAATTCAAATTTTCACTGAAGCAAAATCCCAAAAAATTACTTAATTCTTTTGTGTAATAGATGCAAATGTTTTCTTTATCCACCCTAATGGGCGATGACCTTGATGTGGTGAAAGAGCTCATGCATTCTAATGATCCTTAGAGATATGGTGGTAGGATCAATGATATAATTACTCTTGTTATAGTCACACATGGCAGTTAGGTTGAAAGGTAGGAGCCTGATGAAAGGTGGTCCATGCAGCATCTGTTCCTCTGTGAGGCATCTGTAAAGGTGCCTGTACCTAGTGGTGTGCCCATTGGAGTGATGGTCTCATGTCAAAAAGACTATTGAAGAGTGTCACCTCAATTATGTATCATCTGAACTAATGAGGGGCACAAGTATGAATATGAGTCCTATTAACTACAGGACCTGACCCACAGGGCTGTGTCATACCTGACAGCAGGAAAGACAAGGCTTATATGGTAATCATCAAATGAAACCCTTGTAAATCCTAATGTATGAGTAATAATGATGTTTACAAATGTATAACTATTAATCAATAAAATGTAACCAAGAACCTAAACTTTCTTTGCTTAGGTGCATCAAATAACCTTATGTTAGCCCTGGAAGCAAAAGAATAAACATGTCAACTATCTAGGAGTAGTAGATGATGCCTATTTAGTGATGGCTCACTCAATTATTTGACAGCCTTAACATTTCTGTCCCCATGGATTTTTATAAAAAATAAACACAGTAATCAACCGGAAGGTCGGTTTGGTAGATGATGGTAGTAGGGCCTCTACAGCATGTGAAATTCACACATCAGGGTAGGGGGGTCAGTTCCTTTCCTTGTGCTGGTTATGCGCTGTCTTTCCTTGTGCTGGTTGTTATGGTTTCTCAGGAAGATCTGATACCTGAAAAATCACATAGCTTGGGTGGAGCTGCAGGTGCTCAGAGAGGCTTGCCTGGGAATCAAACCCAGGTCAGTGAGTAGTCCAACCCCTGGATTACCATGACCCATAGAACTGTTCAAATTCCTAAATAGTAATTCCAACTACATTGATTAAGTACAATGTGGATAATGTAAATTTTATGACACATATGCATTATATAAAGGAAATAAATACTGGATATTTGAATATTCGATTTTCATTTGATTACATTGGCACAAAATTCATTCTTCATAACAATTGGCAGAGTCATTTTGGCTGCTAACTGACCACTCTGTATTCTTGAAATCTCAGTATTCCAGGGATAATGAACAAATATTCCTCATGATGTATGAGGAGAATATATATCCACTTATCCATTATATATGAAATAGTATTTACATTTTACTTATTCATATAATTTGTTTAACTCTAGGATATAAGAATGTCTTTCTTTGTTCAAAATAAAAGATTATAAACTATACCTAAATATCATATGTTAACATTAACGGAGTACTGGCTTGATTGAAAAGCAAACTGGTTTCATAAAATGTAGAATGATATAGTGTATGTACCAACTGACTATCTGTGGCAAACTTTCTTTCCATTTCCCAAACGATTTTTATCATCTAAAAATTGGAAGGATTTATAAACAACTATTATTAAAGTAGTGGCATGAAATCACAAACTGAAGTAGTATGTGCCTTCATATATTTGTGCCAATGGTGACAGGAAAGTGCAAAACCGATTCCACTTCAGACCAAAAAGAATTTAAGTACCAGCACATCATTGGCCATGCTACTAAAATTGTATGCTATTTGCCTCCATACTCTCTAACTTTGAAATGTATTTTCGATACCGATATTGCTTAGTCAAATTCATTAGCAAGAATTGGAATTGTTTCCTAGAATCCATGGACAATTTACTCCTTGTTCCTGATGATTTATTAAATGAATTATTCATTACATGTTTAGTTAGAAACTACTCCCCTACTAATGACTCACATCTTCTGGACAACAATTACTATACATGCTCACTCATACTCACCATTTACATAAATAAATATTCATTAGGAAAGTGATTTAATATAAAATGCACATACTTTTAAATTTAAGGGCCTGGGGTGGTACTTGTTTATTATTACATAATTTCTATTTAAAAGTAACCTAAATTTAGTGTGTAAAGTCACATGAAGTTTTGCTGTAGCACATCCACAGAATGAAGTCAAGTTTTAATGGAAGTCATGCTTATTGATAAAGACAGAGCAATGTTGGAAGCAGTAGGAATGTTATGTTTATAAAGAATGATGGAAATTAAATTCATTATGTGAAATGCCAACCTGATGATGAATTATACCTCTAGCAGAAGTTAGAAATACTTTGAAGATAGCTATAAGATAAAAGAGCACTGCAACCAACATAAAGATTTATTTGATAAGTTATTCAATGTCAGTGAGTGAGTTTGATAGGTGGTCACCTAATAACAAGACATAGCCAATAGTGAAATTTATACATCAGCATATGGGGGACTAGTTCCTTTCTTCATACTGTTTGTGGTTTCCCAGGGAAATTTGGTACCCCAAAAAATGCTCAACTAGGGTCAAGCTGAGGGTCTACAGTTGTATAATTCAGAATAATCAAGCTTTTCAGCCAGTAATCTGGCACTCTAGAGTATAGTAGTAACACTAGAACTTTTACACCTCTGCTAATAAGAGGAGACAGAGAATTTGGCCAATATTGGTAACACATTAGTTAGCTGATAATAGGAACAGTGGGAAGCAAGGAAGATAGCATGGAATATGGATTAGGAACCTCGTTCATAATTGATGTTGGAAGAGGATGACCACCCTGGAGGAGTAAAGAGCAATCACAAAGCAATTCCCAAATCACTAACAATTAATGATTTCATTAATGAATACATTAAAAATATTTGTTTTTTCAAATTACATGCACCCCAAAAATGAAAGAGCTTCCTCAGTCCTCCGAAATGTAACAACCCAGTTACAACTACAGCACCACTGGCTAGAATAAGAAAAAAAGCCTTGTGAATGAGTTTTAGTTTTTAATAGTTTATGCATGAATTATTTTTGTAAGATTTAGTCTTCTCATTAGAAATAGATAATGGGAAATCCTTTAAAACTAGTGGACATATTGTATAGTTCTTTAGTACTTTCAGACATCATAAACATTTTACACAAACTCTATTTCATAATTCAGCTCAATTCTTTCCAATCCCTTCTATGTAGCTTGAAATACCTATTCTATTCCTTAATGATTGAACATTTTTCCATCTGTCACAAACTTTAATTCATTTTGCCTTCCAATATCTCCTTCATCCACTCATTCTGTTTCATTCAACATTTACCCACAGTATTTTCTCCTCCCCTACCATCTAATAATTATCTGTTTATCTTTCTCAACATAGCTTATTTTTCCATCCTTTTCTATAACCTACTCTTCTAAGGCCTCTTTTTTAAAGCCTCTAATCCCATTTTTTTCTCATAGACCTAAAAGACAAGTTTTCATAATTAAACAAAAATACATTACTTATTGCAATATTTACTAACCTTTCTTGAAAGTTTTACTTAGAGTAACAGTCATCATTTATCTTCCCTTTATTAATGCTTCTTCTCCAAAATTCTGCCCACTTCAAAACGTGCATTGTTTCACTCGCTATAATTAATGCCCTCCAACTTAATTGTTTTACTTAATTTTGCACTCCTGGGAAGTCATGCTTTTTGCTTTCCTACAATTTACAATCACCCCATATTGATTCAAATTCCAGAACAACAAAAAATTATTCCTTCTCATCCACCCCTCATTGACTTTTTTTCTAACCTCATCTGATTCAATGTATCCTGTCTTACTAGTTCCTCAGCAGGTAATTTAATAAGCAGACGTTTTTGTAATGAAAATTGGGTTTTATTCTGTGCCAATCACAACCCAAGCCGTTATCCACCTGCTGGTCTAATTCAAACATTCTGATTCATAAATGTTTTTTCAGATAAGATGATTAATCCCTTAGCATATTCCATAGTACATTCATCACAGTTTTCCATTCTTGCCTGCTTATCTTTGTAAAAAACTTGGATTTCAACAGTAATGTGTTGAAATTTACCACTTTACCAATGAGAGCCAAAAGTAATCTGTTGAAAGCTTTTAGAAAGAAAGAATATTCTGCTGTTGAACTTTTATACTTTTTTCAACAGCAACTTAAATAGATTTTTGAAATAGTCAATTTTCAAGACTAAGAGATTAAGACTAAGGAGACTAAGACAATTAGAGACTAAGTCAAGGTTGAGTCTCACACCTGAAACAGTTTGCAGCAGAGGAGAAGAAATATTATCAATAGAAGTAATATTTATGGACTGACCCAAAATATCTATGTACTTCTTAGCCTTTGGTTTTTAGCCAAATTGATAGAACCATATAATCTTATCAGTGGCATGAGTAATCTCCCTCCTGATATTTTATTAAAATTCATATCAAGCTAATCAGATAATATGGCATGATCAAGACATTATTTAAAGACAATTTGGGGTTGTTATAAAACAAAAAAACTAGGTCAGATTCAAAACTTGTGTACTTTTTCGAGAATTTTCCTGGTTGCCATTCATTTTCATGGCTCATATGACGTGGTAAGACCCAGCGATAGCCTAATTTGCATTTCATTTCTTATTCTACGTGTATCTGCAGTTAAATGCTAAGTTTCAGAAAGTATATTCCTTTCCCATATGTTTAGATACTTCTGGAACATAACTTCTCTTTCAAACTCCTAAGCTCCTTTATTTTTGAACTTCACTAATTTGCCTCATCTTACTCACTAACTGAGTTGGTTCATTTATATCTTCCTCAATAGAGTTTTAATAATACAACATCTTGCTCTAATGCCATATTTCTTTGCAGCTGCCCCTCTGAATTATTGGCCCATACCAAGAGTTACCTATCTAAGGTCGCCTTTGCACCTATTTGCCATGACCCTTTTAGCAAAAGAGGAAAAAAGTTCCCTTTGCATTAAAAACTTCTTTTATTTGAGCTGCCAAAATGAAGGGAACACTGGGTTAACCTTTGTTCACCTTTGCTCTTTTCCTGTAGACTCCCTTTGAAAAAGAGAACCTTCAGACTCTCGTACAGAAAAATTTTCTTCATTCCCACTGGTGCCAAAGTAAAGGCTCATTTCCTAGGAATGATTCCAGGTAACCCAGACACTACTACTATATTTCATCTGTTTTTCCTTTAAACTACATAGAATGTGTGACTTTAACACAAATAATCGCAACAAAACATTTACTAACCTGCTTGCTGCTAACAAAGCATTTAACAGAAACTGTAACAGCTAATAGAATATGGCTAAAAAGGCTACAGCATAAAACCCAGCTGCTATGGCCATAGTGCCTCCATTCTCAGAGATGTTGAAAAAGTACTTAATACTAACTATTGGGATTAAATCAATTTTTTTCTTATTTCACTGTATTAATGCAGCATACTGGAGTTACATATAACTATAAGGAGTAGGAATTTTTTCAGAACCAATAGAATGTTTGGAAGATATATAGGTTTATATTTTTATATATATGTATATATATATATATTCAGGTTTAGCATAATATATGCTGGCCAATATGATCACAAATGGTCAAAGTTATAGGAACGAAATAGTAGGAACATAAGAAAAAGATTTGTGTTTGGCAAAAAATCTTTTCAAGGGGAAGAGAGTTGATGACAGGAATAAGGATACCAAAAAATATTAGTGAAAACATGGATATGGAGTGTAGTGCTGTGCGGTATGAAAACTAGGTTGTTGAAGCTAGATGATAAGCATAGATTAGAAGTTTTTGAGATTTAGGTATGGAGAAGGATGACAAAAGTAAAATGGTCCAAAATGAAAACAAATAAAGAAGTAGGTACTAGGCATGGTGGTGGAGGAGAGAGGATTATTGGGAGAGATCCAAAGGAGGAAGGAAAGATGGAGGCAAAGTATTTTGATAGGCAATGGGATGTTAATGAGTTGAGAATGTGAAGATAGGATAGGGTTGAGATAGGGTGAGGAAAAAAAGGTATTGACTGGAATGGAGGCAGAAAGTATGTAGAATTAGAGAAGGGTTTATTGCTGTTTTGGGTGTTTATTTAGTTGAGAAATGTAGAGATGGGTAGTCTGCGTGTCCATCCAAAACCTACCTTGAATGTAAGACTACCATTAATAATATGCAATAACAGAATGAAATTGACAACAGAATTTCATAGAGAAAATTATTTAAAGGTTGAGATCTACAAAATTGGACCCAAATGAGAAAGAAAATCACCTGTATGAGGCAGTGTTGCAGAGAAACAGCGGTAACTTAATAGCGGCATGATATAAAATATTAGTAAAATTAAACTACATCTGCCAAAAGCCCTGAACCTGTTTTGGGAAGGTATACAGTGAAATCGCTTCAAACACTTAATTTTAAGTAGCTGAATATCATGATATAACTGGCACATGACATAAGTTACAAATTTTATATCATTACTTTAAGAGGGTGGTCCCAGAAGTACCTGGGCAGATCTAGAGATAGCGGTAGTTGTTTGAAAAATATCATTGTATTAGAAAGTATGCAATCTATAAAGCATATGTTTGAATTTCAAAGACGCTACGTAGTTTAGTATTTGTTTGGCAGCCATCAAATGAACGTTTTCAGTGAATTTGTGAAAATGGAGAAAATTGGTCATCGTTATGTGGTTTGATACTTTTATTTGAGAGGCCTCAGCCAAGCCAACATAAAAGCTGAACTAGATTCTACTCGGGGTGAGTCTGCTCCATTTACAATGGTAAAATATTGGGTAGCAGAGTTTAAACGAGGCCGTACAAGCTGCCAATATTAGCTTCGCATTGGTCAACCAAATAAGGTGATGACTCCAGAAATGGTGCAGAAAATTCACAAAGTGATGCTGGATGATAGTCAACTGAAAGTGCATGAGCTAGTAGATATAGTAGGCATTTCAAAAAGTCTGGTACATTGCATATTAGCTGAAAATTTGGGCATGAGAAAGCTGTGTGCAAGATGGGTGCCGTGTTTGCTCACACTCGAGCAAAACCAGTGTCATGAAGATGTTTCAATTGAGTGTTTAGCAAAGTGTCACAGCAACAAAGATTTTTTGCACCAGTTCATAACCAACGGATGAAAAATGGGTCCATTACTTCCCACCCAAGACAAAATAACTCTCAAAACTATGGATTCAAAAGGGAGAACCAGCTCCAAAGAAGGCGAAGACCGTTTCATCTGCAGGCAACGTCATAGCATTGATTTTTTGGGATATGCGTGGGATAATCTTGAAATGGGACTATCTTGAAAAAGGAAAAACTATCAACGGTGAGTATTATGCGAACTTATTGCAATGTTTGAGGAAAGAAATCAAGCAAAAGCAGCTGAATTTGGTTAAGAAGAAAGTGTTGTTTCATCAAGACAGTGCACCAGCTCATAAATCCGTTACTGCAATGGCCAAAATTCATTAATTAAAGTTTGAATTGCTATCCCATGCACCCTATTTGCCAGATTTAGCCCCCAAGGATTATTTTCTGTTCATAAACTTGAAAAATGGCTCATTGGTCAAAGATTTTCCAACTGTGAAGAAGTGATGTCGGCAGTTAATGGCTATTTTGAGGAACAAGACAGTTTTTATTACAAAAAGGGTATTGAACTTATTGAATATCGCTGGGAAAAGTGTATTGAGCTGAAAAGAGATTATGTTGAAAAAGAAATACATCTTTTTCCAAAAGTTTTGTGTTTTCTTTCAGTACTTATAGAATTACCTTCAAACTTGCTCACTATTTCAAATTTCAACAACTTTTTCTGGCATTTTGCTTTATATGAAAATGATTGAGGATAATGAATGTCTTTAGAGATAAACTTGATATTAAAAATATTGACTGATACAGGCCTAAACTCTTCCATATTCCTTAAATTCAATAGATTCTGTTGGTTTTTAAAAGTAGGCCCACCAAAATATGTTATATTCATTCTTATCTTTTGGTTTCTGCCAAAAAATAAATGTGGACCCCCAGTGTGTTATTTAATACAATTATATTATGTGTATCCATACATAAATACAAGAATTTAAAATTAATATTATACATGGTACATCTATGTCAGGTTATATATCATTATGCTTTTCATGAAAAATTTAGTTCATAGATCACTGTGTTCTGTAAATACTTTCAAAATAGATCTTTGTAGTATCAAGATAAAAGATGTAGTATTAAGATAAAAGTTATCTTGTTTGCACAGATAATTCAACAATGATGTCTTTGTTCTGACACTATGATCTTTGGAATACTTCTCTCACAGCATTTTTCCATCTTACAGCATTGCACAAGATATGCATTGTAAATGTAATTTTTACATCTAACTTTTTAATGACATTCTTGAGAATCAATATTTGATTGCCAGTGAAATATTTTACGTTACTAATAAGTTCTCATTACATTTGCAACTTTAATGCATCAGTTGAGCTTTTATATTTGATAAAATTGTATATTAAGTAGGCTTTTCTCCACACAATTATTTGGTACTATAATAAAATAATCTCCATTTACTACTAAAATCACATAATCATCAACTTCAAGATTGGTGAAAAAGGCAAGGGTACATACTTCACAATATACAATGTTAGGTGGCTAGAAAATCTTTCTTTCTTATTTCATTATATTTATTTTTCCATGATTTCGTTTGGCTGCCCTTGATTTTGTAGCAGGTAATTCAGAAGCACTACTTTAGCAAGTAAAACATTGCTAGCAAAAATAACTACTCCACCGAAATGGCCATGGGCTATCTCAAAGGTATGTTTCCCAGATATATATATATGTTAATTAGAAATCACAGTGTAGGTTTTCCCTATTGTTTTAACTTATTATCAGGATCCAAGTGATTCTCCAGACAATTTAGCCGAAGACCCCTCCAGGTGACTCACAGAAATTTGAAATACTAAATCTGGCACATGAGTAAGATCTAAAGATTAATTTTCTTTTTTCTTTTGCATGTGCATGTGTATTTCTTAAGATTTAGAAACCTTAAGGATCTTCCTCCTCACTATTTTGACTCAATGCTCACATCTATCTGTCCTCTTTATGGTTCTGCTATACCTGTAGTTTTCAACCAACAAAACATCACTTGCTGTCAGAAGTGAGAGTGATTTGATCTCAATAGATTCTCCTATTTGGATACCATTTCTTTAACATCCTTTCATAATTTTTCTTTTAACCAAATAAAAGTCATTTTAAATGACTGTTATGTGTTATGTCTCAAACCAACAGCATAAATGTACATGCGGCGTCATGCATAGCACAAAAATATACTTGTATAAAGAAATTGGATTTTATCAATTTCCATTGATTATTCCCATTAAATTCAATACAGTGCCATTTTTGTTACTTCCTCATATTTCTGATTAACATTGACTTATGTAGATTTTGGGACATTTTGCACATTTCACTGATAATATAGTTAAGTTGAAACTAGGTTTTTTTACACCATTCTTCATTTCTACAATCAGGATTATTAATACCAGAAGCCAACTGAAAGGCTTTCATCTATCCCTATCAAAATATCTAAGAATGTATGATGGAACCTAAAATCCTTCCTCTTTAATTACCTCAAAAGAGACTCTAAGTCTTCTATATCTTTAATCCAAATATGAACATATCTTCCAAAATAAGACCATGCCACATTTTTATGTTTAAGTGCTGAAAAAGTTAAATAAATGAAATTAGCCAAAAACAAGAAGAGCCATAAAAGAATGTGTAGAAGAATGTAGAATCTATGAAGCCAGAGAAGAATGTGGAGCATGGAGAATAAAGAATTTCAGCATAATCTTGTCTAATGAAAGTTTAAGCACTTCACAGAATCGAAAGCATCACTTTAATAAAGACAGATCAAAGGTTAATACCACTCAGTATGGCAACAGAGGCATTCTTATCAAAGACAAAGTGAATACATGGAAAGAATATTCAGGTAATCTTCAGGATGGATAAGAAAATAATGCTACTGAGAGAAGAGGATACCATTGAAGATGATTATTAGGAGATTATATTCTCAGGTGAGCATTTGTCGGAGAATTTACAGATGAAGAGGGCACCATACTCTCAGAACCAATAATTTAATTCAGGAAATAAGATTTTGACCCAATTAAAAAACAAAAACACTGTTATCAATCCAAATGTCAGTTTGGTAGGTCATGGTAGAGTTCTCCCAATACTAAGCCTGACAGCATGTGAAAATGACACATGGGTGTCAAACCCTTTCCCTGTGCCAGCTATGATTTCCCAGATGAGCTAATTAAACAATCTAAAACACAATATTTTTATAAAAGGAATAATTATATTGGATTTAGAGAAGTATGTAAATAACCTTATAACAAATAGAAAAGGGCAGACGAATGTTAAAAGCATTGAAAAATTAGTCTGATGACCAATGCATGCAAGATATGACAATACTAATTTTAAAATGAAGAGGGAGGAAAGTGGAAGAATGCTTGAGTGAGAATTAATTTTGGAGAGAACGGGTAGCAAGGGAATTTATTCTTTCTCTGAAATTCATATATTATTATTAGGTAATCTACAGGTTAAGGTAGGCTTTTGGCCTTTTTAATGGACACAAAATTATTATTAGGTAATCTACCCATAATTGATATAAGGGCACTAATATAATCATAACCTTTTTTTGAATTTATGGATCCGAAGAAAGCTTTTGAGCATATGGATTGGGATATAATGCTATTTAGCCTAAAACATTTAATGAGTGCAGCAGAAGGAGACTGTCATATGCTCTGTCTATACTCGGAGAGGGCAGCAGTGATTAGATGAGGAAAAAGCAAAGAAGCAGCTAAAACATAGAAAGGAGTTAGGTAGTGCTGCTCATAATAGCCTTGATTTCTTTCCTTACATTAAGAAGAAAATTAAAGAACTCGGGATAAAATGTGGTGTACGAATAACTAAGAGAAAGGATTACCATGTGATGGTTTGCAGATGACACAGTTATAAATACTTGCAGCAATGAAAGAATACCTCGCAAGAAAACTAGTATGCAAGGAACAAGGGGATGAAAAATTAGTATCTCAAGATAACCAAAATTAACAATAAGACAATGACCAACTGTCAAATTAAGAAAGATCTTCAAATGAGACTGGAAAAAAATGCATGGAAAAAGTGGCAAATTTACAGTTTTTAGAGCAAGTCACTTGTAATGAAAGAAGCAGATGAGATTTGGTAAGTATAATAAAAATGAAGAAGGCTTTCTATCTCAAGAAACAACTACAAACAGTAACAGTAGCATTACTAGCAGTAGTCTAGACATAAGAAAGCAGTTCACAAAAACTTATAAATAGAGTTAATTTTTCTACCAGGGTATACAAGGATAATAGGAGTAAGGATTGAGGGCGAGGGCAACAGAGAAAAGAGGAGTAGAAGCAGTCAAAAATGTGTTGCAAAAGAAGAATGATGAAAATAAAATGGAGTGATAAAATAAAAAGTATTCTCAAGGGTGATGAGGAGAGAAGTAAAAGGAGGGCATTTAAAAGAGAAGGATGTTGTCTCTCAGTTTAATTGGGCACATCCAAGAGGCATGATATTTTACTTAAGACCATAGTGAAAAGTAGTAGTGAAAAAGAGTTACAGAGAGAGGTCAAGAATTAACTTCAAGAATCTGGCAATGAAAGATGTCAGAGCAAGAATATACAAAGAACTGAAAGGGTTGTAGGGTATTGAATAATTCTGAGGGATGGTACAAACCAATTCTCAGATTTATGACATTTTTAAGGAAAGATTAATTATTCATTCAAGATGGTATTCTACCTATCTAAAAGGAGGCTTCAGATGGTTCCAAATGACTATTTACTGGTATGTATTAAGCTGTATCCATCCGTATTTATCATTGGAGGTTAACTGAGGTGGTTTCCCACCATCTCCCTCAATTTTACATAAGTTAGGCCACACCTAGAATATGCCACAAGTGTGTGGGATCCTCACAAGGTAGGCTAGGGTAATACGAAGTAGAGCAGCTAGGTTTGTGAAAAGTTGTTATGAACAAGGTTGCAGTATCACGACATTATTGGATATATTAGAATTGGAGCCACTAGTTGACCATAGGTTGAAATACTGGTAAAAATTACTGTTCAAGTTTGATGCAGATCACCTATCCAAGGATGTTAAAGACATATCACAAGCCCCAACGTATTATGGTAGATCAAATCACTGACATAAAATCAGGGAGAAAAGATGTAGAATGGATGGATTTAAATTGTTTTTTCCTTATGTGTTTAGAGATCAAACTAGAAATGACCATAGGCACGAAGAGGATAATTAATGTTGATAGTGCATATATTTTGTCTATATCATGCATTCATGTTACACATACCCATTTTTATAATGTTATTCATTTATGCTCTATTTTGATAACATTGTTCCCACATGATTTTAATATTGTCCTGTTACTGAATATTTTTTCATGTAATCAGCTTCTGTCATGGTGATTAACTTTGTTTGACTACATGATAACTAATACCTTTGTAGAGTTGTGATGATAGTGCATGCATGGTTAGTGACCTAACACCACCTACTATAGTATTAAGTATTACGTAGACATGGAATAGTATTTCTAACATGACGACATCACTGAAATGGCTACACCTCTGGGGTCAGATATCTTTGCAGCCTCACTGAGGAGCAGATGCTGAACAGACTTCTTTTTCAAATTGAAGAAGTAATATAGATCTTAAGTAATATAGCGCTTAAGAATATAATTTTGCAACCATACTCAGAAAATTTTGAAGATCGAGACAAAAACTGTTTCGTCAGTGATGAGTGGAAAATTATGCGCTGGAGTTCACTCAAAATTCATATTTTCTCATTAAAAACAATTGTCTTTTTTCTTCTCCAAAAAGTGAACTCCCATAAAATTTTCTTATCCCATTTAATTTGATATAATATGGATAAAAAATTAGTGGAATAAACTATTTCATATTTAAATTTACTCAAGAGTTGATCGTTTTTGCAGGAAAATTGCTGATTGATGCCAAATCAGGGTACAATGTGCAACCAATACATGTGTGCATACATATAATTTTCATAAGTTATAATTAAATGCTATCAGAATGAGCGTTCATCAAAAAATAAATTTCCTTCGATTTTAAAATATCTCTTAAAAGCATGCGAAGAAGAGATATCAAATTGCCAAAGTACCTTCTTAGAAAGTGTTGTTTTCAGAATTGATGGTTAGTTCATAATAACTGTTCATTTAGCTGAACTTATAGGTTAATGTTCACTTATTTTCCAAAACATTAGCCTGTCTCAGAGCTGAACATTTTGAGGCTATTTGATAAAGACACCCTACTATGATACCACGCATGTGTCTGGGGAATCCATTTTGGCAGCATCTTCAGACTCACCACTCTTAAACATAATCTTGGTAGCTGAGACCGAAGAGAACAATGCAGTTTTACATTCTTTCTAACCAATCCACCTGTTTTCAGAAAGATTTTGAATGTTGAGTGTAAAATTAAAACCTATTAAACCTATTACGCACCCCCAATTTCGGTAACTTCATTACCTTGTTAATTTTATAAATATTTTTTTTTCGATCACGATAAGTATGTCCTGATACAATATTTTTAAACCATACTACGTGAGCCGGAAGATGAATTCAAGTCATCGGCAGAATAACAATACGAAGGGCGGTCGGCTAATTTAACTGGTTGATTTACCTCCAATATTTTGCGGAAAAATTTCATGAACCTGTATATTAAACTTACGGGACATATAAACCAGCTATTAAATGTAATCTAAAGTAAGTGACCCACGATCGCTGATTATCAACACTGCGCTTAGATTTTCAAGGCTAACAAGACGGAGATAATGATTCATAACATGCATTAAGAGAGAGAAAGATAACGTTCTCTCTGGAAAGTTTCCGTTCCCACGGAAACCCGCAATCATGGGACTAGTTCCCAGTGTTTGCACACGGTGAGTTAGTACTTTCATGCGAGAGACCGCCGTCACGTCGTTTTCGGGGAAATTTTCATTAATCCTCCCGCAGAAAATAATGGCGACCAGAAGGAGACGCCGGGGAGATGGAAGAATGAAAACTAAAAGGAATTTGGGAATGAAGAGAATACGTAAGGTAGTTCAAAAGGACGGGAAAGGGAAGAGAAAGCGTTCCATTGGGGGTGGGGGAAAAGGAAATGGGAGAACTTGGCAAGGAATATGAGGTGAGTTTTAGTAGAAGAGGAAAACTTTGCGTGACACGCGACCCAAGCAGTAAGGGAAACCGCAAGGGGCAGACGAAACTATCAAAGAATGGGCGTCTATAAAATCGACGGAAATGAAGTTGGGAGCAGAAATTCTAGCCTCGTAACATCCAAGTATTCCGCATCAAATGAATTGCCCCGTTTACTTCGTCAATTACGTCAAAAATCTCTTTTCATTGTAAAAGGATATTCCTTTATCAGGATATTTCCTCCTCCACCGTAGAGTTAAACGATTGGAATTTACGAATTGAATGAATAAATTTAAGATTTTTTGTTATTTTATCCTATTCCCTTGACTCCTTACAGCATTCAGTTAATTCAAGATGACCATTTCTCATGCGAGAAGTCTCATATGTCAATGCGTGCAAAATATTATCATGATTATTTTATTACTATTTATAGTGCAAATTCCATTTATAATTCAACAATATCATAATATGATGCTTGAAATACCCATTAATGAAGATTTAGGACTAAGCAAAGACTGAATAAGTAAAATGAAAATAGTTGGTGAAGCAATATTACGGTATTATCCAAGAAGCAATAGCGTAGCCAGAAATTACATTTGAGGGATCCTTCCTAAACTTAGATATTGGGTAATGATTCCTATTATAATTCTTTTACGAACCTTAAAATGACGATCAATAAAAACTAAGCAGTTTTTTAAATAAACCTTGATCAAGTGAATGCAATGTCAAAACCATCAATGTGTTCAACCAAAGAGTTAAGACTGTTTTGAGGGACCGGAATCTTAACTCCCAAGACCGATAGATCACGGATTCCATGTGCATAGAGAGATGCTTTTAGAAAGTGCGCCATATTTGTCATATAGGGCTATTAATTTTACGCCGAATCGGTGAAACTGCTAAATCAATAAATCCGATGAGAGTAAAAGTCTAAAAGTCTCCGACTCGTACGTATACCTAAAAAGGGAAATGAAACTGGCATTTATCGGTCTTTTTCAATTTCAAACGCAATTAGGAACGAACGAAGACGCTTCCCAATTGGAAAAAAAAATCGCGGCTGACCCATCTAAGTTTTGTGTGTTTAATCTTCACATAAATTACATGTCACTTATAGGCCCACTCCTTTGCCTTGAGTACATCGTTATCATGAACTAAATCACTGGATAAAAAAACGCTAATTTAACCCCGAAACGATCTTATTCCGTTTCGGAGATAGAAAAAAATATTAAGGTTTCAAGGCCTCGAAAAATTCAACGATCCGGCGTAAATTGTACGTGAAAACCGTGCTGGGGAAATAAATGCTTGTCAGCGGAGGAGCGCCAGAATCGTTGTGGGTGCCGTGTGATACGCGGACGCGGGATCGGCGACGGGCGTACCATCCACGGGGTGAAACGATCGGTAAGCGTAACCGGCGGCCCCTCCGGCCTCACCTTCTGCCACCCCTTTCGTCCGCCCCCCCTTTCCCCACCCCCATGCGCCCATAGTCGCCTCCGTTTCCATACGCGCCTCCATCGGAAGAAGCGCCATAAGAGGAGGCGCCGTATCTCGCTCCATCATCGGCCTGTGTCATTCGGCAGACAGCCTTCCGATGAGCGCGAAGGATTGCGTGTGTTTTGCACCTTTCAGGCGTCTGGCGTGCTCATCCCTCGGAGTTAATGCCGGAGGAGGTGGGAGGCCGTGAGTGCTCGGGTTTAAGGAGGAGTGGACGAAGAAATCGCGGAGAACAGACCGCAAGAAGTCACAGTGGCGTGAGTTTTTCTTCATCAAACAAAGCATCCCCTGGAGTGAACTCTTCCTCCCTCCACGCTTTTCATGCTAATCGTGCACAGGGGGGGGGGGGGTCGTGCCTCTTAAATCTCTTGGGACTTAATCTGGCCCAGAGGATCGCGCGAGACCGGACCGGGGGGTCGCGACGTACGACCGACATGTGATGGTGTCAACCAGGTCGCTCATTTATTTATTTAGGGAATCGATTAGTTGAAAAGCTGACACTACTTCGACCGGAGGAGACTTGCACATGCAGCCACCTACTTTTGGTCGAATTCTAAATATGCTACTTCATCAAGTTTCCGAGTAAGGTCTATAACTTGCCACTAAAAAATGTACGTGCAAACTAAAGTACGCTATTTCTAATATCTAATGATGCAGTAGGGACTTATGAGAAGTTTTTCAACTAAGAGTAAAATATTCTAGCATTTATTCATTAAAAAAAGGGTAAGTGGCTGTTTTCAAATATGGCAAATATTAAATGCACTGGCGTGCGAACGTGAAAGTTAATAAGAATTTAAGTTAACAAAATGATATCGTTCGTGGTGGATCTTAGTGAATCATCTTGAGTATTAAAGACCTTTATGAGATAATAATCTACTATTGCTAATTAACTACTTCGCTCGCATGCTTCACTAGATGCCTCAAGTAACAACACGCAGAATAAATACAGAAAATGGTTGCAGAGAAATGACACAAGTCGGAAAGAGTACGACACGTTTCGGGAAATGACGCAGAGTGTTAGCGTGAGTTGGGGCCATCAGACACATTATGTATGCTTCGCAATCAAAACAGACTCAAAAGTGAGAAGATCACTCGCACCAAGTGCAAACGCTCGTTAATTATTTGAAGCGAACTTTTCCGATCCTAACATAAGGATATGCTTACTGCAGGGAAATCTATAGAACCACCGGTACTTGAGTAATTATTGGTGCTTAGGTAAGAGTGTGATTGAAAAAAATAGGCTATTTTCAAATTAGAGACGCGTGGAAATTCAAACTTCCTATACAACTTGCTAATTAAAGGCGGTCACGTCGAGTATGAAGTTACAAATATACTCTTAATTAGCGAAACACGGATGATATGAGTATTTGAAAATTGTCACCTGCATGCAGGTCGTTAGTAAGTTAATTTTTATTTGATTTATATATTATTAAACATTTTAATGACATTTATTACTTCAGTGGCTTACGTGGCTGCATTAGTGATCATAGTTTATTGACGGGATTTAACCAAAAATTCTATTAAAGGCTAACCAGCCGAAAGGTTAATATTTGGCGATGATAACATGAGAAAAATATGCCCTTGGGCGTAATCGACTTGAGTAAAGTTCCGGGGGAATATTTTTGTCTAAAAGAAAGGAATTCCCGTTCTGAGATGGTTCGATATCGACAAGAAAACTGTATTAAATGAAAAAAAACGATGAGCTCAATTTCGAAGGTCAATAGTCAATTTTCTTTATCTATTATAAGTTTAACTAGCGGAAATATACACTGCAGCGACTGTTAAAAAAATGAGATAAAATCCAAAGACATAAAAGTTCAATGATCCATTGGCTTAATCTGCTATTTATGAATGGTATCGGAAAAATAGCACTTAGGGGTATCTCGTACCGACTAGGAGTGTCATGAAAAACAGGCAAAGCCTACAATAATGTACATTTATCGGAAAGAAATATGGCGTCCGATATAATAAGTTGTCCCACAGGAAAACGATTTAGTGATGCATCAGTTTCATCTACGTGGCACCGTGAAGGTGCATTGAACCGCGTCTGTGAGTAAAAATATCATTTGGAAAACTTAGGGATAAGCAAACACAGGCCAAAATAAAAGAAAAACAAAAGAGAGCGCATAAGGCAATACCAGGATTTCGAAGGAGAGAGAAAGTTGCTCCATCCACCTAAATTGAAGGAATTCGTCATGCTTACCAAATTTACCGAGCTTAGTATGTAATCTCTACCCTTTTTGTTTATTCAATGTTGTTACAACTACATTAAGGACGAGATAAAAATTGCGGTGTCCCATCTTCAAGGATTAAATGACCCTTCAGAGCACCCCATCGACCATCCACCCCACCACTCGACGCGGAGAGTACACCACCGACACGAATAATTATTTTAAACTACTAGTTGTACTCAATTTCCTAATAAAAGAAACGATTACAGTTTGCCTAGTATATTACACTTTAGGAAGAAAAAACACGATTTTACAGTGGTCCATTCGAGAAACAGAAAAAAACTGTAATGGTTATGATGGAATATTGGAATGTTCTATTTACATTTCCACGCACAGAAATAGGGATCGATCGTTCTAAAAACACAGCCAGTGCACATACATCCAAGATACGGGGAAAGAATTATGGCAGCGATGTCGTATCCTCACTTTCCTAATATTGCTTACGCATACGGGATGTCATTGTCAAACTGGAGTGACGCGTATTATGACTCTAAGAAGAATATTAGTAAACAATCCTAATACTAAGGGAATTAAAGGAATTCAAAACCCACCTGCAAGTCTATAAAAATCGAGTTGAGTCATGTTCTGAAAAGTTAACACTTCAGTTCGTTGATTATAAAATATGACTCAACTGAACTTTTTGAACTTATGAATTCCCATAAAAAGATTCCTCTGATTTCCGTCTCTTTACATTCGAACAGGAGGGAATAGCTTAAGTTGGAAAATATCAACGGAGAAAATTTAATCTTTTAATTTTATTGTCAATTTCATTTTAAATTTCATTAATTACATTTAAAGCATATATTTTTTGGAGCCGATTCCACGCGGTGACTTTCATTCTGTAACAAAGGTACCTATTCACCAACTATTTTCATTTTCAAGTGGCAGCTAGATGAAAATGGAAATTAAACTGAGGAAAAAATTACTTTAAAAACACATGGTTGAATACAACAAAAACATTTAAAATGAGTGAGCAACAGGAATGCATTCCATCCTACAACCTATGATTGGTAGGCTCAGAATTAAATGTATACGTTCTGATGTTATAACTAAAAGGGAGAAAACAGGAAGAAAGATTCTTCAAGATGGACGTCGAGAGAAACTTCCTCACCAATAGCAGGGCTCTGGGAACCGGGGGTCTCTATAATCCAACAGACAAGGGGTTAAAGTTCATTTTCTTCGCTATCTAACCACGTCAATTTTCTATTCACATTCTTTTAGCATACATTTCTCTTACTTGGTTGCAATACTTGAATGGATGTCATACTTATGAGAAGATATTTTAAATACTCCCGATTATCTGGGAATTGCGATACAAGCAAATGAGTTCAAATGCAAGTGAGTTTTGATAAAGGAAAAAAGAAATGACAAAATCCTGTGTTTGGAGACGCGGATGTGAATGATATTTAGATAAACGAAGATAAATACACCATAAAATAATTATGTGGTGGATATATTTGAGATTCGTATTTATCAATAAGAAAGATGGCGGCATGTGGGCCCGAAAGCAAAGGTGTGCGTCTTGTGCGTAAACCCAGTGGAATTTCCGCGACAGTGTTTTGTTCAAGCAAGTGGACGAAATGTAGAACAAGGATCCACCCAGCTATGTCCTAGTGAAACATAAGGGTCATAGAGCAGCAAGGTGGGTTTTAATTTTTTAGATAAATAATATAAAATATAAAATCCTCTTAAGCTGTAATTTCTCTGAAGTTGTACACTTAACTTCTCCGTAGCTTAAGGGTGTACATGGAAAATTGTTTATTTCCGGGTTCATTTGGAATTACTTCGAGACAAACTGATAAGCTTTAATAAACTCGAAATGATCACCAAAAATAATAGTTTTGTACGCACAAAGTCCTTTAAACGTTATCCAATGCATCGACGTGAAGACGGTGATGAAAAGTATTTTCCTTGGTTTCTAACTATGGAAGAATTAATCACCCAAAAATACTCGTGAAAAGAGAACTGGAATATGACGCGATTTTGCTTGTAAAGTCTACAAAGTTATTATTAGAACATGAACTGAATCCGTCGAATGTGGTATGAATTTTCAGTGGTATTTCAGTCCCTACGTGGGGACTATGAGTCGCGTAACTGATGTGTCCATAGGATGGTACCAATCGTTTTGTTAAATATATTTAGTAGCTAATTATATTTTATACGCGATGGGATTGTGTGACCTTTAGACGCTTCCTATTTCGGGTAAGATAGCGTTTTCTCCACCATTTCTCCTCTCCCTATTTCTGTCTAACATTTTACAGTTACTTCAAGAAATTATACTAGATGCTAATTTACCTGTGATTAGTTGTGATTAGATCCACCAATTAGTTTATCTGATACTTTTTTACAAGTTAAAAATCGGAATGTCGCAGTCATTTTACCCGTTGAATCAGCGCCAAATAACCCGTATGTTGAGTATTCGGATGCACCGACCAAGCTTTTCAACGGCATCAACCTAAAATCGTTCACGTTGAAGTCAGCATTACAGAAAAAAGTTTAAATTTTCCAATTGAAAATACTCGCTCCAGCTCATTATTAAATCACCACGAGGTAAAGATCAATTTTAGAGCCATAAAGGAACGGAACAGTTACAATTTTCCTGGAAAAAGTGACTGACATTTGACGGAAACTGAATTTGGAAGGGTGAAAATTTTCACTAATTTTCTGTAGGTGGGGAGGTGGAAAGATAAGGGTACATATGTACTAAGAGATTTCAAAGGGAAATTCATTGGAAGGGAAAACCTACTGAATAGTATATTATCTAACTCACATTTTGCACACCATGGAATTATACACCGGCATATCATTCGTATCTCTTCCATTATTCCATACTGTGGAATAATGTTGTATTCTTAGCCACTTCTTGCCACTCACTTTATCCATCCATGGGAAAATTTTCAAGCTCCAAAAAATGCATTGCATGTTCTTTCGCCTCACGATGATGACACGATAGTCAACCGAAACGCTTAGTACGACAAAAAATTCTCGTGAAAAATTAAAAATTCAGTCTTTATTTCAAATGAATTCCCAAAAATTACAGACTGTCACCAATCACCAAAGCCAATGACTCTACGCTAAGCTTTTCCATTACTGAGACTCGGAGAGTTATGATTAACATCGCCACCAATAACTGGAAGGGCAACGAAAATGCTGTGATCGATTTACGAGCGCTCTGGATGAAACCAGTCAATAAATATCCCAAGACCTTTTTCTTCCACGTAATGCCCAAACTCTCCTCAAGGTGGAGTCTCAGCTTGAAGTCTTCAGTCACTGCCTCTCACATGAAATTTAACACCTTTTATTATAAGTTGTTTATTGATTAATCGAGTTCATTCCAACGTAAAACGTAAAATGGAATTCCATGTCTAAAAATTTTATGTCTACTTTAATATTATCTACATGCCTTACGAACACCCCTACACCTAAAGATTATACCCGTGTTCAATTGCATATCGTAGATTATGTAAATGAAGATATATTAAACTTTAACCCATGTTTTCGAAATACACTAGTATTCCTTGGCGTATTTACAGTTAATACCCAAGTCATCGATTGATTTTAGTGAGACTTTAATTTCTATGATACATTCCTTGTTGGGATTTTATAACTAGTATATTCCATCAATGATTGCAATAAGACTCATAAAGTGAAATGCCAATCCAGACAAGGTTCAATTAATCACCTAGATTAAATTAACGCTATGTACTGCCGAAACTACGACGTTGATGAAATGTATTTTACCATAAATTGATGTGATACAAACAACTTCCTTCATTTTGAACCTTGACCAAGAAAAAGTCTTTTATTAGCTAAGAGACCACGTCACTTCCATAATACTCGAGAATTGTTTGCTGAACAAACTGAAAACTTCAGGAGATAATTAAACATAACTTTTTAAAATATGTAAAGACCATTTCATTTAAATTAAAATACAAATGAAAGTTTAGCATAGTATTAGTATGATAAAAACAAAATTATAAAAATATTTCGAATAAATACAAATAGAATTTGAGATAGTTACTAAATCCTGGAAATTTTTCTTGGTATTCGATTTACTGATAAATTATGACAAATTTTGAGCAACTAAGCAATCACCCAGAAACAGCCGTAAGAAACATTTTTTTTAAGAATTCAAAACATCCTGTGAGGCTGTTAGAATTCGCTAATTTTCAAAATATGGAACTGTATAAAATAATTCAATGCAAAAAGAAAACGCGTCATAATTGCTAAACCTCTTGGTTCGCAGGAAACAATTTAAGCCGGCGCTTAATGCTACGTTAAATTGAAGATCAGTTTCAAATCATGAGCAAGTATAGAAATGCAGTGATATAGTCAATAATGGAACATCTGTCATAGAGGTTGGCATTAAAATATTTCTTAGCACATTGAAAATGTGTAGCTGTTTGCAAATTCCTGCGTCTCATATTTGAGGATCCATTTCTTAACATATATACGAAAATTTTTAAGAAGCTCGCGAATCCTCATTTGTATTCAATTACTTCCAGCAGTGCCATTTTTGAGGAATTAAGATGACCTAAAGCGTAATTATGACGCCACTTAAATAATTGCTTTCCTAATGAAATCATAGCTTGACACAATGTAGTATATGATACATGCCACACAGAAATTAGATTAGGTTTTGCGTGCAAGCAGTGTTTCGCTTCGCATTGAACCACATAGAAATGAAAGCACACAGGTAGATGAGGAAATGCCATGCAATATCTCTTATACATGAAAAAAACGAGAAGGCAGAAAGCATGCCCATGGTGGGATTGGGATTCATTGGCCTTTGGATAGTTGGGCTGATTGGGTCAGCCCTATCAAATGCATCTAAAATTAATTTGTTCCCAAAATCTCATTATAAAATTCCTTAAAGTTTTAATTGTTTATTTTTCCATAACACGACATTCCCCGATAATACTAATACTTTGTACAACTTGTAGAAAATATTTGCTCATTATATTGCCAAATAAACGGGTTAAATGCCATTCATCAATGTACGAGTAAAGGGAGGCGTGTCGGAGTTCTATGAGTAAGAATTTCATTCTAAAGGTAACACTATGAACTACACATGAAGAAACGTTCCTTTCAAACTTTCCTCCACGTGACGCTATGACTATAAGCGAAAGTTTTATACTCCAAATTGGAAAAACAATCTCCAAAACCAGCACACGCCGCGAGTGAACTCGCTTTAAACCTCGGTTAAATTTAGAGACGCCGCGGTACGGTAGAGTACGTTCATTCTGAGCACTTGGAAACTATTGATCACTCAATGGGAATAACCAGGAGGTGATAAGTCGACATTTATCAACACGGCGAGAGGCTCTCCCCTCAGCGGGGAACTGAACCCGCGACCTTATTGACAGCGATGGGTCACGCCAACCACGCAGAGGTCTGCTGACCGATGTTGATTGTGTTTGAGGAGGCCATTTACCTCGGCGGCGGTGAAAGGAGGGGCATGGGTAACAGAAAGAGGGAAGCGATTTCACCGCGAACACTTAATGCATTGAAACCATACAGCTGAGATTAATATCGCCCACTCATTTGGGTACTGGATAAGGGCGGCCTGAGCCGCGAAGTAGCTTTGTCATCGCCGAGACTGCATCGCTGCAGGGTGCTCTTTTAAACCCTACTATTTCCCATCTTCACTCACTTTCTCCAACTGCCATTCCACCAGGATATTCAAAACTGCTCCATCGACCGGCGAAGTCGAAGGTGCACTTTTGGAAGGAAGAGTGGTTAAATTGACGATCGCTTATTTTATATATTAGGTTTCTCTCCATCTGTCGTACTACTGGTGGACATTGGTATTTTTAATGGATAGTGAGCGTATCCACTGCCAGATTTACTAAGTTGGAAACAGAATGATTAATGCCCAAGATAGGCAGACAAATTTCTCACTCATGTGTTAGAGTCGGACAACTTTTATGTACAACGGAAGAAACTACTTTATGCTTGGAGTAAACTATTGAATTACATTTTTCTTCCATTAGACAGACATATGTATAAATACAATCAAAGAAATGGGTGCGTCAAACAAATCCGGAAGGATTTTCAATAAGAAATGAAATTTAAAATGACTTGGGAAGATATTAATTTTGAAATATTTAGTGACACTTTCTTTTTGTTTTCAAACTTATTTATTTGGATATGTTTTAATTACAATGTAATGTTTTTGTCTCATTTGATTTATTGATATTTAACTTCGAAGAGAGCTTCAACGAATGGGTAAGGTTTCATGGGTTTTACGAAAGACGGGATATTTTTCGGGGGTCCAAGTGCTGGGCAACATACGCGTAATTCAAGAAAGAAAGAACATGTATTAGCTTACGGAAGCCTTTTGAATTTTTTCAAAACCCCACAAGTTACATATATTAATTAATAATTCCTAAAATAAAACAATTTAAAAATATGAAATTCCCTTGTTTGAAGAAGGCACACTTCTCTTCAACACACTCAATATTACATAACAAGAAACTTCAATTCGAAATATATATGCCTAGACTTTTTTATGTTAAAAACCAATTTACAATTGCACATATTTCGTCAAGTTGAGTTCGCCAAAATATACCTATCGATTTGCAGCAAATAATAATACCCTATTCCACTGCTGATAAAATATATTTCGGTTTAACTTTAAACGTTACTTCGTCATCTTCAGGTTACACGCAGTAAATGCTGTAAACGTGAACCTACCAACATTATGTAACTGAAGATGACCAAGTAACGTCTAAACCTAGGTGGAAATATATTTTAAGAGTGGAATAGTGCATTAATATTTTCTACAAATCGATCATGCTCGCCTTCCAAAACATCACGCCTGAATCCTTTCAATTGAGGCCAAATAATAGTCGGTGGAGTCACAACTTTGAACTATCTTGTTTAAGGCATGGATATTTGGGCGCCGGGTAAAGTTCAGTGCTTAAGGCAATTTAAGTTTATTATGCTTTGGAATCCAAGGCTTCTGTAACCCAAGGATACAACAGATAATTATTTTATTCTAACTTCATTTCTCTGCATGGAAATCGGATTGGTGAGGTGGCTAGTTTAGCTACTAGTTTGCCACCCCGAGGGACAGGGATGGAATCCCGGTAGAGGCAGTATATTACAGAGGTATCTCGATCTCTAATTGACTGTCACGTGGAGAGAACTTCAAGTGGAGCACGTTGTTCATCGGGTGTAATGTAAAACTGTTGACCCCTTATCGACATACTTTAAGAGTAGGGTAACTCCGACGCCGAGTTTCTCTCCATTCTTCACCAATTTCGTTCAAGTTCTACCTCTATCAAATGAATAACCTACTCCTAATAGCTCAAATGACCCCAGGTTTCGTTCGCCTCCCCTAATAAACGTAGTTACTTATCACCTGAGCCATTGATACACTGAATCGTGTCTCAAGATATTAGATTTAGTCTGACATGTATTTTGAAAGCATGAATTTCAAAAGTGATACCAAACATCACTGAGCAAGTTTAATTTATTCTATGACAGAATGCATTCAGTATGCTCATTTCCTATCTGCAAGATATTTTTTACCAAAGAAGATAGATCGGCATGTTTGTCCTACTTTTGAAAATTTTAATTAAGGAAATACGCGGCATGTTCATTGGCCATATCCTTGAGATATTAACCTAAAAAAATAATTGTTTCTTTTTGAATGAAGGCTCCCTTTTGAAACTATTATTTTCAATACTTGTATTGCTTTTTGAAACAAAATAATATCAAGTGGGAAGGGTTTGGAGTCTATCAAATAACAGAATCTCAAATGAAAATGTATTTTATCACAAGTTGGGCCTTGAAAACTATTTCTTCACTTGCAATCGCGCATCATCCTCCTATCCAAACCAAATAGCCGTCGCGAATCCGAGCGAGCCGAAAGAAACACTGCTTCTGGGCGGACCTATTAAAATGTTGAATACGCCCATGCAGGAAGAGGGGAAGGGGTTAGGGGAGATGATGTGAGGAGGGAGCTAGGAAGGGATCTTCGGCATGCCTGTGGATTCGAAACAAAAAGCAAGGTGAAGGAAGGGCATCTGGGTGAAGTGCAATTGATTTTCTCCCGAAATAGGTCAATATTCTTGCCTGACACCGGTTCTCCCCGAACTTGTATTGCGTGCCCTCGGGATACACTGGTTTGGGGGATTTGGCGGAACGGACCCAGGAGTGGAGTGGGCAGAACCGTGGGGATCGGCTGGCAGTTATAAAGGGTCGAGGGAAGCGGAGTCGCGCTGGAGGGGAATGGTTGCGATCAAGAAAATAAGAAAATATGTTTATTATATATACATTGTGGTTTGCGTACGAGCAACCCTTCCGTCACAACGAAATCATTCCGCCTGCCACGATAAAAGTTCACAAACACTCGCCTTATCTTGGGAAAGAAAATCTTACCTGATAGTATTGGGGGTGAACGATTTAGGAATAGATAGGTTCGGGAGCTGGCGGAAAACACAATTACTCAAAAGCCATGAGGTATATATGGGACTGTTAATTTGAGTCGGTGACCAGCAAAAACTAAGGATCCCTTCTGCTTTCCACACGAAATGTAACAAGAAGTAATGCTGATTCTTCGGCCGTTGAGACGGTAAAAATCGTTAGGCCACTTTGTGCTTTTGGATTAGTGGAATCAAATTTTTGAAACGCTTACCCCACGCAGGTGGGAATGAATACTAGAAATAATCAGAAGTATATATGATTAATTAAACCCACTGCTCTAGAATAAAGGCCAACGAAATAAAGGGTTGGAAAGATGGTGAGATACCGATAAAAGTTATAAGCATAACCACCAGATTTTAATAAAGCTGAGAATGCTTTGCCGCAGTCGTGAGTGAAAAACTGGAACGTTTCAGGACAGGCAGGTCACGTACTCCCCATTATTTTCATCCAACTGGGAATTTTATCTACACAACTCTTGCGGTTTGTTTCGTCCACTAAATCTTTCGATCAGTTACAGTTTAAGGAAGTTCGAGAACATGAAAAAAATGAAACGTTCTAAGGTGAATAATGGAGAGCCGCAGCGAACCCCTTCAGACTCATTTACCCAGTGACAATACTGAAAATTTGGAAGTGAACTAATAGATACGTAATCATGTAAGTGAGAAAGATATGAGGATGACAGAAACGGCGTAAAAGGGTAGGTAAAACGCACGTACTATAAGGTTTTCTGCGCTCCTTTCCATCTTCAGTAAAGGGATGGATTTGAGTATCCAATTGTTCCTATTGCTCTCCTAACTTTATGTCGTAGATATTATTATTACTACTAAGCCACTTAAATTTTTATTTATCAACGGGAGAGCTAGGCCCCAAACTATTAACAATCCCGTTCAGCGATCAAAACATAAGTGCAAAATAAAACAGAAGTGAAAAATATGGTAAAATAAATAAATAAAATATAAATAATACGTACATCGAGATATTGTTTTGCCTTGATTGGAGCTAGGTATAAATGGGATAGGGACGAAAAATATGTATTATTGAGGTAAATAATTTTCATACTACTGATCAAATATTTTCGTTAAGGCAATTTTGCCTGTGGTTTTAAATTAATTTCCGTTTAATTCTATGCACATGTTAAACCCTCAATCGCCGGGGGTTTAGTTCTGGAAGATTATTTAATTCAAACAAATCTGAATGCGAAGTCTTCTGTAATCACCATCTACCTATAATCTTGTCGACGGATAATTTGATATTTCATACTTTCCTTTATTTTTCACGAGTTTTAGAGTCGATTTTCTACCAACTTACAAAGGGTTAAATTATCAACCAGTAGGTGGGAAGTAGTGTGAGGAACTGAAAATTGAAGAAAATTCGATCACTCGTGGGGAGTTCCGAAAATATTCCTCCTTGACGCTGAAAGTCTAGAATACGTTTAATGGGACTGAAGGGGTTCTTGCCCTTTGCAAAACCCTTCCGGGTTGGTCACGTGAGCGACTTGCTTCAGGGTCACTCAGCAACGCCGCAAGCTAACACTCAATGCGGTTCAGACGCAGACGCCTTACTCTTGGCCAAGCATTTAAGACGCGAACTTAATTCGTGATATATCATTTAAACGACAAAATTCCTGGCTTCAATGATCGATATCGACTTGAAATATGGGAGAGCTTAGCCATCTTAAGTATCTCCAGTTCATCATTAATATGGCCAATGCTAGACAAAATCTTCGTTTCATCAATTTTGATTAAATAACGATTATTAGTAATAATTTATCAAAGTATATATAAATAATTAGATGTATATATATATATATATATATATATAATTCACTAAATAGTCATAGCAAACATAGAAACTAAAACATATTAAAGAGGGACTCACTAGTTCTCGAATTTTCGGTGGTGCAACCACCTTTCTCAAGAGGAATTAGGAACAGAACTCTGTTCCTAATTCCTCTTGAGAAAGGTGGTTGCACCACCGAAAATTCGAGAACTAGTGAGTCCCTCTTTAATATGTTTTAGTTTCTGTGTTTGCTATGACTATTTAGTGAATTTTATTGTGCACGTTCGTGGCTTTTCCAAGAAAGTGAATATATATATATATATATATATATATATATATATATATATATATACATATGTAGTATACTTGATGTACCCTCTGCCCTGCTTTCTATATTGACCAAAGAACCTCTCCCATTGATATTAGAATCAACGACCACAGAGCATCCTGTAACCCATCCGCCTCCCTCCCAGTTACCAGACACGCACCTATCCACGAAAAAAATTTCTAAAATGCTACAAAGTATTCATAATTTCATCCCTCCTGTCAACAGCCACACCAATACAATTAACCACCCTAGAATTAACTTGTATCTATATTTTTAAATCCTGACATACCCCCGGAATAAACTGCTCCCATTAGCAGACACCTTCCTCTCTACGTGTACAACCAATTACCGATTGTGTAAGCCCCTCTGTCTAACCCCCACTCCCCCAGTATTCTCTCCCCCCCGTATCTTCCCGTTGGTGACTCCTCGTACGCTGATGAACGTGGCAGGGGCCACCGGAATATTGAAGTGAGTGGTTTTCCTTTCGGTTAATCTTAAAAAAAAAAAAAACAATTATTCCATTGACTATATATATGTATAGAAATACGAGGTGTGTTAAAAAATTACCGGGAACTTTTTCATTTCGCGGGCGGGCTTGGAGAGTCCGATTGTCAAACTTTTTTTGATTATGTTGGTATACATGCCCCTGAAGTATGATAAAACTTATAGCTGTTTTCATTGTGGACTTTGTCTGTGACAGCCACTAAGGTTAGACGTGCTTTATGAGCTCGGCGATTTTCGTTTGTTATAGGAAATGGATCAAAGAATTTGTAAAAAATTTTGTGTAAAAAATGAAATAAAGTGTAACAATGTGTGTTAAATGTTAATAAAGGCCTATGGTAAGTCTGCTATGAGTAAATCAAGAGTTAACAAGTGGTATGAGCGTTTCCAAGAAGTTCGTGAAGAATTTAAAGATGACGAACGCCCTGGACGCCCCAGCACATCAAAAATCGATAAAAATATGGAAAAAGTGAAAGAAATGGTTATGAACGATCGCCGAATCACAATTAGAGAGGTCGCTGATGATGTTGGCATATCGATTGGATCATGTCATGACATTTTTTCCAATTTTTTGGGTACGAAACGCGTGGCAGCAAAATTCGTTCCAAAATAGCTTTTGCACCACGATAATGCACCAGCTCACACTTCATTGCTTGCAATGAATACAAATTACCCAAAGCCGTACTCTTGGGGGCACTAGTTAGGGGACACGGAATTTGTATTCATTGCATTCATTCGGCCGTAGTACGTTCCCCTTTTGCTTTATCTTCATTGCTTGTTCGTGAATTTTTGGCCAAAAACAATACTGTAACGATGCCCCAGCCTCCATATTCGCCTGATATGGCTCCGCGTGACTTTTTCCTATTTCCAAAAATTAAGAGAACCTTGAAGGGCCGTCATTTTACAGCCGTAGATGACATTAATAGCGCATCGCTGAAAGAACTAAAGGCTATCTCAAAGATAGAGTTTGAGGAGTGTTTTGGGGATTGGAATAAGCGCTGGCACAAGTGCATAATCTCCAATGGGGGCTGCTTTGAAGGTGACAACATCAATGTATAAGAATAAATAAATATTATTGTCCGAAAAATTAAAATTCTCATTATTTTTTAAAAAAACCTCGTGTGTATGTATATATATATATATATATATATATATATATATATATATATATATATATATATATAAAACTTAGACAGTAACACACAGCACGAGAACACATAAAAAGAACACTCACAATAATATCTTGATAATTTCGACGGACTCGAGCTCCGTCTTCTTTGGAAGATAAGATATGACTGTCACAATCGGGAATATGACATCGAAGCTTGGAATTCACTATGAAACCAACTTTCCTTTCAGTTGTGAAATTAGTTTGTGTTTTGCCGCATAGGTCATCATATAGTATTTGCCGCAGTAGGCCATCGCGCGTTCAGACCTTGGCACAAACCAATACCAGAGTAGGGATCACATTGGTGACATCGTAGGCACGTAAAGCGATGAAGGATATTCAACAAAAAATGCGAGATCCCGACCATTTGAGAGAAAAATCGGAGAAAATACTGCAATTTCGTCGGTAAAATTGTGAAATACTTTAAGTTAATTGCCAGAAGGGCTCTGGGTCACTCATTGTCCCAAAAACCTCCGCTTAAAGGTAGCTTCACGAGGCATCACACCGCCACCCACAGCAAGGCGCAACCTTTATCAAAGAACCCAATTTAAGAGCGGCGACGGTAACTGACATCGCTTACAGTGGAATGGAAGCACTAACTCAGATTATTAAAAAAGAACGCCCACCACATTACCTTCTCTGGTAGAGCCGTTTTAGAAAAAACTATAGGACAATGCCGAGAGAAACCTGCAGCCTTCTCCTTGTTCCCTTGCGTCAAAAATGCACTACACGCCGCGTAAACAGAACATTACGAAAGAGGTCACTCGCTATGACATCGTGGAAAATCAGAAAGACAACCTTAGTCTAATAATGACGGAATGAATTTTCAGACTACCATGTAATTGCAGCAGGAGCAATTAAACTGTTCTATTTTTACTCATGGTAAAAACTATAAAATTCAGGATTATTCTCATGGCTTAGAATTATTGTCCACATAGATCCTACGGGCAATAATAATCAAAATGTTACCAACAGGTGTTTTCCAGTTAAATTTTCGAAGTCTATTTTTTCAATGGAATATAAATTCTTGCGATACGACATCAAACTTTAGGTGCAAGAAAATGTTAGGTTGGGACATACACAAAATCAAAAGGAAGCCAAATTAAATCAAAAGCGTTGAGGGTGATGGTGCGTCAGCCCGCCAGGAAACTGAAAGTCAGAATTGAAGAGCACAAGATTTCGGTGAAAAACAATCATCGGTAATTGTCAAGCATTGTGAACACATTATACCGGAATCAGCAATGAGACGGTATTCGAAAATGTAAAGGTCTTGGAAAGTATAGTGTTCTATATCCCACGCCTGATTCGGGAATCGATAGAAATTGGGAATCGGGGGAAAAACTTTAACTGTTATGACGGTTTCTATCTCCACTGGGCCTTGAAATTCCAATCGCGTGGACGAGAATCAAATATTCCAATGGACGCCTCCGATGCCAACGGCCGGAAAGAGATGGTAGGAAATAAGGGGAAGGTAAATAAAAACAGCGGTCGCTTGCTTTAACGGCCTAATTGATAGGGCAAATAGTACATAAGACAGTAGAACCTGCACTTGAAATTATTTCGCCCATTAAGATGCTCACTGTAACGCTAGAAACACGTCAATGCTAAAAAGTATGCATAACTAGTCAACTTCGGAAGCCAACAACCTCGAGAGTGTCTACGACGCATTATGTCATTGTGTAACGTTTTACTAAAAGTTTAAATGTATTTGCAAATTATGATTTAAATTTGCAGTTCTTTCTATTTCGTTTAAAAATGCGAGAATGATCCTAGTAGCGAGTTTTCATTCATTGTTCTTTTTTATGAATGCGTCTCCATAAAGATTTGAAGCTAAAAGTGGGCAAAGATGAGTTACTTTTAGAATTACATACGTTGTGAAAAAATTGTGCCGACTGCACTATATCAAATTCCGCCAACAGACGTCACTTTGAGGTTACATTTTATTTGCATCGAATACATGATACTAGTTCTCAAACTCAAAGGCGATAACTTGTAATTCAATGAGAGAGTGTGTATTTAGTTTAAAGATGTACATGTATAACGCCTATATCCGCAATTTGAACTGAAATCAAATCAGAATTTTTAACCATGAACTTTAATAAAAATTATTTACCGTGTTTCGAATGTGAAGAAAAGCACTTCCATTTTATTACTTTTACTCATAAAATTACACATATTCATTTCGTTTTACTCATTTTAATAAGTTTTGAATGATCTTTCCGATAAGTCTAATGGGTGGACGCCATCGTGATTGCAACCAAAATGTGTTACCGTTAAAATCTCCAGGTCCATATTTTCAGGTGAATTCAATTTACCTATAACACTTAGGGAGAAAGCAGAATTAAATTAAAAGCGTCAAGCGTGACAATACAACAGCCCAGAGCGTTGCTGTGATTAAAAATGTCCATGTTTAAAGGAACTTTTTTAATAATTGTAATAAATATTATTTAATTATTTTAATAGATATTATTTGCGATCACAAAAAAATGATTGGAATGAAAATGGCTATGGAGAGAAATGACGACCCAAAATCTCCTTGACATTATTTAATTGCCATAAAGTACTGCAAGTTTTAACATTTTCTCTGCTTAATGCTTTAACATTAGTAACTTATCGAGAGTGTGTAAATTTTTCGTATTTTTTGGAAACTTTGGCAACTTACATTGGAAAAACTATCCTGTATCAGAAATTCCTATTAGATGTTCAGCTAAGAGTATTTTTTCCGAGATGAATCTGAGATACTTCTTAAATTATCCTGTGAATGATCCTCTTAATATCTGCTTCTTCTGAAAATTTTAGTCAATATTCATTCTGAAAAATACACCCTTCGGTTTAAAGTAAAATTTGAAATAATTGAATATTGTTTTTTACATGAATCAATGTAACTTTGATGGCTACTTTCAGGTAACATAACATCATTTAGATAATCTTGCTGCTGTACTTTTGAGAGGCTGATCAGTCAGGGCGAAGCATATTTAATTATTAAACGATTTTATGCAGTTTACACACATGTATGAAATATTTTCTTTTCTTATCAAAATCTCAATATTTTTTTTACGTCGTTCTATTAGTTTTACTTGTATAAAGTCCTCGAATGCATTGTTCTTTATTGAACTTAAGCGGGAGCTGACATTTCGACCAAAGAATATTTGCATTAGTTTTAGTCCGATGCACCAAATTATAATGGAATATAATGAAAAATTTCATAATGATCTCAAATATTTTCCCTGTTGGTGAAAGTTTTCACTTAGCCTTGATCATATTCTGATTGCTCAAAATAAATGAGTAAAATTTGATAAAATTCTAGTATTTTCTAATATTTTTCTCTGAGTTCTCAGGCCTTTTTTGTTGAAATTTACTTTTTTTACTTTACTCGCGGAAAGCCGAAAAACTTGTCCAATCCAGAAACTCTAAAGAACTTCGGGTGAAATTATTTGTAGTTTACTTGAAATAAAAATATACCGTTTGTGCACATAATTCTAATTGTTGGTTAAATACAAAAATTCTTTTGCAAATATTTCAAAGTTTTCTGCTACGGCACCCGATTCTCGAAACGGAAGTTATTTGTCCTGACAATATTTTGCGTTACGTGTATTAGTGAGTGAGTTCCTCCAAATTCAAGGGACAGAGATGAAAGTAAAAGGTACTGAGAGAATTTTCAAGGATATCCAGGATAAATTTTCCGCTAACCCATCGTTTAACAAGTCTCGGGACTAATTAAGAAAACACCATTTGTTTCGCAAAGATTCATTTTTATTCATCAACATAATCGCCTTCCAGAGCTATACAACGCTTTTCTAACTTTTCGATGCCATGCTTGTAAAACGATCTGTCCTTGTCCTTAAAATAAGCTTCAGTTGCAACGATGACTTCCTCATTGGAACCACATCTATTTCCTTTGGAGTATATTTTTCAGATCAGCAAACAGCCAATAGTCCCTGGGGGCAAGGTCTGGAGAATATGGTGGGTGCGGAAGCAGATTGAAGCCCAACTCGTTCAAAATGGCCATTGTTTTCATTGACTTGTGGCACGGTTTTTTAGATTTCATCCTTTAAAAGCACCAACAACTCAATTTAATAGTCTCTATTGATAGAATTTACCTTGTCAAAGTAGTCGATGTAAATTATATCTTGAGCATCCTAAAATAATATCCCGTTCAATAAGTCCCGGGACTTATTGGAGTAAGGGTTAGAAAAGGGGATTGTTGATGCAAGTCATGCGCCATTAAATTATATTGAGTGGAAATAAATATTTAGGAAAGTCACGGCAGCTTGAAATCCCATACGGTTCTCGAATGCAGAGCCACTACGAGCTAATGAATTCCTTATTTTTCTATAATAAATATGTTGTCCCTCTTAAATAAAGAAAGAAAAACCTTTGAATTTCCAAGGAGGAAGAAAAACAGAAATGAGGTATCACACAACCAATAACTATATCTGTCACTTTCATTTCATAATTTAATATTTTTAAATTCTGGTTTCATTAACTGTTTTCTGAAAATTAGAAAACCACACGCGTTTTTTTGATAACATTAAATAACGTATTCTAAATTCGAAAAATTATTTGAATCTAACACGTTTTGATGAATTTATTATTATTTGTACAAATAATGGGTTTCGTTCTAGGGATCATAAGACGTAGATTGCATAATTTTAATCTCCTGCGAGAGTTACGTACATAGCTCCGTTGCGATTTATAGTAAATGAGTATTAGTAAGGGGGCTTTATTTCGGATTATAATTTAATTTTTAGGTGTACTGAAAATTGAATTCATAACAGTAAAAAAATATTAACGACTGACCTGAATCCAATTTTTTAAAGTTTTTCATTAAAGTATAATTATTTATTTTATTATTGATTCCTAACGCTAATAAACAAAACTTTTGAAATGATTTCATACAAGTAAATAGATGTCTCAGGTATTAGTAGACTCATTTCTGTGATCATGTAAATTTTACACTTAAACATAATATCAATTTGATAAGATATTTATTTTTAAATGATTGCCCAAACTGCTCAGTTTAAAGTGCTCCAATGGCTACGACTTTGTCGCGCCATGCTATAAAAGTCCCTGAATTTACGATACAAAAATCCACATATAGACAAAACAGTCAATAAAATTATATTCATGTCCAAGACGGGATTCGAAATCGCGACCTTTGGTTTATCATGACAGTTCGTTACCGACTTGTGTACCATGGCCGAAGTTTCTTCCAACTTCGATAAAAATTCTTATCAATAAATTCATATTTCGCCCATATTTTATGACACGTTTATAATAAAAATATCGGGAAAATATATTCGTTACCCGACCTAGATGCATGCCACAGTCATGGGTCTATGAACTGTCTTTCTTGGCTGTTATAGGAGTGAGGAGATAGTAATACACTGACCTCCCCATGGATTTCTAATTGTACTCTGGTTAACAAAATGGAGGAAAATCATGTCTACGACATTCACTTCAAATATCCTCCAAATAATTAAAATTGGAAAAGCTTTCCCGAATACACAAAAGCACTCATGGAGAAATTTATAAGAATGGAAAGTATTTAAGTCCGCATTTTGTAGAGCGTACCAAGTCCATAAATGTTTGGTTAATGCCATGTGTAAGCTAAAGACCACTCCGACATACATCTGTCCATGCAATTTAAGTCAGAGACCTAAATAAAGAAAGAAGACTGAAAATTTGAATTTGACTGAATAGAATTCAAAGGAAACTTGCAGATATTTTTGAAGACCATGGCCGTGGCAACAAAATCATGGGGAATACAAAACGTTCTCTCTAATTAAAAACAGCATGAAAAAGACAAAAATGAATCAATAAGCTAAAGGGTTTCCCATTTTTTTACAGTTATCATGACTTAAAATCTTTATTTCATTAATAGTATTTAGATACCACTAATAGTTGTGATCTAGTCAAATCCGCCGACGGAAAATTAAGCAGAGGGCATGGAATATTACAAACGTAGTTTAACCTCTCAAAATTCCACCAATCTATCCCATACAATGTTTTGTTTGTACTCAATTCAATTGCCCTCAACGACTACCTCTTCTCTCTTACTCCCTATTCCTCTATAAATCACTTCCTTTGGAAAACTTGTGAACACCTCCTCAAACGCCGACAGTGGTAGTTGGAGAACTACCTTCGTATTTCGCGCATAAATTTCAACCCCATTTCATTGAATTCACCATTCTACATCAGTCTTATAACAGACAATGCCTGGATATCGATAAGTTTACGCGCAATATTAATTCTAAAAGTAAACATGTAAGGCAGTAAATTAATAAATACACTTTCCCCTCATTTACTCTCAATGCTCCCTACTTAAATTCATGAAAGCCAAAGCAATAGTGTTCAATCTTATTCCACCATGTGTCCGTACAGTCGAACTGTAAGGTAGTCATGAACCCCAAGAACGATGGTGGCAGAAATAAAAACGTAAAATTCGTTATATTTTTGTTAGCCGAACAAGCCTTGCCGCGGTATAATTTATTCCAAAGCGTTAAGTAAATATTCTATTCTCCCAGATTTCAATCCCAGATCCCAAATTTTACGTTAATATTTTACATATGGCCGATATTTCCCTTATTTATCCAGCTAATTAAAATTAAATGAGAGTTTTCTTAGTTCTCTGAATTTTAGATGCTTTCATAAAAGTGCTATCTCTGCTCTATAACTCTATGTATTACCTAAAAAATTACACAATCTTCATAAATCAAATTTATTTACTCCATTGCGAACTGTGAATCATGGTTGACAATCATTGTTTCAATATAGACGTATTTACTCACTTCTTCTTCACTCATTCACTTAGGCAACTTTCATCTCTTCCTTTGACAAGGGGTAACGATTCAATATCACCAAATTATACACCATCAAACGGTTATTTATCTCTCCTCTCCAGTCTCCTTTCCTCTCGCACAGTAACCAAGCCTCTACGCTTATTTTCATCTCCTTACCTCAGTAATGCCTCTCACCATTACATGGTGGACTTAAGTACATTTATACTTTAATTTTTTGTTTGGTATCTCGCCCATACTTTCCCGCACATTCCTAATATTGAAACGCTAAAGGATTTAGAACACTTTAGAACACACATTAGAGACACTGGCAGGATAGATTCACTTTTGCCTCTCATTGTGTACACAACATAGGGAATTACTTAGAAGTATTATATGATTAAGGATTCAGTTCCACAAAATACTTTATTTTATAAGTGCAAATGTGACCGAAGACACAATTGGGTCACTGGAGACGCGTAACGAAAAAATGAAACCCTGGAATCAATGATCAGCCTTCATTGCCCCTGAAAGAATGCAACCAGAGATACTGTGAAGTGTACTGGTGGTTGCGTTTCCGCAGGCGCCCAGGCTATAATCAGGTACACCGGAAATATGCACTATCCGAATTCCAATCTTGGAGGAAGTGCCCATTGGCGTTTGCTATTGAGAAATAACAATATTCCATAATTACTAGTTTTAGAAAGCCTCCAATATGGTCGCGTGATAAACGGAAATATTTTCGCGACAAGCACGTGTATATCGTGAAACCTTGAAGGACGAAATTTTTTACGTCTCAGATTTCATATTTCACATAAGTCTTATTTCCAATTTTTCCTAAAATTGGCTTTAGTGTATTAACACTTCATCTCTTAGTAATAGAACAAATGGAGATAGCTAAACTATTAGTTTCATAAAAGTAAGTTAATGTAGCATAAAGCATGTAATGATAAACTATGACATGGCATGATTGTATATGTACTCCAGGCTAAGAATTGATACCTTTTTTCTGCCTAAAAGGATATTAAATACCCTGAGAAAAAAAACATTGTGAACGATAAATTATGCTGCGAGAATGCTACCCACTATGCAGTAATTTTTGCATCCTTGATGAGTCGTACACGTGTCAAGTTTTCAGATTACACAAGCAGTGAGACTATTATTAGATCTCTACAAATTCCATATTTGCATTAGACAGATATTTTCTTATTTAACATAAAAATGTATAGGTTTTCTGAATGAAGCAGACATTTTCCATACGAGCCAGGTTTTCCATTTTACGCTGGTTTCCAAATAGACAAGTTCATTCAGTTCCAACAGGGTCAAAACTTATTATCGTTAGCTACTGAATCAAACCTATCACAGAAAATATGACGACCAAAAATAACAAACATGGTTACATTGCACAAAGATATCGTAACTATAATTATCCATGTGTAAAATGGTCTAAAATAGTATCCTCGAACGGTTTCTGTATCTTCATAACTTATAAAACCTCAACTGTTATTGTCGCATTCATTACAATATGTCACAGCAAATACTAAAATTTGAATAAGTCATCACATAGGTGCAATTGATATAATGAGACAGAATACTTTAGTAGCAGTTTAAAATGAGTAGTATCTTAGAGCCGCGATAGATAAAGAAATTAAAGGTAAAACTCAGCTATCATGTTTATTTCGCGTTCAAATGGGAGGAAAATAGCATTATTAGAAATAAAATTCTCCTTTCTATAAGGTGAAGTTCAAACAAAATTGAAGTGGATCCCAAAAAGGGAGAAATGAATTTCTTATGTGCGAGCAATAACTGTTAAATACTTATAATTTGTGAAATTCTTAAATAATAATAAATTTGTGTCCTAATTTGTGAATTTTTCAGAGGAAATCAATAAAATCCACTCCTTGTTACTTCTTCATTTACAGTGGATGGCGCTGGAAATGTGTCACTCGAGAAAGCAGATCGATAACAATGAAACAAAGCGTAAGGGTGACGAATAAATAATGCATAAGGGGTCTGGAACCTACTTGTATACAAATTTCATTTATCAGCACGTAAATCTTGCGTATACTTGCTTAAGAAATTTGACCTACCGAGAGAAGAGGGTAATTCATTCCGCCCATGTGGATGATTAAGGAAAAAAATATCAGAACCCACAAAACACATTTGTGGCCATAGAATATACAAAAGAAACAATAACCACGAAAACGCATCATTAGAAAACAGTCATGTTATATGCTTTCAAAATCCGTTACACACCCACTTAAATATCGGCAATTGCACACTAAATAAATTCAAATGTTATCTGACAGACTTGACGTAGGATGAGACATCTTAGATGAGACATTATACGTATTTCAGCATCGAGATTTGATGTGAACCAGCGTCAAAATATCTATACATTAAGGGAGTATTTTCTCATATTGATGAACAGATTAAGGATTCCAAAACAGTGGTCGCGACTATACAGAAATGTCAAAGCCATTAAAATTATTAGACTGATTATGCAACCATGGCTCTGGCAAGAAAATCTTTTGTGAAAGAATACGACTTAAAAGCACGATATTAAATTAAAAAGCTAATTTTAGAATATGCGGCTACAGCCCGTTATTACGGAACTATCCCTATTTATGTGTTTGATTATTCATTATTGTTCTCCTACTTCTTGAGTTATAATTAAATGCTTATTTTGAATATAATGCAAAATGGAAGACTGCTAATATCAAATCCCAAGGACGAGACACTAATTCATATACACATATAATTCAGCTACTTACGAAGGCAGCGTGATCGCCGAAAGTTATTTTAATGAGTAAAATAAAGGGGTTTGAAATAACATGTTTTGTATAATTATTAAAAGTTATGGAAACTTCAAAATCCTTACAAGCCGATCCTGGATAAAAACGCAGAAGGATGTAGTTTTGGCGTGAAAGGTTAAAAAAGATCTTCGTGACATAATAGATCCTCCAGAATAATTTTTAAGGCTTTCGGAGTTCTCATAAATTTTACTCGTAATAGCGTGTATTCTTTTTTGTATATACTATGTTCTCCTCCATTTTAATTTTTAAACAGAATGTAAACAACGCAAATACACTAATATACATATATATATATATATATATATATATATATATATATATATATATATATACATACATGTATATGTGTAAATATATACACACACGTACGCATACTTAAACTCATTTTTTTTCATTAAACTCAAGCAAATACGTTGAATTTTAATAAATGTCAATTGACTTATCAGAAGATGGGGATAATTAACGCCATTTTGAAGTACCGAAGCCGTTTCAAAGAGCATTAATACTCACAAGTCTCCTTTTTTCCTCTCAAACATGGAATTTGTTAGCAACCTTAAATACGGTGATAGCGGCGAGCATGAAATCTCACCGAAAGCTACAGTTGATTATAGCTACGGCTGTTTGGTGCACACATTTTTAGTATTGCATGTTTTGTGGGAATGCCTATGAAACAAAGTTGTTCTTAAATGTATCATATCCATGACGCATCAAAATACCCAAAAAACTATTTGAAAATGACCCTTTTAATATGGCCCTTAACAGGAAATGAAACTCGAGCGTTGAGCGCTATTAATTAATGACTATATACGTGTATCATAAGGAGCTTGCCTGTGCTTTGCCATATACTATATTTTGCGTGATATAAAATACAAGAATATATTTGATATTCATTATAATATTAATTTAAACAAAACGATGAAAGTACCACTCCCCTTATTAAAAGTAAACTACAACGTTCCGAGTTGTCTCTAACGTATTCAACTGAGGTGCGTTAATAAAATTACTAGTACCCTTGTTAACCAGGTCATTTGTCACAAAATCTCGTTCCAGTAAGAGATGTAGGAATTCCCAGGGAAATGGAACGCTTGACTAAATAAAACATTCCGAAATCGGCTGCTCCTATTTCTAGACGAATGATTTTGCCATGGATTCCCCAAGTTCAAAAATACACACAGAATTACACACTTTGAAGAAATTTATGTTCGCTAATAATACAGTTCTGTCGAAAATGGTATTTTAGTACATCTTCTTACATATACTCGTATGCGTATTTTAATCTAGTCAAAGACATCCAACAGTTAGTATTTAAAAAAAAGGAAAACTGAAAAGTGTGGTTTAAGTAAATGTTGGAAATTTTATGCCATTGTATGAAATACCACAGAGATTACAAATTCGGCACTGAGATATTCTGTAGTGTTCACGGCATTTAGTAAAAAAAGTTCTTCACACGAAGTTTACCTTTTATGATAAGCAGTGTAAGCATTTACATATTATATTATTTAAGATGCTTTTATTCATTCTCAGATAGGGTGGGCCGAAATGTACTTCCTGATGCTCAAATATCAACCACTCTCCTATTTCCTAAATGAATATCCAACCTTAAAATTTGCATATCATGAGATTTGTGTAACTCAGAATGAAACCACTCAAAGAAAAAGTTCTCAACTCTCGCTTTCCACTATTCAGTTATACTATATAAAACACAGCAACCGGTTGGTAGGTGATGGTAGAGTTCACCCTGTAATAAGCCCTATACGGCATGTGAAATTCATGCATCAGGGTAGGGGGCCAGTACCTTTCCCTGTGTCGGTTATGGTTTCTCAGGAAGATGTGGTAACCGAAACCTCACACAGCTTGGGTGAAGCTGAGGGTGCCCAGAGAGGCTTGCCTGAGAATCGAACTCGGACCCTCCGGTGAGTAGTCTAACGCTTTACCCCTGGACCATTGTGCCCCACCTTTCAGTTATGTATGTATGGTATAAAATAGTTGCACATTTCGAAGTATTATTATTATCATCTTACAAATGAAATTATTCAAATAAATATTTCCTTGCGCGCATATTTTATAACATTATTGCCAAGTGAAGAATAAAAAAACACGACTCATAATTAAAAGCCTTGCTTTATTTTTCTAGCAGTAATTACCCAATCTCTCAGACAAGAGATCATATCAGATGGGATGGGACCTACAGAAGAGTTCACGAGTTCAAAAGCTCTCGCATTTATTATTTTTGTGCAATACCTTGTTTTGAACTCCCCAGCATTTTCATGATACGTACCTCTTATTTTTTGAAACCTCTAAATTAACCCTTCGTGAGAGTGTGCCATGGTGCTTTCATAAGATCTGTTGTAATTCGAATGGGGTGCCCGAGATACTTAGAATTTTTGTTGGGCCTTCGTGACTATCCGAGAATTGTTAGGCAACTCCACTTCAAGAAATCAGGAAAACTTTTCAATAGCAATTCCTTTTTTCAAACAAGGGCATGCCCAAAATAACGTAGAGTTTTCAGAAGGGGATTGAGATAGTGCGAAGGCTAACGTACTGACTTCCCACTGAGAGAACCCGGGTTTAAATCCTCAAATCTTTTTCAGACGGCAAATATTTTTCAGTGGTACCCTCATCCGTACTTAAGGTGCTTTGTAAAGAGCACTTTTCGTGAGTACGCGGTCCGTCAGATGAAATTTTTGACTGCGGACCCCTTGGCGGTTTTCGTTAACATTAGCCTAATGCCAACGCCGGGTTTCTCTCCACCTTTCCTCCTTTCCCATATCATCCCTAATGACACAACTGGCCTTATCTGCCGGTCGCCTCCCCTAAAAATACTAATACTAGCATTCGGAATTCCAGCCACCATGTCACGAATACGTAGGTTAAACAGGAACGAGTTATTTGATATGTTGAAAGAATACTATACGTCATTAGGAAGCGAAGCGGTTGACCAGGGTTTAATAGATATATTAAACAGACTTCAGAATATATGAAACATTAACAATTTAAATGAAAATTTAGCGATTTAGCTAGATATAAAACTATTTTGGCTAATCATTTTGATATTTATGTTGGAATTAACTCAAAAATTAAGTATTTCATTTGTATGAGATGATTAATGAATCTTCTACTATTCGCCTACGATCCTCTAATTGAAATGCCAATTGTCTTTTATAAATTAAAAAAGTGATATATTTCTATTCAATAAGAACCACTACAGTGTAACGCAGAGAACTACCATTTCATATGTAGCTCATTGCATTTTATGCTCGGAATATTAATTCTGAAAGTTTTATTTTCTGTCACTTCTTACCAACAAATATCGTTATGCAAACTTTAAGTAATTTAATAAGCCGTAAATATCTCACGGATTGCCTTAATTAATTTGCCACAAAAATGAAAACAAATGAATACAACATGTAATATGCTCCATGTCTACCGCTGACTGGAAGAGTCTCGTGTCTGCAGTTAACAGTTAATCCAAAGGTCAAAGAATTGAATCCTCTCGAGTGTATTGATTTATATGAATATGTACCCTCGGCATCTGCTGAAGATGCATTGGCAAAATATCCATACCAATCACAGCACGCAAATTCATAATAAATTATTCAATGTTCAGTGTCAGAGCTCAATCCATAAATCTAACAGTCATTAACAATAAAAAATATAATATTACTGCCTTAATTCATTAAATGATGTAATTGCCATTGATATCATGATTAGCTCAATAGCAACCAAAGTAGTTATAAATGCAGGAGTCCAATCCTTCCATTCAGCACTGAACCTTTGGAGGCACATATACGTTAAAATTACAAACACATGGTAGGATAACTCATAACTCATAGATATGACCTGAAAATGCCATTCAACTAGGAGGTTTGCACTTTATTGCTTGATCATGTTCCAAAAACCATTTGATATTTCTGGACACCGTTAGAGATCAAATTCGATACCGAAAAAAGAAATGCAAAATTCCCATAATAACACTAGTTCAAGTGATCCATAGGCTCAATAATCTAATGATTGACTCTTTTGTGAAGTCTCTCAGTTTTGAAGAATACTGTGACTATAAATGGTGTAGCAAAATGAAGAGTTACAAAAATGTTTATTTCTCGAAAAAATCCTTTAATCACTACCAGAAACATTCATATTCGTTGGAAAAATTAATTTCATATTTTAAAAAAATTCACATTGAGTTGACCATGGTATGTGTGGTGCATTGGAACAATGTTAATCTATCAACGTATCTTTTTTACTGCCCATCTCTCGTTTATAAAGATAATTACATCTATGATATTAAACAGGAAATTATAATTTCAATTTAACGGATAGTACACCACTATTTAATAGAACACGCGTGAAGAATAACCTCATAAATTTAGTCTCTAATTGTTCCCCAGCATTCACCAAGAATGGTCCTATAACAGTGTCAAATCTTGAACACATAAACACTCTGCTGGCCCATGTTATTCTAGGACAGCAGAGACAAAAGAAGGAGTGTTCGATCGTTAGACACTCTTCCAAGCGAAGTATATTGCCTTGAATATTAATATTTTCTTAGAATAATTCAGGAAAATTCCATGAAAAACAACTCAAACTGTTTAGGTACCGAAATAAGGGGAATTAATAATCAACGAATCTTGAACTTTAATTATCAGTTTTGTGAGTATTAATACAAACAGTTCCTTAAACAAGCGGATAAATACGCTTGACTTCCAGTTGAATTACGTAGACATTTGCCTATTGACTGAAAAAATGTATGCTTTTTAAATGTCACGATTCCGAATGGGTGAATCATAATGAGTGGGGCTATATATGGAAAGAGATAGAAAAACCATACTTTAAGGGGGAAAACGACCACAGTTTTAAAATAAAAATAAGAACGCAAAAAACAAATAAGAAAAAATACTCTTTTTTAAACAGAACTATTGTTGAATGGAACCAGCTGCCTGGAGGTTTGCTTGAGCCCTTTCCTTCCAATTTTAGGAGCTTTAAGAAGAAGTGTAAAGCAGCCACTGGGTGATAAACCATTAATCAGTGATTTGTAGACTATTGTAACTGTCTAATAATTGCAACTGTCTAATTGTACTATTGTACAGCATAACTGTTAAAATATTGTTTGTATGATGTATATTATGTGGATGTATGCATGTAGATGTATGTTATGTGACCTTTACCACCAGGACAATTGCCTAATTGCAACGAATACCATCAAATAAATAAATATTATGGACCCGTCTCCCTTCCATAGCTTTCAGAGAGGATAATATTTGAATTTTCTCAAAAAAGTGAAAAATCTCAGCCCCTTAGCTTTGACAATCCAGGGGCAGGGAGAAGGAAATCCCAATTGGTAAGTCAGTGAAACTCAGACGAATTCCCCCATCCTTGTTACCCCACCCTACCGAGGAGTAGCGCCATTCATTTCCCTTCTCCTTATATCCGTCCAGTGCACGCACCTGCGGGTCCATCGCTCCCGGCGGCGGACATCCATCCCCAGCGATGGACATGACGGAGGACGGGGCCGAGTCGTCCATCTCCCCCTCGCCCACGACCTCCATCTCGTCCCTCTCGTGGGCCTCGTCCACCTCCACCGAGGCCCACACGTGGCAGCCGCTCTGCCTCTTCCGCTTCCTCCGGCCTCCTCCACCCACGCCGCCGCCGCCGAAGTACCACGCCCGGGTCATCCGGGGAAACTTGGCAAGGAGCAGCGAGTAAGGCGGTTTGATCCAGATTGTTTTTGTCTTTCAGCGCCCCGACGGGCTCACGGCCCTCGAACGAGCGATGTGCCGTAGACTATTATTTTACGCCTACGCGGGTGTTCTGCTCGTAGTCTGTATGTGCCCTACATTGTGAGTTTGTACGTCTTCTATGTAGTAGATTACGTAAACTGCCAAGACTTACTTATGAATTAATTCACTAATAACCAGTTTCAATGTTTAAAATACAGAATAAAGTTGATTGTTCTTAAATATAACTCCTCAAATCAAAATAACTCAAATAACAATGAATGTCTTTTTCCTTGAAAAGACGCATTTGAAAAGACAATCCTTGTTGCCACCTTATGCTTAACCGTCACCAAAATACCTAAATGCCTTGTGATCATTTTACTTCAGCAGTTAATTTATTTTAATTAATAAGGAGATTTTTAATTAATAAGGGTTAATTTATTTTAATTAATTTATTTTAAGTTAATTTATTTACAATGTTATGCACCTTATCACTTTCCTCTATGCCCACTTATATTCCAAGCCCAAGTTTTTGTGCTCCTCTACTATTATGCTTCCTAGTTATGCCCATTTTTGACCTGTTCTGTGTTTTGTCAGATTTTCTCTTAAATGGATGACGTATATTTAGATTTCCGACTACGAAATATGTCACGGATGCCAAATCAAATGCTAACTACCAAGCACAATGTAAAGACAAAACTTTAAAACTTTTGTTACACATATTACATATTCTCGTACTTTGCGTTGCATATACGCACGCGTAGACAATACTACTTTACGCACACCTTCTCTAACCTTCTCCACATCCAAATTTCAAAAGGCTCCGATCTACGCGTATCATCCTGTTTCAATGACCATGTTTCCGCGCCGTACATAACCACGCCCCATATCAAAGTTTTAACCCGCCTTTTCTTCACATCCTTACTCAATGTCCCTGTCATCAGTTTCCTCCTCCTTGTAAAATCCTCTTTGCCTAACGCAATTTTTCTCCTAATGACCCTACTACTTCGTCCATTTCTACTTCGAATCTCCCACGTTGTCACCGTTAGTTAAACAGATAATAAACTTTTATTTGCAAGTAAAATTGTACGAGTATAAGTTGGCTGGAATTTGCAAATGCTGGTCAAAAATACTTTATTACGTTTCCTCTAAATTCTGTTTTCAACCGCAAAACTTCTAAATCAAATAATGGTCATTCCACAATTATATAGTTCATAATTATCATAACATTATCAGCTTTGAGATCACCGACATACTCAAAATTAGTTATAGTTTTATGGAAAAACTTAGCAATTATAGCTACAGAAAAAGTTCCAAACATTTTCCATGGGTTAAGAAATTGTTGCCAGAGTTCTCGTATTTTTCACCCCCACTTTGGGTCAATAAATTGAGCTTCAGATATCAATCGAATGGATTATTTAAAAAAAAACAAAAACTCTCTCGAGTATAAAAAAGTCAGTCTGATGTTAAATAAAAATTATTCTCATCAATTTCTATATTCACCAATGAAAGAAACCCAGAGACATCTGAAAAATGATTTAAGTATCAGATCTCACAATTTATTTATTATAGTTATCTATAATATAGTAAGTATGCTAACGCAGCAATAATTTTGAAGACGGAGAGCAAAATGTCGAATCTCAATAATGCGATAAAACAACGAAGGTGTTACTCGGTTATATGTGGGAAACGTGTCTCTCGGCTGCTCCGAAGTTATCGGGTTCGAATCCCACTTCAGTAATGGATAATTGGTTGTCTTGTAATGAAGTGTCCTTGATTGCTTTCGGTATGATTTTAATTAGGCAAACGGAGCACCTTGAAAATCCAATTAATGCTTGATAGAATAAGGCTTACCAAGATTTAAGTCCTATACATTTAAGAATCTAGTAGTCATTAATAAAGGACATCGTTAGACGCATAGAAGTGGAAGCAGTCAATGAAACATTGCCGTTGCATCGCATCGGGAATAGTTACATCTAGTTGATTTAAGTAAATAAATAATTTCAAATAAAATTTCTGTTTCAACTCAATTAGAAAAATTTAAGGCAAGGCTTTTCACCAGACAACTCAAAACTTTTGTACTCCGAAAATAAATGGAACCGTATCAAGGACTAATTTGACGAGATTTTCAATATGATAGCTGGAATCAACGCCCGGTTCTACGAAGCTTAAGATGCTCGATTACTGCCAATTGATAGGCATTGTTGAAAAATAGTTGATAAATACATCAATTAATAACAATGAACATGAATTTTGTAATTTGAGTGGTCGTAGTTTCGAGTTTTAGTCTATGATGTGGGACCAAAGCAGAATTTGGACACGCGAAGGTCAAGCCTTATAATACTGTGCAGTTTTGAGTGTATAATCTCAAGGATACGTGCCGGTCGATTCTTAGGTATTTCTGGTTAGGGCTGAACGACCACACAAAAATAATTTACACCTCCCTCGATCGCTGCAACTGAACTCCTTGCAACTTTCTCCTACGTTTTGAATATAACTGCTCTTTTCGAGGCCGTCGCAACAAGATAAAATTTCTCCTGCGAAGCTAACAAATAAAACACCCACCATCCTCTTCAACCTCGCAGAGTTAAAATTATTAATGCAGCACCACCCATTCTTTGATATTTTTACAACGCCCCCGTTTTTCTGCGTGTTTTAATTCTCTGAATTCCACAAGTGAACGCGAAAACTCGCGCTGTTCTCACACTGACTTGAGTGACGACGCAGTTGTCTCCTTTCGGCCTGCTTATTCCCGTCGACGATATCACGCTCCGGCCTGCAACACTTGAGAGAGTACAGACGACGGCTACTACGTAGAAATTCGCTGAAGGTTGTGTCGCCATGAAAAGCCCCACGTTACTGGAACCAAAGTCTAATCGATACTACCACAGATTATCCTGCAGAAATTATTTTAAAAACCAAACATATCCTAACGTCGTACTCCATAAAGACTTAAAATAATGTATTTGAAGAGAGTTCACTTCAATATTTTGTCAAAAAATATTGAAACATCCAGTTATGCACTCCGTGAATTCACCAAAAACGTAATCAAAGTGGATTCATAGCGACGAAGTTGAGTAAGTCGGTAAAGGACTCATTTTTTAATGTATTCCGAAATTTTGGATACCACTTCGTCTTTTTCAATCTTGGGATATAATCTGTCATTCAAGATTTCCTTCCGCTTTGAATATAAAAAGAAGGTCTCTTTTCATTCAAGACCAAAGTTTAACATAGCAGGTTTACCGAAAAGTATACACTCCACTCACCTTATCTCCGCTGTAATAATACACGTTACTCCGCTACTGTTCTGCGAAATGTCAATCTTCGTCACTGGCCATCAATCTTGTTTGGTTTGGCGCAGCTCTCCACTAAATTCTTTTATCGGCTAACTCATTCTTGCGTATGCATATCTTATATTTTCTTCTAATTGAATAGAGCAGTGACATCCTGAAATAATACGAGAGAAGATCTTTTTACATTTCACCGCAAATGACTTTTTTGCTTACATTTAATTTTCACGAAACAATGAGTACCTAACATATATATATATATATATATATATATATATATATATATATATATATATATATATATATATATTCACTTTCCCGGAAAAGCCACGAACGTGCACAATGCAACTCACTAAATAGTCACAGCAAACACAAAAACTAAAACACACAAAAGAGGGACTCACTAGTTCTCGAATTTTCGGTGGTGCAACTACCTTTCTCAAGAGGAATTAGGAACAGAACTGTTCTGTTCCTAATTCCTCTTGAGAAAGGTGGTTGCACCACCGAAAATTCGAGAACTAGTGAGTCCCTCTTTTGTGTGTTTTAGTTTTTGTGTTTGCTGTGACTATTTAGTGAGTTTCATTTATATATATATATATATATATATATATATATATATATATATCTATTAGATATTCATGGGTATACTGAGTATATACTAAGGCACACAATATATTTGGTATTTATGAAATATAATAAAAGGGTCAAAATTCATTTTTATACAAAAGTGATTGGCTTCCTAAGACGCAAATTTTAAAACCAAATCAACAACTACACATTTATTTGTGGAAAACAAAGACAAATAATACGAAGTATTTTCTCAGGCCAATGACTTTGAAAAAATATCAGGTGTTGAAATAGGGGACTGAGTGAAATCAATCAATAAATTCCTTCGTGTAACGGTCAAAGTTATCTGGTAATACGACATAATTACATCCTACAAATAATCGATAATATTAAATTTAAACATCCGTCATTATGAAAAAAACATTTTGAGAATAAATTTAATGTTGTTTTCTTTTCAGAAAATGCACAAAGTACAGACAAGAAAATATGAATCGGCAACCCGTGGTCCGTCGGAAATCTCAGCAACCAAATCAGATTTTGCTCGCCCCTGTCAGAGGTACAGTTTATTGCATAAGATCCCGGTGATTATATCTAACCCTCCCTGCCTAGCAATCAACGTTGAGTAATGGTACTAAATTAAAGACTCTTTGAATCAATTAGGATTTCTAAAAATTTCATATTCGATTAAGAGGAAACTCAGAATTAAAATTACATGACTCCCATTATAAAACTAAAATGTTTTTTTTTTATCAGGAAAATATTAAGTAATCAAAATTTTATGTAGAGATTCAAATACATCTAAAAGAATGCACATGCGTAAAGTTTAATAAAAAGTGAACCAACTGACTATGTCATAATATTGTTATATAGCGTAATAATTTAAAATACGCAAATGATGAATTATTCATTTAACTTAAGAAATAATATAAAAAAGTATTCCCAGTGAAATAATTCGGAAAAGACATGTTCGACCCTCCATTAAGGCTAACAAAAAATGACAACAAAAAATATTTTTTTCTTCCTTTAGTTCCTTTAAAAAGCCAAGGAACTTTAGCTGAGGAGGGAGATAAACCTTTTTTTTCACGGAAGTAAAGATCAGTCCGTACGGATTGGCAAACTTAGCCGAAAGACATTTACTCCGTCGGTTTACTCCCATCGCAATTTCCTGGCTGGTTGGAGGCGAAATAAAACCCATATCGGGCCACTTGGGGAGTTTTTATCCTCCCGAATCATTGTCCAAGGGGGCTACTTTGCATTATCGATTGCCCGAGTGGTCGCCCTCTTACGTCCGCAAGGAAAGTGGTCGATCGCCGACTGCGAGACGAGTCGGCCAAGACGGACATAGGGGGAGGGATACCTAAGGCGACCGCACAGTCACTCCTGAGGAAGCATGACACGCGGTCGGCGGCGGAGCACCTCTCTCTCGGGATACCCAAGGGATTATCTCCCCTCCTCCCGCCTCGCCCACGGATCATCGGTGCTCCTTCGAGCATCGCTCGGTCGCCCCCGGAGCTGAGGTCCAAAAGCGGGTGTCGGCTTTTATTCGTGTAATATCGCATTTGGACAGGAGGGAAATAAATTTGTAGATACATAAATATTAAACTTTTCGCTCCCGAAGGACATTTTAAGTACCACGTCGCCGCTTTAAGAATAGCGGTCAGTGTCAAGGCACGTGGACTTTTCGCCGGAATCGAATGACTCATTGGGTGTGTGTGGTGTTCACAGAGAGCCTTGGAACCTCAGCCCCGGAGCTGAACGAAGTCCTGCGGACGATACAGGAAGCGTGGCCCCGGCAGAGGAGCCGCTCTTCCGCTTCGAGAAGGTAAGGGGATCGTCGGCACAAATAGGCCTTGGAATAGATTTAGCTTTTGTGTAAGTGTCCATCTCTCAAGAGAAGGGGAATTATACTGCGAAAACATAGATTATGGGGGAGTTCCTTTTCTACTGAGAACACTTCAACATAAGTTTTATACAAAGACCAATACCCGACTCAAAATATTACTTATCTACCATCAAAATCCTGATAAGGGCGCAATCAAGTTTTAACCATATTGCACATGAAAAAATTTACCTTAATTTGAATCGAGTATCATACGCAAACTTTTGGGAGACCTGTCGGCTTCATTTATTGATTGAAAACCCTAATTATCCCTCAACTCATTGAATATTATCTTTGGCGAAAACCCACAAATAGCAAGACGTTCATTCTGTCTACTGCATTTGGAACTACATGTTTTAATGTACTTTACTTTGGCTATGACTGTATGCCAGAATACGGCATTTACATTTTATTACAATTCAGAGCAATCAAACAACAAAGTTCTAAATCTTAAGAACATGTAGGTAATTTGTAGGTAGCCACGAATTAACCATTATTTGGCAAGAAGCACATTTATTCTATGGGCTAATTTTAATGTTAAGATTCAATCAAATGTGATGTAACTCACATGGCTTAATTATTAACCAGCCATACCACTCTTCTGTTGACTGGTCAGCTAAAAATAACATATCAAGGGGATATTACGCGCAATAGTCATTATTACTGCATTGCGATAAAATGTTTTGCTTGAGATGGATTACAATTTGAAAAAAAATCAATGTCCTGCTACGATTCCAACGAAAGATTTAAGTAATTTTGAGATTTTAAAATCTGACAGTCAAGAATTTTCTTTTTATTATAGCCGGATCGATTAAGCTAGGTCTAATCATTAAGGTTTATCCCAGGGACTATAGAATGGCAGCTTATAAAAATTAAAGTACAACAGTCCAATAATCCTCGACTATATTGAAGATATATGAATAGTTATTAAGTGATTTTTTTCACATAAAATGGAAAAGTAACTTGCATATAATCGAACTCAAACATCCCAGTAGAGATGGAACTTGATCTAATTATACTTTATGAGTAATATCACTGTCAAATTATACTCTCACATCAAATTTAAACACCAGATCATTCTGAAATTACAAACAAGAAATACTTGTAGCCAGATAAACGAATGACGTCATTATTCGGAAAGAACTGATTACGGGATCCTTCATGAACTTTCCTTGCCATATTTTCTCAGGATTTTGCTCAGCCGGCTAACGATCGTGTGGGTAAATTACACGCTATAAGGATTTGAAAAGGTTAAAGATGAATATGAGACATCGATTTATCTTTGTCAGTTACCGGGTAATTAAAATAGCATTATATACGTATATGCCGCTCGATAATATGAATGAAAAAAGGCAGAATTCTTGTATGGAGAGAAAAAAGGAATATATCTTGAAAATAAACAGTCTCTTATCTTGAAAATATTTTAGCAAATAAAAAAAATAAATTACAGAAATACATTATACGAGCAAAAAAGGTTGGGGCGAAATCCTTTTAGATTTAGTTACCCTTACCTCTCCTATCCTGACCCTGGGTTCAATCCCAGAATATTTTTCTAATTTTTGCAAGTCATATTTTTCGCACGTCGTGTCTCCCCGGTCTCAATAAGACCGGGGAGACACGACGAGTAACTTTTTTTTATGACTGCAGTGGATTTGGTCATTTCTCAAAGGACAAAAAATCGATGATATCACAAATAATTGAAATTCGATTCATTACATTCGGAATTGCAAATGAGCTTACTCTTACCGAAATAGCCGTACTGACTTAAGTGTTAAAGTAAGCTCCAATATTTGTCAAGGAACTATGAGCAACATTCTGCTGAAGAGAGGAAAAATACCGGAGCTTGGCATCCACTTTCCTCTATCATTTTCAGTCCTTACCCCAATTACCACAGTCAAGGTGCGAATTGTCTCAGCAGTCGAGCACTTCACGCAACACCCCACGCTTATTAATTCTCTGCATGCCGCATTTCCGAAAGAGCGAAGCCTACATATTTCGTTCCAGACTCTCTTTGCATGTCTCATTATGATGACTCCATTTAAGATTCCGTTGACTCACAATGCAAGATGACGCCTCTCCATTTATTTCTTCCAACCGTTTTAGTTTATTTTAAAATTTTTAACATTTTTAATTGATTTAAATTTTAAACTCTACCTATTAATTTAAACTAAATTGAAACGACTACCATTTAAAAAGTGCGCGTTGCAATACTAATTTATTATTGTACAGGCGTCATCTAATAAATGCAAAAATATATTAGAATTGTAACGCGTACTTTTTAAATGGAAGTAGCATCAATTTAATTCAAATTAATACGTAAATTTTAAAATTTGAATCAATTAAAAATGTTAAAAATTAAACAAAAACTCCATTAACAAAACGGTTGGAATAAATAAATGGAAACATTTTTTTCCGTTCACTAATTAATACTTAAAATGAAGAATAGATTTGTGAAGTAAGATTTTTCCTCGATCAAAAAATCTCCGAGCCACGTTTGTTCTTAAATATCCCACCTCGTCAAAATTCAAGGTAAGAATCCTACAAGTTTGGATTGTACGTCTTTGACCTTCACCAAAAAGAAAAGTTCGATAAACTTTTTCCATTGCTATTGGGTTTATCACCCTTTACCTTTTTTCATGCTTTTATAGGAATCTCCGTGAATTAGTAATGCTAACATCCTGAGAAGATCTGAAGGAATGAATATACTTCAATTTTATCCCTCCCTCTATCAGCCAAACTTCTCGGCGTAAATCCGTGTAGGACAGTGTCGATAGTGCATTCACAAATTTAAAACTCAAATGGAAACATTTACAGAATGATGTAGTTTTAAGGAACCTAATTCCAGGAATTTAAATAAGTTTGTAGGTCTTTCATTCACAAGGGATAAACTCTTTTATTGGACTGAATATTACTGAATTTGTTGCTGCACTGACTTGTCAAACTGAGGTTTAGGGTCCAGAAGCGGATGATGAAACCATTAAAGGGCGAATGGGGCATTTTCATACGTGAAAAAACAATTGCATAACCTTTTTTCTACAAAGAGGAAATTCCTATTAAATTTGAACATGATCGAAAGAATTTAAATAACACCATGCATCCTGTAGCCGATTATTCGATGCTTGGGGGACTGTAGGCATTCGAAATTACTTTGGGTATGTATGTAATAACGTAGTTATTTTGAATTTCATTTAACCCTTATATATTTCCCAAGGAGACATGCCTCTTGAATCCATCCGTCAGGGTGATTTGGGGGAAGATTTCCCATTGACATCAGTGCCAGTGGCACACGATGCTGGGATTTCGGTCGAGAGGCTGATGATATTTGTTAATTATATTTAATCGCCTATCAAGAAATTACTTAAGTCGTTGAAGAATAGTTCAAGCAGCACCCGTGTAATTCAATTCACTTCCCCTTAAGCCCAAACTTGGATATTTCGTTGCTTAGGATCCATATTATTTTTTTTAGATACTACCAACACTGTCCACCATGTTGTTTATTGGTCTATATTTTCAATTCCTATGCCGAACTACTCCTTTCGATGATATCTATATATCAAAACAACGCAAATTACATAAGAAAAAAGTGCATTCAGAAAACTACTGTCATTACTAAGAGCTAATTTGACCAAATGAATTTTGTTGACCGCCCTAAATATTAGCTAGCTAATTATTACTTCGCAATTTTAAAAATATACGTAATTTTTCGTGAAAAACATTCACCAAAAAACTAGGTGTCATGGGTTCAAGACCACTTCCAGTTTGAATATTGTATTAACACGTATGTATTTTACTAGATCGAGCTTGCAGGTATTTTCCTTCCTTCGGCACGACCCCAGTAAAAACAGTTCCATTGTAATTAGTATTATATTCTCCCGAAAAGTATTTTTCCGTCAGGAGACTAACAGAGCACCAGGGCCCATTGGGGCTCGTAACAATTAACATATACGTTGAAAAGACAGTCCGTAAATGATTCTCATTCATTAAGGCCATAATTTAGGGTTAGGTAGGACTCAAGTGTAAAATTTGAGTCATGTTCCAACTATGGAGCAACCTCGGACTTTGAAAATATATTTTGATAAAATAGTAAAAAGAAAAGACAATGCATTCACAACACGACGGACATTGTCGTTAAGTTATCAGACATCTTATTGTGCTTGTGGTAGGATTTATTATCCTGTCTTTTAGAAAAAACGTTCTTCCCCATTCCGAAGGTGTCTTATCAAACATCTGCTGTTAGAGTCTTAATATATTACTCCAGATCATACGCAGGAATCTCAAGCATTCCCTAATGCTAACCTCTTTTTCACTGAATCAATGTTCTTGGGGTATATGTATATTATTTCAAATATTTCATCGGCATTGTAATGACAGCCATCCATAACGACTACATAAATAATTGTTAAATTAATTTAAATTTAAATAAGCAAAAAAATTGAAAGTAAAAAAAAGAGATCTGTTCAAGACGAAAATTATTTTTCTAATAAAACTGAAATAAACAATGAAATTTAACTTTACTTCACCACAAACTTTTAAAAGAGTGCATTTTGATACCTAGAGGGACTAAATTCGACACTTTCTTAAAATACGCATACTGTTTTAAATTTAACGAGGAATATAGGATCTTCTGTGAAAATAATGCAGTAAATATTACTATTAAACATTAAAATAACACTAATTTTTTATTGTAGCAAAAATTTCGCACGTGTGGCATTAAAATCTATGTTTTTATACTATGGAACCTCTTGGAATCGAGTTCCAGAATTAATTAAATTTGTTTGGATGGGTTGAAATTCCATAACGTTTTTTAACAATAACAATTTAATCTAATCAAGAATGCAGTGTTGGCTGAACGCAATATTAATTACTGGACTCATTGTACGTAAAATATTAAAATTGATCACTTCCTTCTAAGATCAAAAGATTGCAGACATGCATGAAAATTGATCCTGAAGAATGCTGTTAATATATCTAATAAAATACGCGGATATAAGTAAATTGGTTCATCTGAGTAATGAATAAAATAATAACAACCCAGCGAACCTTAATATTAAAATCCTTTTAGAAGACACAATAATACTTTTGAAAATAGTATTTTATCTATTCTAATATATTTTTATATATGTCATTATATGTTTTATTATTTGTGCATTTCTCTACATACATATATATGCCTGAAAGGTCACTCTTACACCAGCGTAAGGCCAATGTACAAATAAATTCCAAATGTCTTCCTTGTGGTAAACATATTTCTACGGTATTTAAGAGAATAACAATTCAAACTAGGGAAAAAACCAGTATAGTTATTTTCTAATTCTTACCGTTAATTTTCTTTTCCAAAAGCATATATATACACATATATATGTACTTCTCATGTAATTAGAATGATTATTTGCAGTACATTCAGTTTCACCATAATGCCATAACTGTAGCAATTTACTAAATTATCTGATTACATGAACTGAACAATAAACTCTGTGAAGTACAAACATTAATTAAAATTTTCTTCTAAAATAAAATTTATAAAATAACCAGCGTCTGCTGATGCAGCATCCTATCGCTGTCTCTTTTGCATTGAAAAAAATAGTTATCATAGAAACATTAATTTGTCATGGTTTCTTGGCTATTTCAAATGTTTAAAATATTCACTCAAATAAGAGGAATAATTACATGGATAAAGATTAAAGAAATAAAGAAAATCTCCTTTAAGGACTCAAGCATATATTTTTGAACCTTAATAATTCAAAATTTTAAATATACCTAGAAATAAATAGGCAATAGAGTTGTCATCAACCTTCCAAGCTGACTCAAATTCAGAGAATTATTGGCATTACAAGAAAAAATTGGCATTAAAATTGAATTATTACAGTTAAAATGCCTTGCTATGATTCACCAATGCACAGATACAATGTAAATCTAGCCAATGGCCGATAGAACAGGTTCGTATTATTTGAGGAACAAAGGTAAAGCTATTGACCTTTTCGGGAAAGGAGATAAAATCTCGGAAACCGAAGGCAGTCGGGGGTGGTCGTCGCATACTCAAGACAGTTGGGAGAAGTTGGGGAGGGGAGACAGGGGAATGCGGAAAACCGGAAGGGAGGAGAGAGAGAGGGGGAGGGAGAAGGGTCCAAAAACCCGGAAAGAATCAAAATGAAACTTTAGGTCCATAAATAATTCATGCTATCGGGCATAATTATAAAGAATAAACAATGACACGACAGACGCACTTATCGGCACTTTAAACTTTCAAAAGATTTACAGCATTTATGTAACATTTAGCGATACTTACCCGATTCTCGTCAACACTTAAAACAGAATTAACGTAAAGGACTTAAAGACCCACGAAAGAAAAACAATTGGTAATTCACAAAATAAAGAGTTTGTAATCCTATTTTAGACTGACCTCGTTTAATCTGAACCTAGTTTACGGAACAAGGTTCGAGGAAACATCGCCTCTGCTTAGAATATGTTCTCCACGAAAGAACTGAATACTAGACAAATTCGATAAAGAATACGAATATTTACCATAATTATTTGATCACAAACATTTCCATTCGATATTACGCACGATGAAAAACTGAGAGTGGACTTTTTCGATGTGCGCACGCTCAAATACTTAATTGCGCCAAACACATTTATCAGGCGAAATACACCTCCCCTCACGTGCCCTACATTAGAACGGTATGCATAAACGAACGACCGACCTATTGCATGAAAGATTTTTCGAGCAGCCCGCGTCGCATTTCCCAGCCCCGAGATGTCACTTACGACCGTTACAAGAGGTAATGCATCGGCCGCCGAAATATCTAAGAGCACGCGGAAGTCAATTATCAGGCGTTAAAATTAATCGCGGGACATCAGATCGAAATAGTGTTATCTCGCGATTTTTTTCTTATTTTGTCCAGAGGGTAGGAATCTACGGAGGGAGCCGAGGTGGCAGATTTTCAGTACAAGCTCGGTTTCGGTTCATCGCCCTTGCAAGGTTGGCGTGATAAGTGCTTGGCGTGTGTTCCGAGTGGCCACATGGAATAATCATTCCGAGTGCGGGGGCTTTCCTTCGGGGGAGGGAGAGCCGCACGATTGCGGAAGGGCCTCGAGGACTCACACGACGTCCACCCCAAGCGCTGGCGGCGGTACTGCCGGCGATGAATTAGCATCTGAGATAAGCACGCAAGGTGTTTTCTTGGGGAGGGCGGTGGAGGGAGGGGGGAGCCCAGCACTACCCCAATCTCCTTCTCTCCCACCCCCCAACAACCGGCGGCAACGTCCCCGCACCCCCCTCGACGTTTCGGTATAACCCATTCACCGAGATATGACGGAGAACGGGACGCCCCTGCCACAGTCCCCGACCTCGAGGCCTGTCCCACCTCGGCTCCCCCGACCCGAAAACTCCCTCTCCCCCGCCCGATTCACTTCGTTATGTGGGCCACGGGGGAAACTCAGCTCCCACGTCGCATGCTTACGTTACATGGAGCACCGCTAATTTTTGGCAGCTTATTTGAAACGGAGGACATGGTGGAAAAGCGCAAACGGCTTTTCCCGAAAAGGGAACAATATGCTTGGATTCACTCAGTGGTGATTTGAAGGAGAAAAGGAGGGGGGAATGAGCCGTTTGAGCCCTGCCGTCGGTCAATGAAAAAGTTCGGAAAAGAACTGTTTGCGTTCCTTCGCCCCATTGCCAACGCTGGGACCAAATGCATTATCCATCGCGGTAAGCTCGCATATATGAAAAATGACGAGCGAAGGTTTACTTTAACTGTGGCCCACAATTTTTTCGACCGAATCCCTTATGCGTGAAATACGACTCCAGATCATCTTAGAACTGCCTGGGCAGTGGAAAAAATTAATAAAGAAATGAGCTGGGGAGGTCAATGAAACCATATCCATACTCCTTGTTAGCTGCAAGTCCATCGTTCTTGCGAAGATAATTTTGTCGGATACACAAACGCTTTAAACCGGCCGCCCAAGGACATCCAAAACATCTTCGTTTCGGACCGCTGCTGCGAAAACAAATGGCGAAACTCAGAAGCATAAGGAAGAGAAGTGCCTCTTTATATACAGCTATCCAAATACTTGTGCTAGTGTTAAATAGGTTAAATGCTACACCAACAAGATAGAAGCCGGGAGACCATTGAAACAAGTATACGAGATGAATATGGATATTCAAACCTTCGATCGTTGGGAAACATAGGCTGAGACTTTCGAGCTTCTGCTCTCGACACTAGGCAGGCAGGATAATTGAGTGCCATGAGAGAAACCACTCGAAAGAGCGATGCCCTGAACAGGTCGAATACGAAATCAGCCAGAGCATTACAAGACGGCAGGCCAGTCACAGAAATCTTTCAGAATTACGTCCAAGATAGACAATATCGATCACTCCCTTTTCAGCAAAGCGTGTCAACGGCGTCCTCACTTTCTGGCAAAGCGAAGAAGGGGGAAAAAAGAAAAAAATAGAGGGCTTGCATAAATCAAGATGTCTTCCGACCACGGAAGAAATACTGTCTATGCAATGGCGCCAAAAACGTCACCACATCGATCCCATAATCATGGAATGAGAGAGGGAGAGAGAGAGAGAGAGAGAGAGAGAAAGAAAAAAATTTGATTGGACGATTTGAGATTACAACCGATTCCCGAAAAGCGAGCCCAGTCTCGCCCCGTTGTGGAAAATTAAATCCAACCGGAAAAAAAGAGGTCAAGCTAAAATGGAAGCATAAAAACAGAGAGAGAGAGAAAGAGGGAGAGAGGGAGAGAGAAAGCGAGAGGAGGCAGATCGGAATGTGCACTGGACGAGAAAGACGGCCAACTCCTTAACTCATGGAAAACATTTTTGGTCTTTCAAGGGAGCCGCGGAGAGATCAAGATCGTCAGCCAAGGACAAGTTGCGGATGCAGAGAGGAGGAAGGAGGGCGGCAGGAGGACGAGGAGGAAGGAGAGGAGGAGGAGGAGGAAGAAGAGGAGGAGGAGGAGGAAGGAGCCTCTTCGGAGGAGGGTGACATGGGCTCGAGCTGTAGGAGCGGCAGAGAGGCGGAGGAAGGCGAGGCAAGGACGGGGGCGGCCTCAGGCCAGCCCTTCCTGCCGCACCCACTCCCCCGCCGACGTTATTCTGTTCCCGAGGTGGTCATCCGTAAGTTCCGCATGGCGAACGAGGAGCAGTGGGGCTCCCAACCTCCGGGACCCTTCCCCCATGACCCCCTGTCCACCCAGCCACTGGCCGACGAGTGGTCCAGGAAGACCTCGCGCGGGGTCGTGAACGCGGCAGAGAGCCCACACAAGGTCACTTACCAGAACAGGGGCTCCCAAATCGGCGGGAGGCTGACGTACTTCGGCGAGCCCCACTCGGAGAGGCTGGAGATAACCCACCCGTCACCTCCCCCGGTAGCCTCCGGCAGTCCAGCGGCCTCACAGGTCATGTCGCTGATCCCACGGTACTCCGCGATTCCCAGGTCGGACTCCATGTCCGTCAACATCGGGGGAGACGGAGGCGGGCTGCCGGTGACGGGTCCTGCGCCGCCCATCCCTCTCCCTGTCGTCCCGAAAGGCGCTGAGTCGGAAGATTGCAGCCTCGTGGACAGCCTCGAGGACGAGGCGGTGGTCATGGCCCGGAGGAGCATGGCGAGAGCGGCCAAGGCCACGGCCGCGGCTCCCGAGGAGAGCCCGGCCAAGAGCTCCAAGCCGCAGACGCCCCTGGTCGGAGGGGAGGCGTTCTTTGTCGCGATAGGCTCGTCCTCTCCGCCCACCTCGATCTCGTTTTCGGGTTCCTCGCCCTCGCCTTGTTCCTCCGAGAAGCATAAACAGCCGGAGCGAGTCAAGAAAGCCTCCATGTCCGTCGGCCCAGAGACTGTTTCCGCCATGCCTAAACGCCTGCGTGATCGGTTGGCACAGAGACATAGACGATTGCTGCAAAAGGTCTGTTTCGTAGATAAGATTCTCAGCCTGAAAGTTAGGTGGAATTAAATTAGTGTTCATGGTCTTCTGTTGAAAAAGCTGGGATAAAAAAATATTGTTTCAAACACTGAGTTATGAGAAGATAAAGAAATTATCATGTGAATATTATGCATCATTTATTGTGTTGTTATGAAGGAGAATCGAAATATTATCTACGTCAAAAGAATTCACTAAAAGCTGAGCTGAAATGGAGTAATTTCACAGCATAAATCATTCGCTTTCCTCGGATTATGTATTCGCTTTGGTAAACAATGTTTTCACCATGAAATTCTTTCATTTTGTGGTACATTAGAGGATGACTCTGTTTAAGTACCTGTAATCGCCCTCCCTTACCTGAAAATCTGAGCCAATTGGCTGCCATTGTCTCCTACTTGTAAACAACCTGAAGTGGCTCATTATTTGGGAGCAGAGACTAAGTAAAACTAACTCCTAGTATGTATAAATCAAATGTCCAAGGTGGGATGAGCATTTCCTGTGCAATCAACAGTTTCCCAGATAGGCTTGAAACGAAGTTATACAGATTTGCATGAAGCTGTCAGAGTGGCCTCAAGAATGATATAATATAAATGAATGAAATGAAATACAAAATAATAAGTAGGTAAAATATGGGTAGGGAAAGCATAGAAGGACGCAGATGGGGAAACAAGGGAGTGTGCAATAGTTCCTAGTACCATAATCTCCAAGGGTTAGGGCAAAGTAGACTTTTTTCTTCCCAATCCCATTTAAGCCTCTTTTCCTATATTTTGGGTTTTGTTACTACTTAGTTACCACTCTAGCCTACCAAACACAACAGAAACAACCAAATAAAAATCAAAACCAAAAAGTTTCCAAGATATTCATAAAGTAAACTTAATTCATTCCTCCATTATTTTTTCAAAGAATTTTCTTAATCCCTAAGGGTTAAGGTCATATAAATGCAGCCGATTAACCAGGGTCACATTGACTATTGAAATAATATTGAAGCTTAAAATATCTTGGAATGTAATTTATTTGCATAGATTAACAAGATATATTATGTGAAACTGTGGATAGAAATTATAAAATTATGATTGTCCTGCCTTTATGGTCTGTTATGGAGGATGATTACCATTGAATAATTACTTATCCTTTTAGCAGTCAGTTTTAGATCAAGTGGTATATGTTCATGTATATTTTTATATCTTTTGTGTTAAATATTTAAATATATTTTTAACAAAATTTTAGTTTGACGTGCATGTTCCAGGAGATTTATTCAATGAAGGTATTGCATATCTGTTTCCACTGGTTGCAATGTGCTTTATGTGAAACCAGTGTTAGGTCTTCTAAGACAGATCTGTCCATTATGTAGTTAATTTTTCCCTACCAATTAGAACATCTGCTTAGTTTTAATCAAGCTAAACTTGATATCTGCCAATTAACTCGGTAAATTTTTCCAAATCAATTAGAGTTTTCACAGTTATAATTAAGCTAAACTTGAAGTAAAGTCAGTAAGAAATCAACCATTCATTGTAGAAAATAGATATTAGATGATAATATACTATATCATGTAAATACCTTGAAAAACCATGCTAACCAAGGTTATCAGGATAATTATAATTCAGTATAAGTATTAGTGAACATTTTAATATTGTAAAGTGAAAGGGTATTAAGTAATCAAACCAAAACTCATAGCCCTTAGCATATTCCCTTTTGATGTTATCATTTTTCACATGAATGACACCATATCATATGAACAAAAATGATTCAACTAATGAACTTTGTACTAACAGCATCCCTAATTTACAACTTCCCCAATCTTGATCTTCATTCATTACGCAAAAGGAGACATCCAATCAAACATGGCACATATAGAAATAACTTTTCAAAATAGTTTTCATTCAATGAAATTAATTCTATGATCCTAAGTATATCATTAAGTAGGCAGTCAGCATATGTGTATAAATGTCATTTAACAATATCATTCACCTCTTAGAAAATATATTGACTACCAGAGAGATTTCAATTATTCATAATTATTTCCTTTCTTTTTCAATCATTTTTTGTTCTTTATACAAGACATTATTCAACAATGTCTGAGTAATGACATACAGAAAAATAGAATGTGCATAAAAAAGAACAGCATACTAACACTGCTTTATAATATTTGATAAATAACTTAAATAAATATTGCTGTAAAATGAGTGAATATTAACTAAAGGCTCAAAATATTTGTATTTACATTTTCAAAAATATTTCCTTCTTTTGATGTTTAGAGTTCTTTTCTAAGACTTATCCTTCTCAGCCTAAGTTCATGATAACAGAATAAAACCAATATGTAATTTTTGTACCCTGTATTTTAAATATAACAATGTATACCTTTTTACTACTTATACCATTCTCAGAATTAGAATGGTATGAGTGTCACAAATATTGTTTGTTGAATTTAAAATACAGTGTGAAGATGTACATAGTAGTTTCATCATATTATTATGCATATTCGAGGTTTTATCAAAGTGATACCAGATGCAAGATCTTATGTGAGCATAATTTACCTTTTCTATCCCTTAACAGATGGAGAGGCAAAGGAATCAGAGGAAAAAAGCTGAAGAAATGGCACTAGCAAAGAAAACTGCTTCTAAACCTCCAAGGTCACGAAGCCTTTCGAAAGGTCCAACAGAAACCCAATCTAAGCCTTCTCAACCTCAAAGAAGGGTTCCTTTGGGTCATACCAACCGCCCTAGCAACCCTCAACCAGGTGGAAGGATGACAAAACCACACGGAGCCTCTGGTCCCACCCCTGCCTCAAAGGGAGGTACACCACTGAGGACTCGTGGGGGCACCTTTCAGCAAAAATTTAAGTGCATACCAGAAGACAGGAGCCTGCACCTGGAGTCCTCCTCCTCCTCCACACCACCCTCATCCCTCTCCGCCTCATCAAACTCCGAAGAAGAGGAGGTGGAAGTGGATGTGATCAGTGTGGAGGCTGGAAGTGAGACTGATGCTGCCAGGTTAAGGCCCAGGTTGAGGAGTGAGAATGCAAAGAAACTGGGTGGAAGGAACAGGTCAAGATCGAGTGGACCAAGACACAGAGAAATTAAGCAGTTAAAACCTCACGAAGTGGGCATATCTGAACTGCAGACCATTAAAGAAGAGAGCAAAGGTTCGGTGGAGACAGAAAATGAGGGAAAAGAAAGTACAGCAAACAAAGAATCTCCAAGTGAAAATGCTGAGAGTAATTCTGTGAACAAAGAGAATGAAGTGCAAGTGACAGCTATCCCTTTAAACGATAGTAATAACAACATGCACTACAGTGTTGATTTGCAGGGAAAGAGAGTAGACCTTGTGTCTGAGTCAGGCGACACAAATATCATCATCAAGGTAGAGCAGAATGGAGAGGCCCAACTTGAGGGTGTACCACCACCACAACCACAAGCACCAAAATCAGGCAGTGACGATGACAGTAGGAGCTCAAAATCAAGTGGCAAATCAGGCAGTAAGAGGGGTAGTTTAAAGAGGCAAAAAACAAATGAATCAGCAGGCCTACTCAATGGTCAGGTTTCTCACAAAGGAAAGGTGGCTTTGGGTATTGAGAACAATAACGAGGATGATTTGGTCTCTTTGTCCTGTGGCTGGCTCAATTTTTACCTAATGCATGCTGACTTGAAATCTAGCTGTGAGGAAGATGACTCGAAAAGTTTCAGGAAGGAGGAAAAGGTAAAAGAGCCAACACAAAAGAGAGAGATCAAAACCCAGAAGACAGTCACTAGAATAGCAACGCACTCACGCCATGCCAAATCAAGTCCAGACCTATCTACTCCCGACACGAATGGAAGTGGCTTTCCCACGAAACTGCCTCAGATTGTTAGCCCTGAAAACAGTCCAGTCCAGGAGAGGGTTCAACTTACAAACTTAAACCACCCCAGATCACGTCTTCCAAGACCCCTCCAAACGAGCCGAGTGCAAAACACACAAAATTCCCTTGTCCCCGTCAACAATCCATCGTCGTCAATTGTGGCCCGCCCCACTCACCTCGCATTCCTCCCTAGCACAAATAGGGTAGCTTCTGACTCATCTCAAGCACCTCACTCTTCTTCGCCTACAAGTCCAACATCCTCCCAGACGAACGATCGTAGCCGCCACCGCCGTCGAAAGAAAGGCAGGGAAGTTGAGTGGGGGGCAGAGACGAGTACCGGAACTCAGACAAGTGAGAGTGCACATGGGTGGTCAGTGACCATAGCTGGGAGCTGCCCCCAGCCCGATGTGGAGATGAGGCTCACGTTCCCAACCCAGAACGGGAGGAGTCGGTGCTCGGGTAGCAGAGGGCGCCAGCACCAATCGGATTCTGGTTTAGGTGAGGAGAATGGAATGGGGAGGGGCAGACAGGGCCGTGCAGGTGGACCCAGTGGCCAGCACCAGTCTCCATTTCTCCCCTCTTCTGTCCCACATCAGGAACCACCTGAAACGTGGTTACTAACACTGAGGAATGAAAGTACAAATCCAGGTACATGGATAAGATGATTTTAATTGAATTGAAAATTTATATAAATCCTTACATAACTTTACCTTTCAGGTGCTAGAGTATTTTTTCAATGAAATGATAATATTTTTTTCAAAATCACTTTTTTAATGCACAGGAAACCTTTTATACTCCAAGTAAAATGAAAAGAGAAAATGCCCCATTTTTTACATATTGATATAAGTATATACTTACCAAAGAAATAAATTGATTCTTTTGAAGATAGTAATGTGATAAAGAGAAGTTTCAAGGGTAATAGCCAGGGTTCTGATTAACTGTAATGTTGACATGTTAATTAATCAGTCAATTCATTAACAAGTTAATGAGTTAACTTGTTAATAAATTTATTATAGGCATTTCAAAGTAATAGCAAATATGAAGGTTTCTTCTCCCATATTTTTGTTAATTTGTTCACATTATCGGATAATGTACTGATGATGATATACTTGATCTGTCATAGTATATTACTGAATTTTAATACTGCTTCCATTACTTTTAAAGCCTGATGACTCTACAGTAACAACTGTCTGAAAATGAGAAAAAAGTATAAAAAAATGAGATGATCAAGAGAAAATTGAATGTAATTGGTAGTATCATGAACTTCTATGAATCAAAGTATATAGGATACATAAAAAACATTAATTTTAATAATAAAGGTGGAAGCTTAAAGAAACTATCATGGTTCTGACACAATATAATTCTGGCAGGTCTGAAATGGTATTTAATCATGAAAACCAATTCACTCTTGTCAACAAAGTTTTTTTTTAATATTAAAAAATAATTGCACTTGCATTTTCATCCGAAATATTGTTATATGCTAAAAAATTCATTATAATTCTTCATTTTTTAAAAGAAAGTTGGTTCATAAAAGCTACTTTTCCAATATTATTTCTTTAAAACTTATTCAGCAGGTCACCCTCATGACACATTTTAATAAATTTTATAATTGCTGATGAAAATGAACATTCAAGACAATGAACTCTTTTAGTAACTGCCATGGAATATGAATGCCATCATACAAGTGTTTAGCGGTGTGAAACTAAAACAATGCTAATCTTTAAGTTCAATAAGACAGGATGCAATAGGAATTCTATTGATTATGCCAGGCCAATTCATGGAGAATTAGGACTCTTGTTACTTTTATGTTGAATTATGTTAAATTCTGAGTCTTTGTAAAATAGTACTTTTTTGTCTTAATTGATGTTGAGACAATTTTGGCAGCTTTCAGAAAAATATATCAGTTAAATAGCTAGTTTAAAAATATGAAAAATATAGGGTAAAAATATGAAATAATTTACATGCATAAAAATAGAGTGTAGCATAATTCAGAAAACAATGTTGGGAATAGCTTGTGATTGAATTTTCAATATTATTTCCTTTTACACATTTTTACCAAAGTTCCTTTATTTCATTAGGTTTATTAGGATTATGCTTGTCACAATGCTCAGCATGGCTTCACCCAATGATGCAGCACCTCAGAATTTGAATGCCAGCAAGATCTTCCACAGGAACTGAACTGAATGACCCCAGTAGCACATGAATGCTCCCAAATAGGAAGTTTGCTACTTCTAAATCTACAATATCAGTCTGATTTGAGGTTTAGAGCAATTAACTTTCGGAGAATTTAAGCACAAAGAAATCATTATGTAAGATGACAATAATTAGTACATAGCATAAAAAGAGAGTAATCCAATTAATGAATTTGTTAAATAGCCTAACTTTGGCTCTTATGGAAAAACAATACCCATTAACTTATTTTATATGCTTGTGTATTTCTATTGCTAATAAGACATGATACACCAACAATATCTCTCTCAGAAAAGGGTTACATCTGTTCCAGTGGGTCAAGTCTTCTGAAATTTATATTTTTGTGGTCTCACTAATCAAACATGTTGAGCGCTATTGAATAGAAGGCATGTAATAATGTCAGAGAATAATGTGGCCCTGCATAATACCTACCAGAAGGAACAAAAATCTACTGAATCCATCTAAGGACCAGACAAATACCAGTTGTTTTGAACTCTATATGATTTATCACAAATGAAATGGATATAGAGGATGGTAACCTCTTATAATTGGATTAATTCATTCATTTTGAACACCTCTTAATAGTAATGAGAATAGTTCTACATGCCACTGTCATTTAATGTTGACACAAAAGGATGAAAAACTTGCCAACACTGACAAGAGGATAACTAGAATTGGAGCATTGCTGGCGAAGAGAATTCTGAGTCCCATCAATGACTGACCAAAGGACTGGAATAAACAACCTAATGATTGAACAACATAAAATTATTTCATAGGCTTCGTCAAACAGTACTGGTGGAGTTAACAGCATAAGCTCCTATTACATGGTAATTCATCTGACATTGAACAGAGTAAATCATGAAGTTATAAAACAATTAGATTCCACCGAGTAGATGGGTGTTTTTTACAGGCATGTGAATATTATTGATACATATTTATTTAGTTACACCTAATGTTTACACACCAGTTTAAGACATACTATTTTTCAAACACCAAATGTAATAAAAAAATGAAATACATACTATAATGATACCAGCTTCATGTAGACAAAATATTAGGATGATAAAATATAAATAGCTTGATAGTTACACCTTATTTTCCTAATTAACTCACTCTAAAAACATGAAAAGTTTTCTAAAATCTGATTAAAGATAAGAGTGTTCTTAGGCTAGCTGTAACAATATTTGAATTTATTTTATGAGCTTTGAAATGGGATTAAAAATGGTTTTCAGTGACTGTAAAATTTTTTGGAAACTGTATGTCTTCCAAAATGTGGAATGCTTCTTTTCAACCCCAAGTCTAACAAAAACCTTTCCCCCATTCAATGACTACATTTTATAATAACTTAAAGAATATGTTAGAGCACATAATATACTATGTTCGCAACAGCTCAAAAAATCACTCCACATGTAATATGAGCTGAATTGATTATGGCATCATGCAGATGTCTTGGGTGACCATACATTCTGGCAAAAAAACCCCAATTGCACTATTTCTAGTCAAGTCCTTTTCAAGTTAGATGGAGTCCAAAGAAAAATGAATGTAACATCAAAGCTAATTGAAAAGTATCAGGCAGCTAGTATTCCAACAGTTTTTCAAGTCTCTTCCATGATTCAACTAATTTTTCATTATTTTAATGTACTATATTCTTGAAAAATTTGTAAATATTCATTGTTTTAACTAATTTTTTTAAAACTCAGCTATTAATAGAGCCCTAACAGTGCTAATTTAAATGCAATCGTTTTTTTCATCGCAAAATTCTGATGTGAATAGAAACTACTTAATCTTCATAGAACTTCAGTGTGATAGCACAGTCTTCATTACAATACCTCATTTTTTAGGCATCAATCAATAGTAAATTTTTTCATTAGCTTATGTTCAGAGAAACAATGGTGCAAATGCTCCCTTCAAGTGACAGAAACTTTTTGAAGAACTAAAATATAGTGGGGTCTGAAAATAAAGATGAATACAAATCAGTATATTGTGGCTTTTAATGGTAAATTAAAATTATTAACAATAATTTGAAAAAATAAACTCATGATTCCTAGCATTACAGTTATTTATTTTGATAAGAAATAAATCTATTGGAGGCATTTGATTGCTTGCTTTGTCCTTCACTGAATATGAAAAATTAAGGATGTCTAAGCATGACCATAGCTTGATACCCCAGCCAAAACATCTGTCATACCTCCTGGGTTGGCCAAAAAGGGAGGGGAAGAATGAATGGGTTTCCTAGGAAGAAAGTTATTTAGAAAGTAGGATATTATGCCATCCCTTGAAAGATGCAAGCACACAACTGATTTTTCTGATTTTTATAAGCTTTGTATTGTACTCAAGCCAACTGTAAATTACTGCATTTCCATACCCACTCATACTGTGAGTGGCATCACATGAAAACATAGTACTTGGATCAAGTGAGAGAACTACCCTTTCAATGGATGAGATACTACCCCCGTACTTCATTCCAATCTGAGACCCCATCACTAGAGTTCAGAAATCTTCATAATGCTGTCTTCATCAATGGACTTTATTCATTCTTTATCATCAGATAATGGTAGCACTGCTACTGAAGGATTATCATTGTCAATGAGTCTGGAAAAAGTAGGTTTTGGATGGACACAGGCTAACCACTGCTACATTCCTAAGCCTCACCTAACATGACACAGTGTGACAACCCTCACTATGATAAACCATAACCATTTGACTCTACATAAGTCCTACCTCCCTTCAATTAAAAAGTAATATTATTTTCCTCTTACCTTGCCATTCTGACATTTTCTCCTCTAACATATTCTTCAACATTCCACCATTTATTGTTGCCCTTTGAATTTCTTCCAACAACCTTCACTCTTCCCCTACGATGATTATTATTTCTCCATTTGTTTTCCTTTCTATCCATTTATCTTTTACTATTCTTCTCCATGTCCACATTACTAAAACCTCATAGAAAAATATTGTGAATTTCTAGAAGGAATGGTAAAAATAATCAGGTACCAGTATGAAATTCTAAAATACTAATGACCTGGAATAAAGGTGTTCTTCAAAAGAAAGAAAATACTTGTCCAATTCTATTTCCCATTTAGATAATTCAGGCTATCTAACTGATGTCAAATAAAAAGATCCATTCATCTCAATATATATATTCTTTTTCTATTGTTACATAAGCATGATTATTTATACGAGATACTAAAATACATTAATGTCTACTAATAATAAGAGGGAAAAACTCCACTGGCCGTAAAAAAAAACAGTCGCAACTCTCGTCAGACCAAATTGTTGTGTTGGTATTCGCGGGAACCAACCACAACCTCTCGACCAAGAATACCCTCTGTGGTGGTTTACGGGAAATTAATCCACGCCAGGGACCACACACAGCCACACACACACTATCCTGTCTGGAATCCTTCACGAAGCTGTGAGACTTCGTTAAAGATTCCAGGTGGAAATGTAATCCTTCACAAGGCTGTAAGGAAGACCCCGTTAAGGATACCAGGATGTATTACAAGCACACACTCTGTGACTATCCACGAAGGACGAGCACAGACCAATCACACACACTAGCACTCAAGAAGCACACACACACGCACTCAAAGGGCCCAACTTCTGGGAGAATCTGAAACCTCGTCTGCGCTCTATCGTTTGACATCTGAAACGATAGAGCGCAGATGAGGTTTCAGATTCTTCCAGAAGTTGGGCCCTTTGAGTGCGTGTGTGTGTGCTTCTTGAGTGCTAGTGTGTGTGATTGGTCTGTGCTCGTCCTTCGTGGATAGTCACAGAGTGTGTGCTTGTAATACATCCTGGTATCCTTAACGGGGTCTTCCTTACAGCCTTGTGAAGGATTACATTTCCACCTGGAATCTTTAACGAAGTCTCACAGCTTCGTGAAGGATTCCAGACAGGATAGTGTGTGTGTGGCTGTGTGTGGTCCCTGGCATGGATTAATTTCCCGTAAACCACCACAGAGGGTATTCTTGGTCGAGAGGTTGTGGTTGGTTCCCGCGAATACCAACACAACAATTTGGTCTGACGAGAGTTGCAACTGTTTTTTTTTTTACGGCCAGTGGAGTTTTTCCCCCTTATTATTATTTAACCTAGAGGCCGTAGAGCTCTTGAATTCTTGCTATTAATGTCTACGTTGATAAGTAAATATACATCAAATCACAATCAATTTTTCTTACATATTTCCTGCTGTGACATGCTGTAAGTCCCCTAAAAGGCATTCAGATAGCAATTTACTAATATCCTCATTTGTACAATGCTCAATTGAGGACTTAAGATTGCGAAAATTAATGATATTGCTCATCATCCTGAAAGGTAATCAAAACAATAACACCTTCATAGTTGTATTGCCTACATATTATTATTTATGTGTATGCTATATTCATATTGTTTTTTTAATTATGCTACACTCAAAGGGTATTTTGTTAGTTTATTTCAAAAATTAAATAATAATGAAACAATACAGCAATGCTAAGCTTACCAAATCAAAGGTATAAAAAATATTCTTAATCCAAATCTGTTGTAATAGTTTAAACCTGAACATAAAAAGATGTCTAACCCCATTCTGGGAGAGGACAAGCACAATTAATTATTACCTATAGTAAGCAGCAGGAAGATAAACTAAATTATGAGTGTCTATTAATATCAAGTTACACAAAAATATTGTGTATGTTGTTAGGTGATATTTTACAAAAAAAAAGTAAATTTAAATTAGATTTTGGTGTGATGTAGTTTTTTTCACATGTAGTAAATTATATGCCATAATTTTTCTCTGAAAAATCAGCAGTGGAAATCATAAATTTACTTTTGTTTGTGAGGAGGAGCATTGGAAGAAGACATCACCCAACCAAATTCAAGACTGAAGCCCCTCAAATGTCTGCCAGACATTTCCTACCAGTCATCAAATCAGGATACGGGTACAAAAACTAGAGCCAATAAGGTATGGTAACATTTTGGTAAGGCATCAACTGCCAAGTTTTTGTGGAAGCAATTTTTGTAAATAATCAAGACAAACAATATGAGATGAACAATGACTATGTACAAATGTAATGGTATAATAAAACAGTAACTATGAAACAAGATAAAGTTAGTGAGACAAAACCATAGTGAACAATTCCTTACTGGATGACTGCTTAAATTATGGCAATTAAAGAATAAATTTAAAACGTCAAGATACTCATTTACCTAAAGAAGACCATATTTATAGAAGACTCCTTCAAAGTAGAAATCAAACACTTTCTCATTTATATGTTGGATCATAAGCTAGGTGGCACAGAAGATGAGATATGGACAATATCCACATACAACTAAGATCCTGAAAAACTAGGGATTATTTCAATTCAAGTTTTCACAGTGGTTTCCAACTTTCATGGTATGTAAGGATCCACAAGTTTTACGGATCACCTGGTTTGAACTGTGCCACTCATGTAATAATGTAAAAAAATGTCATGTAACAGGCATGAGGAAGAAAATAGTATACTTATTGAGCAGAACAATTAGGGGGTATGAATAATGTTAATACCCATGACAAATCTTATGAAATTCAAGCATTTAAATTAAAAAGTTTTGGCTGAATATATCCGATCCCAATTGATCCTAACAGTTAATAAGACAACAATTAGAATTTAACACATGCCTATTTTATTCAGTGCTTATATTTCTAAAAATAAAATTTTACATCAAACTATTTTCCTATCTCACTTTTTTTATTTCATAATTTCCCCACAATATTCAGTGTACCTATATATGGATAACAGTGATATGACAGAATAAGGTACTCTTTTACTTAAATATCAAATTTAGTAGAGAAACTTATACTTACAGCCTAAAAAGATATAATAACCATATTTGGAATATTCAATTTGCTTATAAATGGTTGACATATGAAAAAAACATGCAAAAAGTCAAGAGAATTGTATCATTCTATGACACAACAAAATTATATTGTTGTGTGAGCAAAAAACGACATGAACTTCACAGATATTTGTTTTTAGTACCCATTAAAGGAAAAAAAAACAAAGACAATTTTCATAACTTGTCAAATAACTCAGCACAAATATTTTTCTAACTGGCTATGCATAGTCTCACGTACAAAGTTGAGGCTTACATGAACCTGTTTTATAATAAATGAAAATTTCAATCTAACTGCAGAAGGTAATACAATTTAGTATAACTGAATTATTTAACTACTATAAAAACATTCAGAACAATTGGTGAAATGGGGATTTATGAATGGCAGGAGTGTATAATCAAAATTGATTAAGTTTGGTATAGCCTCTTAGTCTCTGCATTAATAGGGCAAAACATATTTGTATGGTTAGAATTTGAAAATTATGCACTGTATATTAACATGAGGAGACTATTCACCAACTATTTCAAGATGCCTGGTTATTACCAGAAGTATACCAATTTAGCATGGGTTTTTGATGAACCATGATATTACCTAATAAATACTGCCTGGAAACATAGCAGCAAACCACCAAGACCAAAGAAGTATTCCTTATAAATAAAGGCCATAAGTTGGAAGCTAGTGTGACTATTATAATAACTTCAAAATCTTTCAGTTTTGATGTTCAAGTGTTCCTCTAATTCTGAATGGTAAATTTCAAATAGTTAGATCACCAATTTGCATCATTTAACTGGTACATGAAATAATCTTGTGTTGACTTTAACATCAAATTATGTAGGTAGTTAATAATAAAACTTACATAGTTTTCTGTATATTGAAGACATTTGAAGCAATAGAATAGGCAAACTACTGAAAACATTGCAGTAAGTCAGATGAAAAGAAAACAATTATCTACTCGTACTTAATGAAGTACTGATCTCAAATGAAAAATATAGGAAGGGATGAAAATAATGGTGATCATACCTCAGAACTAAAGTTCATGCTATTTTATCTTTATACCATTGAACCAAACTAAAATACCATTTGAGTTTTCTTGGATATAAGAGAGAAAGTGACAACATTTCTTTCAATCTTGGCAGAGGAAAGAAAGAGTGTTTGTCCCTTTCTCTCTTGTGGCTAAGTTTTCTAACTTTTATGATTCAAAAGAAACCATAAGTTTGCAGATCATCCCTGCTGCACAATGCCACATTTGCAGTGTATACCATAAACTAATACCATTATTGAGCCATGTGAAAGGAAATGGATTTTCTTTCACATGATACAAAATTAATGCTTATGTGTAATAATAAATATAAAATAATATTAACCCATTAATTATAATTTTGGCAACGTAAATATAGTGCTTGAGGCTTACATGAACTATTTCAAGGCAGCTCCACCCAAGCTAGTTGATTTTTCGGGTACCAGATCTTCCTGGGAAACCATAACCGGCACAGGGAAAGGAACTGGCCCCCCTACCCTGATGTGTGAATATTCACATGCCGTCGGGCTTGGTACATGGGTGAGCTCTACCATCACCTACTAAACCGACCTTCGGGTTGATTACTGTGTTTATGGTTTTTAAATATAGTGCCCGGTGCTATGATTGGAAAGCATGTGAGAGAATCACAAATCTCTGATTTGATCTCTGCTGAAGGCATGCACGTCTGATAACTAGTTTAATTATCACACTCAACCAATGAAATTATAAGATCCAGTGAAAATATGAAAAATTAATGAATGATGAGTTCTGGATAAACCCATCTCTGGGTACTGAAAAGAGTCTATGAAATTAATAGAAGGGTCATCGTAACCCTGCCAGTACACTGCACATAGCATGAAGATATCTAAATAGTATGTCTACATGATTAGCTATTTAAATTCATCAATCACAAGCCCAAATGATTAATTAATTACCGAGATTCGTAATCTTTGGAATATGGTATATATCACCATGATTCATTAGTATTACATAGTTTCTATTTTGAGAAGAAGAGCATTACATCCAACAAATCATTGAAGAAAGAAGGGCCCCCCTCCATACATGGCTCACCAATATATGAGTATTTTGTTCCAAAAACTAAAGAAATAGGTTCCTGAAATGCAAGTAAAAGCAGGCATGTGATTGTAAATCTATAGAAAACATTCACATTAAAGTTATGGAATTTTGATTCATTGAAAAGACAATTACATGTCCATATTGGATATATACTAAGGATGCCATTTATTTCTTATTTCAAAAGTCATTGACTTTTCTGCATATTATAGACAGAAAGTCAGAAAGTTTTTCTAAACTCTTTCTTGAATTTAGCTTGAATACACTACATACCATTATGAATATGGTGCTTTCAATTCTTTCTTTGCATGAGTTTACTTTCCCTGGTGAGTTTATCTAGCATTATTTCGGTTAAATTTGCTGAACTAAACCTTTGACAAACAGATACTAAAAAATAGCTCAGTAATGAAATAACATATCTTCTTATCTATACTAAAATAGGATAATCTATGAAATGTAACTCTAATTATTGCTGTCATAGAATTTCTTACAGAGTGAGGCATAGCATATAAATTTTTGATTCTTAAATTTGTTTTTAAAAATTAAGTAATTTATTTGGATTGAAATCAAAATGATCTGTTATCAAGAAGCATCCAACAGTTATAAATTCCAATGACATTAAAAAATTATATGCAAATGCACAAATCCAATGCCCTTATACTTAGTTTATATGTTCATAATTTATGGATTTTGAACTATTATCACCGAATTCCATATTGAAAAAACTACAGAAAACTTACTATAAGTTTTAGAAATTAAAATAACTAGCCTATATAACAACTCTAATAAACTGCTCAGTAAAAATACCAGATTGGCTACAAACTTTATTTTTCCAGTACAGGATAAAGGACTTGAAGACATATTCCAGAGCTTTTTCAGGATATTTATGGATTTCCCAGTTATTTTTTACCACATGAAATTATCTCATTTTTCCAGATGGTAGCACTGCACATGCAATCCACATTACAAGTCATCATCACATAAAATAAAGTGATATTGTGCTGCAAAAAGAATGAATGTCATAGAGTTGAATCAGAATTGATGCCAAATGACTAATTGTTCATTATGAAATCATCAAAGGGTTCTATGCATAAGTTAATTAAATAAGTAAGCATGGATTCACAATATAAAAAATTGTTCTAGTCCTTCATTCTCGTATGTATTAAAATTAATTTTGAAAACCATTGAAGGCATGAGTACTGTGTAATTCAAATTATTTTTAAAAGATATAAATTTTCATCTCAATCACGCCGCAGAGAAAATAGTGGACAGATTTCATAGCATTTATGCTAAAGATGTGAAACTTTAACACCAAGATTCCCCAAATACTTTCTGCCACACTATAATAACTGGTGCACGAAGGCTGAGTCACATATCCCAGATTACTGGCAAGAAATTGTAAGCAAACATCTTTAATTCAAGCCAAACAAATTTTCAGAACTGTCCAAGGTATTCTTTTACTGTTAATGTGCCTGCTATTCCACAATCAATCCTGAATGTAACAAGCAACCATTTAGGAAACCAATCAAAATGAATTTTTTTGCAACTTGAACAAGATTAGAATAATTTGAGAATATTTAAATGAAAAAAAACAAATTTAGAGCCTAATTTTGGATTAAAATGAGTAGGGCTCTGTTCATTCTCTGTTAATTCCAGTTTTTGTACAATTTCTAAGTGGATCATGTGATAGAATCTATAAGAAAATTGGTAATTATTTAATTATGGGCTTTCAGGTACATGTGCTGCATACCTACCTCATAATTTGTCATATGTAAATTTATACAGAATGCCCTTTCATAGTAATACAATATGTACCTACATTTTAAGGTTAAATTCCCAATTAAACAAGTGTTCACATAAGCTACAAACTCATCTTCACTTACAAATATTACACATTCTACCATTTACATTTATATCAGGACACAACCTGACAAACAATATATTTATCTGCCTCTTCTAACAAAATACAACTTAGTACCTGGCAATACAATATCACTTTCTTCAATTTCACACATTTTCTTCCTCTCCTCATTTGACACAATATGCCTATTCTATTCCTACCCCTTCCTAGGTTGCCTAATGTTCGTTCCTCTATCACAGTCTTCAACAGCCCACATCCAGATGCTCTGCATTGGTATCTTCTTTCGATCTCTGCCAACATTTCTTTCCCTTCTCCAACTATATACTTCCTTGTTTATTTTCCTTTCTGATCTTTACTTATACCCTACCAATAATGGTATGATTCCTACATATGTTTGTGTAAATTTCCATGTAAACAGATTCTGGCCCAAAGTGAAAATGTAAAAGAGTGGATAATATACTATATACCCTTAATGTATTACTTCAAATCTTTTGTCTATAAAAACTGTATTTTGGGTTTGAACTCTTCGCATTCACCTTGAATTAGCAAAAAATGTTCTAGCTTACAAAATTACCAATATAGATATGATTCATAGTATCTTTGGTGAAAATTATTTATATTGAACTGAAGGATTTTTCGCATTAAATGTCTTAGAGTTGGCTCAGAAATAATGCCGAATGACTAATCATTCATTATAAAATCATCAAGGGGTTCTCTGCATAAGTTAATTGAATAAGTAAGCATGACTTAGATTCCCTGATCCTCCCAAAAACATTTTTAGTTGAAAATAAATGATAGTTTAAGCCTACTATATATTGGTGATGGATATTGGACATAGACTGGCTATTTTTTTTAAATTTCTTTTTAATTAAACTTCATTAAATACAACTTTATCCTTTTTGGTGACTCATGTTAGGTAACTGTACGTGCGAATCGTGCATCCACACTTCGGCTTAAATCTGCACACCCTGGATTTGTTCCAGCTTTTCTGGATAACAACACCACCACTCCCATTGCAGAGAAAGGAGATACCGATAAAAGCCTTTCTATGCTTTGGCCTAAAGTTCGGAGGGCATTAGAGCAAAAACAGCTTATCCAAAATGATAGGGAGTAAGTCTAGCATACTTTTAGTCATGATTAGCATGGTTGTTGTCTTTGATATAGTTGATAATATCTGGATTCATTTGCTTTTCAGCACCCTACGGAATGAAATCAATGCCATGGAAATGATTATTGGTAGCAAGGAAAGAATGCCTCTTTACAAGATGGCTCATGGTGCAACCAAACTTGAAATACACGGCTCAGCCCTAACGACTGCTGATAACCCCGGCAAAATGGAAGAATTGGACCGAAGAGAATTGACGAGCAAGACATCAAAGATAGAATGGAAAAATTCCCAAATGCACCTTAACTAAGTTATAATGCTATTACCTCATTCAGAATTTAAATAATGTTTTGATCATTACATGATGGTTGTTGACACTTCATTTACTTAAATTTATCATAGATGTTATTCATTAAAACAATAATGACTTTATGCTGTTAGAGTTTGATAAGCTCAATGCATTAATTGTGCCTGGTGCACATAAACTTTTCATATATATATATATATATGCATTGAATGATTGAGATGTTCCTTCATTTAATAAAGATGTTTATAGTTGTTGAAGCTTTGATATATACGACTAAAATTTATTGATAGGCATTTATGATAATTAATTTGTATTAATTGGTGCAAACATTTTCAAAATTTTGTTAAGAATGATGAAGACTGAACTGAGGAATGTTTAATGTATTGTAAGTACAACAAAATAAAAATTCTTTTTCACATTGACCAATGTCTTCTAATTAAATGAAAACATTTAGGCTAGGGTAGAACCATATTTACACTGCCCCAAAATTAGCTCTGTAACTTATCAGCACAAACTTGGTAGGCAACGATTTTCAGGGTAGCATTTGTAGCACACACTAGAGCAATGATATTCATATTGCAAATATTAGAGTGGCATAGATTTTTTATGCCATTTTCAATGATTTTTTCCAAGAATTTTCTGCACGTGTTTGAAAAATAACTCCAAAAACAATGAAATCCAAGCATCATCCTCACAATGGAATGGAATGTAAAAAATTTTTTTAATCACAGAAATATTTTGAATTTTATTAATCACACACTAAAATAATTACATTCAGTTTCAATCTATGAGAAGCATTACAAGCTTTTAGTACTTGAATTATGAAAATAAGTAGGGTAATATGCCCAGCAATAAATAAAATATTATAAATTTAATGAAACTGAAATGGCATAGGGATGACATTGGTACAATTCCAGTCCAGCATTTTTTTAATGACAACCGTATCCAGGACATCACTCTGATTGTTGGGTAGATATGGTAGATGGGAAGGTTGGATTGGCAATAGTAGTAGAGGGCTAGGGATTTCTGTAGAGAGCAAGGATAATTATGATAGATATTTATAAACCTATAATTCTTGTCCCTCTGATTTTGCATCCATTACTACTTTGGTTAGAAAAAAAAACTCTTGGAGGGTCATTTGAAGTTTTACATTGTGAGAACTGAATAGAGAGAATACTCTAATCTGCCATAGGAAATGGTTAGTAAAGAAAAAATACATTGGAATGTAAGTAGTCCAATTGATGAAATCAACAATAGATTAGCACAAATACAACAGGTACACAGACACAATGAGCATATGTGATTATCATAACATACACACATGCAAATAAGAAGACTCAAAGGCAAGTGATCAAAGATGTCAATGCAAGGAAGTATGAAGGAAGAAAGAGAATGGCAGATTAGTTTGATAAGCTCCTACCAAGCAATCTTTAGACTGATGACCAATAATGATGATTCTCTATGTTTATGTGTACCTGTTGAATCTGCACTAGCCCATGATCAAATTCATCAGTTTGGCTTCTTATATTTGTGACTAGGTGAGTCCTAAAGGTATCACATGACATGCTCACATCACACATTAGACCCTGGTGTTAATTTCATCCCGTTTCTTTCCTCTGGCAAACATAGGGACAAAACAAAACTTATGAAATCAGAGAAAAGGCTAATTTCCTGAAAGGCAGATTGACAAGATTGTTGCATTATTTATAATCACATTTTTCATTAAACAATTGAGTTAAAACAATATGAAACATATCTCAGTCAATTTTATCATAATCCTTACTAGACCATAAACTCAACACCTCGTTTTCCAGTAAGCTTCCTTGAAGAAAGATTTAACTGTTTCTGAAAGTACAGATGAGAATTCTTGATCAGTTCCATACATTACATGTCGGGACCAAGGCACTCACTGCCAAATCTAAGACAGAAAAAACAATAATATCCAATCAAATTTTCAACGAGTACATATTATGCATTAGGAATGCATAATTCTATTTAAAGCCTTCACTAATGTGTGACATGATGCTTGTCCTTAGACATTGGAATATTTTTCTTAATAATTAGTAAATATGAATTATGAATACAGAACATCCATACATTAGCTTTCTTTGCTGGGAATTACTTCCCATAAACTTTTTAATGTGAATCCATCTGGGGGTTTCTCAATTGCTAACCCAAGCTCTTTCGAATATATAGGTTCACGACTCTTTCCAGTGGCATGGCCATCAGCCAAATATGCAGAATAAGCATTTGAAAATTTGTCTTCTTCAACACTGTCAATATCCTCAGATCCAAATTCACTTTTAAAATAATCATCCTTAGTCATTTCCTTCTGTTTTCCTTCCTATATAAAGATAACAGGAAATATTTGTGATTCAATTACATTGATGACAACATGCAATCAATCAAAGTATATTAGCAACAGAATGGTCAAACAAAAATTTTCTTTTAAGATACAAGAGGAATAATCATAATTTTATTAGCATATTCCTTAATCCAATCATAAAAGTTCATAACTTGGACTTTTTGGAACCACTTAAAAAAAACAAATTGAAACAACATGCTAAAAATAATGTAAAAACTTACAGTTGACTCCTTAACATATTCCACTCCATAGTTGGGTCGGCGAGAATAAGATACTAGTAAGGAAGATAGCTCTTCCAGAACCTGCTCAAGTCGTTCCTTTGGATCTATGCGAAATCCAAGAACATAACCCCCACTACATTCTGAGCACTCAACGACTAGTGCACGGCCAAACTTGGATTCTCGTGCTTTTATCTGGTATAAATAAAAATGAGGAGTACATACGAGGTTACTTAGTAATTAAAATTTCTGAATAATGCTCACAGTAACAGTTCATCTAAATCAAAATGTTATTATTTTTTAAATGTAGGAGCCTGATACATTGGCACAACCACAAAGTATGATTAATTCTTCACTGTTCTCTAAACTGCACCTACCAAAATGGGTATTTATAAGTTTAAAGACATGTGACATGCTGAAAATATATTTGAACTTTATCTGCCACAAGTATCCTTCTGACCTCCAGTAGCTAATAGAACTGACATTTTATATCTAAATAAGGGCAAGTTCTACTTTAGCACATAAGTACTTCATTGAAACAGTGCACATTTCAGAAAAAATTGAGAATTTATTTGAAATTCATTTTCATAAAGCATGGGATTTTTTTTTCAAACTTTCAATTTCTGGCCAAAAACTTAGTTATCAGTGGGCACTAATGTATCAGACTTCTAATACACTTCAACATTAATAGTATTTCAATTTTTGTAAACAAATATGGATATCCTATACGAGTATATGTAGTCAATCATTTCAAAAGCTTACCCTTATTATTTGCAAATAAGGTATGGAAATATTGAACTGATCTTTGGTGTCCGAGACCCAAACTAAACGGACATTGGTTATGATGAATGCTCCAAGGGTTCCCTGGAATCAATTTTTTATTTAATAGACACTAATAATACTGAAATTTATAATATTTATAATTAATTATAGTATTTTGAAGAATATTTTTAAGATTATTTACCTGATTATTGGAGAGATTCCACACTCCATTAACATAAGATATTACTTTTTCAAGAGGAAGGACTTTAAGCTGCCGACCATTTAACAATGCTCCTCTAAGTTTAAGCTCACGATACAGCTTTGATGACATATATGACCTAATGTCAATGAAGTGGTTAAAAAACAATGTACAAAACTTATATTCAAGCATACGTTTCAATGGAATTTATATAAATATTCCCCACATACATTAGTTGGGAAGTCTTTAAACATTACTTTAGATAGCAATGAACTGAAGGGAGGAAATTTTCACAATGCATTAAGACTGCTTAGTCAATTATTTTTAAATGGAGCACAATACATTTTATGAGTTGTATACTTCGTTTCAATGTTTTAGGATAAACTTTGTTAAAATCCATTATAATGACTGAAATAAACTCTAATTTTCACAATAATTAATTTTGCATAATAACTACTTGGCGGACTTATAGAAAAATAAAGGGATAATGTAATCTCAAGGTAAGCTTAAGGCTTTAATTGTCAGCTTCTCAGGTAAAAACATACAAACATTACTGTGATAATGGAATTTTGCTCAATTCCATCTATGATACGTCATCATCTTCAGTGTCAAAGCACATGCCAGTGAATACCTAATAAAAATTAGGTACTTAACCAAAATAAAATGCACAGCTATTTAAAATAACAGTACATCTCTTGGTATTACTATCTCACACATACATTAATATTCTACACATCATCCTCTATCCCTACGAAACTAAGTGTGCCAATAAAGGTTGAGGTGAACACTAGCAAGATTAATATAGCATATTTCCACACCTTTTAAAAACAGAGCTAAAATTGGGTAAGGGAAATGCTTACAATAATAAGAAATATATTTTAGCAGCAACAAATTAAATGTGCAAGTGATAGAGGAAGTAAAGTGTTAACCCAAAATCTGAATTGTTACCCAAAACAGATTTTTCTGTAAAATCTGAGTGCTTGGATGGTTTGGTTTGCAGATTTTCAGCAACAAAATCTCAGGTCAGTATGAAAGATACGAAATAAGTTCAAGTGCCCCCTTTCAAAGCCCATTAAAATTTATTGGAAAATCATTAATTTAGAGCTAATGATGTGAAAGCATGAACCATTTTTGATAATGGCCTTTCTAAATTGAAAGCCACATTAAGATTATGATAGAGCTAATCTTGTACTAAGCCCAGTGGAATGTGAGACTTACTTATCAGAATCAGGAGGGGGGGAGTTGAGTGAGTTCTTTTCACGAGGCATAGCTTCCCCAAAAAGATGTGGTGAACAGAAAATACACATGTACTGGTCGTGATAATCCTATCTCTACAATCTGATACTATTATCTGAAATACATTTATTAATTCTAATTAACTCATTCTAAATACTTTCTCAAAATTTACGAAACAGATGAGCACATCCTGATTGTATTCAATGTTCCTGTCAATTAGTGACCTTCTATAGTATCACATGTGCCTCTCCCCTTCTTGAACCCAAACTGATCAACCCCTAATCATTTGCCCTGCTATCCATCAATGATATCCATTAATGATATTTAGAACTCTTCATATATGGCAGCCTTTCCCTTTTTCAGAATAGGAATTAACACTGATTGAATGAAATCTGGAAAATTTTCTCCACCATAAATGCTATAAATTAGCCCATAAAAACTCTTCCTCGTGTGTTCTCCAAAACCTTGAAGTAATTTGGTGGAAATGTTGTCTACCCCCATGGCCTTATTTAATTTCAATTCCCTTAACACTCTTTCTAACACAAAATTGAGTAATCCTGGATCAAAGCTATCCTCATCTATGTCACATTCTCTTTCTATGTCTATGCTTGTTGGCCTAATGTCTATACAAAATAGTTCCTTTACATGTTCCTTCCTTTTTCCATTTCAATCAGTAATTTTTCTGACAATGGATTGAATATTAAATTGCTTGCATGGATTTTCCCTTCTTACTTCATGACAGTGCTCTCACTTTCCAGTGCAGGTCACCAATTTCACCCTCCTTTAGTAAACATTCCATATAAAGGTTAAATGGAAGGGACCTTATGGTCTCAATTTCACCTGAATAAAGACGTTTATCTATTTAGCTATCCTCACACTGCACCTTCCACCATGCTTCTTTCGCTCTATTTTTTTCCATCTCTGTTTATAATTTAACTCTTTATACTTCCTTCACCTTAACTCTTGTTTTTACATTCTCCCATTTCCTTCTATTATCTTTTTAATCATCTCATCTGTAATCTATGGTTTCTGCCCTCTGCCTATGTACTGTTCCTATTATTTCATTTGCAGCTTTCAATAATCATTTTTAGATATGTTCCCCACTATTATTTTTTAGCACCTAGCTTCCTTTCCTCAATCATGGTTTTCTCTATAGTTTCCTGATACTCCTTGATTGTTGTTCCAGTTAAGGCTGCTTCTACCATTGACTTGCAAAACCATCCTCCCTGTTATACTTTTTTGAATCGGGCACTATACTTCATTATTACTAATGACTAAACTATGATCTTATACTATTATAGTAACATTATACTAATGAAAAACTATGATTTGAATCCACATCCACTGCTGAGAAACTCTGCCACTTTATCACACTGTTCCTAAATCTGTGCCTAACCATTATACAGCCTAGTTGATAACTTAATTCCATGCAAACATATGCCAGTTGTAGTGTCTAAACTCATTGCTCATTATGATTTAATCTTGTCTCCTTCAGAATTCCATTACTTCCTCTTTGTGATAATTTCTTGTTCATTAACTGTAGTCCTTCACTGCACTAACATCAATCTCTTCCTTCACCTACCATTGTATTCTAATCCCAAATCACAATTAAATATTTCCCTCTCAAAAAATACATACAATTATCCTTCAATTGATTGTAAATATTATCAACTTCCTCAATACGATTGCTTCTGGCACAGAGATCTGAATGATGAAAAAGCTCATTGTTTTAGCATTTACTTCTACTAATAAAATTTTATCAGTTGCTTTCTACATATTTAAGTTTCTTCATACATTTTTGCTTTAAGTTGTCTTTCTCTCTGCCATACATTACTCTCCACCATCACTCCAGTAATCACAATTATTCTTCCAACTCACCTCACACAGACTCAATCTATCTATATCCTCTCTCTCCATCTCTCGCTTAATACCAGTATCTTCTAATTTCCCTATCCTCGACACCATCCTAAACTTCAGAGCCCCAATTGTAAGTAGTATGGGCCTCTTCTGTGCTGCTGCTGTCCCTTTGCAAGGATTTCATAAGATGATGACTTCGGAGGTCTTGGCTCTCCCATTGCATAGCACGACATTTGACCAATTTGGAGTTGCCAGGATTCATTATCTTTGTGCCCACCCCTTTTTTATAGATAGCATATGAAAAATGAAACTGAATTGAAAACTTCAACACTTACACATTAATATGGAATCTTCATGAAATGCATTAAAGTTTCCATGCTAAAAGATCACTGTTCACCCCATCTCCATTCGACTGGTTCAAAGTACGACTGGTTTCCCTCCAAATCCGGTTTGTCAAAAAATAGGCTTACCTCCAAAATCATGTGTCAGTTCCTTGCATAATGGTGCTCACTACTTCAGTTGCAACTGAAATATCATATCCAACTCAAAACTGCCTGAGTAGGAACCTATGAACCAAAATTGTGAAGAATATCTTAATTACTTATGGTTTTATTTATTTATGAGACGACACCCATAGTACCAATGGCATCTTTGGCAGTATGGGGAATTAAAGAAAAGCTACATTAATTAATTGATAGAGAATGAGCAACTGAATTAATGATATAGTAAATAAGTAAAATCAGCAACTGAGAACTATATAATGCTACAGGAGACTTATGGAGAGTCTGTCTTCCCTAAAGAAGAGGTAGAAGATATTTTAAAATGTTTAGATAGGGGAAATAACTAATTTCAAAGGAAGGTGGTCCCAAAGCTTAAGTCACTATTTTCATGGAAGTAACTGTTAACACCACAGCTACTCTACTGTGAGAGAAAATCATCAAATAAAGCTAAGAGCACTATCAGAAACACAAGATTTCATTGTGCACCATCCACATTTTAGGAACATAAAAATTGCACTTAATTGTACAAGGTGGGTTCTGTTCATGATTATATCATTAAACCAACGTGAAGTTTGTTCCTTGTCCTTTCTATAGTCCAGATCTAGCCCCATGTAATATTTTACTGTCCCCAACAGTGAAGAAACACCAATGTGTAAAGTAAAAAATTTCCCACCACAATTTATTGAACAGCCCTCATACTTATCTAACTACCGAGTTAAAAAGAGGACCTAACGGGACAAGGGAAAGTAAAATGACAGTGAGAATAAATTAAAATCTTATGAGAAAAACACAACTTATCCATCCATTTTGTTTATTTGACAATAAAAAGAATTACCATTTTTGAAAAAGAACCAGAATATCTGTATTCTATATTTGTCATTCTTAAAATGATGGATGCTGCTGTCCAGTGCATGGAGTACTGAGCTACTGACTGGGTGGTGGCCAGTATTTGATTCCCGGGGATGCCTTTGGAAATCCCAGTTTCACCCAAGCTGTGTGATTTTTCTGGTACCATTTTCTTTCTGGGAAATCATAGGTGTCACAGGGAAAGAAACTTATTCCCCTACCCTGATGTGTAAATTTCACTCACCATTGGTCTTAGGTGAGCTCTACCCTAACCCATCACACTGACTTTTGGGTTGATAACTGTGGATTGGATCTTAAAAACTAAAATGGCACAGAAAACTTTCTTTCAAATGTCTAGCTTTCCTAATGGGGTAATGGATAGGTGTTACAATATTTTTACAGTAAAATTTTTGCATATTAAGTTTTCCTTGACATAAAGCAAAAGGGAACGTACTACGGCCGAATGAATGCAATGAATACAAATTACCCAAAGCCGTACTCTTGAAGAGTACAAGAAGATACAAGAGTACGGCTTTGGGTAATTTGTATTCATTGCTTTCCTTGACATACCAAATATGCACAGCACTGTTATTTTGTAAATTATAGGCATAAACATAGATACTGTACATAATGGGTTCATTTAGGCTGTGGTCCATTATGATGGCCACTCATTTTATGGATTCTCATTCACAAAGTTTTCTCAATTTTCCAGATAGACATGCTACCCTTCCTGATTTCTCTCTCAGAGCTTTGATTTTAGGATTATTAGCTCATTGCTTTACATGCCACTGGTATCACTGAAGTTGGTCAGAAACTATAGTCTTGGATTTTTCCAGAGCCAGCATGCGTGATGGCCTAGATCAAATATGAATTTACCTCATAACTAAATGGAACCCCAATATTATTGTGAGTTCCCATTATGTGTATCATATTCTACATAACATTCTTGTTTTCAAGTTTGTCCCTTTTCCACTTAATGAAAAGAGAAACTTTATAATTCCACATAGATTTATTAGACGGACGACCTAGGTTTCGACGTGGCACGTCATCATCAGGTACTTTTTGCAAAGAAGACAGAGAATATATAGTCACAGAAAATTGGGGGGGGGGAAAGAGGGGGAGAGATCGGGGAGGGGGGAAAGGCGAGAAGAGAGAGACAACTCCCTGGTCTGAGGAGAGGGTTAGGGGGTGGAAGAGGGGAAACCCCAGGGGGTGGGGGGGTTTTGGCCCGGAGGTGGTTAAGGAGGCTGAGAGCATAGGGACTAGAAGAAAGGAAAGGAGTAGGAACTCCGTAATCTAAGGAAGGTAAGGTAGTGTAGGGGACGCGTGGGTCAGGAGGGAGAGGGGAAATCCCGAGTATAAGTAAAAACGCTGTATTAAGAGCCGGTAGGGGAGGTAAGGTAGGTGAAGAATCATTAGGTGTGCAAGGAAGGAAGGTCAAGAAGGGGGGAGTGGGAAGGGTACAAGATTTCGTTAACAATATTAATCTTATTTTGAACACATTTCAAAATTTCATATTGCTCCAGCGCGTCAAGCCTCTGTCCTTTCCTCTCAATATGCAGGAACTCTGGCACAAAATCACTCAGATGATTCTCGTCCAGCAGATGTTTGGCAAAGAGAGACGTCGAGTCCTTATTTTTGAAGCACGATTGGTGTTCCTTGATCCTTTCTTTAAACTTTCTCCCAGTCTGGCCGATGTATCCTGCTCCACATTGACAATTTAATTTATACACGCCACTTTTCTCACTTGTAGGAATTCTGTCTTTGGTATGAGAAATTAAATTCCTCATGCACAGTTGGTTATAAAACACTAGTTTTATTTTGTCTTTGGGGATTTTCCTGCATACCCTCATGGATAATGGGCCTAAATAGAGAAACCTTCTCCATTGAGAACTTGATGTATCGCTAGGTATAGACCCATAAATACAGTTTCTGGCTAACTTGGATATTTTCCTCTTATAAAGTTTGTCTATTAATTTTTCCGGGTAGCCATTGTTCACTGCTATTGTCTTAATAATATTAAGTTCCTTTAAAACCCTGGAAACCGTCATTGGTATTGAAGTTAGTCTATTGATCATGGAATGAAATGCTGCAAGTTTTTGTGAAAAGCAATGTCTGGAAGTGAAGTGAATAACATGGTCCGTGTATGTGTCTTTCCTAAATATCGAAAATTGCAATTTCTCATGGGACCTTGAAATGCAGATATCTAGAAAATTCAGGCAACCGTTTTCTTCCTTTTCGATAGAAAATTGAATATTGGATTTTAATGAATTTAAGTGGGAGAGAAAATTGTCCAATTGTCTATCCGTCCCAGACGTCCTTTTCCACTTATTTGAAGAGACGGAGAATGATTCCCATCCTTTCCTTATTTTTCTCATATGAATAGACACCCTGATCCATGGATCTGACAGAGGTCTAAGTAGAGAATCAAAACCATAGACTTTCAAAAACTGAAGCTGGTCGCAGATACTGACTAATGAGCAGATAAACTGAGAAATGAGGAAGCAACCATGAAAAGAGTTAGAACCAGATAATTTGGGCATACGTCGTAACTCTCTCATTTTAATTGAACATAATACATATACAGGTACACCTGTACAATATTATTGATAGAAAAGTCTACTCAGAAAGATCCAGGGACAAAGACATATGTAATGGAAATTCCTATTATATCGAGATTACCTTTGTATTCAATAAATCTACTTAATTCAAAGAAATTGGGAGGAGATGCTGCGACAATATCTTTTAATGGAGCCATCCACTAATGCTCATAACAATGCAACAATTTCAAAGTTTAAAAATCATTAACCTTGACTCAAATTCGATTTCCAGCCAAGTGCTTCAGTCAGTTAAGCTACTGAAGATTCCTTTTACATTCCAAAATTTTATGAGCTTTCAAGGAATAAGATGTGACAAAATGCCACACATACAATGCCAGAGATATTGGCATTTGTGAGTGTTGCACTGCAGTTCACAAGGCTAAGGCTAAATTTTAAACACTAGGGTGTCTAGCTTGGACAAATTCAAAGAAACTGTAGGAGATGCCACAACGGTAATTTTTAATGGATCCATCCACTGATACACATTACAATGTTAAAATTTCAAGATGTAAAAATCAATCCGGTGAAGGTGAATGGGCGTGGGTAAAGTGAGTGATTTTTACACTTCGAAATTGCAGCGTTGTAAATCTACTTAATGCTATTATTAAACAAGGCAATGTTTATACCACATTTTTGACAAACAATTCGGGCAAAAAACATCATCATTATAGGTCAAATAAAGAGGAATGTGATACACAGCAACAAAACAATTAAAAAAGCAGATATACAACGGGAAGAAAGAAGGGCTGCTATCAATAAACAAATGAATAATATTTGAATAGACAAATTGCCACACACCATATTACATTTAAAAATATGGCCTTTCTGAGGGTATTTTTCATTTATTTCATCTTTCTTCATACTAATTTATTAGATAAAAGAGAAGATGACTCTATGCATGTAATTTCATCATGCTTTAAAAAAAATGTCCTTGAGTTTCAATTTCTATATTAGTTTTATAAATCACCTGGTTTGTCCCAACAAGGAGAAATAATAAGATTTTTATTGCCCACAAACATGAAATGTAGTTATGTACAACTTACAAAAGGTTTAACAAGAAGCAGTAAAGATAAACACAAATACCTTGGTCATAGGTGGAGGAAAGGCATCCCCAACATTGTAGACTCAATAAATACCTAGGCATTACCCTCACTCGCGACCTTTCCTGAGTGAAACACAAACGGGGAATATGTGGACACGCTAACAAAAAATTAGGATTTATTAGAGGAGTACTTGGTAAATGTGATGAAAAGGTCAAAGAGAAATGTTATCTTTCGGTGGTTAGGCCTCATATGCTTCTGATATTTGGGACCCTCATGAAGTTGGATTGTTTGCCAAATTGGCTCATATGTAGCATAGAAGAGCTAGATTTGTTAAACATTGTTATGATAAATTTAGTTGTGTATCCAAAATATTAGGGCAGCTATGCTGGGAATCACTCATGGAGAGAAGGTTAAATTACAGATTTAATCTCTTGCACAAATTGGAAGTGCATCTCTTTGGTAGTGAGGTTGAAAATGTATTATCACCCCCAATATACTACAGTAGGACAGATTATGCCAACAAAATTAGAGAGATCAAGTGTTGAACAGATAAAATTAAGATGCCATTTTTTACATGAATGATAAGGGATCAGAATAACATTGTCCAAACGCAGTAGGAGTAAAAATATTTGGGTCACAATTAAGTCTGTGTGTATTCACCTCTTGCCACTCACCCTACTAGTGGCTTGCAGGGTACTAAAATAAATAAATACAGAATCACATGAAAAGTGCTGCAGGAAATTTTTTCAGGCACAGAGATGAAGCTTAGTAACCCCATTCCAACAAAATGGCACGTGTATTTCCTTCAACCTGGATTAGTTTTTAAAGCCATCCTTTAGCTGGGCTTTGTTGTAATATAAAGCTCTAGTATTTCTCCTTCCTTATACATTACCCAACACTAAGGATCCAATTGATTAATTTTTACAAATAATTAATTGATGAAATATTTTGAATATAATAGATTGGGATAAATATTTAAGTAGTGGTAGTGGAGTATTAAATATGAAAAGCAAAAAAGATTTTTTGTGCAATTAAGTGGCTCCATAAGGATCTAAGATCCAAAGGATACATGCAAAATCACATGTGATCTGTGCATCAAACTGGTGATACAGACAAACAATATTAATGTGTAGTGTATGCAGGTGATTTTGACAAATTTTACAACCTCTATGATGACAGTGCTCTGCTTTGTAAAAAATACCACACTCAAATGAAATATCTATCAGTATGAGAGGAAAGACTTCTCTCCACCTTTAGTTGTACATTAGTAATTACACCCATAATTTTGATTGCCATAAACCAATTTGCACAGTCATAGTTTTAACTGAGACCATCAGTGCAGCCTGTGATTTGGGTGGCTTGCAATTGGGTCAACTTGTACTACTAAACACCACCTGGATGCTAATTATATAGTCTGCTTTCAGAAACTAAATTTAGGGAAGTATTTTATGTTATAAACAGGTTCTTAAAACCATATTATTAGGTATTGATGGTAAACTTGTATGATCAAATATTCTTTGGTGTAAAGTCATCAATTCTATGGCAAAAAATTTTCATTTACTTTAATCATGCTGGGTATTATCCATTTTTATGAGCATTCATTATTGTAGCAATTACCAAATTAGCAAAAGGAATACATAAAACAATTAAGCTACTTTCAATCATGAGCTGTCCTGGTTATGGATAAAAATGTGAATGAAACTGAATCAGTTTTAGTGGTGTCCATAATTACTTTTGAGCTGGCCCTGTTATCAAATGAAGGTCATATAAAAATTAAGATGGTGTTGACTAAACTTTCATTGAAACATTTTCAAAGTTTTCCAAAAAAATTAAAAGGTAGACATCTATTTTACAGCACTACACAGACTGGGAAAACATGCACCACTCACTGCCATAAGTTTTCTGGGTGATGGAATCCCTATGTACTATATTCATAAGTATTTTCCTAACAATAATAAAGTAAATTACACTTTAGGCACTCATGATATTTAAAAAAAAATATTTCTAGGAAGTTAACATATTTCATATTACGAAAGTATAGTGAATAGGAAATGAGTACATAGTAGCTCTCTTAATAATTAGCATAGAAAGAAAATATCCTGCCAGTAGCCCTTCTGACATATTAAAAAATAAATTAGAGAAAATTGGCAAGTTTTTCAATTCAAATCTCTCTGGAGCATTAAGGTGATTCATCCTAAAACAATTCATGTAAGAGTGAAAAATGAATGCTTATGACATATTAGATTGAAATGCTTTCACTCACTTAATAGCCAAATTAAATCATGCTTTTGGAAGTTGCCTAATTTTACCTGTAATACCCGTATAATAAAATGCACAAGGTCTCCTAGCATTATTTCAACAAATATCCTTGCTTCCTTATTATAATTCAAAATATTCTGGACTGATCAAGTAATTGTTAACAAGTTTCTGCCTTTTTTAAAATTAATTATTTGAACTTTACTGTATCAGTCGGTATGAACCCTTAAATTTTCATTTCAGTGGTACATGACACTATCAAGGCAATTCAAATTATATTCATGGTATTTGCTCATGCTAAAATAAATTTCATATAACCACTGATGATTTTGCATCAACAAAAATTAAAGAACAAATCTGCACATGGTAGAACCTCATTCACAACAAAAGTCACTGAATATGCTAAGCACACATCCATCAAGATATCTAAGGCAGTCTATACAACAACCATGGTTATATTATTTGGATACCAAATGCGGCACAATGGGGGAGGTTATTGGCTAACTTTTTTAAATTACGCAATAAAATTTAGATACAAAACAAAATTCCTACTTAATCCCAAATTAATATGCTAATGAAATGATTACCCTAAGCATATCCTATTTCAGACATTAGTTGTGTTAACACTACAAAATAAGAAAATAGTATATATTACAGTATAAATACTTCTCCAAAGAGCTCCGACATTATTAGTTGTCCAAAAAATTGGGTAAAAATAGTAAAAGGGAACCATAATTTGTTTTCCTAATTGGTAAACCATTTAATCAAGCTCACTTGATTACCTTGATGCTGTGTATGCCCTAGGAGGCACAAGACTATGTGGGTGTACCATCCATGAAAGTTGGGTATTCAGGAAACAAGTTTAGGATGGGTGGATAAAAAAAAATACTAAGTACCGCTATTATTATGTCCCTTACTGTACTTCCCGTATTATGCGCAGCCTCTTTTGAGCTTGAGCGTAATACGAGTATCAGCCTCTGTAGATACTTCATTTGAGTTATTTACATAAATTCACCAATGGCGAATCATTCTAAATCCTCAGAATTATTGATACATTTACCTACTTGTGCACGGATATTACTGATGTGAGGTCTTTCAAAGTTTTTGGCATCAAATTCGTAAATATGAACTCAAATTTCATATCAGTGGTCTTCGCTAACAGTTGAATCATATCTGATTCTCCATGTTGCCTCTGCGAAGAACTTAACATTTAGTGCGAAACAATTATCAGCGCTAAATCCTATGAAACTTAACACAATACTTACTGTATTAATAGACTTCTGAATCATTTGTAAGATGCAATTCCAACCAATAGCTAAAAAACGAACGGCGATGAATGTAAAATGTGCATATATAAACCAAATAAATATTACAATCGACAAACTCACATAAACTTATTTTCGAAGAGGTCAATGAGTGCCATATCAATCTTAAATTCGTAACGACTAAACGTCCGTTATCACCCATATTCCCTTTAGTGTCCTCAACGGAATTAATTACGTCCAAAGTCTTTTCCCCAAGTCTCATGGTGAGATGACTGTTAAAAAAAAACAACATTTAAGTACACCGATAAGCCCATTTTTTAGAGTGAAATTACTTGAAAATATCCTTGCCGGCTAGGAATGTCAAATCTAACATCCTTGTCTTCCCATAATGAATCGGCCATTTTAACGGCAATAAGCAAGCAAAATGGAACAATTGAGATATCCACTTCATTCATATACTAAATATTATCCGAGATTATCATATTTAATATATTTAATGACTGAATAATCATAAAGACTTAAAGACACTAGACCACCACGATCAAATCACAAACAACTTCTACATTAGGAATTTTTCGGAAGTCAACTGTTTTTCTTTTCAACTTGAACAGGATGAACAGGGAAATTTTTTTGGTACTTTTTTCAGCTATGAGATGGCGTTTACATCGTTAAGCGCCAATGTCAACGTAATGAAAAAATAATTGTAGTTTTAAACAACAATGTGCTCTGTTAATATGCATCAATAGCTGTTTTCATTGATCTAAAATTAATAATAGCGTTATTATTGATTTTATATATGATACTATACACTGATTTATTCTGTACTGTCATTTTCATAGAACGAAATTCATAGGTCATTACAACAAGCTTTTTTAACCCTACCAAGTCTTATCATCATGGTTAGCTGCAACCATTTGATGGAATTTGTTTACTCATTACATTCCAAAGTTACTAATGCGGAAAATAATCAATAGAAAACAAATACATTATATTCCTAGTTTAATTAGTAATCAATTTTTCACGGGAATTGGGAGTTACGAAATGCATTAGTTATATTTGCATTCACAGGAAGTGGTCTTTGTAAAATCGATGAACCAAGTCTTTAAGACATTCCTTGTAGTGGGAGAAGGCGTCTCCCTCTGCCTTAAAGGGTCTTATATATGAAGCTGTACCCGGCTGCCCGGGAAACATCGTTAATAGCCACCAGCTGAGTCAAGAGAGTTCCTTAGAAGTAGATTTTAGGTTTCATGCCACTCATAAACAGAGATAAGCCCATATAGGAATAACTATCATATTTTTATTAAAATATTTATAAAAATCGGCAATTGTGGTGAACAAATAACAAAACCTTTCAGATGATGCTTTTAAATTTAAAAATTTGCATGACAGAAACTGAATAGTTATGATTTTCTGTAATAAACTTCGCTGACTGGAAATGCAATATAATTTTGCTCGTTTCTTTTCGTAAACAACTTTGCGCAAAAGTTTTATCTCGTTATATTTTATTAAATTTTAAGAACATGATATTGTTCTTTAATAATTGAATATTATACTAGAATAATAATTACACGAAGATTTTTATCATGCATAAACGTGAATCTCTCCTCAAGCTATTCAGACGTCATAGCTTAATGCCTTTCTCGAAGATCCAATACCGAAAAATTATTCTTCATTCATGTGCCTCATTTTTATAAGAAGTCATTGGAATTACAGCGCAATGATTGAAAACATGATATACTTGTAGATTTCAATGAGTGCTAAGTCCATATATTCAAAATTAATGATCTTTACCAATTTTGTCGTCAATTTATGTTGCATATTTTTCAAATCTCGAGTTATTTCTCATCCTTGTCCATATAACTTAGTACAGGTAACTGCCGAAAGAGGCCACGCGCCCTCAGGAAATTTGTAAACATGAACACACGTGAAAAAAAATCCAGGACATATATATTAGAAACTTTATTTTTGTGCGTTCTCAATAATTGTACTAAGTGTTTTAGTGTGAAAATAATTGCTTAAACTATGGTAGATTCATATTTAAGAATTAAAATATACTGGGCTTGCCGTTCATTTGTTCTAACATTCTTTTGGCTACTTTTTGAAGTTTATGAAGCTGGAGTGCCCGAGAATTTTCTTCGTGTTGTCCCTTAATAATGATGGATCAAGATTCAGATACAAATCTGAAGGATTACGCTATCATTAGACAGTTATTGGTGCAGAATGAAGCTGAAAATGAAGGAAATTTGGCCAACAATGACGTTGACATAGGTTCGTCAGTGAACGACATAAGTCCGAAGTTCCTACCTGTAGTTGAAGATATCCCAGAAGTGAAGCAATATATCGAGTTGTTACATAGATTTATCCTGATTCAACAGAAAAAGATTCTAAAATATAAGGAGAGCCTGGTGGAAAATGGTCAAAGCATGAAGGTACGTGCTTTTGAAAAAAATATGTGGCATCTATTGATCGTGAAACGACCCTCTATGCTTAACTGTTGCTAAATATATGCATTTAATGTTAACATATGATCACTTATATTATAGTTCCTTGAAGTTTCATCGGAAATTAATGAACAGAAGATTGAGAAATCCACCCAAACAGATAATGTTGTATTTTGTTCTTCCGACTGTACTTGTCCAAGTAAATCATCCGCTCCCTTGTGGAGTTCTGCAGAGGGAAATGCAACGGAAGGGCTTAACGAAAAGACTATAGCAGAGCAAGTGAAAGAGGCAGCCGAGCATGCTATGCAACAAACTGGATTTGTGTATGAAGAAACCTCTGGAATGTATTATGATTACAGTACTGGATATTATTACAATGCTGTGCGTATATTTGTAGAGAGCATAAAACCTATATCTGTTTCAGTGAACGATAATAAGGACATGTGATTATTTTAAATGCAAAAATAAAAAATGCAACATTATTCTTTCACAGGAATTAGGCCTGTATTATGATGGTAACAAAGGCATTTACTACTACTATGATGAGAGTAATCACACTTTTCAATTTCACTCTCAAGCTGAAATTGATCCAGAAAGTTTTTCCCGAAATGCTGAGAACAGCTTGGAGGAGAAAAAGAGAATTAAACAAGGGGAGGGCAATGTAAGTAGATATAAGTGAATAACTTTCAGTCATTATTTTGAGTTGTCGGAGCTCCATGTATTTTTCTTGTTATTTCAGAAGAAAAAGAAGAGCAAAAGAAAAGCAGAAACAAAAGAGCATTCTGAGCCAAGTCAGAATGAAACTGATTCGGGTGAAGAAGGTGAATATTCAGAGTCAAGTGAGGCTGATGAAGATTCGCCAATGACTTCAGAGGGAGATCAAGTTGAAAGTGAAGAGGATAGTTGTAAGAAATCATGTTTGAGTCATTTTAAGGCTTTTATATTTTTCTCATTGGTGCTTTACAAATTTATTTGTTAAACTTCTTTTAGTATCTTCAAAGGAATGGCCTCCTTGTATGAGGATAATTGTCAAGGAAACGGAAGTTAAAGGTCTTAAAGTTGGGACACTGTTTATTGTCACCTGTACTGGTGGTACTTTGGGAAGAGAAGGTGATCATGCAGTAAGCATACCTGACATCAACATCAGTAAGGTAAGCACATAGATTAGCATTTCTCTCGTGCACCATGTAAGCTTTCGTAAAAGGTGTGAATTTTGTTGAAGTATTATTTTTAACTTGTCACTAAAGAAAAGATTGTGGTTTCTGAGAGCAGAAGAAATATCTTGAAATTAATTATACATAAGACTGTAGATTTTGTCAAATATAATTGTGGAAAACCTTTGAAATTATGTAGATTCAATAGAGGAAACTGTAAGATGTCTTATTCATAGTTTCTGGTGCCAATAATATAGTTTTTTAACTAAAAGATGTATGATGTGTCTTGATAGTTTTACTGTGATTTTTCTATCATTATTTGTACTTAATCGATCATTTAAATCAATAATGGCCTTTCGATAATTTTTCTATACCCCACAAATATGTATTTTGTATATGTAATACATTTATTTAATTTATCCACTTTTACTGTTTAATCACAAGTATCTATTGTTGTGAATTTCAATAAATGTGATTTAATGAAGGTTTGCTGTGGCGTTTCATATTGCCAGATCATATTTAGAATTTAAAATGGAGGTCTATATTTTTAAAGCTATGCTCTTACCAGATGATGAATGGAAATATGTATGTACATTTATGTTTTTTAAGGATCTATGTGCAGTGTTCTTTTATATATAAGGAACTTGATGTAGTTATATTGTCGTTCTATTATTTTTACATTGGATTATGTAAGGGCTCAATATGTAGACTAAAAGTAAATATATACTATACTGGTTGTGTTAATGTCCAATTTTAATACTAAGGTGTTAGTTTTAGGCAATAAATAAGCAGAATGTAGTGTTTTTATGACAATTTTAATGGAATGCCTCTTGGTAGTGGAATTTCAATGTTGATGAAATATATTTCACAATGGGGGAAAAATATTTATTTGATAAACTAGATCTCCTCGCCGAGATGCAATAACAGTAATTACTACATTCCATGCCTTCTACTCGTGTCATCCACCAATCATCTTTTTACAAGCTAGTCAGAGCCTTTCATAAGCCAAGGTTAAGGAAATAAGAGAATCAGCCACACAAGAGAAATTTGTAAAACTAATCGTCTACATCTCATATGGTATGCATTTTAAATGCATCATCAAATTTAACCTAGTGATGTGTCTCACAATTATATATTCATGGAAAAATTACAAAGGGTAAAAAAAGTAAATATGAGTGTTTGGTCGTGGTGAAGGAATCTGCCTAAACTTTACAAAACATGAAAACTGTAGTGGACCTCCCTTCAACTACCTTCAAAGAGAGAATAGGGGCCCTTGAAAAATTTCCAGGCATAGCCATCCCTCATTGGTTATTTCTAGAAGAAATTATTAGAATCAAAGAAACATTCATATTTATTCCAAAGGCTGAACTATGTATCAGAGGATTTTGTGCATTCTGTGTACAATGACGATATGTAAAAGTAACCAAAATGTAAAGAAAAATTAACACAGGGTGAATAAATGGCTTTCGGCACCCTTGTACTGAATCAGATCATCGTAATCCATCCTGCTAATTAGGAGAGCATTTTGGAGAATATCTTAATTGATAGGAAAGGTACATTTTTAATGGACAGTACAAGTATCTAGTGAAGTTTAAGCAAGCAACTGTCACTCTAGGGAAGAACATCTATTCTTCAGGTGAAAAGTTAAACTCTGATTCAGCAAACCACATTTGCCATATCTGGTTTATGGAGGAGAATCCACATTATTAGTCAAAGACTATTGATCCAGTATCCCTGTAATCCTTGCAAATATTCGTGAAGAAGTTTGTCTTAACTCTTAAACCAGTTGCCAGAACTCTTCATGCTTCTACATATGAATCCAGCTTAATAGGTTGCCATCTCCTTGTGAACCCAGAAATGCAGAATTGTATGTAAATTCTTTCTGTATTGAAAGCTATTGATAATCACGGGGTATTCTTTTTTTTATTTTGGTTTGGCATAGGTTTTCTCTAAGGCAATTATCACTGAATTTATCTACGTCATCTGGGGAAAATAAAATGATTGTCAGCAAGTCTTGCAAGAGTGTGCTTGACATCTGATTTCAGATGGGAAAAATTATCCGTGCACAAACAGAAAATACAGTTACAGACTCCACAATATCTCCTGTAATCAGCATCCAGAGCTTATAACATGTTCATGTGACAACCATAAACAATGCACCCACCAACCTACTCTCTAGCTTTTATTTATCAATGATACTTTTGAGATTTTGTGACCTTCATTTGAAGCAAACTGGAAGTTTACCCATCCTTAATTGCTCTAAAGTTCCCATCCCATTATTCTCTCTTTTATTTTTACCAAGTTTTTCTTGGAATTCTATCCATTTTACTTCCATTTTCCACTTTTACTCCCTTATGTACCTCATGATCCTTTTGAATTTTAAATGGTATTTCCCTACAACTAAATTGTGGTACAAATCTACTTTTGCTTGTGGGGAGATGTGTGAATTGATGACACTGCTCCTAAAGCTATGTCTTTTACTGTGGTATTCATACTTATTTTTTGTTACCAGGCAGAAGTCTTTGTTCTTATGGATTCTTATGAAATAAACTTTGATTTTTGTAGCACCATGGCAAGTTTACTTATGAAGTGCCTGAAGATGGAGGTGAAGGAAAGTATTTCATCAGTGACTTTGGCAGTAGAAATGGAACCTATTTGAATGGAGAGAGGCTTTCTGTTGCTAAACAAGAGAGTGAGCCACAAGAGGTTGTTCATGGGAGCATAGTACAAGTAGGTTCTACCAAACTTCTTTGTCACATTCATCGAGGCTCTGAAACATGTGGTCACTGTGAACCAGGATTAGTCCAGAGAGAAGCCAACTCATCAGCTTCACCCAACAATGCTGGTGAGAGCTCTTTTACGTTGCTCATTACATTCGTGGTACATGTAAATTTATATTTCTTTGTTCTCTTATAATATTTGGAAGTTCGTCATGGTTGGTATTCAAACTACTGTACCCCATTGAAGAACATTGCTATTGTATTTTTGAGGATACGTTGTTTGGCTTTTTAAAAATATATACCTCTTTTCCCCCGAACTTGTTGAAGAATATGTTGTGGTAATGCCTTATAATTAAGAATAAATGTTATTATGGAAACTATCGTTGACTGAAACCAGAGAAAATTAGAAAATGTTGAATCTGTATTAAATATTTGTAAATTTTAATGATGATACATAAAATTAAAATTGATTTATAATTATTAACGCTATTTTAATGTACAAGACTGATTATGATTTAATTTAATTGTGTGTACAATCTTACCTAATGGTTCGTGTTAATCTGTACTTATTATAAACATAATTTGGTATAATGTTTTGGTGATGAAAAGAATTTTCAAGTTTCACAATGAAACTGATCATTTTTGAACTTCTTTCTGTGATGTGTAGAGAGGTATTTCATTTTATAAGAGAGGAACTTGCAATTTTCAGATGAAATTGTTAGTTCATACACCAGCAAGGAACAACATAAAAAAGAACTAAAACGATTGAAGAAAAAGTTTGGTTTGGAGAGCTGTGAACCCAATATGTCTGCAATTGCAGTCCCTGGATATGAAGATCGTGCCCAGGCGCGAAGGTCGACCATTGGGTCTCAAGATCATCATGCCAAAACTGAAACAGCTTCAATGGAGGAGTAAGATTTAATGAGCTATAACTTGTGACACTTTTTTTTTAACTTTTAGCATGTTCATTTGTTGAATGAATGAAATTCTGCAGTTGATTTCTAACTGATATTTCTTATTGATATAGTTCCTTTCTCTTACCTTTATGGTGGACATGACTGATTTTTATTTTAATAACATTATATTATATTAATATTTTTACATTTTTTCACCTGTTTTTATTCATTATTTCAATGTGGCTGTATTTTTTAACAGGGCTATCCGTCCTGATAACAAAGGTTATGAGCTGTTGTCTCGAATGGGGTGGAGCAAAGGACAGTCATTAGGGAAAGATGGCACTGGACTTACTGAGCCAGTGAGTATTGGTTTGTACTTATTATTACATGGATGTTTACTGAAATTTCATTCACCCATTGTTATACCTTCAAAAATCCTTACCCCATGGCATTGCTGGTTTTATTTCCGACTGAAATATATATATTTTCCAGGATTAGGGTTCCTATTGTGTGAATATTCATTATTGTAATCATGTACCTACCTATAATGTAGGATGCTCATAAATCTAGTTATTTTAGAAATAGAAGCCATGTGTCTATCTTATAATTTGGTTTTATGGCCTTGTGGTATTATTTTTCAAGTCAATCATTCAATGCTCTATAGGTTCTATTGAGATAACCTTCCTTTGTAACTGCAATAAATTCTTGTTACAATAATTATGAAGGGACATAGAAAGTATTTGAAATTAAACAAGTGTGTCAACAACTTTGCTACAAAAATCAGTAGTACATAACTAGCCTGCTGCTTATGACTCAACAATTTCTTCATCTCTACTGTCCTTACAGTAACATTAAAAGTTTACTAATTAAATGTATGCATATAAGTAGTTAGTTGCTATCCATATCTCTCTTTGTTTTCAGTGGCAAAAATATCACATTATTCATATTATTTAAACCTTTAATTGGTATTGGGCTTAAAAAATCATCAATATTCTTCTTGTAATATAAATGTTGAATACACTTAAAGAAATTCACTTTTAAGTTCTCAGAAATGTTTGATGTAGTCACATAATGCTCCAATGTGCAGTTAAATGAACAGTGAGAAAATGTTCAAGTGAAAAAGTAGAGATGCTGTTTCACATTGATTGGACTTCACCTTGATTGTGTAATGAGCATTTGAAACCATGCACAGAAGGACCTAATTTCAGGACAAATTAGGTAGAGAGAAATGCTGCCAATTTTGTGAAAAATCATTGTGAAAAAACAAGATTTGTGTTTGGAGCTGCTGGTAGTACAAAGTTTTAAGTATTATAAGGAAGCACAAAGTACTTAAACTATTAGATAAAAACAAAACAGTTGAATGATTGGGATGGTTGTCCTAGGTTCTTATCTTTGGATTACAAAGATAATACCTGTGGCAGTCGTCCCAATCATTAATCTCTGAGCCATAGTAACATTGTGCATCTTCAATCAAAACATCTGAGTTTAAAACTAGAACAGAGAGATAACTTGAGCCTCTCATTATATTAGTAATTGTGGCTACATGAGAAGTAAGGTAACTTGACCATTGAACCTTTGGTTGCAAAGAATCCTTTCTCCCTCTCACAGAAGCCACAAAAGAATAAACATCATGTACCATATGATTTGATTGTCCAAAAATAAAAATATACCCAATGCTAGTAATGATCAAGTACACTAATGGTTGGTGACTAAGTACACCTTGCCACAAACCTTCATGTGATTAGCAGGATTAGATTTGGATGGCATGGCACCATTGGTGGGCACCTCTAGGAAGTCATCCTCATTTTCATTTAAAGAAGATTTATTACTTTTCCATTTATTTACTTCCTCATAAGAAAAACAGCAAGCAATTATGACAGAATTGATCTACTAATGTTTTTATGAGTTAATCCACTATAGAAGAGTTTTATGAAAATGGATAAAAACTTTTTAAAAGATTAATTACTGCCTGAGTTCAAAAGGCATAATCCTTCCTTACCTTTGATGGCATAAAGCACAGTTTTCAACCTGAAGGTTTGTTTGATAGGTGAGGGTAAACCTCACCTAGGACTCAGCCAAACAGCATGTGGAATTCACACATCAGGGTAGGGGGGACAGTTTGTTTCACTGTGACGCCTATTGTTTCCCAGGGTGATGTAGTACCTGAAAAATTAAACAGTTTGGGTGAAGCTGAGGGTGCCCAGATGCATGCCCATAAATCAAACCTGGGCCATCTGGTTAACCTGGCCAACGCTCTATCCGCTGGACTACCATGTCCCTCATTTGGCATAAGTGTCTACAAAATTTCCCACACCTCAGAAGTATTCTTTATGATGGAAATTCCTAGTTCCTTGGCATACTAGACATCTGAGTGAGGCAAAACTAATTTTTATTAGTCTTCTCTGAAATTGACTCCCAAGCTGCTTCGGTGGGTCTTATGGTGTCTTAGAGAAACCAATTTAGAGCAGCATTGCCTCAAATTACTGCTCATATGCACCAGGTGAGATTGATGTGTTCATCTTTCCTTCAGGGTGATGATTTCTTGTCTAGCAACTGCAAAACAATTGTCACGTTTGGAGGAAGGACCAAACCTAAGTAGTTTAGTTTCTCTTAACTGAAACGTACACACTTCTATGTGCCGACCCCTTCAATGCTTAGAGTATCTACTGTTGGGCACAGATTTTTTTCCTGTGCAGTAATTTTACATTTTAACTCTCACCCACTCTTAAAAAGGTATTCAATAATCAATGTAATTTGTGTTTTATGAGAGCACACACAAAATCAATTGTTACTTCAACTATCCATCAAACTCATAGTTATTTACAAGAGTTATCAGATAATACAATGAGAAGTGAGTCCATGTTGCATTCCTTTGTATTTACAAATGAGTAGGCTCTTCTTCTTACTGAAAGGCTAATCCTTTCAGTGGGTGATTCACTGAAAGTGAATAAGAAGGAGAGGATAATGATTAGTACAAGGAAGGCTAAAGGTAAGCCAAAATCAAGTTCTAATATTGAAGTTTTCTAAAAAATATGAGATTAGTAATATTCCAACAAATTATGGAATCATGATCCAGGTTTCAATGTGGATATATCATCTTCAAATGAAGAAAATGGGTGATACAAGGTAGTACTTGTAATTCCATGCTTAGAGTGGAGGGGGAGGGGTAGTGTGGTGCTTTAAAATGCCAAATGGAGGATGTAGTAAGGGAGGAAGAATGTTTAAGGGGGAAAGGTTGTATACAGAAGTTGACAAAGAAAGCATTAAAAAGTAATGTGGTAAGCATTATTCAATCTTCTTCCCTGAGGTGGTAGGCTTGTATCATAGCATTTTCTGATCACTGGTAATGGCTTGTAAACAGAACTATTTCTTCATTGTAAACTGGCCTGTGACCAACAAATACCACAATACAAGCCTTCAATCTTGGAACAGAAGATGGCATGGAATGCTGATCTCATTGTTTTAAAATTTGATTTCTTTGTCCACCTCCTTATAAAACTCTTCCCGGTCCCTTTCCACATCCTCCATTTGGCATTCCAAAGCTTCACTCATTCCTCTACCCACTCCAATTGTTCAAAGTACTCACTTTCTGAAATTTCCTTGAAACAGTTATCTATATCTCTATATTCATGGTGACACCATATGATGACTATATGCTATCATTAAATACATAAGAGGGTATATATTATTAAGGAGTGATTGCGCCTACATATTATATTTGCAAAACTTCACAGGAAGTCCAGTAATGATTTTGCATAATAGTATGACTCTTTAATATTTTTTACTCATTTGTTTAAAATTAAAGGTTGCTGTGGTTGCAAGGAGGCCATTGGCAGGGCTTGGATCTGGACAAGCAGAAGTCACTCTCTCAACTGGAGGAACCCTGGAGGCTGATCCGGCTAAGCGCAAGCGGCTTGAAACTCTACAGAAGACAAAAGAAAGATATGACAATCTTCCTCAAAAATGAAAATATGTATATGTTAGGAAACATATTCTATATTATTGTAGAGTATTGTCCAACTATATTGACTCACAGTCAATTAAATGAGTTGATAATGAAAATTAAGCTTGATAATGCATAAAGTTATGCAGGAAATATACATGCATTTTTTACTGTTGCCTTGCTCTCAGCCATCTTGTCAGTTACACTGATATTCCTGAAGATGTATATGGGTGAGTAATTCATTACAAAAGAATATTTACTTGATCTTACCAAAGAGGATTTTTGCTTGGATGGATTTCAAACCATTGACTGTGAATTAATTATGTCCACACATGTTGTGTTTTAAAAAAATTTTTCCTTGGCCTTTGAGATCATTTTACTGTTTTTGTTAATTGATAAGAGCATTCTATTTTTATTTTGTTTTAGTTAAAGAAAGTGTTTTAACTAATGTAAATACTTGTTATCTGTAGTTGAGGGAACAATCATAGCGGTCACATTTAATTTAATGTTTTTTCTCCTTTACATGTCACTGTTCAGATGATGAATGATTTGGAATTTAATTTTAGATGTACAATCCAAGTAAAATTGAATACAACATGTAGGAGTCTTTCATAGAAAAAAATATGCAGCTATGCACATAGACAATCAAATGCTTGCATTATCCTAAAAGTTCTGTATCAACTAGTTGTTTGCAGAATCATACTGGCTAGATCAGTTCAAAGTGTGTGTGAGAATGACTTTCATTATTCTGGTGAAGTAATATCACCTCTAAAGGTATGGCTGAGCAAAAGGTTAAGGTTAACTATTTATTTGATAGGAAAATCTAGTATATAAAATATGAATATTGTAAAAACAACCCTGGAATTCAAATATTGATACTCTGTTGACTAAATAAGGAGGTTTCATGCTGTATTATAAATTGCCACTTAGTAATGGACTCTTGGTATCCATGGAATCTCATGACTGGATTCAACCTAATGTATTTAACAAAACAACTATATTTCTTGAATGTGTATTACATTTCTGATTCCCTCAATGCCACATCCTATTCCCTCAGAGTTGTTTTTGAAATACCAGATTTATTTAAAGTATTTGTGTGTGGAAATAATCTGAGATACAATAGTAATCAAATATTTCAGTTATATACTGCTCATTTATCTTAAGTCGATTTTGAGATTTTGGTTAGGTGCTGGCAAGGCATGAGCATATGTGATATCAAGGAATGTCATGAACCTCTATAAGTGTTGAAGTTGCATTCATTTGGATCCTCTATTATCAAGAGTGCAATATAATATTATGATGCATCACACCTAATCATGTATGTATGTATTATATTTATATAGAATGAATGTAAAGTTCTACTCAATGAATTTTGGGTTTTTGTGCAATTATATCTTTTAATGTGGGTCTTTTTAACTTGTAGATATTGTGATAATTAATGAATTTATTTTAGCTTAATCCACGTGAATGAAGTGCCAATTACCTTACCTAATTAAAATCTTTATTTGTCGTAAACATGAGTTGTCATTACTTGACTGAATCAGTTTATCAAATTTAAACTTGTGTGTCACTCACTGTGTGAAGATATTGTTTCTGTGCATATAGACACACATATGTGCATGAAGATACACATACTTGTGTGTACATAACCTTCATGCAGTTATTTTCTAGGTTGGAAAAAATAAAAAAAGATTGATTTTAATTTATTTCAGGGACTTCATCACTTTTACTAATTTCTTCCGTACTGTCCTATCATTGCATATTTCTGTCACAGTCAATCGCTTTCAAACATGTCCTTCTCTTCTTGAGAGTCTCTTCAACTACATTAACCCCTAACTTTTTCAATGTATTTCTTCCTTTCCTACTCACTCTACTCACATACATATATCCGTTTTTATAATTCTCTCAAATTGACCAAACCAAGGCTAGCACATTTATTTAATACATATGCATCTCTGGTGCATCCATTCCACATTCTGTCTTAACCCACTCATTTCTAACCCTATCTATTCTTTTTTACCACAAACACCCCTTAAGCACTGCACCGACTGCATTTATGCAAGATATATTCTTATCCTGGCATACTTAAGTTTAATTGTTATTTTTCCTTCCATAGATGAACATTCATTTTTCGATATGCTCTTTTGCAGTGTTGGTTTTAATTACAAGCTACTCAATATTAAAGACTTTTGAGTTACATACAAACATTTTCATATTTCACTTCAGCCTCTCGATACAAACTTTTTTGAGATTTGAATTTTTATGCTTTTGTAATTCAGTATATCACAGACTCCTTAATGTGAGCAAAGATGAAGTAACATTTTTCCTGAGGTGATGGAACTTCCGGTGATACCATTGAATACACTGCGTGTGTATTTCTCATTACACATTTCAACTCTCCTACAGTAGCATATATGCACGTTCACCTCGAAACCTTCTCTAGAGTGTTATGAGTTGTTACTTTGTATGAATCTTTGTGCAACAAATGTTAACACATTTTAAGTTTTACAAGAGATAGTGTATCTCAAGACATGATATGTTTAAAAGCACGAGTTATTTACATAGAACTTGCATCCACTAGTGATAAGTAGCAAAAACATTTAAACTTGTAGAGGATTATTTGAGAAATTCAAGTCTATAAGTTTGTGTCTTATTAGTTAGGTGTGGGAAACTCTTTATATGAAACATTGAATTAATCATCATGGGGAAGTGTTGTGGCCAAACTATGTACTAGCAGCTGTTTTGGAAGGACCTATAAGTGAAATTGATATTATAAATACAGTTGTATTCCTGGGCAAGATCTTGCATTTGGGAGATAATAAAGCAGACATTGGGGAATTTTCAGAGGAACACAATGTTGACATTACCACCAAAGAGATACAAGGATTAGGAAGCGAGCAGGAAAAGAAAAGGATGAACAGGAAAAACAAATCTCTTTTGTGAACAACGAAAACAGCAGCAACTGAAAAATGAAATCTTGACGTAAAATATCTTACAACACTGGAGAAAATTAGAAGATTTGGTTAAAAAATGGCAACCAAATCAAAATTCTTTTGAGAGTCACCATTATCTTTAATGAAAATGTTATTAATCACTTATGAAAGGTATTGAGGAAACTACAGACTGACAGAGGGTAGACCAGAGGTAGCGTGCCTACCTGTGGAGCTTAAGGCCACTGGTTCGATTCCTATGATAAGAGAAAATTTCAGCTTAGAAAAAATTTGTCAATGGTTTTTTTGGAACAATACAACCACACATTAACAGAAAAACACAATAATGGTATTTTGGAACAAGACATTGAGAATAATAGATTACTACTAAAAAGCTACCCTGAACCATGGTGAAAGGCAGCAGCTTCACCATTAGGCACTGATGACACAGACCTAGTGGTTCAGCCCAGCATCAGCTGCCACAGCTGGGGGTGAGAGTGAAGTTGATGGTTTTTGAAAGGCAGTGGGAGACCACTAAAAATGCTAAAAAAGGATGAATGTAAAAAAGTTCTTATAGTGAGCAATCTTCCAGCACATTCACCACAAATGGAGGATGATTTTATGAGTTTATTTTCATCAAAATTGAATACTCTCCCTAGAATATGCAGACTTGCCTTGACTCTTACTTCAGCTACTACATTCTAATAAGAGTAGAATGTAGTAGCTGCAATAAACCAATCTTAGGATTGAAATACTGGTGAATCTTTTGATAAATCCTTTACCAAACACTTCCCCTGTATGTTCTTAATTCACCCTATATGTTTCTCTTCTTCTTACTTTCCAACATGCTCCCATTCTCTTTTTATTCTAAGGTACAATTCCTTATGATTTTTACATTTTAAGTTATAGTATACAATATGTATACTTGTATAATAAGTAACTTCCCAATGCACTTCAACATATCAGTAAATATAGTATCCGTTCATGCAATTTTTCCATGTTTCAAAATTCTTGTTAGTGTTATAACCTCAATTTCATTTATATTAACTGTCTTGAAATCATTTTCACCATCGAAAACATCTTTTACTATCCTGATCACTCATTGTCTAAATATACTTGCAGTATATTCAACAACAATTCCTATCAAACTTTTCCAAGAATCACTTCCATTCCCCATTACACTTGATTCAAGTCCAACTTATCCTCAAGCATCCATTCAATTTGCATTCTTTTAATCATATCTCACAGCTTTTCTCCTTTTAATATCAATTTATTTTGGGCTCTAGACTTCTTTACTTCCCACTTTATCCCTTGCCCTACTTCTGATACTTAACTTTTGACTACTTAATAATGGTCTGTTCCACCTTCAGCACCTCTCATATGTCTTTCTAGTTCAGCCTTAGTATCTCATCATTTACAGCATAAACATCATGCAACAGAATCAGGAATTTTCCTGGAATCATCCATGTGTACAAATAAATAGATTTATGCTAAAACACTTATTTAAGGCATTCATTTTTCTATGCATGCGTACACTGAACAACTGCATTGATCATCACTTGGGGGTCGTAAAATGTCCTTATTATCTTTTCAGGAGCGTCACTTCTAACACCAATCCACCAATTAAGGTCTTCTTATTGTTATAATCCAGGTCCTCTTGTACTAGGGTCTCACAAATTCAAAATTTTCTTCAGTTTTACCCAATGCTCATCCATTGCGTTTTCACTATCACAATCCAGTAATAACATCCTAAAATTACAGCTATTAATGCTAAATTTTGAATTAAATCAGAGGAATCAAGTGGGCACTAATTTGTATTTCCTTGCATCTTAGCTCTCTCATTCAGAATCAAGCTTACACCCTGACTTTCGTATGTGATATCATCAACTCCTGAGAAGAATGCCAAAACATTCAGTCAGTTTCAACTAAACATCATATCCTTTGTGCTTTGTTTCACTCATGCATAGGACATTCTTTCATCTGACAGCCATTCATTTGCCAACTATTGTTATCTTATCATGCACATGTCCTAAATTTTAGGTACCAAAGTCCATTTAATGTTGCCATGTTCACCTTTTGATCAAGAGGCTAGTGTTATACAATCTACACCACCCATCATGACTTTGGTCCTTCAAGGCTTTCACTTAACTTTTATGGGGAAGGAAGGATCCTGTATTCAAATTTAGAAGATTTTGTGTTACCTATGCCAAGTACAGTATTCCATTCCAACAGTTGCTGCTTTCCACTAATCAATTTTAGTAAATTTTTGCAAGCATGCCATAGGTAAAATCAAAGTAAGCTTAGTAATGTCCCAGTAATATGCTTTCACTATTTTAAACAACCCAGTATGCCTTCTGAAGGGACTCCCTTGATAGCTAGCCATCAGTTATCCACTCTCCACCATGAAGAGATTTAAGGAGTCCACTGACAGATCAGGATTGCAGTGCGGATGTGATTGTGTGAAGAGAGTCACACACTGATAGGTTGTTTTAATAATTTAAAGAATAAATCAGAGCTGCACATAAAAAACATAATTTTATAATAAATACAAATAGAGATTGCTAATGTTGTTAACAATATTGCTAATTGTCGTGGTGGTGAAATTTTTCTACTGAATCAAAATCATGGAAACCAAGGAATTAAAGTACATGTTGGCATAGAAATCTGCATAATAATTTTTACATTGATTGCACTCCTTGAGTCATGAAAGAATTTAAATGTGTAGATATAAATTGGCACAGGAACAATAAGAAATATTTTCCTCTCACTGTTAGAGTTGTCTTATTTGTAATTTGATAAGATATTTAAAGTATTATGATTGCTTTATACATATATACCTCGTGCTCCACCAAATTTTGTGTTAGTAAAGTATTTTCCTATTGCCTTCCTCAATAGTACTTTTCACACGGAACTATCTTACCCTTTCACCTATCTGGCTGATATGAGTTACCCAACCAGGAAAAATTATCATTGCATCTGCCAGAACAGCTATAGAGGTCAACAATATGCAAACCATTCCACCATGTCAATCTTGAAGATCTACCATTTCTAATGAAAAACAAAATTTGACAAAGCAGCTCCAAAAAATGAAATGGTGCGTACAAAAGTATCTAAGCAGAGCAAATAGGAAGACATAGTGGTATTCATGAAACATGAGTCAAAAATGAAAATATTGCTCTGCCAAAATTTAAAATATTTTTGATACCAAAAAAAGTCGAGACTAAATTAGCAGAGAAATAATAAATCAGATAATGTCTCGATAGATTGATAGGTCTCTGATTCATTCTTCTCTCAACTCAGTTCTTTAACAGTGTAACTTCTTTGTTTGCTCTAAGCTTATAGGGAGAATCCAAGGGAGGAAGAAGTTGGCAGGGTATACAATCAGTTTGAGGACATAATGATAGGTGTACCTGGAAGAAAATATTTGAGAGTGATGGAGGATCAGAATGAGATAGCAGGCGAAAGGAGAGATGGTAGTGAGGTAGGGGATTACTTGTTTGTTTAGGGGACTTTATTGTTTATGAACAGCAAATGACTCAGGGGAGGAAATAATAGAAGTCAGCAGGAGATAGGTTTTATGATGAACTCTTAGTTAAAACACCACAATAGGCATAGGTACACATAAAAAATACCCAGGCATTAACATTAATGAAGTGTAATGTTAGATTCAGGAGTAATAAATGGGGAAGACGGTTGAGGAAATGGAATATAGGAAGCTAGGTACAGGAGAAGACAAATGAGATGATGCAAAAAAAGGATATTGAGATCTAAGAATAAAACTATTGAAAAATACATAAGAATTGGACAAGAAAATCATGGATTCTACATGAGGTAATTAGAAAGATAGATAAGAGAAGGAAATGGAAGTGTGTAAACAGAGTACAGTAGAAAAAGTGCAAAGAATGGAATAATGAACTGAGGTAGGAGTCAGTCAGTGTAAAAGAAGCATGATGGAATATGAGGATATGGAAAGTTTACAAAAGGAGGGTGAAATTGGAGTTATACACAGGAAGGTGAGAGCACTGTCAGGAAGTAAGAAGGGAAAATCCATGCAAACAATCAAAGATAAGTCAGGGAAATTATAAATTTAATCAGAGAAGATTCAAAAGAGAAGGACAGAGTGTATAGAGGAACTGTATGGTAAAGACATTGGGCTAGCAAGCTTAGACATAAAAAGAGAATATGACATAGATGAGGATCGCTTAGGTCTAGGCTTACCTGATTGTGGGATACAATGGGCATTGAGGTAATTAAAACCAAATGAGGCTGTGTGGGTAGATAAATATTCCAGTGGAACCACTTAAGGGACTAAGAAACGGAAGGAAGAATTTTTATGGGCTAATTTGCAGCATTTATGAGGGAGGAATTTAGCTGGAAGATTGCCAGATTAGTGTTAGTACCCATCCCCAGAAAGAGAAAGAGCTATATGTAAGAATGTAATGACTGTAGAGCAATAAATTTGAGTTCACCCAGAGCTAGAATGGTACTTCGGATCATTAATAAGAGGATATCAAGAGGGTAAATGATTACCTAGAGGATTATAGGTTTGGATTCAGAAAGGAGAGAGGCACTTGTGAGGCCATACCAATGTCACTAAAAAAGAGGAACATTAAATACAATGCTGCTGTATTGGTTTATTTTGTTGATTTATAAAAGGCATTTGGTAGAGTAAATTGGTTAGGATTAATGCGTGGTTGCAGAAAGTAGGAGTAGATGGAGTGGTGGGTGACCTATACAAAACTTGTACATATCTCAGACTGCTCTGGTGAGAGTGGGGGATGGATAGTTAGGATGGGCAGTGTTAAAAAGAGGGATAAGACAAACAAAACTTTGTATGTACCTCAGTTGCTTATTCAAGAGACTGGTTTTGTTGAACTGTCAACAAATTCAGACACACTTATGATTCCTTAGGGGATGATCAGTTTGGAGTCAGAAAGGGGGGAGGCACTCATGAAGCCATCCAATAATGAGGTCACTAATGGAGATGAACACAGAATACAATCAGAGTGTATTTTTTTGTTTCATATATTATGTTGACTGTTTGATGAAACAGGTCATTAAATTACAAATTATGAAATTACCATAGTTTTGTTCTGTTTGTCATGAAGTTCCATAAAGTTAAGCATACTATTATTAACTTCTTGGACAGGGACTGTACATGATCACTTAGCCATTCAACTTATATTTGGAAAAAATGGTAAAAGAAGCATGGGAAGAACTGGAGATTGGGTTGAAAGTTGGTGGGGAATTCAAAAAATCAGGTGGATGATCAAGCTTTAGTTAGCCAGTCAGTTCATGGTTTACAAGCATTGCAAGACCTAGGCTGATCACATTAAAGAATGATAGGTAAAGGATGAGAATCAATGTAAACAAAAGAATGATTATTTTTGGTATCATGTACGTATGCTGCTTGGGTTTATATGCAAACAGCAAATTTGATAGTATGTGTATCATATGACAATTAATTATAGAATTATAAATACGTCCATGTAAAATATATGCTTTGGAGTTTGTTTAACACCTATTCATTGTATAAGTCTATGCCAGCATTACATAGTTCAGTTCTGTTTCTTTTGTTTTGATGCATAGCATCTATAAAAGCAACTCAAAAAAATGGAATACTCATAAATTGTTCGTGGACCAAGTTCTCTATCATATGTTATTTAATTGTTAAGATCCCCATCAATGTCTGCAAAAGCATATTTATATATGTACAGTTATCACAGATATACCTTTGAGATTTTCAATTAACCCTTGAGAATTGATGATTTTATCACTATGGGGTTGAAGCATGATGTGGGACTATGTGTGGTGGCTTGATCATTATATTCATATACTAAGGGCCAAGTAAAGGAAGGTTCAACTCCCATAGAATGTAGGATTGCTATGGATATTGTGAATTCTCATTGCATGTTATAGGAGAAAAATTGTAAAGTACCCATAAGCGATCAGAAGATATACGCTATGACTAGATAATATGAGAGTAGGCTAACAGTTTTGCTGAGCTACCCTCTACCTTGCAGCATTAGTATATTTCTTACATTTCCTAAATTAGCTAGGTAGTTGCCATCTATGGTTTATGGTGGTGATCCCATCAGCAGCAATTGATGTGATCCAGCAAGTCAATTCATTACTAAGATTTTAAGTCCTTATTTATAATAATGCTCTGGCTGATTTTCCAGCTGCAGCCTACCAAAATCTGTGTCATATATGAGGGGGAATTACTAACAATGTGTTACATTCATATATGCCTTCCAGCTCAATATTAGCCCAGCTTAGACCTCCCTCATTTTGGTGGGATACTAGGATAGTTGGCATTTTGCAGTGTTTTCCCATCATCATACTTCGTGATTTAGCATATGAGACAACATGAGAGAAATTGCTCTGAGTCCTTTTTGCAATGCTGATTATTTGTTAAATCTCCTCTATGCTGTAAAGTCCAAGTTGGTAAATGTTGGTTCAAAGAAGAATGCTGCCTTGTTGAAATGAATTAAAACCTTAAAAACATGTAAATTTAATTTCAATTATCATCCAACCATGAGGTGAGATGAACCTAATATTTAAATCATTTATCTCTTTTCCACTTACATGTTACATTCACTTTCCTTGGCAGTGAATCATTATTCCTTGGCAAGTCTATAAATACCTAAAATAATTTTGGTGAAGTTTTCTCGGGTCTTCCAACGGGTCAGGGGTTCCATGATGACCGACGTTTTGATGCTCGACTCATGCATCGAAACATTGGTCATCATGGAACCCCTGACCCGGTGGAAGACCCGAGAAAACTTCACCAAGCTCATGCGCTGGGAAAGCCCCAGATCTTACTTCACCTAAAAAAATTATTTTCAACTCCTGATTCTACCAATTTGAGAATTTTTTCATAAGATGTTCATTTTTAGAATTGGTTCAAAATCCTCCTCCTGGCTCTCACTACTCTTTGATGCAATTTTTTCATCATAATCATAACATGCAATGCATTCTGTATCCTTGAAAATCATAATGAGGGACTTAATTTTAGAGGACCACCATCTCAGAAACCATTTCTTGAGATTTAACTGTTTCTCAATTAATCAATTGATGAGAATACTAGATAAAAATATGATATTGTATATCTACCAGATCTGAAATACATTCACTTTTGTTCTGAAGTAATTCATTATTCTATATATATATTGCATTATTTTAACTTTTCATGTAATTTTTTCTAGATTTTCCTCATAATTAATATATTTAATAACTAATCATAGGTAATTGCCTTCTGGTTTTTAATTATTTATGACTCTACAAGACATGATTATTGTAAAATGACAGAAAACATTATTTGCACTCTTCAGCAAGGAATATTGAAGTGTACAAAGGAAAGGAAGCAATGCATATTTTCTAATATTTACTCTATTGTATTTAACTATTGTACATACCTAAGACTTTTACTACTACTGTGGCAGAATCATCATTATGCTTCTTTGCTATCCTAAAACACCAGCACTAATTGTGAGTAGATAAATGCCAATGTACCATGTATCTTTGGGGTCACCTCTCATAAATACAAACACGGTTACACCATTTCATGCAACTATTCAGAATTGCAAATGTTCTTGCCGATTTACCCAAGTGCGTGAGTTCGGATCCTGCTTCGGCGTAAGTGTTTTGCTAAGCTATTAATAATTCAGTTGATTGCCATCCATAGAGTAAAATTATCTCCCGTCTGAACATCTACCTGCTTCAGAGTTGTTCCATGTTTTGAATCTACACAAATGCCGTTACTGTTCACGTACATTTTTACATTATTTAGAACTAATTTACCGTGCGGTGAAAATTTCAAACAGTAATATTTAATCTCTGTCCTTTCGCCGTTAATATATCGATATACGCGTACAATATTGTACCACCGCCTTTCCAGAAGAAAGTTCAGACCCGTCAGACTAATTAGCACTAATCATTCTGTCACGATCCGATTGGAAATTAAACGGAACTATGAAATTAACCCCATGTTTTTACAAAATACTTGTAGCTCACATCCTTTCACTTTATCAGCCTCGTCCTTGGTTCAGAAGAGCCGAAGGTAGGCCACGGCTGATGATGTAGTCTGTCTTAATATTGGCTACGCAACCCACCTTAGAAATATAAAACGAAAGGAAGAGTGGGAGTGGAAGCGAACGGTTCATAAGGAAGGGGAGAAAAAGAAATACGACGAAGGAATATTTTAAGGCCTATATGCAGAGGTGGTCCGAAGGTCGGTCGATCTTGCGTACCGGAAATTCCGGGACATTCCAGGACCTCTACCTAAGGTTTTGGAGTTCTGGTGTTGATGGTATTTTGGTGCAGGAGAACATTATCGGAGCACCATTTCTCTACTAATTTTTAAGTCTGATTTTTTAAATTTTGATAATATTAAAACATGTAGATTAGGTTGCTGGATTGGGTTTTGTTTGGAGTTACAAAAATTTTTTGACAGTTGTGTCCATCCAAAAACCTACCTTAACCGGTAGATTACCTAATAATAATAATAATATTAAAACGCGCATCTCATTTTTCCTGTCAGAAACACGTGCCTCAAATTGTCCTCCCAGAAACTGCTACCTTTCGAACTGTGTTGAAGTGACGTACGATGTTTAATATGCCTATTAGCAAATGGACACTAACAAAAGGAAGGGGGAAATTGATTGGACACATCCATAGCTTGATGAAGATCATAATTGAAGGAAACATGGGGTGGAAAAATTACCGAGGAAGGCCTAGTATGAACTGCAGAAAGCAGGTTACAGAAAATCTCGGTGAAAGGAGCTAAGAGGGAATGGAGAGATAGGCAGGGGACAGGATAGCTTCTACAAACAAGTCCTCGGATTGATCGTGATGCTGGAGGCGATGTTTATGTTAAAATTTACAAATGGATAATCTATATTTGAGATTTCTTATCTTCCTAGGAAAACATGGAAAGTGAATATTTGTCAACCTCATTTGAGAGAAAGAGAGTTTGAAATTATTCAATAAAAGCCAAAACCTCATTTTAAAATATCCATGTCATTCCCGTCTTCAGAACATTCACCATAGGGATATATTGTTTACTGGCACGGTGATTGATTGCTTGCGTTGTAGCCTTGACTCAAAACTAAGTTGTGCATCATAAAATTAACAATAAAAATTCTTGGAACTCTTTTCACGATATAATCGAGAAAGAGAAAAAAAATCTCTCAGAACAAAACAATTTCGGGACATTTTTATAACTTCTACTTTGGCAGGTTTAGTAAAAATAGTCCATTTATGCTAACATCATCTTAGTGGGAGGAGATGAATTTACGCGTATATATTTATGAGTCATTAAACATATGCAACTGGGGCTATTTTATCTTCTCCTTTATATTCCTGCGTACTCACAAAGTTATTCATAGACACTACTCATTTCCATGCGAGTATTTCTTCGCCGTTATGAAGGTGACTTCATATTTCCACCATCAAAGTTGGATAAAAATACGGTCAATTGAAATTGTAAAAAAACTTGCTAATATATTGAGTATTAAAAGGCATAACAGCTCAGGAAAGTTGGGCAAATTCATGGCATTTCTGAATTTGCATTAGATTTTTTTCGGACTAAAAAGTTACCCTTAGAGTCCCAGGCTGCCATCCATATCCCACACCTGTTGTATGATGAATTTTAATTGTTTCATCGACCTGCTCAGTATGATATATTATCCAAAAGCACCTCCCTCGATGTTTGGTTCCGACGAGGACATTTTAAATCATTGATAATAATATCTGGAATACAGTTGCCTTCCCTCACCTTTTTTTGAAAATATTTTTCCACTTATTTTGTATGCATATTAAATATAACTGGGGTAGTTTCATTTTGTTTTTAATTCACTTGCACTGATCGTAATTAATAGAACGAACCTAATGCATTAGGGTGGCTCGAAAAGACCAAATATTATGAATCTATAGATGCAGTTGTGGAATTAAGTTTGCCTGCCTGCGGAATAGATACTACTGTATGTAACGAAATTAGGTTGCTTCATTATTTATACGGCAGCCCAGAGAGGCATAAGATTTGCAATGTAATCAGAATCAGATCTCTTTCCTCATTGAATAGAGAAAAATTCATGTTACGGAGAGCTTCTGCGTTGATGAAAAAAATTATGAAACTCGAATAGGTGGGGAAAAATTGGGCTCATAAGGCGTGGGACAAGCAAGGCTGAAATCGCGATTCCAGATTCATGCGAGTTAGCACATGGCATAAATCTTAATAACAAATAACGATTGTGTCACTTTTAACTTGTTTTTCTTTGCAATTTCTCAATTGATTGGGATGCTGGTTCTGTAAGTGCCCCTGACGGAGAAATCATTTGGGATTATTGCCGGATGAAACGCATTTCAGTTGGGGAAAAACTTGATCCCCACAGCCATCGAAAAAGCCGAAATTAGAAAGGTAAATTTAGGTTGTTCTTGGTGAAATTCTTGTCCACGTAGGTATTTGAACACCTCGTTTGATCACCTATCGTTTTTTATCAGTTCGAAACCTATACTTTGATAAATAAACACTTCATATATTATAGCGGTAGTCCAGGGGGTAGAGGGTTGGACTACTGACCGGAGTGTCCCGGGCAATACACTCTGGGCACCTGCAGCTCCATCCAAGCTATGTGATTTTTCGGGTATCAGGAAAGGAACTGGGAAACCACAGGAAAGGAACTGGCCCCCCTACCCTGATGTGTGAATATTCACACGCCGTCGGGCTTAGTACTGGGAGAACTCTACCAACACCTACCCAACCGACCTTCGGGTAGAATACTGTGTTTTATATTATATAATGAACTTATTAAGATGATAATGAGATTTTATATATTGAGATGGGTTTTTGAACACTGCACTTACATGCCCTTTGGTGAACTTCCTCTGTCCGCCGTAATATGCTTCCCAGAAGTTTTAATAATATTTTTAAACGTCCTTTGCACCAAAAAGCAGAGCCAATTCGGATCACCTCCATTTTTAGCAAGTAATTTACAAGTATTGTATGTGCCTACATTTTGAAAAATGGAAACATACCTTTTTCAAGTTCCTTTCTCAAGCTTCTCTTCAAAAGGACTGCGGGGATCGGGATGGTACAGTGGCCAACGAACAGGCTTTCCACCGATAAATCCTGGAGACAACAAATATTTTTTAGTGGTATCCGATCCGATGCTTTGTGGAGAGCACTGTGAGCGAGTAAGACATCCGTCGGATGAGGCGTTAAACTACCCCTTGGCGCCTTTCGACAAGAGTAGGCTAATATCGATGCCGGGTTTCTCTTCACCCTTCCTTTCCTATCCGTCCCTAAAGGCGCAAATAACCTTAGCTGTCGGTCGCCTCCCAAAAAACCACTACTAAAACTTCAAAAGGACTGCAAATGAAAAAGCTTTAGCCCAAACCGGAAAATAGCAATTGGAATCCGCCAAATAAAAAAATTCTCATAGTTTTCCAAGCACCGAAATCTTCCCAAAATAATAACCCGCACCTCTTTTCCGTCTTTGCCACATTCTTCCCAGGCATTCAGTTCCTCAACTGTATTCTCAAAGACTGTTCCTCATCCTGAACAACCACTAAACAATGGCTAAACTATTACCTAAGTGTCCCTCCGTCACGTAAAAACAACTTACAATCTTTCTGGCATCTTGAAAACCACTAAAACCCCTATTTAAATCCTCCGATCCTCAAAAACCCACAATGACAACGTGTAATAGACCCAGGTGCTAAATCTGTCCTACTTTCAGCACTACTTTCCTCCCCTCAGAAGTCACCAATTTCTCCCATCCTTCATATACCTCCAGTAATAATCTTTACCAGATTAATCATAAAATTTTCCCCTCCTCCTGCGTTGGGCAATCTACCACACCCCTCAATATCCATCACGTCGCCTTTTGCACTCTTGTTCCCTATCAGACTACCTTACAGTTTCGAAACACACCTCTCTTCACCATGTTTCTCTTAATGAATGCTTTAATTTTTCAGTTTTCGCATCTCCTAGACATCACTTCAGTCAAAAAAATACTCTTGGTCAAATGAATACATTTGGCTCCCAAGCGAAAGCTTTGACTCGGGGCTGGAAATACCTCACGAGGGAATGCTCTTCCCTCCTCAAACTTGACTTTCGAACCACCCGGTCCTCTTCTCCTCACCCACCTTCCCCACTCATTCGTCACCCATGCGCTCAGTCTTTCCCTTTCATTGAAGGTGGTTGTGCCATTAAAAAGTACTAGGACAACAAAATTGTCCTTTTCTGTGTTTTTGAACGCCTACAGGGTTCGTCCGGAAAATAAGTGTCTTGACAAATAAGTCTTTTTTGACAAAAGGGGAGTCGTCCACTACGAATTTGTACCTGAACGACAAACTGTAAATGCTGCATTTTACGTCCAAGTGCTCGACAGGCTTCGAAAACGAGTCGCCTACGTCCGGCCAGCGATCAAAAACATCTGGAGGCTGCATCACGACAATGCGCCGTCTCACACCGCGCTTGTCGTGTCGGACTTCTTGGCCAAGCACGGCGTGGCAACGCTGCCGCACCCGCCCTACAGCACGGAATTGGCACCACCGGACTTCTTTCTGTTCCCGAAGATAAAGAGGAGTTTGAAAGGAACGCGATACGGGACTTTGGACGCCGTCAAAGAGGCCGTGACGACGTGTCTTCGAGAGGTTCCCGATGATGCCTTCGCGGGAGCGTTCCAGGAATGGGAACGCCGCTGGAACAAGTGTATCAACTCACAAGGGTCCTATTTTGAGGAATATTAGCTTAAGATATGTAAAAGTGTAATAAATTTTTTTTCCTGAGCTCAGTACACTTATTTTCCGGACGAACCCTGTATGACCACACTTACGATATGATTACTTTCGTGAACACTTTTAAGTTTATACGCACGTATATTAAGGGAACTCCCCTACCTTACGTTCCAAAAGATAGGACCAGAACTTGATAATAATCGTACCAAACTTCCGGGATTAGCTTGTTGACTGGAAGTAACGCACTTCGATTAAATTTAAACCTACTGTCATGATTGTTCTTTTCCATCTAACCTCCGTAATTGTTTCCTTTGATGGCCAATGCCGCAGCACCCTCAGCACGCGCTTCCGTAGCGATTTATGCAGTAATAATGTAATTGTTGGGGTGTGACAGTGAAATTTCACTGTGATTCTTTTTGCGCCTCGGGGTTGTATGTCAAGATGATCGTCCATGCCAATGGGCGTGGCGACCTATGATGCAGCGGAGGCTGTTGCCTCCGAGTTCCGTGGCCGTGGGGAGCTTCGCGCAAACATGCTAAGTACTGCATGCAATCGGCAAAAAGAGATAATAAGCAGTCCTGATCGTAAATATTACTAATCAGTTCTTAATCGTAAAAAAAACATGCGTCACACTAAATCACTAAAACCTTAAGAATGCAGTGACTCCGAATAGATTAAATTTTTTTATACAAATGAGTGCGTCGCATAATTGTAGTTTGAGAATAGTTTGCATTAGAACATTACCATTGTTCACCATAAATGTCGGGGAAAAACATCTCTGTTTTTATAAGGAAATTTGTGAGTCGGTCGCCGGGGTGACTCGTACTAGCTACATGACTCTTAAGAGGGTGAAGAAGATGTAATTGTCACTTCCTCATTTGTGTTGACAATCACGTAGTGGTGAACACATTTTATCTTAGACTATATAAATATCAGTCCTAGTCATTAGAGCTGAACTCTGGAACCCTTGCCATACGTGTGCTGTAAGAGCATGGTCTATATATATGTTTATAAATAGACTGGACGAGATGTAATTCCTAACGGATTTTAATTGGGAAACTGCAGGAAAAATTACGACAATTTACTCATCTCACACTTAGTTGACATTATAATTATGCTGGCGATGTGAAGAATATCGACACTTTGAGAGTACAGAACTGACTTAAGGTATAAAGTCAGCTGGAATCATACCAGTAAACCTTTTGGAATGAACTCAATATCCAAAACGAACCTCGAGTTAAGTTTGAGTGAGTTGCAATCAAAGGGAGCCATAAAAATTATTGTTATAATATTTTACCTGATTGGAGAAATGAGAGTAGAACCTAAGATAAATTCCAAGTTTGAAGACCGATAACGGTAAAAATGAAAAATTGAGATTGGTCTAGAAGGGCAGACCCTGATTTTTCATCTTGCGACACCCCTTTCTCCATGGATGGAGGGTGCACAAAGTATTATAGGAGGGAGGCTATAGCTGGAGATAAAGGCGGAAGATTTTTTTGAGATCGTGACTGCGCTCCTCTACTCCGTGGCCTCGTCAAGAGAGTTTCATCACCGAAAAGCTGGTCACCCGGCCTAAGTGACGGGACGGAGGACGCGGGTGGAGGCGTGCGGTGAGGCTGATGACCTCCTCCCGTCTTCGAGAAATCGTTTGTCCGTCGTCTCCGCAAAGTGACGGGGCCCGAGGGGAGAGCAGGAGAGGGAATCCCTTCCTCCGAGACATCGGCCGAAAACCCCCTCGCGTAACCGTCTCCGTAGCCGCCAGACTCGCCCAGATCCCTCGGGCACTTGTCAGTGAGAAGAGAGGGGGCGATTAATGAATTAATCGAAATAAAACTTCCCTTCCTTCCTCTATCTTTCCCCCGTCACTTCCCCGGCACCGTACGCCGAATGATCCCTGCTCGACGCGTTTCTTCAAGATCGTTCCTCGCGCGTTTGCGTGAGGAGGGCGACGGATGACTCATGACGTGTAACATGTCTGGACGAACGACACGTTCGAAATCCGATCTGACTTCACAAGTGCTCGGTCTATTTCATGGACCAGTTCACCCGGCTGCGGCGAGGGTGAATTAATGCTGGAAATGGGATTGGGCATCAGCGGGAGGGGGAAATTAAAGCTAGGGACTCTCATGCGGGTCCTTGCGGTTGAGGACCCCGCACAAAAGGTTGTGAGTGAGCGGGGATGGGGGGAGGAGTGGGTTGGACAGGGTGAGGGAGAGTCTTCTTTCAAGCCACGAAGAAAATGAAGCAAGGGAATTAGCTTCATTCCGCGGCTACAAGAAGAAAAGGTTTTGGCGGTGGTTTGGGAGACTGTGAGTAACCTAAGCGGACAAGCTCAGTGCGCAAAAAGGTTTTGAGTTGTGAATAAACATCGAGGACGGGGTCGTTTCGTTGATGCAACCCTGCAACGTGGAAATCTGATAGCAGCGGTCGAAAATTGATCTTGGAAGTAAGGTATTTTCCTCGTGAATGAGCCAATCAATCACTCCCGGCGCGATGAAGAGAGGGGGGGGGGAGAAAGAGAAATTAAAATACCCATTCATACACATTCCATTCATTATTTCTCAGGTGGTGGATAGAGGTCGTATTTCTTTAATTACGTCATGAACGTCTATTTTAATTTTCTAAAACCTTGAGCAGCAAGTAGGCGTCCTGTGTATTTAAGAGACCACCTGCTCATAAATTGATGAATCATTACCATTTTACTCCTCGGCGTTCTCTATGTTACTCCCTTATGTGCTTAGAGATTGTGCAGAATTTATTATTGATTTTATTAACATCTAAGATTGAAAGGCAAAAAAGACGCTAATAAACCCACAAATAAATTTATATTCTCCAAATCTGACCTCCTCAGTTCCCCTAGACTCCTCTGGAATTGTATCCGCGTTCTTAATTTACTTGGGATATATGGTGGACTTTGTATAATTATTCAAAACATGCGTTTGAGTCGAATAAGATGTCAACAAGAAATTTGTCTATGGAGGTGAAAAAAATTGTCATCCTCGTTTGGACTCATATGGATGAAAGAATGTAATGAATGAGAATGAAAGAATGGAAAAGAATTACTTTCAGAAGATATTGTGCTTACGAAGTAACAACAAATAGCTTTGAAGAGTGGCTATAAATGCTGTTTACCTATTGTATGGCTAGAGAAAGCCTATGGCCCGAAAGACATTAAGAATGTTCATATATATTCGAGATTTTCCGATGAAAAGTGAGCCAAATTAATACGGGCTCGAAGATCTCTTCCCCTATTTCCGAACTTTACGTCACAATGCGAACGGACGTCCGGGTTTATTAATTGACTAATGCAATGGTTAGGGAGTCAGGAGTTCTGGAATCGATTCTTGACCTTGATTCTGGTTTAATGACACGTCTTTCGCATTAGAAACCTCATAAAGGAGCGACTGCGTTATTTTGACAGTAACGGTCCTTTCTCCAGTTCCTTCGAGCAAAGTAAAGATTTTATGATATTTTTGTTGCCACACTGATAAACTGCCATGGCAAAGGGAAATATTTTTTTCACTTTGCGTCTCCATATTAACGAGATGAAATAATCCTAATCCGTCGGCCACCAGAGATGACCGTTTTTTTTTAATTTTTATTTTAGGTGCTGTGATATCACATCTCGTTTCCATTATAAATATTTGAATTTCAGTACAATAATTGAGTAAATATATCGAGTGAAAAAAATCTTCGTGCAAATCATTCCGAGTAAAAAAAAAAAGTATGCAATTTTCTTCTAGATGGCAACTGGTATCCCAGTGGAATTATCGGGATGTTCGAGGAGACTTTTTTTGCAGCATTAATCCAATAAATGATGATGCATTTTGCCGTACGGCATTATGCATTTATGCATCAGCCGTTTCATTTGTCTCATTGGAGCCATCGGATGAGAATATCCATGACATCCTTACTCGTAGAATTTTCTCTTTTTGCATAATGCCAACATTTATACTTGCCATGGTCGATTTGCTCGCTTTGTTTTGTGCGGATAACTCTCATTTTCAAGGACGAGGAGGATTCTGTCATGGCAAAATGATGCTAAGAAATATGCTTAAGGGCACCTTCGCGTTTTAAGTGTTCTCTTTTTATTAGGTTAGAATTTAAAATGAGATTTTAAACCTGGTACTTCAATTCTCCTCCCAGCTATCCCTATAAGTCTTCGTCGCTTAGAAGCGATAATACTTTTAGATAAGAAATGAAATTATCTGCTGCAAATTTTACGAAGTGGTGTAGCAAGCAGGTGGTGATACCGACCGACTGGTTCAGGCTCCATTGCGGTCTGTGCGCCATCAGTCAAGCTCAAGACTTAATTTTTCCCTTACCTATTATTTTCTTCTTAATGGGCAATATGCTTTCTTAATAGGCAATTTGCAGCGAAGGGAAAAGAGGGTGCTCCCCCACTACCTCTATATTAAAGGAGTGATTACCCACTAGCAGGTATGACGGGCTATGGTGGCTCACCTCTAAACAGATCAATCTTCGGCCTGATGACTGCTTTCTCTAAAACTCTCTGAAATAAGTTTATGGTTATTTTTATAGAGCCTCGGATAATTTTACAATTTTTGACGCCCGTTTGCGATATGTCTACGGTTGGAAATGTCTGCGAAGCCGTGAAACTAGGATATATTCTCGGAGTAGTTCACTGCTCACCTTCTTGTTTAGTGGGAGAGGGTGGAATATCATTAACTTTTTGTCAATGGTACAGGTACTCCGAGAACCATTACCCATCTCCCAATTTACCTCGCGGGGCCACTTTATTTAGCAAGCATCGGATTTTATTCAGCACACCGCTGGGCACAATTTACGGCAATGGGAATTCTCAGGTGTGAGGGTGAGATGACCAAGATAAAGGATAATGTCATATTCATTTACATCGCTGAGATAGCTTCCGTCCACGTGTTTCCCTGTCTGCCCTCCGTAAAATTAGCACTCGGACGATGTCTCCACCCGAGAATTATTGTGTCCACCTCGCGCGGAAGATAAACAACTTCCCTCCCACTCGTCGGTCCATCCCGTCCCTCTCCCCCCCCCCAATCCCCCGACCTTACGATGGGAACACGACGGTCCGCCGGCCACCCCGTGGATCCCTATCCAGGACCCGTTTGAATATTACATGGAAAGTTTTTCGCATGCTGTCTCGTTTCCCCGAACGAAAGTCGTCCCATTAAGACCTCGCAGTCTCGCTCCGGCTCCTCCCAACTCCACTCAGCGCCACGGGTGTAATGCATCGCGCATGTTCGTACTCCATTAATGGTTAATTCTTGAAAAATGTAAATAGAGCCGTCTCCCAGACGTTGATTGGGCGGCGGGGCTGATGGTTAGAGAGCCACGGATATTCCTCGAAACGCTGTGTCCGCCCCTTTGAGTAGTTATATATAAATATATTACGTATTTTTGTTTCGAGAGACAATAAAAAGGAAGTATGCCGTCTCCTCCGTCCGCCCGGACTCCCTCCCACCCCACGACACTCCCCATCCTTCAGGTAATCACGGACGCCCAGGCGAAGGACGGCGCACGTTCTTCCTCCCCCACACTCTTCATCCCTCCCTCCCTCGCTACCCTCTCACTCATCCGTAACCTCGAACCGAGCCGTCCCTCTCGGGGGTCCTCGTGCCAGGACGTTTTGTACACGGTGGATCGGATGGCTCGGCATAGGCCCGGGGGCGAGGGTCGTCGGATATATGCGGGACCGTCCGGAGCTTCGGCAGGCAAATTGAATGTCGCAAAAGTGACGACATGGCCAGCATCTTCGCATTTCGTTTCGCTTGTAGTGATCTAATGACAGCCTCCAATGTTAGTCTTAAAAATTGGTTGGAAGCCATTCTCCATGACGATGCTTTTCCGCTATATTCTTCATAGGGATTACAATGGAACTTATTAATTATTTGGTACATAAATTTGAGTATTGGTCTTCCTCTGCATATTTCTCCTGGAAGTGACCTTCTAGAACAACTTGTAAAATTCTCTCATGACGCATGCTGTGACCAATAAGTTTGTCCCTTCGTTCTACGATAGTTCATTAGTAGTATACGAATTATTATTATCAATATTAATCCGGTATGTTTTTCATGGACATAATAAATATGCGCTGTCACACGCAGAGCCTCTCTTCTCCGCCAAATACGGCAATAACACCGTCACAACTTCTCTTGCAATTAATAATTATTTTATTACAACATAATTGTCCCCCCCCTTTCCTCTTACCCAACTTCCTAGTATTTTCACTTTGTAGAATCATTTTTGGTATGTGAAATTAGAAGATTATTTGCGGCGCGTCGATCCACTTCCTCCAAACTCTCCTCGAATCGGCGAGGCTGAGATTAAAGTACAACTTTAGAGATGACGACTCATTATCGATAACATCTTTTCCCTTTGCTGCTCCTAACATTTTCGCAATGTCGAGAGTTCGAATTGCAAATGGGCTGTCAAAAATGCTTAATTACGCCGTATCGTCCCGACCGCATCGCCAGGCGATATGTGAGAGAGCGTTGTACGTCTCATAACGATGCGCGCGAATATCGCACAGCGTCCCCAACCATGGAAGCGGCTCGCGAGCGGGGAGTATCAGCGGCGAAGGAAGTGGGGACGGATGATGCAGGCGGAGGAGGGAATCCGTCCGTATTTGACGGACAATTTCGAACACCGCGTGATTTCGTCATCCGCATTGACTCACGGGATGCAGTAACTCTTTCGAAATCGTGAGCTAACCGGATGGGACGGAAAAATGTGGGAACTCCTTTTCGAATAGGAGTTCCGAGATTTGATTTGATTCCTTCCTTCCTCTAAATAATCCTTCCTCCGCACACCCTCCTTTTCGCTTCTCCCCTCGCCACTCACCAAGGTGGAGGGGGTTAGTCGAGGGGGAGGGAGGAGGTTCGCCTAATACCAAGTGAGTCGGCGTGGGGGCGCCCTTCCTCCTCTCCTACCCCCTCTCCGTCCCAATCCATTCTCCTCCGAACCCCCATCCGGCGTCCTTCTCCTCCGTCCTCCTCCGGACCCCTCTTCACATCCCTCCCAAGGATACTGCGGAGGTAGACTGGGAGGAGGCGAGGGGGGTGAGCAGCTTCGGAAAGAAGGGCAATTTCGTGATTGATGGGTAAGGCTGTGAGGCAAATACCACGGACTGAGTGGGCACCGTGACGGCGCTCAGACCCCGTGCACATACACATACGAGTGCTCTTACTGCAGCACAGAGGATGGGCGGAGACGGAGACTTCGGCGCCCGCGGGCTCGTCTGGAGGCTGGGCGTGGAGAGGCGACCCCCGATGGTCTCTCCCTCCGTGTCCCTCGGTGTGGAGTGCGCTATAATTGCCTCCGATACTATTTCTCGCGCTCAGCCGGCTCGTGTCCTATCTTGGATGGAAACCCGTCTTTGCTCCACACTTGTGCACACATAACGTTTTCTCGTTCTTGTTTGTAACTCCGCTTAGTGCGCACAACATCCTGTCCAATGGCTTACGTAATCACGGAAAGTCATCAAATTGATGTGCACGGCAAAGATTCTTTCTCTCCTATCTGCAAAATTCGTAGTCGTAAGGAACGAAGGACTAAAGGGAGAGAAAGTTGACGAGATCTTGTTAGTCGTCTCTTCCTATTTATCTCGTCCCCTGTATTATTCATCATAATAATCTAAATGCAGAAGACCATCGTTAGCACGAAATGATGAGCACACGAGAATCTTTTTCTCGCGTTAGTAGAACTTGTAGTGGTGGATATTTATTATATGAGGTGACTGACATGTAAGTTAATTTGCTTAATCAGCGGTTAGTGGCTAATTTGGCAGAACCAAGAATTTTAAGTACGGTGAAAATAAACCCTGTATCGGATGGTGACAAAAGACGTTAAGGGTCTTTTGGAAAAAATGGGACTACTATCACAATATGATGCTAGTGATTGGCGTTTGTTTATTGATAGCTCCAAGCGTAGTTTAAAATGTGTACTTCTTCACAATGGCAACAGGTTTGGCGCAATACCAATCGCTCATTCAACTAAAATGAAAGAAGAATACGATACTTTGATAATTATCAAAGTGACTTTGTGTGTAGTAATTCGTAATAATACATGTATATAATATTCAATCTATCTATTATCCTTATATTCTAAATCGGTGTCAATTTATTTGTTTTATGTATTAGGGATTACATTTTAACCACTACAACGTTCCGCCAGAACCTTGAATCTTAGATGAGTAGCAGAAATATTGTTTTCTATATCTTGGACATGAGATGGAACTTGAAAAAATTATGGCCGTTATCAAAACAAACCAAGATTAAGTAGTGAAATGTGTCTCGGGTTGAGAATCGAAAATTCTATTTCTTTAAGCTCCATAGTCCGATTTACTAATTAAACTCACGCTGAAATCCCGTTTTGTGTGAGGACGCCATCGTGTAGTTTGAATGTGACTTTATTGAGCTGGTTACTTAACACGGCGTGCGAGAACCAGAAGAGACGGGAGTCCTTTAATTAAATTATTTTACTGCTGTCCGGCGAAAGTATCTCATGCGTGTCAATGTCCCACCCAACCCAACAAATACTCCATTTGGATGAAAACTGGAGTAGCGTTTCACTTTTACCTGAACGTGTAGGGGATTACGAGAAGTAAGAAATCCATTGATCCCGAGTTTCTTCCAATCCTCCACTTTACCTCACCCTCGAACAGTATCCACCTCTGTCAGTAATACTTGCAGTCTCAGCGATGGTTGATTATCCAAATTGATTATTATAGTCTCTACCAAGATTAACTACTACAATGGACTGGACGGAGCGTACATTATAGCATCTAGAAGGCCGATACTAAACTATCGCACCACTCTGATGCTTTGTTACTATAGCACTGAGGACATTGGACTTACCCGCAGCTCCATTATTATTATTTGGTAGTCTACCGTTTAATGTAGGTTTCGGATGGACTGACTTGAAATCGCTACATTTCTTAGCTTTGTATAACAATGCAAAATTTGACAACCCACATTACATTAAACTGTTCATCAATCCCGCATACATCATTCTACCTTCCTTCATTTTGTCAAACGTGACCATTTGTCTCCTCCTCCTACTTCCTGCTTCGCTTATTTAACGTTCTACCTTCTATCATATTTTTCAACCTCCCATCGCTTATCAAAATGCTCCGCATCCACTTTTCCTGTCTTCTTTGTCATTCTTGCAACAATTTTCTCTTCTCCCAGCACTATACCTCTGTTACCTCTTCGTTAGTTTTTTATTTCCGTCTATTTTAATTCAGTCATTCTTCTTCACCCGAACATTTCAAAACCCTCAAATCGACGCCTATTATCATGCTTCAACGATCAAGTTTCCGAGTCGTAAAAAACCAAATTCCATATCAAAGTTTTCACCACTCGTTTTTTTTTAAATTCTTAGTCAAAGCTCTAGCTAACAACTCTGTCCTTTTTGTGAAAAAAAAGTTTCTTTGCCTAACGCAATTCTTCTTCTGATGTCCTTACTACTTGGACCATCTTGGTTCAACACACTTCCAAGATAGGTAAAATGTTTAGCCTTCTTCTTTTTCGATGACCTCAAAACCTTTTTTCTCATCACATACCTATTGCATTGCTTTTTTAATGCGCTCATAAATTATTGCAACCCATTGGCATACTGGCTAACTGAAGGTTGATCTAAAACCCTTGATCATTGATTTTTATACTATTGTAACTGTTAAAATATTAAAGCAACAATTTCAGAGAGTAAAAATCATTCGCCTTGACCGGGATTCGAACCCGGATCCCTCGATATCCGGCCGAGTGCTTTAACCAATTAAGCTACCGATACGTCCTCTTACACTCTGAAATTTTAAGAGCTACCGATACGTCCTCTTACACTCTGAAATTTTAATTGGTTAAAGCACTCGGCCGGATATCGAGGGATCAGGGTTCGAATCCCGGTCAAGGCGAATGATTTTTACTCTCTGAAATTGTTGCTTTATAATGCACACATAGCGGATGACTCCGTTAAAAGTTACTGTTGCGGCATCTCCCGCAGTTTCTTGTTAAAATATTGTTTGTATGTTATGTGAACGCCATTACAAGTTGTTTTTCAAAAGTGAATGAAGTGTTAACGGGACACGAATTTGAACGGTATATGAAATTAAAGAGCACGTGATTATGGACGGAGTGTAGCGAAGGAAAGTTCGTAGTATGATCTCGAATGGTGTAAACCTAGCCCATTGGGTGATGGTAAATGGATAGTATGTATTATGTAATGTCATGAGTGACAGCTGACCAGACTTGATCGTTGCCACCAGGACAATTGTCTAATTGCAACGAATATCATCAAAATCAAATCTGCAAGTTTAACTGATTTTATAGATTCCCCACCGATGTTCACTCCTACCTCCAACCTTTTACATATATATATATAGAAAACGGAAACGTGGTCACTGAAGCAGGAGGATAGACGTAGATTGGAGGCTTTTGAAATGTGGGTGTGGAGAAGAATGGAGAAGGTGAAATGGACCGAAAGGAAAACAAATGAGGAAGTACTAGAGATGGTGGGTGAGGAGAGGGGTCTGTTGAGAGAAATCCTATGGAGGCAGGAAAAATGGATGAAAGGCGTATTGAGCGGTAGTGGAATGTTGAAGAGGGTAATAGAGGGGGGAATGTTGGGCAAGCGAGGTAAGGGCAGGAACAGGATAGGGATGTTGGACGGGATGGAGGAAAGAAGTACACTGAGATGAAGAGGGACCTGATATAGATTAGTTTGCTGGGTGGGGAGTCACAAAATGCTTATTTGATAGTTGTGTCCATCCAAAAACCTACCTTAAACGGTAGATCACCTAATAATAATATAACATTTGGATGGAACAATAGAACACAGAATAAAATAGATAACACGTAAAAGAACAATCTACAATACGAGTGTTATTTTACGTGTTATCTATTTTATTCTGTGTTCTATTGTGCTGTTCAAATGTTATATTGCTCTCGTGAGTACTTCCACATCATCTATATATATATATATATATATATATAAATAGAAAAGAGCAGGTGTTGATGGGGGGCATCCCTATCTCACTCCTCTGCCTAGCACTGCCCATCTCGACTTTCCATCGACCACATGCACCTTGACAGTTTTCTAACTGTAGAGGCTGTTGATAAGTCGCCTATCCTTCCAGTCTATTCTTGTCTTCTGCATTAAATTGATTAATCCACCCAATTCACTTTATCGTACACCTTATACAAATCCATAAACAAGGAAATACATCCTAATTATGCTGTACATTTCTCTCTATCAGCGACTTTTTACTGCTACAGCACCATGCGTTCCTCTCCCCTTCCTGAAAAAAAGCTGATCATCCCATAAGTATTCATTTTCCCTCCTTTCCAACCTTTTTTTTTTAAATTTTTAAACTAAGTAGCGTAGCCTTAGCTTCGTGTGAAATCAAACTTATGTTTCAATAGTGCTATTAAAAAAGTTGAAAAAATATTGAGAAAGCAAGAGGAAAACATGTCCTAGAAAAACATAAATTATTTATTTTAAACTAATATTCCATCATTCAAAGTATAAAACTTTGATTTACTAAACCAATGTTTGAATTTTTTCTGTGGACGTATTTACTCACGGATTTCGAAATCCAGACAAGTTATTTATGCTAATCACTCTAGATAAGATCCAGAAGTAAGTGGATGTACAATAATGCTTTTTAATTTAAATGTCTCTATTTGTATGCACTAGTATTTTATGAATACATATGGCTGTAATTTTATTTTAAGCTAAAAGTAATCTATAATACATACTTTTTTGCCATACCAGGCGCTTAAGATTCTTATTGTTATTAATACATTATTTCTTGCACATCAAGTATCATTTTTTAATGTGCCCAAGGTATTTATTTCGGGTTGGCTTATAGCGTTGATTTTATAATTATAAATTCTATCAATCAACCATGCACTATAGAATCTAATTAACCTGGAGATCTGCCACGATTCTACATCCGTGTGTGACTGTTACATACCTGGAGCAACGGCATGTATATGCAGCTTGGGTGTATATCTGAGAATTTTGCCTTGAACGCACTCGTCGGTAACACTGCCGTGATGATTTACTTGAGAGAACACTGAATAAGACCCCGAGATCTTTCGAGAAATGGATTCCATGCTGTTTAATTAATGTATTCAATTTTATCTAAGAATGTCCTCCCAGTGATATCCATACACATAATGGTATTTATCGTAGCTTTATAATCGCCGTTACGCGGACACAATAAATAGTTATAAATATGATAAATGACAGCAGAATTAAATCACTCTGAGCAGATAACGTAGATGTACGAGAGTGTGTCTTAGTGTTTTTAGATTTATGGTATACTTAAACGTTCGCTAAAACTTCTTGGCACATTTAACCGATTGTTTTTTCGTTTGATTGATTGTGGGGTAATTTCAATTCAAAGAAAAATTGAATACGCGGCATACAATGGATAACTGTCCCATTATGGTTGAACATTTCAAGGTCAACTTCATTTCTTGGTTAAGATAATAAAGTAATTACTGAAATAACTTATAATATTGATTTATATAGAAGAAATGAGGCTGAGCTTGAATCGCAAGTGAAAATTAAGGGTTGAGGCTTTGCAGTGGTGTGTCATTTTCAATTTCATTTCTGGGTGTTTCTCCTTTACAGATCGCAAACTTAGCATAGCTCTGGAAATACTTTGACGGAGTAACTCTAAGCATATACTCTGGGAGAGATCACGAAATACTGTTTCAGCCGAGCAGTCATGATCGATTTATGCCAAGAGGTCAAAGTGCAGAATAATATATTCTATTAAGTTTTGAAGATCTTATTTTATCATTACGCGCCATAATTGGATGTGACGAACTTTGTCAGGAAATATATTCATGCATACCTTTAGGAGACGAAACTAAATCATAGTCATAAACCCAAAATTGACTTCACATATAAGGACAGGCCTAGGTTGTAAGCCATAGGAAACACGCATTCCGGGCACAGTGACTAAACCTACTCTTTTTCTGAACCGCCTACGGTTTTTCTAGATTAACCTTGAACTCGGCATATCACGTGACCTGAGTTTTGGCATGTCCAAAGGCGTTGACCGGATTTGATCCTTATTATTCTCGATTGCCATAATCGGACAGAATTGTCCTGTTACCACGCCGGCCTATGATCTATCGACCGTTGGAATGATTGAAAGAATATAAATTGCTATATTGTAAATGTAACCTCGTGAGCTAAGCTATCACGAGATTATATTTTCATAAATTTAAACCAAACTAGAGGTTTGCATATTGGGCTCATTGCCAATTGATCTGCTGGTTCTGTTACTGGCTTAAATAAGTATAACACATTTAAGCAACACACTTTCCAGGGGATGCGGGATTGAATTATTTCAATGACATGAGCATTTTTCAATCTCGTTACGGTTCTCCATGATGCAATATTTTGACTGCATAGGGAATAAAGACTGAGTTTTTAAGATATTGGATGGCAGACGCCATATCTCACTACAAATTGAAGTCAACGTTCGTTCCATGATAACCGAATACCTGTGCACGGGACGAGATTCGAATCCACGGCCTTCTGGTCATCTGGAAAACGAGATACTCACCGGTCTAACCGGATTGGCAGGTGTGAAGTGTACAGCCATCAGGGCACTAAAATCCAATACCTATTGCTGCGATCGTATAGATGATTTTTAAACATTTCATTTGAAGGAAATTGGCATGGTAACCCATGATGCTAAATAAATGGCATATGTTGAGCGGGTAAAAGAGGTGGTAACCTTATGACGATATCGTGAATTTTACACCCCATGTAAAATGATGACTCGTGCAGAGCACTTACATCCAAGCAACCAACATTCGGGTTAAAGCCTACGAATTTATGAAGGAGTAATTTTAAATATTTGCAATATCGAATAGATGGAGTAGCGAGAGGGATTATTTACCAGAAGATTTTTCGTCTTCAAACTTGTCAGTATATTTTTTGCTCGTGGTACTTGCAGGACAAGTTCGTAACTCGTCTGGCTGTCCTTCACAAATAAGTCCGAAAATCGGTGAAAAATAAATCTCCGGAAGAGCCGAAGACATTCGAAAAGTAAAACTTTTTACGGAAAAGGTTCAGCACTCGCACAATACTGAAGCAGGGAGGAACGATATACCTCCAGGAAGTCATTTTTATTTGGCATTTGATAAAAATTTGGTGAATTCCCATTTGGTTACCTTGATTTTTTTTGCGAACCTTGAAAATAAGTTGTAGGTTTGTAGAATCCTCGAAAAAAGATCTGGATGTAAAACTTTTATAGACTTTTTTCGTTCTCGATAAAAGCGTATACTAGTATAAGACGGCACTAGCACTTATGCTGTATACCTTGAAGATGACGTAGTAAATCGAAACAGTTAACGGATTTAAATTTGCTAACTATTACAAAGAGGAAATTATAGGGCCGTTAACATGTTCCTATTCCAGCAAATTATTTCTGAAACTAGACAACTGCTTCGCTCTACGTTACCACTCTGGTGGGTCATAACCATTTTTCACTCGCTGTCTTCAATTTTCAACTGCAAGGTTTTGGTTTTCCTCCCGTCTATCCTCCTCTGTCAATCCCCCATCGAGACTCGAGGTACCCACCGGACGCTGTCGTTTGAGTGGCTCTATCATTCTTCCCACCCTTTCCTCCGTCACCTCCCTCGCTCAAACTCACCTTCCCCCCACTCCGGCCGTCCGTTCCTTGATCCCGTAAAAGAGAAAGAAATAGCTCCCTACCTACTTCCTCGAATCATTTCCCACCTTCCCTTTTTCCCAGTACTCCTTATGCCTCATCGTCTGGCCTCATCCTCATTCCCACCTCACCCCAACTTCCCACCACCTTGCCTCCCTCTTAATCATCCTCCCCGCTTCCCCACTCCACTCCCACACGCTCCCCTCCCATGCCTTACTCGTCTTGCACACGCAATTTAACCGCACGGCCGTGCTCATTGCTTTCTCTTATCCATCTTCTCTCCCGCATTCACTTCCCCTTAGGCCATCTCGGCATCGTGGCGGCCGCTCCAGTGTTTCATCCCCTAAAGTTTAAGCGATGGTTAGTTTCAGTTTCGAGGGAACGCTAGGAATAGAATGGGAGAGCTGTCGAAACTTTCGGTATTTCAAAGGATTCTGAGATGAGATTATGGGTGGTTAAATTTTAAGACTTGATGGAACGGAAGCACTTGAGCGGAAAACTCTCTCCTCCAAACTTGGATAAGGAAATCGGAAGAGGTATGTTCGCATATGCTCCCAAAACGAACTAATGCGTAATGTGCAGGTTGTGTGTCCCTATGCAGTATTTCCACGGGTAAAAATCGTATTTTCGGCATTTAGATGCTCATTAGAAGATGACTCCGTTTAAGTTGTGGCACAGGTCTTTGTCCCACAGGTCTTTGAGCTTGAATAAGCAAATGAAAGTGAAAATAATGTTATTTTTTTATAAATTGCTGGGCAACACACATTAGGGATGAGTAGACTCCATGCAGACGAAGTTTAGATATGGTGCAAATTCAAAGTGTAACTATATTTTTTGGATGATGCCGTGATAAAAATTGAACGTATGTTGATTGAACGTTTGAATAAATGAGAAAAGGTATTTTTTATTTTCCGAATACACCAAATTAGCCCGAATTACTCTTGAGTATTAGCTACAATGCTGAGGTCAAGTCAAGTCTTCAACTCGAAGTTGGGTTTGATGGGTGGGTTTAAAGCTCACCTGGTGCCCTAAATCTTGAAAAATGGTTTGTAAAATCCACAGATCAGAATGAAGTGACTACTTCCTTTCCTTTTTACCACCTCAAGTTTGCCGGAAAGTGTTGGCACTCATAAATTTCCATAGCTTGGATATAGTATTTCGGTGTATCCAGACGTATCGGCCGGTTTTGAAGGCACCTGGGACCTAAAGGTCAGCAGCTGACTGGCCCACCCACCAAGGTCATTCGATACCTCGCTCGTACCTTCGCGATTAATTGCTGAAGCAATGAAATAAATCGGTATGTATGTGTATATATAAATATATATAAAAATATACATAAACACACACATACATGCATACACACACAAGCACACACACACACATATAAAAAACCATAAACACAGTAATCAACCCGAAGGTCGGTTTAGTAGGTGATGGTAGAGCTCACCCATGTACCAAGCACGACGGCGTCTGAATATTCACACATCAGGGTAGGGGGGCCAGTTCCTTTCCCTGTGCCGGTTATGGTTTCCCAGGAAGACCTGGTACCCGAAAAATCAACTAGCTTGGGTGGAGCTGCAGGTGCCCAAAGTGCCTTGCCCGGTAATCGAACCCGGGACCCTAGTCCAGTAGTCCAACGCTCTACCCACTAGACCACCGCGACCCGCACACACACACACACACACATATATATATATATATATATATACATACATGTATGCATATATATAATATATGTTTCCTATATAGAATATATATATTTTTATGTGTGTGTAGCAATGTATAAAACCTAGCAAGCCATGTTATTTCTTTCTTTGGACACTAAGGCAAGTACTTAAAACTACATTTACGTTGAGAGATCATGAGGCCAAGTGGTATTCAAAATGAGAAATCAACGGAAATTTTAAACGCTAAATATAAGCATTGAATAGAACTTAAATAATCTATGCCTCAAGCTACTGTGGTGAACACAAAAGGCTAAGACGTACACGCCCTAAATATATTTCCTCAGTTGTTGCAATCGCAATTGATCCACTGACGATCAATCCGTCCATCTCCCCTTCCAAATTCCTGACATCATGGTGGAAGACTTCAAAATCGAGCATGTATCATGGGGGCGAGGCCAAAAATTTATTTTGGAAGGATTACGAAATCGCGGGGTAATTGGATGGTGCTGCTCGATGAACGGTAAAGAGAAAATCCACGACTTCCCAGTGTTCGAGGTTCCCGTTCAGTGATGCCAAATCGCGTTGAGGTAGTTCCATCCGCCCGCCGGAATTTGCGGAGCAACACGCCCTCAATCGCACAGTGTACCGTACATCTCTCCGGATTCCCATTGTTATTGGACGTGATTCGACATTCTTCGCAAATCGCTGAATAACTGGACGTAAAGGAAATTCGCCGACATTTTCATTCCCCGAGGTTATCAAATCGTTTCACTGTTTTTTCCGTCAAGTTCGATTTCTCGGTTTCATGCTTTGAATAATTATTCTTCTTATACTCTTTATTTTTTTCATTTTCGTTGTTTACGCTTTGTGTGCCGAGCCACAACGGGTGAAATGCAAATAGTGGAAAAATCAACGACAATGTCATGCACAATAGCACGAGATTTGGGTTTAACTTTTTAAAAAAAGTTCTTACCATTAAGTCCATTTTACACTTCAAGCTTCATAAAATTTCAAATTCATACCTCTCTTCGCATACATAGTTTCACATAACTACATACATTGAAAATAAGGCATGTGAAAAGGAGCGCCTACATGCGAGTGCAAAATATCCTATATATACTTGAGTAATAAACTCACACTTGAAAGATTCTTATGCTGCGGTTTATCTCGATAACGTTGCCTTTTACAGAAGCGTATACGTATGTCGTTTCTCGGGATTGGACGAGTTCTCAGTGTAAGATGTTTTGGAAATAATAACAGAATGAACTAGGTACTTAAAATATTAATGAATTCCACATCCGTCATAATATGCCTAGATTTTACCTTAGTAGTTTACCCTGACTAAATAAGTAAAAAGTTCATAGTTTCATAGATATCAATTTAGATAGCTATGAAACCTAGAGAAAAAATAATTATTTTGAGATTAGTTAATATGTAAATAATTTAATATGTAAATAGGCATGCTAACCACATTTCCAGTGTAACTGAGTGGGCTGGGAATTTTAAATGATAATATGGCCATCAGATTGGTCCTTCGCGTGGACATCAAATACTTAAGAATTCTGTCTTCTCCGGCGTAACTTTACAGAATTTACAAAACATATTGAAATGAAAATATTGAATTAGTAATTCCACACACTTTATTTAAAAACACGACCCAGGTGTCGACGTTGAACGACATCATTAGGTGGTCCTCATACGAGCCAACTTTGTATATATACGAGTGACTTGTGAGCGAGGGAGAGGGAGTTGGTCATAGAGGGAGGTTAAGAGAGGGTGGAGGGGTAAAAAGGTTAAAATGTAGATGGGAATAAGAGAGAATTACATCTTTTGGTGTCAATCGTTGATTTGGAAGAATGGCAGGTCTGGGAGTGGGAGGAATGCAAGATAAATATGTTCATATAAATAGAAAATTTGAGTTTCGAAGGGCTATATTTAGAGCATCTGACACAGGCGACCAATGATGAAGAGGAATTCACAAATATCCATGAATTATTGCTAGAATATTCTGTGGAGACAAAAATACTTAAGTGTCACTTCCATTTCATTATAATGGGGTTTCACAAAGTATCAGTTTTAACAATTTCTTAAGGTCCCACCGTTATTAAAAAAGGCAAAGGCTGTCAAATTGTATCGTAACTTGCAATTGTATATGAACTCTTACAAAAAATATGAATGAAGAGATGCAACGTAAATTTATATCATAAGATTGGCTGTCTTCATTTATTGTCATTAAATGAATTTTGAAAGAATTTGGGCATAGAAATTATGGAAATTTTTCAAACATGTTTAGCTATTTATGCAACAGGACAAATTAAATTAAAATGATTACATTGTATCGTGCACTGACTTTAATTCATAGTTTCCTGGATTTGTAACAATATTTAAATATTTATTTTAAATGAAAAGGATAATTTGAGCTTCTTACGACCTTTTTAAGACTGACTATATTAAGCACTCTTTACAGCTCAAGGAAATATTATTTAATATAGTCAGCATTTCTTTTACGGTTAGAATAATAAATTACTGGAAAAAATTTGTGGATACATTTTTTGCTAATTGCGAAATAAGTGAGTAGAAAAATAAAATAAATTTAAATACTGAACATATTGAGTATTGCTGAGGTAGTGAGACAAAGTTGCGAAGAAAATTTTCAATTCTTTATTGCTACCAAGTTTGAGCTGAAAGCGAACACTACACATATAAAGTAGATAGCTGGACTTGTTCTCCGTTCCTGCAGATAAAATAAAACATGTATAGATATATTTTCGAGAAATATGAATTACAAGTAAGGTTCTCACTTTAGGGTTTTGCTTCCCAAAGGCTTCACTGATAAATAAGCTGAATGCTCCCTTTAAAAATGTCGTAATCATTTGCAAAGTAAAGCATGGCTGTTCTTATGAATGGATAGGAATTTACGCTCTGGATACCAATGAAAATCTAACCTTAATTTTAATAATTTGTTCCAATACGTAAAGTTCTCTTTAAGTCTTTCAAAGCAACTTAATATCTAAAAGTCTCTTTGAAATAAAATTACGCAAAAAGTATGCGTGGTTCGAGTGTAAGTCCTCAATGAAACTGTTTATGTGCATCAAGGGTTCTTCAAAATACAAGATAGTTAGGCATAATTTAAAATAGTTCCTTTTCGTTACAAATATTCCTTAAGTTGAAAAGTAAATGGAAAAATAAATATCTCTTGACCTTTTTCCTCTTCCCAAATATGTTTTCTCATGGGCTTAGCCCCAAAAAACAAGCAGTGTACAAAACAGCTAACTCATTTCGAGGCATTCCCACAATAACGCTCCCTACCCTGTGTGCAGAAACTCAGATGTCGTGTTGGCCTTTCCCTGCTAAATCTTACGACTGAGTTTATGGGGAACCCATGAGCTCTGTGCTTGATCTACTTATTTTACTTTACCCTTACCAGAATTTAAATTTTTGAATCTGGTTGGCTTCTCCGAATGCTCGTACTTCTATGACAAGGAGCATTCACGAAAGTTTCACAAGCTGGTTTGAGTAGGAGTCTCTTTGTTATTTTTTTTCATCTCGTCACAGGGAATCAATTAGCTTGGATATAAAACAGTAAACCGGTATTGTTTGCTCGTTTGAAGGAATTGAATTACGCATGAAAGGGAAATTTTTCACTCCACCAGGCCAACACCTTATCACCTGCTCTCGTTTTCCATATTCTAAGTACTTCTCCACGGGAAAATCTTCCTTACAAGAAACATATTTCCCTTCCATTGCAGTGATTTATTTTTCTTATGTACCATTCCTTGGCAAACTTTTCCTCCTATCCTCGTTCCTTCATATCTGGTTCAAAACTGACTCAGGCTGTCCCATCAAACGCTCACCCTGTGTTATCTCCTTGTTGGCTTAAGCGAGTTAATTGCGAAGAAGGAAACGCCAGTGTTGTGAAATTTTTGTTTATCTTTTGCGCATCGAACAACGTGTCTTGTGGCTTCAATTTTTCTATTCTTTTATGTTCCGTAAGTTAATTCACCAGAAAGAATGGAGACAGAATAAAATAATTCAAAGAGGAAAACGTTCCATGCTCCGTGAAAAACATTGCAAATTTATGGCTTATTATTTCTTGTGACTGAGCTAGATGGGACGTCACTGAAACTGTGGTTTATTTGAAATTTTTGGGGTGGAACAAAATACGTTCAAAATATATGCAGTTCGGGAGTTTATTATGGGCACTCAATATTATTACAAGCGGTAAATCCCGATTATTTCCATGAAATTTGTAAAAGTAGTGAGGCTATGAATTCCATTTTCGTGAATATTATTTTTATTAGTTTACGAAGGATGTTGAGGGAATAGGATGATTTTTTTTTGACAATAAGCTCAATGATACAGAAGTATTGCTTAGTATGCTAACTGATCTGGATAGGAGTAATTTAATGAATAAATCCGAGAAAAGGAACAACTGAATCTCCTTTAGAGTTAATGAAAAATAATGCCCACCATTGAAACAGCCGCTCCAATCCCTGTCACTCTTGTGTCTATTCAAGATACAATACTTCAACCATAGGCAGAATCCCCTTGGGTGGAGTAACACTACATTTTTTCAAATAACAGGCAACTAAATATACCTAAAATGGTTTAGTAGGCTCAGAAAATGTATTGGCGTTGTTATTGCGCCAAAGCTGTCTTCCATCGATGCTGATGGATTCCAACTTTTTATTGGTGTGGGCATATGCTAATGCAAATGCATTTGAGTGGTTACCACAACAAGATATTAACCTTACACCCTATTCTTAGGATTTGTAATTTTTTACTCTCTTTTCCCTGACTTGGAATTCAGCGCGGAATATATCAACATTCATTATGACTAGCACGCCTTTCAATTGAGTCTGAATATTAATCATTCACACGCGAGTGTATCGATCCGATTAATTTTTTCCGGCGTTCGTAGCCAGGTAAGAAAGATTGTATGCGCAGTTTGTTACCGAGGAGACGCCAAAAAAAGGAATTTTTTTAATTCCCCGTTAATAACATACAGTTCTCAATGATCCATATTCATCGCTTGTTGTGGATAGATAGTTCAGAGGTGTCATGGGCCAATCCACGAAAGAAGTAAGTACTAGACTTTGACACACTTTTATGCTTCCCCTCGTCTTTTCCCCTCTCGCAACACAGACGACGAGTGGATAGACCTGACGGAATGATAGCTCTCTATTCAAGAACAATTCTCAAAATGAGGCCAACTCTTCAATATATTTTCAATTACACTTTGGATTTTTGCTTTGAATGCATAAGCAGTCATACCTAATATTGACAGGGTTCCTGGAGAAATATGTTTTTTCTTTTAGCTGTAGCCTACATCTGAAGCTATAAAATCTAGTATAAGAGTTCTAACTAATAAATTCTTTACACATCGATGGGTATGATAGAGGAAGTTTATTTTCTCTTGGCCCACGTTATTATTGCCTAACTAGTCCTCATGCTGCTGTTTGGAAGGTGCTAATATTGTAGAAACACGTCGAATTTAATAAATATATTGTTTCAAATAAGAATAAAATTGATGCGAAATAAGTATTTTTAAGCAACTTAAATTTTTAAGAGTAAATGCTTAAATTTTGAAATCCGAAGCTCATAAGTTACCTTTACCTTTAGCTCTGGAACTCTGTTGCTAGAAACCTTTCGCAGGGGGATTAATCTCTTATCATAGCGAAATATAGTTCTCGGATTTTACCGCCAATATTAGTAATTTACCTCCAGTACCAAATTTATATATTAGATCCACTTGGCTGCAGACTTTTGAATAATTCCGTGGCCTTTTTTCGGAGAAAGATACTAGTTCCATGCACCGACATTCTAATGAAGGGCTATACTTTTGTCTCCATGAGGCTCTTTATCCAGATCCCTAGTGCTTCATATTACCCATGCACCCACGAACGCCTCCCACTATTCTGCAGTATTTACACCCTGTAATGTTTTCATTTTGATTTCCCGTCGACGACTTTCAATCAGGCGATTCTCTCTCAAAACGTGTATGATAAGGCTACCTCTTCTTTTTTCTGAGTTTTCATTAGAATTCATTTTTTACTACACTTTATATGCACACCTTCTTCGGAAATCGATTTCTTTTTTCCTATGAAAACACTAAATTCAAGACTCGGTCTGGAAAAGAGTTGATGAAACTGAGTTGTGGAATGAATAGGTAAACATCACTTACTGCATGAATTGACTTGAGTATCCGCGTTGCTCTCAGATCTGGTCATTTTTCAGCCTAATCATAAAACGAAACATCTAAATTGTATTGACTCTAATATAATATTTTCTTCTATTGAAACTTTCGTTACTCCACATTTATATCTGTGGAAAATTACTCTCCTTTCGTGTATTTAAAAGAGCAGATTGTGATTCGTATATCGCTCGTCTCCAAAAAATGTTTCTGCATATGATTCATCTTTCACTTTTACATTACTGTTTAATTGCCAACAACGAGCCTAAATATTCTTTTGCCGCGGTTTTTCCTTTTACCTGATAACCAAATATGCTCGCCTTAGCTAATTTTTCTCTAGGCATCTGCTTGCAATATTTATATTTTAATTTCCGAAAAAGTTACCTTTTTTGTTTTTTATGATTTCGTCAATTTTTCAATTAATTCAATTTTTTCTTTAAACCATCTTCGTTCTCTTTCACTTTTGTTTGAGTCACGACAAGAACTATGTATGACTAGTACATTTACTGCATGAGTGCACAAACCATTTGTTTAGTTTTCGTCTGCATTTTCAAATACGCATCAAAAAATAAAACAGAAAAATCAAAATTCTAGATACTAGGTGATTCGCTGCCAAATAATATTTAATATCTCTTTCAAATTCAGGTTGTGAGGCAAAGTATTTCCTTGACTCGTGTGATTTTTTCTTGAAATCCTTTGTTGAGACTTCAATTGGCAGCTGTCCCGGTGAACCGTCGTATGTTAACAAATTTGGCCGTCATAAGTCGAGATACCTTGGAGTATCTGCAGAAATCAAATCCGCGAACAGAGATTTAACCCACTACATTTGGATTAGCTAGCTCTGATGGAAAAATTATAATAAATAATATTCTATCAACCATCGTTTGTGAACTGATCATGGTGGGGTGAAATAAGCTTATGGATACATTGATTGCAGCACCCAATGTGATTCATATTATAGAACGATTGGATTTTATTTCGTCATCATTTGACAAAATCGTTTTTAGAGATTTTCTTATGGCCAAGGCAGGAGCAATATTTTATATTACATTATGGAGAATGGGAGACAATATATATATATATATATATATATATATATACGCTCGTAATCTGCTCAAATCCGCCTTTCCCACCTCTTCTACTCCTGTGCTTGTCTTTTATGTGTTTTCCTATCCCATTTCCTTTTATCTATTTCCATGTGAAAGAATATATTTTATATATATAAAACCATCACCTACTAAACCGACCTTCGGGTTGATTACTGTGTATATGGTTTATATATATATATATATATATATATATATATATATATATATATATATATATATTTGTTTTAGGTAATCTACCGGTTAAGGTAGGTTTTTGGATGAACACAACTATCAAATAAACATTTTTGTAACTCCAAACAAAACCCAATCCAGCAACATAATCTACATCAGGTCCGTGTTCATCTCTGTGTACTTCCTTCCTCCCTTCATCCCGTCCAACATCCCTATCCTGTTCCTGCCCTTTCCTCGCTTGCCCAACATTCTCCCCTCTATTACATTCTTCAACATTCCACTACCGCTCAATACGCCTTTCATCCATTTTTCCTGTCTCCATAGGATTTCTCTCAACAAACCTCTCTCCCCACCCACCATCTCCAGTACATAGTATATGACGAACGAAGAAGGTCCGAAGGAATTGGAAAAGGTTTAAAAATTAACCGAGAAACCTGAGAATCAATTTGTTTTCTCAATGCTATAAAAATTACAATGCAAAATATTCATGTTTGAGCAAGTCAGAGGGACTACGAGTCAGAGGGCTCTATCTACGAGTACAACATTTTCTGCCAAAGTGAGCGTCACGGTGCGGCGATAGGCTTTGACGCAACACTCACGCTATTTTAATGTTTTGCATCATTATGTTGAGAAATATTATCATAATGATAATTAAAATTCCTCGATTAGATAGAACGTTCAAGGCGACGAAAGATAAGATAAAACATGTACGCTTTGGGTAGAATTCAAAAACAGCCAAGAGATGGTTGCCGTTTTCTAGTCAGGGAAAACAGCGCCCTTATTATCACCTGTCTAGCCTACCTTCAGGCATGAAATATAATACGACGGAAATAAATTTCAATAAATGCATACAGAAATGGAAAACCAGCTTTTCACATGATCCCCGCGGAGCATGAGAGGTAAATTGCGCCTTCGGCAACGGATTCAAACATTTCCCATAACCATCGCACCAAAATCTCCCTTCGCCAAAACCTGGAAAGAGTGTGGATTACCTCCTCATGCTCCTCTTCCCCTCTCCCCATCACCCACATTTTCTGTCTCTCTCCTCCCTCCGGTTTCCCGTTGCTTTCAGAAATGCCTCGGTGGACGCCAGGCGTGCCTCCGCTAACAAATGTGCACCGGACAAACGTGGGTATTTACTCCGCGCACACGGACGCATGCATGCAGACAACGCACACGCACGCCCGCAGACACCCCGCACGCACACACTTGCACCACCGCGGCCACGCAATGAGTCCGCACAAGGCGGCGGAGAAGAGGGCACCGCACCGACCCATCCACCCTCATGCACCCTTCCCTCCTCCCGCGCAAAAGGCCTCCAGTTCGAGTCTCAGCGGGGGGTTTAAGCGCCGGTTCCTCCCCGCCCCGCTCGCCTGCCTCCCCTCCCCCTTCTGCATTTTCCGTAGCAAACCCCGCGCGTCACCGCCCATCATCGCCCCACACATCCTTCCCGGATGTCTCCTCGGGGAGAAGGAGTGGAGGAAGAGGAACGGATTGCTACGCCTACTGCAATCCCCGCCGTAACCTCCTCCCGCCTGCCTTCTCCCCTTCGGCCCTCCCTCCTGCCAACCCGCCCGGGTCCACCTCCTTACGTCTTCCTCCACCTACTCCTCTCTTGTCCGGGGAGGAGTGGCGATGGTGCAAGCGCTCGGCCGCCGCCGCGGCGAGTACCTACCGCGTAACCTCCTCACTCGGTGCGCATTTGCGCGAGCCAACCTTTTTCTCCATCTCTCTCTCTTTTTCCTTCCCTCTTCCTATCCCTCTCTCTCTCTCTCTCTCTCTCTCTCTCTCTCTCTCTCTCTCTCTCTCTCTCTCTCTCTCTCTCTCAACCCAGTCTGCCGCGGCGGCTGTACGCACTCACTCCTCTCACGGTCTCCCATTGCCCCTAGGGGTGAAGTGGAGTCATTGCCCATCGCGTCACGAAAAGCTCAAGGCCAGACGCGCCGACCAGACTTTAGCGAAGCTACGCCCATCTTCATTTCACATCCGCTGCCTCCCGATTACCTACCCTCCCTCTACCACCACCACCACCTTCTTTCTTCTTAATCTCCGCCTCCCCCGACGGCACCCCGCTCTTCCTCCCTCCCTCAGAACCCCCCCCCCCCCCACTTCTATTTCCCTCGTTTCAACCCCCATTTCACCCACCCCTTTGTCCTCCTCCCCATCCTCCGTGGGGAGGCCCCGCACCCCCTCCCCCTTGCACGCCACCGCCACCCCCCACTCCCATGCACTCAGACCTCTCCACCACCTCTCACCTTCCCCCCCCTCTTCTCTCCCTCCCACCCACCCTTCCGATGCATCTTGCTCATCCTCCTCCTCGCCATCACACGCCCCTCTCTCCCTCGCGTTCACCTTATGTCCTTTCATCCTCACTGCTCCCTCTCCACCTCTCGCCCTCCACCTCACTCCGATCGCCACACCCCGGTGTCGGGCACAGTGCACTATTTCCTCCGCGCCCCGCCTCGCTTCCTCCCTCTCTCCCGTCGTCTGGCTCACGCCTTCTCGTCTGCGCTGCCCATTTTCCCAAATTGTCGCCCTCGAGGGAAACGCGGTACGTGCGAGCGGGGAAAGTTTCGGTCGCAATGATATGACCGGCCCCTGGGGTTTAATCGATGCCGAGTGGTTTCGCAGGCTCGGGTGCTTTATTGGTAATGATTCAATGATAGTTCTTTGAGTGGGGAATAGCGGAGGGGGTCTAATTGTAGAACAATTGGTACTCCTAAATTGTTTTTCGGTAGTTCACCATTCAGGTTTCTGTTACAGAACTTTAGCTTTTAGACAACAGCAATATCGAGCGTTCACGAGCTACTTAACAATTTTAAAGTGGTCCGAATGACATCCACGGACTCCCAATCGTCCCGTTACCACTTGCATCCACCCGTCAACGTTAGAGGCAGTCTTAGATACATATAATCATTTCGGTTGCGTAGCAACTCTGCACCTGCATTTGTTTTATATTCAATATGCACACGCACCTATGGGTACATTATTTATGCCTAGTTTATAATGTGCAGAAAAAGCCACGAATAAAACGATCTACGTAAATATTTTGATGTTTTAGCTGATTGTAAGGGACGGTGTATATTTAGTCACCTTCCTTAGGTGACCTCCTTCCTCCTGGAAGTCCTTCTTGGCATTCGGGAACGATAAAAATGTGAATTTGCACCCTTATCGCATGCATAGGCTTGGTTAAACATACATCCATTTCCAAAATTACTTTTTGTCAGATATGCGTCGACATGGCAGTCTCCAGCTTAATGAGATTTCGGTTGTTACATGATATTCAAACCAAAAGGCTGCAATTTCTCTGAGTTAATTATTACATAACTGGAATCACTGCTATGGTTTTTCGAATTTTCCAAACAAGGAAGCACTTAATATTAATACCTTATTTCACATTGTTACTTGAGTTAATAACAGATTATCTCTTTGAATTGCTCATATTTTTTAATTTCAGTAATGAAAAATAAGATGCCTAGAGATATATTCATTATTCACCATTCTATGACGAAAAATAATTTGATCCTACTTTAAAGGAGACTTTAAAATTCTATTTTTTTATGAAGGCCTAAAAAAATATCAATTTATATTTTACATTTACTCAAACCTACTCTGCCTTTTGGCCGCTCCGAAAAAAATGACATTTTCTAGCTTTTCAGACGTTCGAACGCAAAACATGAGTGTTTCATTCCCAAGGTATTCATTTTGCAATGGTCGCTCATACGAGGTCTTATTAGCAATATTCAGGTAGACCTTTTTATTGCACTCATGTCAAATCCTTAATTAGTTAGTGTGATTTCATTTGTTTTCATTCTTTTACGTAGTTACTCGATCCTCTGGCAGAAACCACATGGGTTGTTTTTTTCCCTGTTCATTTTTTTTATCCTCTACTTTGGTTACCTCGAAACGCTCCAAACACGCAACTTGTCGCTCGTTAAAGCATAACTTGTTTCATAGAACAGGGTGGCGCAGTGGTTTGTGTGCTGGCCGTAAATTCTGAAGGTCGTCGGTTCGAATTCCGGAGACGGAAAATTTTACGCCTTATTTTCCTGGGCCCCACTCGAGTGATGCATGAAAAGACCTTCAAGGACGACAGCCCGCTTTTGGGAGTGTACTTCCGATAGCGAGAGGGTTCTTTGGCGTCATTCGAGAAGGCTAATGCGGCTTATTATTTCTTACCTTATATGATGCTTAGAGCGGTGGTTGTGAGAGCATGGGCTTGTTAATTCAAAAACCGACCAGAAATAGTGAGACTAAACCACGAAGAATACGACCTTCTTTAGGAACGTCATACAATCTCTTCCCGAGTGGTGACATTGCCTCACCTCTGTTCCTCATTTTCCCTGCTCATCAGTTATTTATTAGGAACAAAATTGCTTTTCCCCTTCCTTCATATATTTAATGCCGATATTTCTTTCGGGATGCTTGTGAGGGTAAATGATGGGCTAATACTTTGATGATGGGAGTCTTCCTCTGCTGCAATTCCCCGTGAATTCACTCTCCTCAACGCAGCTGAGGCCATTTGATTATTTTCTCGACCGCAAATGCGGTAATACTGCTACTTCAAGAGAGCTCGAATTCCCAAAATCGTTGCTTGACCACGTGTTTATAATATTGAATTGGTTACACTACAAAATATTATTTACGACATTTGCTGAAAATCAGAAATGTATATCCTAAGCTAAATCCGTTCAACTTTTAAGCAACTCCAGGTAGAATACAATTTTAAGCAAGAAAAAACTTCTGAAATACGTAGAGCAAATATTCCTGAAAGTTTTAAAGTATAAAATTTGGCCCGGAAATCATTTTACTGAAATTCAGGTAAGGTTTTCGAATGAAATAGAAAGGAATGTAATATAGTAAGTTGCTATAGTATTAATTGATGACAATAAAAAAGAAACAGATGAAGAATCCTGATGGCACTACCTCTTTGGATTACCTAAAAAGCAACACAAAGCTGCGAGATTTTTAAATTACAAAACTCACCGCCCTCTTGAACAAAAAATACTTACTGCTATAGCACTTAATGCAAAGCCATTAATCCAGGTGACCCAATTTATGTCGACGAAAACATTGAAATTATCGATGACCTGATTCTTAAGAATAACTTTCTAAAAACACTCATTAACATCATATTACATTCAGGTAGAACAACCATTTTGGCGAGCCATACAAATAGTATCCACATACTATTACAAACCCTCACTTACAGATGTAATGTAAATGCACGCATTAACATAGTCATTAACGTAGACATATTTCATCTATAGTCAACACAGCATCAGAAGTTGAAATAAATACAGGAACCATTGATTTTATAATTACCATCCCCGCCGCTTCACAATTCGATACAAAATCAGCATTTGTATTCCGTATTCGTCAGTTTGAAATTCCACCTCGACTTATTTCATCTCACGTTTTTTAATGTAAATATTCAACAATGTTATGGTCACTACTTCCATTTTGCGATGAATTCTTTTATTACAACATGACTTCTATTTTCGAGCAACGAACGCGAATGCACCAGGGGGGCCATTGTAAAATTTGGTCCAAATACAAGCGAGGCGTCGTAAACGTTAATGTTGGTAGTAGAATAATTAGCGGGCCAAACTTGCAAAATTTGGGATATCTGGATGATTTTCAGCACGTTTAGTTTTGATTGTAAATACATACCTAGGTTTTGTGGTAACAGCGGATAAATGTCTCCTTATACGAAAACGGTTCTTTAAACTGAGCGCTACATTGTTTGCAGTGCAAATGGGACAACATAACTGCCCTTCTGAAGTTTTATACATCTGCATGACAGGGTATGGCTGAGCGTTGATGAGTGAAATATCGTAGTTGATAAACCAAAGATAACATAAGCACTAAAAACTTGGAAAGTTTCATCCACGGAAAAAGTGAACTATTGTTTCAATTATCTATATGCTCATTGATGATTATGGTCGACTCTTATTTCCGCCTGGATGTGGGAATTTATTTGACTCGGAACCAGGTAAGTAATTTCCTTTATATCGAAAAGACAAGTAGATACTATTATATTGTGACTATACCGAATATCTCTCCAAAGATTTTCTTCTTTGTCCTCCTCTAGAGATTCTTTTTTCTTTCTGTGTTTGAATTGAAGAGTAAAAATTTTTTTGTCAACGTTGGGTCATCCACAGATAGCTTGTGCTCCTCACATCGTTTCAAATGAAATATATTAAAAGCCTCAGCAACTCTGAAGTTAGTGTCTATTGACAAGTCATACTTAATATCCAAATTCCTGCTTCACTCCCCACCCATTCTACCTCAATTCAAGCTGGATGCTCGACGATAAAATTAATCGGTTCGTCCTTTTCTTTTTCCTTCTCCAATTAATTCTTTCTTAGATGTAAGGATTTTCTTTCCTCATTTAGTCAAATCCCTCCTTACCTCACGTCAGCCAAATATATTGTGCAGTTCCCTTAGTGGAGGATTTGTTTCGTTTTTGTTGAAGAACATAAGTAACGGTTGGTATTCCGTAAGACACGTCCAAAGACTCGATACTCAATGACAGCCGTTTTCAAGAAAATGTATGTTGAGCCAAAATTAACTTTTTTGTGGGTGATGCTTCAAGGACGGCACTCCGTCTTTGGCGAGTGACTTTAAATCTCGCTTGCAGTCGTCTCGAGTAGCTCTTTCCAGTTCGAGCCTTAAGACGTTTAGGAATGTAAACTAATGGGCATATTGTGCCTTAATCATCACCCTCGCTGCAATGGCTGTAAATCGAAGACGGCAAACATTAAGGGGAATTCGAAATTTTTTTCCTCCGCCGACCAAGCATTTGGATTTATTTCCATTAAGAAATAGCGGTGTTTGACATTACTACGCTGATTTCGAAATCTACAAACTTCCACGATCCATTTGTATTTCCTAAGGAATCTGGACTGAGGCACAAATATGTGAGTTTTAAAATCAATAGTAGCGAAGATTGTACTATTGATTTAACAATTTTCTACCTGCAAGATTGGGAAAACCGTATTTTATCTTTATTATCAAAGCTAAAATCTCAACGCCGTATCCTGCAGAGTTCTGTGATAGACATCTTCTAGGAGTACCATGTTGGTTTAATGAGTGATAGTTAGCGTACCATGACGTCATAAAAATAATTAAATATATATTAAATTTTGTGGCAAGTTATACAGACACTTGTACTCCACAAGTACTGAGCAAAATTCAGACACCTGAATTTTGCTCAGTACTTCCTAACTTTCCTGAAAATTATCCCAATAGTGCCTCCCTTGCATAAATATCACTCTTCTGAAGAGAAAACCATAGATTTAAATGACGCAGAGATGTACAGTTATGGTACATTATTTATTATTATACATGCATGAAGTCGACAGAACTTATCACATACACCTTAATTTCTCACTTTATGTCTTTAAGAAAAAAATCCTTCTTTACTCTGAGCCAATTAATATTTTAATGTATCTTTAATGCATTATGAATACCTTGTCTAAATGATACGGTATCATAGAATGTCAAAAATAGTAGATTAAAATATGAACGATAGCGTTTCAATGAGTGAAATATAGATAAACCGTATGCATATAAATTCACATACGCTAGAGTAATATACATTATTTTCGGAACATTATAGAATTTCCATCATAAAATATTTATCAATGCAGCTGGGCGTCACTGCCCCTTGGCATCTTATGGTGGTTATCGTGAGTGCCGATGTAACTCCGCGATAACGACGTTCATCGGATTATCCCTTCTCCTTCCCGTGCTTTTATCTGCCTATTTATCTATCCATCTCCTTACCTTCCCAGCAAATTATTCCTCAATCTCTCCCCCAGTGCTGCATCCTCTTCGTTCCTCTTCCACATCTCTGCTCCTGCCACGGGCCCTCCTCTCTCCTTCTTCTCCCCAAGCCTCGGCCCATACCTTGTCTGGTCCCGTCCCTCGCATCTCCCCCGGTTTTTCCGCCACCGCCTACCTTCGCCGACCTCCCTTCATCCACCACCAACTTTACCAATGCCCTTCCTTCCTCTCTCTTTCTAATCGGGGTACCCTTTTCCAACCCCAGTCCTCTGGGGATGGCGAATCCCTTCTTTCTCCCTGTTTATCCCACATTTCTTTTACCTCAGGTGGTCTCACCTCTCTCTAAATCAGGAGGCGCCTCTTTCCTCCTTCAAAAGGATTCCTCGTTCACTGATCCCCCATCACCCCCCTCTCCATTTCATGCTGTCATTTGACCTCTCTCCAATTCACCTCTTGACTCTCATTACCGAGTTCGTCTCCGCCCTCGCTCATTATATTTGCCTCCAATAATTGACTCCTGCATTATAGGAGGAGTTAGTCGTGTTGTTAATATTTCTTTCGTTTTATTTTTAGAACTTATTCCCGGAGGAGTAAGATCGAGTGAGAGATCACGTATCGCTCCTCTCTGGCGTTGTTTTCTGTTCCTTTTCCGACAGGTTTAATTCTTCTGGGACGGGTTTAATTAACGGGAATTAAGGACGGGTTTAATTTTTCGGGATAATGGTTTCCACGATGTGTTCTTTCTTATTCCTCTCCCGAGAAGAACATACGACTGACATCAGAGGATGACGGTGAATTAGATGGGCCTTCCAGTTGCCGGATGGTTTATAAGATCGCGTGTTCAAATGCTGAATTCTTCACGAAAGTTGCGTTTCGATTATGGTTTTTATATTAGCTCAAGAATTGAATCCACTTTGGGGCATCGAAAATACGGACGCAAGAATTAGGTTGCGAATAGCAGAGATAAAACAGATCGACCAATTTAGTCGGAATTCGGGCAGTGGTGACGTAAAGTAGCCATAGGGAGGAGGAAGTGGCTTTGACAACTGGCTGAAGTAATTGGGGATATTCGTGGAAGAAAGCACTATTACGGGACTGAAATAAAGTTGGGAGAGAGGGAGAGATGGGGACGAAGTAGAAACGTGTGGTTTAGGAACAAGATATGATCGTGGTGAGGATAAATCGAATTTTCACAGGAAAAGGGAATGGTAATATCTACTTCAGATACCAATTAGACTAAAAAATTCACCTAAAGGGCGATAAAGATCATGTAGTGATAAACAGGGGGATTATGATTAGATTATACAATGGCGCAGAAGGATCCAACGGGGCCAAAGAAAGAAACATTATTATCCTTTCCTTCTTCTGAACTGTGGACTTTTAAGATTAGGGAATGTCATTTTTGGTCGATGCTAGTCAGCTTTTGATTCATCTTTTAGGCAGTCTTCCTTGTCCTCTTTTATCATCTTTTGGATATTTTTCTATTCCTTGATTTCCTGGATAGACAGATTTTTTCAGTTTTCGCTGTTAATGCAAGTACTTGCTTAGATTACTTTTCAATGGTTGCTATTATTTCGTTTCTTACTCTGACGTATAATGACTTTCTTGACACAACTCTCAGTTTTTTCATCTCGTTTATATGTAATGAATGTTTTGTTTTCGTAGTTTGTCCTGTGGTTTCTGTGGCATATGTAAGTATTAGTCTGATTCCTGTTTTATAGATTCTCTCATTGATGTTAACTGTCATAGGCTTATGTTTATGTATAATATCTTTCAAGTAACGTGATACAAGGCCTGTCTTAAAAGTAGTAGGACTGAGTCGATTATACATAATCAATTGCCAGAATTAATACATTCAAAAGCCTTCGAAGTAGCACCCTTGTGCGTCCACACACCACTACTAACGGATTTTCCACTCCTCGCACACCTTCTGGAAAGCGGCGTCGGAATGCTGCTAAGCTCCCTAGTCACGGTCTGCTGTAACGATTCCACCGAGTCGTGGTGACGTCCTTTCATCACGGCTTTGAGGAGGGGGAAGAGGAATAAGTTTGGTGGGGCATTACCTAAAAATATTGGAACCTCACTCACATTGTCGAGAAGCTCTTGGAAGATCCACGTGCGAGTTTCCTTTTGTCCGTCCGAGAGCACTCACGGCACCAACTTCGCACACACCTATCTCATTCCCATGTTTTCGGTCACAAGTCGATTCACATGACTTTTAGGGATGCCATATTCATCAAAAACCATGCCAAAACGTAATATGCGGCCCCTGTTTAATAAAACCTTCACTATTGCAAGATTTTCGTCACTTTTCGAGGTCGATAGGAGTTCTGAACGTTCGGAGTCTTCAACATACTCTCTACCCTCCCGAAATAACCCGTCACTGAAAAACACCCGATCTACCCATTGCGTTATCACCAAAAGCTGTATTGCGCATACCATGACTCTGTTTCCTGCTTTTACCAAGTTTCACGAAAAATTCGATGATGTAGCGTTGTTCCAATAACCTGTTCATGACGGAGCGTGACAAGGTCAAGTTATAGAGGTTTCCCAAACGAACGATTCGCACTCCGCAAAGGCTGGGAGGTAACTGCCACCGGCCCCCAGCCTTTCCTGAGACTCCGCTCCCCCGAACCCAGCCAGTGAAACCGCCGCCCGTCCGTCCGTATATCCGAGAAAAAATAAGTCCTACCACTTTTGGGACAGACCTTGTACGTTCATATTCATTTGTTGGCCGGATTTCAAACATATTTCTGTTCCTCTCTTTCAATATAATGTTTTTTTACTTTCATTTTTGAATGATTTAATGATAAATTGAATTATGCAGAGAGCGTTTTTCCCTTTTATCTGGGACATCTAAAATTTCATCATTCATAATTCTGAACCATGATCACTTCCTATCTTTGTTGATTTCAGTATCATTTTCTCGAGTATATATCTTTGGTTACTTTTTTATGTTTTCATATAATCAATGAAAGAGTTTAGGCAGTCCGCCATTGATGCCTCCCAGGGTGATTCTAAGCGTTCAATTATACTTCATAGCATTATCAACAAAGATATTTTTATTTTTAATGGGCCTGTATTGTAAAATGTCATGAGTATATCTCTCCATTCTCATTTGCTATGAAAAAAATCTCTATCATTGGCAATATTATGGGTATTTTATGACCTATTCTTGCGTTGAAATCTCCTTGAATAACATACCATTTCTTAGTATATATTGTATATAATTCTTTTTATTTTATAATAAACCATTTTGTTCTTACTTTTTACTTGAATCTTGGAAAAAGACCATTGTAATGACTTTGCTAATATTTATAATGCGTTTTCAGAATCTCAGCACTAGTGCACCAAGTTCAGTGTAAAAATCATTCACCTTAACCGGGATACGAAGCCGGATCCATCGATATTCGGTCGAGTGCTTTAACCAGTTAAGCTACTGAGGCGTCCTTTTATGCTGAAATTCGAAGGTAACCCGGTCAAGGTGAATTACTTTTACACTTTGAACTTGATGCATTTTAATGCATATTAGCGGGCGGTTCCTTAAAAGTTACCTTCACGGAATCTCCCGGAGTTCTTTGAATTTCTCAGCACTGGTAATAAATATGTTATTTGAGGTTTCATGTTTTACCCACGCTCTTAAATAGCTTCATTTGACCCTTACTACTTCACCGTAGATAGAACATTGTTCTGTCTTTACACCTCCTTCCCTTTTCGTCCTTACTCGTGTAATTACTTTTTTCCCTTTAGTAATACAGTTCTTCAATTATCTCTCTGCTTCTTTGTGACCATGAATCTGTATTCCTGGTACCAATTATTAATATATTTTTTTACGGTTACTCTTATTCCATTTCTGTGCAAGACCTTCGAATTTTTTACACGCTATCCGAGCCGTTTCTCTGGTTTCTATGATGATTTATTACTTTTTCAGGCGATAGGTTGGCAGCTTCGTCACCAGTCCTTTGTGCGCTTGGGACCAGCAATGACAAATGAAGAAATACACTGAAATGTACGGAACCAATGGAGATTTGGTTGAAATTAAAATAAAGGGGTACAGGGGTGTCAGAGGGTATGAATTTCTATAGTCAAAGGGGGGACTGGACATGAGTTTGGGAAACAACGGGTGGAGAAGAAACTAGTAAGGGAGGATGTATGCACATATAGGAGAATGTATGTATATGTTTTGCATATCGAATGTGCTTCCATTGAAAAAATGGCGTTTTTTATTTCGAATTATCTCTCACTACTCTAAGATATCTAGAGATGCCCAGATCTAGAGATATCCAGGTGGAGAATTTGGAACTGAAAGACCAAAGTGTGGGATGACTCCAGTAGATACTTCGACAGTTGTGATAATGGGGTTGTTATTCTCCGGCATTCTGAATGAATTAAAAAACCTTTCCATTAAACTTCCATTGGTTCATTAATTCATGGGCCATAAAACCTTAAATTCGGCCATGTAATATCTCGTGTAACGATGGCCTAAATTTTAAGTCCCTCTCCACCTGACTCTGCGCCCTTAGCTCTGCGCAGTCATAACTTACCAAATTCTATAGTCAACATTTTCTTCGGTACCGATATGTCTTGTATATTGCTTATTGAGTACTTAATTCAATGTTTAAATACGCAAAATTTTCCACAGATATTAATTAAAATGCTTCTGTAAACCATAGAGAGGTAAATGATTTAGCTAGGAAAATGTCAACGCTCTTTATTAGACGGGGGAATTGAATCAATGGCAGGAATAGGTTAGCAATAAAATTATTATATTTAAAAAGCTAGGATTCTAACATTTACATGCTGAAGTGGAAATAAAACTACGTTGATTATACGAGGGCGTATTGAAAAGTAAGGTCTCCTATTTTTTTTTCATGGACAATCAAGTTTATTCTGAACTTTGCGTACATCATTAGAAAGGTTGAGCATTTAGTTATTTTTTACAAAGTCGGCTTAACGATCAATCACTTTTTGCACCCTTGTAACCAGCTTTTTAATACCAGCGTCGTACCTTTCTCCCGCCGCGTCGCAAAGCCAACTGAAGACTGCTCCTTGCACTTCCTCGTCTGACTTGAATTTCTTTCCCCCAAGGTGTTTTTTGAGAGCGGGAAACAAGTGGTAGTCGCTTATTAACAATGTTTTCTAACCCTAATAATTCCATCTAAATTTTTTTTTGCTCTTGATAAAATTTCGTTGGCCCAAAAGTATCATCGATGATTTAATAAACAAGAGAAGTGAATAGCGATGTTATTACATATTTTTGGAGCATTCTTATCAGTTACTATTTAGTCAACTCATCCATAAAAGTTTCATACAAAAAATTGAAAGTTAATCAGCTAATATATATTAATTACACAGTATTAATTCTAATTGGCTACCTTTTTATTTTAGTCTCATTTTCCAGGTTTGTAGATGTCCTTATTGATAAACCATAAACACAGTAATCAACCCGAAGGTCGGTTTAGTAGGTGATGGCAGAGCTCACCCATGTACCAAGCCCGACGGTGTGTGAATATTCACACATCAGGGTAGGGGGGCCAGTTCCTTTCCCTGTGCCGGTTATGGTTTCCCAGGAAGATATGGTACCCGAAAAATCACCTGGCTTGGGTGGAGCTGCAGGTGCCCAAAGTGCCTTGCCCGGGAATCGAGCCCGGGACCATCTGGTCAGCAGTCCAACGCTCTACCCGCTAGACCACCGCGACCCGCCCTTATTGATATTAGACACAATATTAATCTTAAACAAAAAATCTCATAAACTTTGTTTTATTTACATTAACTCTCATATCATACCCATCACACTAATTTTCTAATGCGCTCAGCAATGATAATAATCTCTTGGCTGACTGGCAAACTAAAACTTGATCATCCACTAACCTAAATTGGTTTATGAATTACCCAGAGGCAATCATTCCTATCTCCAGTTCCAGTTCATCCAAAGCCTCTTTTACCATTAAAACATATATGTATGTACTTTGAAAATCACGGGTGGCAATTAGCATCCCTGTTTTAACTTTAACACTCTTCATTCAGTTTCTACCTGCACCACTTGCACCACAACAGTCTGACAATAAAATGTACAGGTTACGGATAATCGCCCATTCCCTCCAATTTTAGTCTATTTTCTTTTGTACACTCTTCTCATTCTACTTACTAAAAGTTGAAAAATATAATAAGAAATCATGAATATTGGGAAAAAGAAAAAAAATAATTTACGACAAAAATAAAGTAAGGTATTGTGGAGTATATTTGTACTGTCTCGAAAATGAAAACCAAACAGTTCTCAATGAAGAAGGCGAGGTATACGAGACACACGTACACATGATTCTGAATTCATAGTAGAAGAAGGAATATAGAAGTAGTTAAGGAATACTATATTACAAGTGTCACACACAGCCTTATAAATTGAGGACATATGTTTTTATATACCAAAATATTTAGCGAAAAATGATTAATGGAAACACCTTATCATAGGTCACTTTCCGTATCGTAAATCATACGGCGTCATTAACGTAAGTAACGACACAAAGGTTACGGACAACTCGAATAATGTACGATTGGACGCAAGTATAGGACTTCGAATCATATGTAAACGAAAAATAACGTCTAGAATGTATTAAAATTTAATAAATATCGCTATCATTACTAGGATCTAAACAAAAACATTCGTAAATCATGGAACAACAATAAAGTAAGTGAATTTAGGTTTCGATATGTGCGTGTAAGTGGTATTGTTCTATTTGTTCAAATACCTTTGGAAAGCAAAGTATATGACATTTTGTTTTAGCAAAGAGCTCAAAGCAATAGTTCGAAAATGTTTCTTGAGTAGCAATGAAAAATTACACTAGTAGCTAGGGTCAAACACGCATAGGAAATGTAATATAGAGAATTAAATATTATTTTGAAAGTATACGAGTATACTGTGAACCTTTGTGCTTATTATTATTTGATCATGTTTATTAGGACAAAAATATTATTGTAATTACTTCAAATAGTAATATTATTTTTTATTTAAATGACGCATAAGTGGTCCTTCCCAAAGTTTGCCTGGATTGGATATTTACAGAACCTTTCTGCAAAGTTTTCTGTTTTGTATCACACTGGATTACATTTCAGAAATTCCTTACTGAAGGTTTCAATGCGATATACTATTTATATTTAAGAATTGTATTGACTCTACTTAAAATTAAATAAAAAACAAATGCGTTTAGAATGTGGACAAAATTACTACAACTGGTGGTTTTTAAACAAATAAGCTACGGAGATATGCACATTGACTAACAAATTTGAGAAATGGGTCCCAAGGTGTAAATAATAAAAAACAGCAAAAAGACAAATTGTTACTAAACAATGCCTTTTACTTTGTCGTCCTCAAAGAATAGAATTAAAAGAATTTTTTAAAAACTTCAACCTTATCTTTAGTTCTCGTATTGTAACAAGGCGTGCAGTATATAGAGCGAAGGGTGGAGTCAATGGAATCTGCAACAATGCTCCAAGGTTGCCTGTGCTTCGTATTCAATTACTCTCTCGAAGGACTCCAAAGAGTCCCGTGTCCGCCCTGCCTAATGGCGGCCAGCATCACCATTGCCTTGGGCTTTCTACGACTATCTTCGCCCCTTACGTGCAATAATTTATCATAAAATGACGGGTGCAAATCAAATGATTTTATAACAACGTTTTTATGGTACCTGATCTTGAGTCATAGTTTTAAAGATGCTTAAGTTGGTGAACAAACCTTCCGAGAAATTAAATGTTCCAGCGGAAAAATTTCGAATAACTCAGACTTCACATTAAGGAAAACATCCTTTTTATTCTATTAAAACAATTTTTATCAAACAATGAAGCTGTGACAGGGTGTATCATTAATTAGAGGAATGAAAGGAAACAGAATTACGATTCTACCCAATCCTTTCACTTCTCTGCCCTTCTCTCCTTTGCAAGTGCCCGTAAAAAGTGCCTGTCGAGTACCTTAATGCTTCACATTAGGCGGTTGAAAAAGTACGTATCATTCATCAGTAATACATATACCCAGGGTCATTTCCTTGATTAATTTTCCTGATCTTATAATTGCACGCCAGATTGTAGATTACATATCTCATAAGCGGGAACTCGACGCGCTTGAGTGCATCAAATTTATACTTAACGTGGCCATAATCATGTAATATACAATCAGCCATCATTTTATCTGAACGGGCGAGGAGAAGTTATGAATTAGGGCTCTGCCAAGAGCCTCCAAGTCTCTCAAAAGAAATCGTCTCAATTGTGAGATGGTCGGATTTCCCTTTTCACGGCTCGCGAGTTAGCTTGACTCGGCTGAACGACACATTAAATCGACGACAGGCCAGTTGAATCGGACAGGGCTAACACGCGACGCAGCAGTCTGCTGATATAAGACGTGATATGCCATAGAGAATTGTGTCTTTCTGAGGTGAGTACTCTCTGTAGGATTCATTAACCACCTCTAATATTGGATCATTGGGGTGAAATTTTCTGCTTTGCATGAGAAAATATTGTTTTCTTATTTATAAGATTGATATCCATCTCTCCCATGCCCTAGGTTTTGGTACATAACTGTTAATTTAATTCAGAGTGAATAAAGTCAACGATTTATTCAGATAAAATCCTCCTTGTTTTCACGATAATCGTTTATCGAGTCACCGATTTTGCAATACGCAATGAAAACAAATTTCTTTGAAGGAGTCGATTGGTGGGTGGCCAAGAACTGGAAAATTCCGGGAAATATGGGAAATTTCCGCATTCATAATCGAAAAGTCAGGGTATGTCCCGGAGTCAAATTTTTATTCAAGAGCAATCAAAATTTGTTTTTATGTAAAATGAAATTCATATTTTCAACAAAAAGAGCGATCTCTATAAATACGCTATTGAGTGTAATGTAAGGCGTTCCTGATACAAGAACAATACTATTTACTCGCGGTCTTTGAAAATTTTTTCTGAAAATTAAAAATCGTGCTTTTTTGAGCCATCCCAGAGCAGATAGCGATTTTTCCATTGGAAAAGCCTAATACTGTATTTTTTTAGCGTATGGTCTTCGAAAGATGTAGAAAATACTGGAAAACCCACATTGGTTTAAAGGCAAACTCATCAATAGTCTTCGATGCTGGGGAATTGATATAATTGTGCCCAGCATCCGATCCGTAAGATTAGTTTGATATTGCTCCGTGGGAACTTTGGTTACTGTGCCGTACTAAATTGAGATAATCATCAACAAGGGATAATATTCCCATTTCTTCAATCAGATAATCCACATTTCTTCTCTACCGTAAACCGGTTGCGTAAACCATGTAAGGTCGTTTTCATTGAATAATTCACTCTAAACATGCGCATTGCGTAAATTATTTTAGGGCAGAGATGAATACAGTAAATAAGATACTCGATTATCGATGTTATTTAAAAATCGGTAGCTAAAAGAAAACGCATCGCTCAGTTTTTCTTCAATGGCATTGTGCCATAACATATGCATGAGGACTTCATATCGCATGCTCATGTCAAACCGTTTCGCCTCGAAAAATTCACTTTATGCAACACCTAGATTTGTCAAGGATTCATTAATAATACTTCGGGTCACTTACATAAGCACTCGTAAGGATAAATAATGGAAGTAGGTGGTTGTGGAAATAGGTTATTGAGGTTATTGGAGGCATGGTGATCGTCGATAAGAACCTTAAATGCTTCAATGTTACATGTAAATGTATACAGGATAATAAGGAACCAACTAGAACCGGAGCTACTCCTTAGAGACTTAGACACAATCTCGGATTGGTGAAAGAAATGGGCATTAATGCTAAATATAGACAATTGCTCAGTTTTGAAAATTTGGAACAAAGGAAGTGGCGAACAGGACATAAACTCCGAAAAGAGGGTTCAGTACTAACTACGGCCAAACAAGTTGAATATTTAGGGGTCGTTCTAATATCACGCCTTTCATGGGGAGCAAATTTCAGGACATGATGCGGATCCGCTTTAAAGAAACTGAGCTTCATGAAACGGGTGGTGGGGGAATGTAACGAGAAAGTTAAAGAGAGGTGTTATTTTGCTCTAGTCAGACCTCATTTGGAATATGCCGCGAGTTTTGGGAGCCTTGGGAGAAAATTTGGTTAATACTCATTAATTCCCAGAATAATCGGAAATCATAATAGTAAGAAACCAAAATCACTTTAGAAATATTAAAAACATTAAATTTTCAAGTTGGAACAAAATTAAACATTACAAATATATTATGTATATTTGTAGGTACATGTGTATGTTAGTTGGTAGTTTGTGTTTGCTTGTGTGTGGGGTGTAAGGGTTCTTGCGTGAATGTATACAATGTTTTGTTTGTGGACTCTATAAATTTGTGGCTTTTGCATGCGGGTTTTTTTCTGAATTACGGGTGGTGCCATAACACCCCCCCGCCACACGCCCTTGCGGCGGCTTGTGGGGTATTAAGTAGATATAGATAAATGTTTGAAACAATATCACTCCCGCCATCGGAAACCGCACTGGATCTTAAAACGCGCAAACATTTGACTCCCAGGTCCCTGAATATTTCAGGATCATAATGTTACGCAACAACTCCCTTTCTTTCGACTTCGTCTCTCCGTCCACAGACATTCAGTTATCGTTCCATGCTACAAAAGTTCTATGGATCATGGGAACTACCACCGACTAGAACTGGACCCACTCACTACGGAATTGAGAAACTTAGCTGCCAGCCGACATCCGCACCCCCTACCTTCCTCTCTCCACCATACTCTAACACTTCAGTATAACCCATACGTTGAAGTAGATGATTATGCAACCGGAATATTCGAGAAGAATATTTTTAATTTATTCATGTGTTGAATTTCATCATTACGTCGATGACCATAGTTATAGTGAATATAATATATAATATACTCGTATACAGCCCCTCTGCCTTGAAAACCTACTAAAACGTCTAATTCGGTCGCAAACTTATTATATGCGGAGAGGGAAAGGAAGGGCACACGAAGACGGCTATGGGATAATACGAGTAAAACTGTGGAGGCACTCAGTCCTTACCTCTAATCAAGAAGTAGTCCTTATATGCCGTGTGATTCCGTTAAGAACACCGATGAAATCCTTGATGACACAATATAAGCCTGCGAACGCAGCGTGACTGTAAGCATTCTGGTGCCTTCACACGCTACAGAATTTTTATGGATCATAGAAAGTTTCACCCACTAGAACTGGACCCACTAACTTCGAAAACTAGAGTCCTATCTGCAACCACACTCCGACCTTCTTCTACTATTTTCATCCATACGTTCACAATGCCTTTAAGTAAACAAAAAAAAATTGTCGCACGCAATTCATACCGATGGCAAAAGTTATATTTCAGGCTACTACCATACGAGTTTTATGATTTCGAAAAGTGCATTCATTCCTTGCTTTAATATTTGGGATTTTTGCTCAAATCAGTGTGCTCAGTATATTTGATACTATTATCTTTTGACATTTTTCCGTAATAAAACGATAACCATGAAAGATTATGTGGAATGTCCATGCAATATGTGTTGAATCTTTATAAGAAGTAAAAATGGGATTGTTAACTCCAACAGGGACACAGAGTAGCTAAACTTTTGCCTCAGTAGCCTCATCAGGAGCGGTATTGCTAGAGTAACTACGTAATCGTAATATAAATCGCCTCTTCATTACTACTACTTTATTGTTATTTACATATTTTGTTAACAGAATATATTGTTTATTTATTGATTACTGGGAGAATTTCAAAGAAGACAAGGAAAGTTTATGGAGGGTGTAGTGAGTGGCAATGTCATGTTGAAGTATCCGACAGAAGAAAGGTAAGGTAGAGGGAGAAAAGGACTCGGTATATTGAAAGAAATTAAGTGAATTCGAATGGGGATGAAATATGTTTTATTTTAGCGAGTGGCTCTCGGATATTCAGTGTCGTTTTAGCCGAGCCTCAGAAGTCTAGTAATGCTTAGTCCCTGGATCCATCAAACACTTACCTTGACCGTTAATCTACGGATAAGAAAAAAAATGAGGATTGCACAAAAGTCTCTTCAGGCCAAGGTTTCGCTGTCTAATATCGATAGCACCTTTATCCACTGTGAAATAAAGCGTTAGCACCGTGGAATTCAGAATATAGTATAACTTCTACCAGTCTCCTATATGATGAAGGCAGCAGCCAAAGTGAAGACCGTGGGCAGTTCCACCATTTCTTCGTAATTTACCTCTAAACTTTTCTTGTATTCCCAAAATTCCTTATGTACATTTCCCGAAAGTTAAATCCAAGTGCGTAGCAGTGATAGGGTGTACTTAGTGTTACGACTGGAAACACTTGAAAATACGAAAGTCTTTTTTACGAAAGTAAAAAAAATACGAAAGATTTACTTTCCATTGATAACGAAATATTACAACATGTAATGTACAGTTCCCTACAGCTTTCACTAAATGTATGGTCATTAAATTTGTCAAGGCTGAAACTATAAACGGTAGTTCACTGCGATTGATTCAGCACATAAGAAACCACCCTGATGAGTTTGTTCTGAAACACTTAACTCGATCCCATATATTTTAATGAATTATTTCTTGTTCATTTTTTATTCTAAAATTTCGTGCTATACATTTCCTGATATTTAATTATAAACCTCATTCTTTGGAACACTCCTTAATCTAGAATAAATTGCTAGACGTTAGCCTGAAATTAGCCGGGGTTCTTGTTTGTCAGTCAATCACTGTGTCGTTTGCTAATATTTGAGGTTGCTGCTAACGTAGATTATTAGGCTGTTGGTGAACATTAAGATAGGTAGGGTTCCTATAAAACTTCCCTGTACCATTCCAGAAGTTATATCTGCGTCTATTTAACTCATCCTTCGACGACTGCTTATTGTTCACGGTTAGGGGGTAATCCCTAATTCAGTTGGCCACTTTCTATTTGATATGAATATAAACAAAATACCTTTGTGCATCAAGGTCTCGTGAGGGGCCTTAAGAAGGGTTTCTTGAAATATAAAAATACCGCAACCTCTTTTGTATTCTCTTCTCCCGATTACATTTGTCAATATTTACTAAACGCATGGGGATGCATGACTTGAAGATTACTGGATAGATATTGACTCTTCCAACAACGGATGCTTCAGAACAGAAAAAGGCTTGCTTCGGAGCTCTACAACGAAAGAAAAAATTACTTATCCTCTCCCGCCTCCAATGAAGAGGCCTATCTAGTGAGTTTTACGAAAGAGTGAGAAAAGATAAAAAATCTATTTAGTTAAACGAGAGATATTTTAGATGTTGAGGAAAAGCGCCGGATTTACGTGCCACTCAAATATAACTGAAAAAGAAAAGGTATACCCGTATTCTCTTCCCATGAGTCATTGCTCTGGCCTTATTAACCAAATTACAACTCTTTTAGACATCTTTAAAGCTAATAAATTTTCGAATGTTATGAAACCTTAAAGGAAACTGCTGAGATTTCCAAACCACCGCCAATTGGAAAATACACCTTTCATATTGTTTTAATTGACATAAATTCCATTGAAAAGAGACAAACGTGATATAAAAATCATAAAAGGCTTTCCATTCCATTAATTTTACTTTTAAGGGGGTGAATTGGTCACACGCACAGGCACACATGCGCGCGCACACACACATATACATGCATTCATACATACCTACAATATATATATATATATATATATAACCATATGTAAACCATAAACACAGAATTCAACCCGAAGGTCGGTTTTTGTAGGTGATGGTAGAGTACACCCAGAACTAAGCCTGACGGTGTGTGAATATTCACACATCAGGGTGGGGGGACCAGTTCCTTTCCCTGTGATATAAATATATATACATAAAAACATGAAAATAGTGAAAAAACTTCGGAGAGGCAGTATAAACTCGAGGGCACTATATCCATACTGCACATAGAAACACGGGAAAGAACAGGGTGGATGGACTGTTTTGGCGGTGGCCCTCTTTCTTTGTCAGCAGAAGAAAACGGAAGTTTAACCACGAGTTTATATATATTGTGTGTGTGTGTGCATATATATATATATATATATATACACACACACACACACATACACACTAACTCATGTTTCGATGAGATAAAAGGAAAAAATGTCATAAAAGGAGATCAAAAAACCAATTCAGCCACAAACGCTGAAATCTCGGGGGTAACCACAGTCAGGGAGGAAGTGATGCTTAAAAGGCGTAGCCAAGTGAAACAATTGAACCTTGCTACCAGAGGAAATAGAACATAAGAGATGTGAAGCTCATGGCGAGACATCTGTCTGAAGATCAAGGAAATTGACAATGACATTTGTATCACGAAAAAATGCTTTAAAATTGTCAGATTTGGGGCATAACATCTTGAGAAGTAGATATTAGAAACCAAAAATCTTGGCACTTCGCATGCATGCATAGGCGCTTCTTTCAAAATTTGAATCTAAAAGATCAAAGCAGCATCTTGATTAGGAAAACGTAATAAATGCTTATTTTAACTTGCTGGGTTCGCAGATTTTCCAATCAATTGAATGGATTGGGACAGTGAAAAGAGATGAAGTAGAGATGGATTAAAGATTCCAGGAATCAGTGCAATTATATCGAATCTATGGACTTTAAACTCGAATGAATCCTATCTTGGAAAATATTGAGTCCAGGTTATGCGAGCTATCTGTGTACAGTACCTTGGAACAAACGAAGTCCCCTGACGGTGGCCCGTAAATTCTTCCACACTCGTTTTTTTATCAATTTTGAAGCCAGTCATTTAAATTTTGAAAGATTAGGCATGCATTGCCAATAATTATTTCACCTAGCCTAGAAATTCTTCGTAAATACTGGTTTCGTATGGTACGAGGGTGAGTCAAGTAAATGCCTAAAAACTGCGCTACAATTTCGAAAAATTTTGCCAGTATCAATTTTCGTTTCCCACAGTGTTTCCCTTGGTTTTATAGGCGGTCTACAACTGACAGCGTGATACAAGAACGCAATATTACGGTGCGACGATAGTGTAAATATGGTAGCTTCACTTTCAACATTTACCACAGAGAAACAACGATCTATCATTCGTTTATTCAATCGTAAGGGGGGTGAAACATCTAAATTCATCGACGAATGAAAGTTAAGAATAGAGAGACACCTGTTTCACTTTAGCAATGACGTCTGGACTTGAAGCCAAATGCCATTTCCGTATCAGACGCTGCGGACGATGGTTTTTCCAGAGGTATGCATAAATTATCGAAGCGCAATATGAATAAAAACTAATATTCAAGAATTTATGAGATAACAAAGCAAGGTTTTCATTTGATTAGTCCTCGAAGTATTTCGTATAAATATTGGCGCATAATATCCTTAGAGGCGTATGCTCCACGGTAAAAAAATAACGCCTTTAATATATATATATATGGCATATATATGTTTGTGTATATATATATATATATATAAGAATTAAAGATATATGTCCCTGTCCAACGCGAACTGAGGCCATAAAAACTTTATTTTGCAAAGTTTAATCTACATCGATTTTGTTCCCCTCAAAGTACTCTCCATTCGTTGCTATGCACTTATTTTGCCCTTTTTTCCACTGCTTAAAGCACCCTTGGAAGTCTTTGGCAGTTAGGTTTTTTAGTTATCTCGTCGTTTCTTCCTCTTTGTGTCCACATTTTACCACCGATGTCCCCTTACCCCATTTTTGCATTTTGTGAATAGGAAAAAGTCGCAGGGGGCGAGATCTGGCGAATAAGGAGGATGATCAAGGATGGTGACTGAATTTTTTTCCATAAACTGGTGAACAATTGATGCAGCTTGGGCACGATTTTTGGACACATTTTTTTTAAAACCCGAGTGTTCGGTTAAATAGTATGCACTGTTGAAGGATCTCAGGTTTTCCCGGCGTATGGTATTCAAGAATTTTTCTCGGGTTTCCCACCGGGTCAGGTTGATGAAGTGCACCGACGTTTCGAAGGCTGACTCTGCCATCGTCTTCAGGGTGAAGAGAAGATTTCACCCTGAAGACGATGGCAGAGTCAGCCTTCGAAACGTCGGTGCACTTCATCAACCTGACCCGGTGGGAAACCCGGGAAAAATTCTTGAGTATGCACTGTTGATTTTCCTAAATTCAGTTCATCAGCTATTACTCGGACAGTTGTTCGACGGTCGGTAAGGACATGGAACCGCACATGATCAATGTTGTTGTCAACACAGATGGTTGAAGGTCTTGCATCATCCGTGGCGTCTTGTCGGCCATCTGTAAAAAGCTAAATCCGCTTGAAAACGGGTGTTTTCTTCAGAGCATTATCACCGTAAAAAGCTGTCAACATTTCAGTCATTTCTTGATAACTTTTGCTGCACTTCATCCAAAAAACTTGACGTTTGATTCGTTGCCAAGTGATTTCATCAATTTTCATTTTCAACAAACAGTAAAAACAAAGACAACAAAAACTAACATAACTGGCACCCCAGCTCAACGATTTGCCAAGCACAGGCGGCTCATTAGGCCCCAAGCAACTTGTGCCGCTAGTGGACGGGGCTATAATCCTCATCATGGCCGCCAGATTGCACTAGTTCGCGCAAATATTGCACAGACCACGTATACATATATCTATGTATGTATCTTTAACTTTAGATCGGCGTTTGGGGAATAAGATAAGACTACGAGTGAATTTGGAATGTTAGACAAATGTAGGATTGAATTGGAATTCAACTCATACACTCACTTGATAAAACAGGAATGGGGATTAGAAATTAAAATTTGATGAACAGAATTTGGACTCGAAATTTGGGATTCAGTGCAACTAAGGACTTTGATTTGAAAAACTTTTGTATTTGATTCAAATAGGTAGTTTTCAGGGATTCTCTTGGGGTGGAGTGGGGACTTATCACAATCATCAATAATCGAGAGCATTTAGACCTATTGGTTTTAGTATCTATTTTCTAATTTTATATTTTTATAAAGCAAATATAGATAGTCATTTGAGATAGTAATTGGTTGTTAATTTTGATTATGATTGCGCGTTATTATTTTCGGTTACTTTAAACATGTTTTATCGTTGAATTGACAGTTAAACGAAATAATTGAGTTTTTAACGCTTGTATGAACAATAAAAATTCCCTTGGTAACCGAGAGAGCACTTAAGTAATCAAAATTTCGGAATTTCCATAATTTAATTTGCAAACTTAAATGTTTTACTCGCTTAAGTTCTGAAGATCATCTTCCGAATGAACGGTATGGATATTTCTCTGCTGTAGTCCCGACCCCTCCACTTCACTGTACTCTCCAGATTCACGGTAACCCTCCCAGCCTCATCCTGTTCCATCCTTTCTGTCCCACAACCATCCCTTTCCTTTCCTCGCCCCTTTCTCCCCACCCATCCTCACTTCCCCCCACCGCTGACCTCCCTCCCTCAACCACCCAGGCCACTCCCGTCTCCAGTACCCTCCCACTCGGCCCCTTCTGCCTCATCATCTCCACTTCCTCGTTGGTAATTTTTCGCTCCAGTCTTCCATGTCACCTCCGTAAACCTTTCCCAACATCCTCAACGTTACCTACCGATAACTGTTGCTCTGAGAGGCTTAATGGATTTTGTGGGTGGGTGAGGACGCTGATATTGGCGGACGTGGTGAAAACACGTTAGCTGGAGGACCGATACTAAGGCTGAGTACTTACGTAGTTTAGTAGGCATCCCAACTCCCTCTTTGGAGGTAAATTGTTAAGTAGGCGTTCATTAATTGTTTAGGATAGTGCGCACCACTGTACTATTCCTAACGTGATAAATACATGAAGAAAGCCATTTCCAGCGCTGAAACTACAAAAAACTTGGTTGCAGGCCGGTCACGCTGGTCGGCTGAGTATCTTTTGAATTATCTACGAATGCCTATTCTTTTTGTTTTTATTGGAATATCTTCTTCATTTTATGCTGCATAATTATGGTGCGCACTTTTCACTAGTACTATTTCCAAGTTAAAGCCCTAGGCTAGACACAGGGCTAATTTACTCGTATCTTTACAGCGTATGCTGCATTTTAGAAATAAATTACATCGTCCATTTCCATTACTGGACGGGTAGTAATAGACCGGCAAGTTCATGTTTTCTCTTGCATCAAGAGAAGTTCTTTATAATTCAAAGCATGTTCATTTTACGGTACTAGGTACGTCCATGAAATATTAATTTCATGTTCACTTTTTACATGCGTATTATACGGAAAAGTACTGCATTCATGAAAAATCGGCAGTGAGACGGAAGTACTGTACTAAGTTGAGTTTCCTGGGATATCTTTTGACCATCTGTTCGCTAGGATTTGTTCGTTTGGACTGTGATTTGGATTTGTTGATACAATTACTGAAATAATATTAACCGGACCATAACAAACGTGCAATGAGTTTAACATTAATTAAGAGCTAATTTAAATCGATGTCGGCCGAAAGTGACCCAAAGGAACTTACAAAAATTGTTCATTTTACCAAAGAGGAAATATTTTCAGTGATTCTATATTTTATTAAATATCTTCTCATAATGAGTCAATTCTACAAGAATTTATGAAGGAATGAAGGGATTGACAGGGAACGGAATAGCATGAACCGCTGACTTTTGCAAAGCAATTTTCAAATTGATAACATATGATAATTTTCTGTATTTAATTGAATGAATTTTGTAGGCTGCATTTTAATACAAAACAGATACTAGTGTGACTTCTGTTAGGATGAATACTTCCTATGATAAAAATACCTTCACTCGTTCTAAAAATACACCCTTAACGGCCAGGTAACAGAAAATCGTTGAAAACATGATTTACTGCAGTCGACACTTTTTCTATCCGTTTTTGCTTGTTCACGAGCAAAACAAGTAAATGGCGCTTGCAATATATCCATCGGGAAAACGGTTGTAGCGTTTAGCAAGCGGAGGGGATCGTGAAAGACTGTAAGAAGGGTGAAAAATTGGGTAATTATCAAAGGAAATATTAGCACGTATGCCTATATATTTTCCCGCGTATCTTTATGAAAGGAGAAAGCTGCGGAGGGAATTACGAAGGCAATTAGCAATCGAGGGAGATGATGTTATTTCTTCTCAGCATAAATACAACGGCTGAGCATTTGGGGAACGAGGCTGTTGATTCATGACGCCTGTATTCACTAAGCTAATGAAATATGCCACTGTCAATTGGTGATTGATTAATAATTTAAACTTAAAGCTATTTTTAAAAAGAGGATAACTACAGTTTGGTGGAATTAATACGATGATCACATCAGATTTTTGCCTCATATTTTAAGTGGTTATGTGCGGTATTCCGTCATGAAATAGTTTCGATGGAAGTTTACAGTGAGGCTTAAACAGGGTTTTGTAACTGCGATGGTAATCATGATCGTTTGGGGGTTTTTTCATGCGACTAGTCTGACTAGGAGATTGAATATGTCCAGATAATACTTAAAACCTCTTGGCAGATTCAACAGTCTTATATGTATTCCAATTATACGGCCAACTAATACGAAATTCCTCATGTTAATGTAAAACACGTATAAATAAATGATGGCGTTGGCTAGGAAACTGGTTTGTGCTACGGTAGTCTCTGCTTTCATCTATTGCACTTCAATTCATGGGCACTTCACAGTCACTCCCCTTGGGGAAAAATTGACGTTGGAAGCAATAATAAAAGTGACTAGTAAATTCCCTCACCACCTGTTGCTCCTGTGAACACGACGAGTTCCGCTTAATGAAGTTAGCAGTTTATTTTCGTTTATTATTTAATTTATTAACACCACTGTCCTTGACGTGTTCTTTTGACCTGGTCTTTTACCCTGGCATTGAATCACTGCAATATGTGCACTGTTATATTTTAATTTGCGGTTTACTCGTGGGCGTACTTCAATCTTTTGATAATTTTACAAAATGAATTTATCAATGCTCTCTAAGGATCAAATATATTTGCCCACCCGATAGCAACGCTGAGTCCAGGAATCACGATTAGGTCTATTTTATATGCATGTATCAGACATGAATGATTAGCACATTTTGCCAGAATTAATGTCCTACCCATACCAAAAGAGAATTCCCAGCTCTACCCAATGAGAAACATGGAAACGTATCCAGTCCATGAAATTTTTATTAAAAATAAAAGATACAAAGAGTATATAAATCACACTCCTCGCCAGCACTGAGTTTTGTCAAATCTCAAAAAAATTATCAAATTTAGAAATTCGAAACAAAATATAGCATAATAAGGATTATATTTTTCTTATCTTAATGCTAATTACTTTTATATTAATCTTTTACCCACACCAAAGATTAAAGAAATTTAAGGATGATATATAAGACTGTACAATCTTTCTTAGTCTCGTGATGGAAAAAATGTGTCAAAAGGATAGATACTCTTTTAAAAGCGATGTTTATTCCGAAGATAAGAAGGTATTTTACTTTTAACTAATTAGCTTTCCTTATACATTTCTAAGGCGCATTGATGAATTGTTGTTACCATGACGTGTACCCCTTGCTGTGCGCTGTTAACCAACGGGCTTCTATCAGAATTGCAGGTTAGCATTAAAATGTTAAAATTATTTGATGAAGTTAGTGCTGCAGAAAAGGCAGTTAAGTTTCTATAATATATCTTGAAGTGGGAAAATATGCATTGTGCGTCTCCTTGAAAAAATTGAAATATTCCCTGATAATTTGAGTATATGTAGTGACAGGGGAAGTTTGAAACACATGTTACATTGCGGAAAGGTATATAGAAAGGAAAATCGAAAGTCTATGAAAAATTGAAAGGACGAGGTAATACCTTAATGCTCACGAAAAAATGTTTCAGCTTTCAATTTAAAATTATATCATTCTCACGTTGCAAATTCTTCAACAGAATTTATGGCATTCTCAGCATGATTTTTCTCCATCACAAAAACAATACATTAAGCATCTACTCTGGGCTATTTCAGCGTGGAAGGGACTGAATTGGGAAGCGATGAGATTCGGAGAATTTATTTTACCTCTGTTGAATATACGTGAATTGCTTCCAGGTGATAAAGATCGAGCCGTTTTGAGGGCGTAAGACGGAAGCCGGACGGCAGGGGTGCATGCATTTTAATGCTGTGTAGAGAACAGGTCCTCGTGACGGCGAACGACGACATTAGCAACAGCACGATCTTAACATGGAGATATGAACAAGGTTGCCATTTTCTCCGGCGGCCTTGAACTCTTTCAGATGGTCGAGATGGATTCCATGAGAAGTAAATACGTGGATAACTACATATATATTAATATATATATGTATATATACTTACATGTACATATTTATATGTATATATATATAATGCGGATGAAAATTTTTTACTGCGTAATAATATTTCGTGAGGGAAGCAAGCAACCGCCTATTCGCTTGGGAGCGGTGGTCCTCCGTTTCCTACACTACTATATTACGAGATTATAAGCGGGTTTTGGACGAGGTCATTATCCCCCAAGGGGAGGGGCTACATTGTTTTTTGCTCGCTTTCGCCAACAGCAGCAGCTGGAGCGCCGATCGTGCTCCGGACGATTTCGTCTGTTTTGGTGGGGTGGGGTGGCCATTGGTAGGGTGGCCACACCTCCCCCTCCAATCCCCTTTAAAAACTTCTTAAACGCAGATGTCGACGAACGCTTCAAACCTCTTCTCGCTCTTTTTTTACAGTAGCCATCTCGAGATCGACATGGGACAAAATGGAAAGATGAAATGAGGGGGAGACAGAGAAGTTGTATTCTTTTTTTTTAGCCATCAGTCCTTTTTCTTTACCGAACTGCCAAGTGGAACGACGAGCAACTTCAATTTGATTCAGTAATTATTTCCCGTAGTACGAATTACGATATAGAAGCTAAATATCCCTACGTTTCCGGAATCACTCCTTCCAACGCCGGTTTCGCATGATCCGTTTCGGTATGGATATTGTAGCGTTTCATAATAAACAACTTGTCTCGGGTAAACAAAGTGGAGTGGAGGCTTCTCGCCTCTGATCGGTCTCGCATCTGATCGCTCTCGAGCGCAAATATTTGCGGTCCGCCGCATGGTCGAAAATGCTCTCAAGCGTAGGCAAAACAACCTTTGCGCATGCAGTTTTTTTTCAGTACGTTTTCCCTTCAGTTCTTGCGCTCAGGCTTAATGAGTTTGAAACCCAAAACGGACGCAGTGCGCGACCAAAGACATACCTCACATTGCATTCCACTTCATTGGCGTGAGGTGTGAACCTTGGGACGGTTGAGAAAGATATCAAGTCGTATTGTTGCGACAGTAACTTGGAATGATGGGCACTCGAATCGACTGGAATCTGGCGCACGCAACCCTCTGTGTGATTATATTATTGCTGGTTTTATTAGAGAATATTTTACTGACGAAAATAATAATGGCTGTCATAATTTTTAAAGCCAGGGAGCATGATAATCTATGAAAAATACCAAAAATCCTTGCATCATAATTTTAATAATGCATATGTAAATTCAACGAATTGACATCAAGCATATAATAAAGAATTTGTCGAACCTGTTAGATCTAAAAGGAGTAGTTGTGCAATACAGGTACACCTGTATATCTACTCTTTACTTAAATTAAACGGTAAATCGTTTTGAAATATAACCTCACCATCTTGAAACAGCTACAATTTTGCTGGATTTTTTGGGTACTTGTTTCTAAAGTGTTAACTCGATGATTTACTATTTGTGCTAAAAGATGAATTTTTGATCTAGGTTCAACTTATCGAATAGAGAGAAAATAAACCAAGGAAATCAATAGTTACAAACTCTGTAGTAAACATTGGAGAGATACTAATAGTTAGTTTTACGGAAGACTTCCTGAATCAGGCATACTTAAAGGAGTGAAATCCATCTAACTTTCATATTGAGATTTGTGTAAGTATGTGGACATTTTTGCAATAATTGTATTTGCACATACTATGTGGGAATGTATTCGAGGGCCGGGATGGTGCGGTGGCTAACGTATTAGCTTCACACCCAGAGGGCCCGGACTCGAATCCTGGAGAGATATTTTGCAGTGGTACCCTTTGAGGTGCTTTGTGGAGAGAATTTTGAGTGAGCATATCGTCCGTCGGATATGACGTTAAACTGCGGACCCCTTGGCGCCTTTCGTTAAGAGTAGGCTAATAGCGACGCCGGGTTTCTCTCCACCCTTTCTCCTTTCCCATCCATCCCCTGTGGTTCAAATGACCTTAGCACTTGGTCGCCTCCCCTAAAAGTACTAAAAGGAATTAGTTCATGATTATTGTCAGACTATTCGTTGAATTAACCAGGAAATGTAGAAAAAACTATCAGATATATTGTTTCTGATACATCACCTATAAAAAACTTACGAAGAGACGAGTGCGGATCTCCAAATTATCACGAGTTGTATGATAATCTGGAATATCATTGCACACCCATAATGAATGCTGCGCGTGAGGTTACTTTCGGCATTGTAAACAGGCCTTCCGGAACGTTTCATACGCTTTGTACCCTGAAGATTACAAGGCCAACCCAACGGAGATTGATTAGTATTTCGTGGTGTGTATCTTTTATGTTTCGTCATTACTACTGACATATGAGGAAAGGCAAAAAGTCATTTTACTTTAATCCGTCTGGCAGATCATGAGATTTGGATTGCATTCTGTGATGTCAGCGGAGAGATGCTCAAAAACCGGGCAAAGATACGGGATTTGATTCTGCGCTTGCGATCGCCTCGGTGTGATTCGATCGCTCCTATCTACCACTGTTTCCTGTTGCAGAACACTATAATGCAATCAAATTCGTTTTATCTTCCTAGAACCTTCACCGCCTGTTATTGGTATTGGTGTAGAGGCGGAGGCTCCTCGCCCTCATACCCCCACTTTGCCCTCACTCACTCACGGGAAGGAAAAAAAAAACTTTTCAGCCTCGCTCCCTCTCCCCCGCCGACTTTGCTCTCGCATACTCCCGTCGCTTGCCCATTCGAGTCCTCGCCCTCCCCCACTTCACGGATCTTCCCCATGCAACATCCTCGTCCCACCCGCCTTCCCCGCCCCCCCAACCCGTTTTCCACCCGACGATCACCTTTCCTGCCCTCTTCCGGCCATTTATGCACACACCTCCCCCTCTCCCCATCATCCATCTACCCTCTCCTCATTTTCACCTCCATTTCTCCCCTCTCTCCAACCTTGCCGCCACCCCCATCTGCGCCATCTCACCCTTAAATGACCCTCTTCCTCCTCCTACTCTCTGACCGTCTGAACGCTATCCTACCCCTTTCTCTCTATCGACCTCTCTCCTCCCGTATTTTTTTTCGGCCTTCTCTTCTCTCTGCCAACTCTTGCCCACCGGCGGACATTTCCTTTTGTTCTTGAAAGTAATCGTCCCCTCTCCAAAAGTTCCGTTTTTGGATTCCTTTTTAAACATTTTTATTTATTTTCCCTCCTCCACCCCTCTCTCTCTCTACCTCATTAAAAAAAAATATTTTTTAATTGGGCTGAATTATCACCGGCCAGAGCTATTTTCACCCCGCGCCTTTCACACAATATAGCGTTCCTTAACGAGTGGCCTTGCGGAACCTCCCAAACGCTTTGGTCATGGGATAAATACCAGTTGATGGAACGGGATATGGAGATTGTCGATTTACGACCTCAGGCGAGCGAGCAAGGTCGTCGTTCAGGTCCTGATGGCATCAATGGATACGGCTTGACAGAGGAATCCGGCATCCAGATGATGGACGCTTTATTTTGGCTTTATTGACCAGAGCTAACCTCTATTCAATTTGTAGAATAATGCTCCAGATTATCCTTAGTCGGTGTACAAAAAAGGCATTTGAATTGAAAAAATTAACGGGGTAAATTTCGCGATTTATGGCTGCGGTCTTTTTAATCCGGAAGCATACGCATTTTTTAATGGTTATTAAATCCTCCAAAGAGACGCACGCGTATTTTTTTTTCGTAAAATAATAGTTAAGATCCTTTAAAGTTTAAAAAAATTTAATATATGCTCTGTTTGGGCGATGCTGTAATATAAAATGATGCAGCGCTCTAAAAACGTGATTCAATCTGCTTGGATTGAAAGTCCTAAAGCTGTTTTCAGAAAGTATTATTCCCTATCGAATAGTGAAAATAGTCATGAGGGGAGGATTTATTAGGTAAATATTAGAGCGTGTCACAATTTTTGAGGCAAACACAAGCTGAATGACTTAGATTAAACTTGGATCACAATTAGCCCATGTTGAAACGTAAATGTTGGCATTTTAAGTATTGGTGGGTAATTCATTTTTTGATAAGGTTATGTAAAAATAAATACCATGGCTAAAAAGGTTCTAAATTATAAATTTAAAATGAGGTCAATCAATCCTAAAAATTTCAGATTAAGGTAAATAAAATCTTGACTTTAACCGCTAGCCCACGATTTTCATAGGTGTCCATACCGTTGTCACTTCACTCACTCCCAGGTCTGTAATTACAAGGTGTTTGCAATACTGTCCAAATCCTTATTTACTTTTTACCGTGCAGATAGGACATATTTACTTAATCGAATTAATACACTCTCAGGTATTGGGGTCATTTTAGTCCAGTTAGTAGGTAGGGGTAGGTAGGTATGTGGGAAACACTAGGAGGTACAGGGAAGGATAATTGACCCCTTTATTTATGTAAACAAAAAATACCGGGACCGTAAACTTGAATGGCACCAAATAATAATAAATATAAATAAATAAATGGAATAATAATAAATATAAATAAATAAATGGAATAATAATAAATAATAATAATTAATTTAAATAAATAAATAATAATAATGAAATTTATAATTAAAAAATAATAATAATAATAAAATTATTTATGAAGTTCACGTCAGGGTGGGCTCTTTAAGCTTAGTATTATTTGAGTTCTAACCTCAAATATCAAACCAACCTTCGTTTATATTAGATTATACACTATGGCTGTGTATAAAATATTTAAAAATCCTCACACCCAGTACAACTTTACTGTACAACTTCTGAGTAGTCAAAAATACCTCCGGGCACTTAGAATATAGTGTTATTAATCTTCAAGGTGTGCATTTTTCAGCCAACATTTAACCCAGAAATTGAGACAAATAGCCGCACCACTTTACATGGTCAAGAAACTAAATCCCGCTCGCTGTCTGTATTTGAATGAAGCGCGTAAATTAGGGAGAAAATAAACGCCCACAGGGAATTTTCTACAATATGCAGCTTCTGTGAGGTGCTTAGAGGGCTTTCAAACCATTGGTCAGAGCCACCATATACTCGTTTCGTTCAGTCTGAAACAATTTCACTTCTATAGGCGCTCTAGAGAACACAATTTTCTCTTTTTTTACTTTTCAACTTCATTGAACCAATGACGTCGTTCAAAATTCGAAAGGTGAGGATATAGTCGTTTATCAAGCAGAATAAGAAAAGTTGAAAGGAGAATTTCGGATCTCATGGTCAAAGTTCTCTTGCACACGGTTCTATTGTGTTTTCTTGCGGTAACTGAATATGCAAGTGCTCTAGCATGAAATTCAGTTTTGAGGTATTTATGAGCTATGATATGAGCACTGGAGTGATATATAATCAATCATTTTTTGGTTGTCCGTGCGGTGATGATGCAAATACTACATCACGAGGGCGAGATTATAAATTAGAAGCGGACATTAATTTACTGTTCGCAATTTTCAAGTAATTACGTGTGATTACAAAAAAATAGTTCGTGTTGCATTCTTTGCAATTTCATAGTTGGATGTAGATTAAAAGAAGTGTAGCACAGCGTCTGATGGATGGCACTTAATGAAGCTCATTCCAAAGAGGCGCCCTAGCGGCAATTATAATCATACTAGGCTTTTTATTCATAGCGCCGACGCGACAAAGACCTACTTTTGATGAGACCTCCCTCGCACTCATCGCTGCCATCTAACCGTTAACACTTGTTCTTTCAGTCGAAATCACATTCGAACACTACCCATAGTTATCCACACCCCCATTTTTTACCAAAATCATTTCACTCAGAAGTTATAATTCACTCAGCAAGAGTGATATTAAATATAGCGAGGCGTGATGAAGTCAATCCTGGTTCCTTCGTTTGTCTTCCTCGGTTTCCAAAGGATCCATTTCCCCAGGGTTGCCTTATCTGACAAATGAGAGGGGGAGAATAGGGGTTTCGTTGCGGAGGGTCGTGGTGACTGCGGAGGGGTGGCGTACGGGGGAGAGCGGACGAGCTGGAGAGGGTGCGAGTGGGCTGGAATGGTTGGAGGGGGTGTGGTGTGAGAGAGGAGAGTAGGGGATTCCGGGAAAGGGGCGGAGAGTCAAAGGACTCTGTCAGGTCGAAGATTAGAGGCTGAGGTCAGGGAACGGCTGGTGCGTGAAGAGAAGAGGTGTGAGAATATTTAAGTTCGAATGGCCCGTTGACTGGCTGACGGGACGGGAAGACTAACTTGAAGATCCACAATTTTTTACCCGAACGTTCTTATAGGTTACCGTTTCTCAGCATCATGTCCATAATATTTCCTTAAGTCTCGAGTTTATTCTCCTGTCGATGAACTTCCTCCTTGCCGCAAATAAATAGCCAATGCAATACAGGTATCCCTTGGTGAAATGAATGCTCATTGCATTCAGAAACAGCGTCTCGTTGTCGACGATAGTCTAAGTATGTCTACAAGTGAATTTAAGAAAAAAGTGATTTTTCATTTTGTTAAAATTCATTAATGTGTCATAAAACGTTCATATTATTCATTTGCCCATTATTAATTGCTTCGGAAATATTTTCAAAGTACGCATACGACAAGTGTGTATGTTATAATGTTTTGATCAAATTATTTTTTCCTTTAAAGGTCTAATAGATAGATTATATTTTAGCAACAATTTTCCTTGTGGGTAATGTCGGATTCCTTGTTCATCTTCTTTTTCATATGCACATATCAATGGACTATTAGAATTGAAAACAACACTGTTGTCTATTTTTACAGTTACGGTAGAAATTTACTTTGTAGTTTAATTTCTGCTAGGAAAAGTACCGAATTGAATTCAATTGCGTTCAGTAAAATCCTCCATGCACTGCAAAATGTAATAACTCCTTTCGTTCACAGTCACTTTTACACATTATTTTTTACTTATATTCCAGATAAAATTAAAGCTGACTATAATTCGTTAAATTTGATATGGTATTCGTAATTTCAATTAGAAATCAATCCGCTTAAGTTCTGAAGATTCAGGCGATCTTGTGAGGAAAAGAAATAACACTGAAGGTCAAAAAATAGCAAAAGAGAAATTCCACACGTTAAATATTTGTAACGACCTAGGTTTCACCTAAATAATATAACCAACGCCATTTGAACTATTTTCTTCTTTTCTCTCCTAAACCTCAAGTTTCGTATTAACGTATTACTCATGTAGCTTCAGATACCTACCTACTTTTCCCTCATCTCCGTGTGGTCAAATGATAATCAGAACAGCTTAAATATGACATTCGCGCATGAGTATCTCGAAGAAAACTGTGCTATACTTTTGATTCTGCTCCACATGCTCCCAAGAACCTACTTTATTTGGCATTTAAAATGAGGCTGTTGTGAGAGATTAGTTTACCATCTCACGAGTTGCTAATATACAGGTTCAACGCATAAAATACTATGTGGTTTGTATTCACCTTGAGTTCTCGAACTCATACCATTTTAGCAATTATTATCGCATATTATCTTAATTCATTTTGCTGATACGTTATTTATAGCTCTCTCTCGATGAAAAAATTAACATAATTCCATCTTCTGCTTTTAAATTATTTCGTTGTTTTTTATTTAATTATGAAGGAAGGAGGGGAAATCAAATTATTATGGCCATAATTTGTAGAAGTACAAGGGAACAATACTGATACCACCAGCTATAGAATAAGCACCAAGAAAAACGGTGGATTCCTTAAAAAGAACATAAGTTATGCCAACATCTTATACTAATTTTTCACTAACGTTTACGATAACAATATGTACAAAAGATACGCATGAAATACCCGTAAGGGGCGCGATGAATACAGATGGAAAGAATCAGGAAGGTGAAAAATATCAAAACAAATAAAAACCCTGGTTCGGGTGGTATACTCGTACGTGCTAAAGTGATTAACGAGCTTATCAAAGGCATCACATCTGACGTAGAATAGGCATCATTTTCTGAGGCAGACAAGACATTGTATTCCTGTCTATGGTGGGAAGGTCAGTAATTTGTGATTGAAAGTTTGCTCGCGCCACATCCATCTGCAAAAGAGCCATTAAAGGGATTCCAGATAATTACAGACCGTTCCATAAATAATTTGCAAAATCATCCAGCATGTTTAAAAATATTTGAGCGTTTGATTTTTATTTGTGATTTGATGTGTTTCCTAAACACTAGGAACATAATAATTTTGTACCATAGTTAACGTGGATTTGGAAACAGCAGAGCGTGTAATACGTAGTTAGATCTCTATCTTTAAAATTAGTTAAATCAGGAGAAAGGACTGCTAGGGCTCGGTGGAATATTTCCCAGGCTCGACTGAAGTCACGCCAAATGCGAGTTGGTCGAATTTTCCTTTCCAAAGTTAATGACGTCGTTTGATGAAGCTGATCGATCGTACGATATTCAAATAGTTTTTTCCAATGTAAAGCAAGGAAGAGACTGTTGAAAGTCAGACACCGGCGCTTGAAGAAGACAGATCTGGATGAAACCTTTGCCCTGAAGGAAACAAAGTTTTCAGTTATAGTAATGGCCGATTTATGTGAGCAGAACTGGCAAAAATAAATAAGATACAAAGAGTACATTTCAGATAAACAAGGTATTTATACACACGAAAGTTGGGACTGAAAATGTAAAAATTTAACTGTGCAAATCATAAAAGGGACAAATTAAATAAAACAGTATCTGGCGTAACTTGGTGGAAAATCTTCATATTGACATTTGAAAATTAAACAACTTGGCTTTTCCATTTAAAATGTTATTCTGATGACCTAGGTTTCGTTATGGCATAAAGTCATCATCAGACCTGGTAATGTTATACCATAACGAAGCCTAGGTCGTGAGAATAAAATTTTAAGTGGAAAAGCCAAGTTGATTAATTTCAAGTGTCAAAGGGACAAATTTTCAAATCTGACGAGAATCTAGATTCCACAGGATTAAGTAAATCTTCCACTATGCATTTGATTTGGAATATTCAACCGAATGAAGTAAAGATAATTGAACCGAGTCCAGAAAGGAAATTAAATAGACCTACGAAAAATCTCACCGCTTTTTCTTCTAATAATTGATTATACAGGTATATTCATTATATACCTGTATTATTAACCTGTATACCTGTATTTTATCAATATTTATCAATCTGTATTATACCTGATTATACCTGTATTTTATCAAAATAAATTTAATACAACCGTTTCAAAATCTGTCAACTGAAATATAGCACGAAAGCATCTATTACTGTTTGACAGTAAAGAGGATATTGTCATATAGGAGTTAGGGCTTTTTTTGTTGATATTGGGGGGCATCTACTTTACATATAATGATTTTATCCTGATAAATTTTCGGTTTAAATTAAAAATTAACTTTATTTATTTTTCTGGAAGCTCAAAAAATAAAGCCCTGTCAATTTTCTCTGCAAGAAAATATTTTAAGGTAAATCCGTGTTAATGTAGCGAACAGGGTCTCTGGCTCCATGGAGGTGTATGGTGGTGGGGTTAAGGTGTGGTTTCGCTGCGGTGTCCGTCGGCCGCGACCGGTGCCAGCGTACAAGAGTCGGAAGTCGTAGTCATATAGTGTATATCGAATAGCAGCGGTTTCTCTGAGACGGTTCGGGCGTCGTGTCCGAATGCTGAAATGTCTCGGCGAAACCGCAGCTATTCGATATGTATCGTATGAATACGGCGGTGACTTCGACCGCTGGACGCAGCCACCAGACTTCCCAATGTAACCACACCTTTTGGTCACCCAGTTGGGTCATGACCTCCTCCTACAGAAACAAAGTCATCTTTGCTCAGAACTCGCCGTTTTGAAAAGCAGTTTTGCTTCCATAAATGAGTTTTACACCGGTAATTTCCCCTAAAAAATTACTCGATGTCATTTCATTGCAAAACGAAATGGATCGTAGCACACCTTAAAAGAATTACATCAGTGAATATCAGTGTCGTTGCCGTTTTAATTTTGTAGCGTGATATAAAGTTGTAAGATACCGCATTTAAACTTTTGTAATTTCTTAGATCATTGCTTTTGACACATGGAAAAGTTTGGAGAAAACCTTGCAGCAACAACCAGTAGATATTTAATTTTGGTCGGGCGTAATATTTCGAAAATTTTGATTTTCGATGAAGGTCTGTTTCCCTATGGGCGGTCAAATATCAAGTCTACGACTACTTTTGAATAAATTGTTAGATTGACTTATAGATGTGATAATAAAAACGCTGTTCGGGAGATATTATCTAGAGTAAGCGTTTTTGAAGGCAAAGAAAATAAATTCAACACTTCCCGGTTCACAGTGTCCGTTGAGAATTTTCTTGAATGGTGCCTAAATCTGAAGCTAGATTTCGAAAAATGTCAAAGAAGTTTATTAAAAGTCATTAAATTTTGATACAAAGTTTTGAAACGATACGCTGAACCAATCCTATAGCTCTACGTTAAGTAGTTAGGCAGTTAATACACAATATGTTCCCAAACTAAACGAAGGGGATTCGGATTAACCGAAGATTACCGATGGTTCAGGGATTGTTAACGGGAATTATATTGCTAATAATAGCATTTCAGCGGAAAAAACAGTTAATAAAATATTTCATTGCTGCTTTCACAGTTTTCGGTAGTTTTTCGTTGATATCGAAATCTCTCTATCAGACATTATTAGAATTCACTCCCGAATTTCCCTGCCTTTTAGCCACTAATTGAGATGAAATTCTCTGATTTCATCCAATAAAGAATTTATTTGGATCTCATGCCACTCTTTGCCCTGCCGGTCGTCATCCGATAAACCCACTCGGGATGCCTTGAAAAGTAATCCCTTAGGTAAAGGTATAAAATAAGACCCTTAGCAAATTTTATTCATTTCACATTTACACTTTCATATCCATTTGCCCTTCTCTGAACCACTATGACTAATTGCTATAATTGCCTGTCGATTGGGCTGTGGGCGAAGAAACTAGATTCTTCTAAGGTCTGGGATGCATCCCTATTAACGCACAGCGGTCCTCGTGGTTGGCACATGGGGTGGGCCGAGACAGGCAGCAGATTTGCCTTAAGCCAGCATGGTACGCCACGGTCCTCACGATCCAAGCCCCCTTTCCCTCACATCACCTCCCAAAACACTCCCGCCACCACACTACATATTCCTGCCGCCAGCACCCCACCCTCCACCGAGAGAGGCGCGTCAAACTCTCAACGGAGGAATAATTTTCTGTCAAACAAATTCTAGATGGGAGATATACGACCCGGCTAGGAAAATTCCGTGGCTGTGAGCGAGGCTTCAATTATTGAGAGTTATTGAGGTAAGTCAGAGAGGAGAGTGGGAGGAGGCGAAGGGATGGCACTGGGAAGTGAGATGGGTGAAAGAGAGGGAGATTGGTGGGATGGAAAGGGGCGTGGCATTGAGGGTATTGGGGGAGTGGGTAAGGTTTGAGGGTGGTGAGGGGGAATCGGATCGAGACTCGAGAGGGAATGGGGGCAGGGGCATGGGATGAGGGCTTTTTTTGCCGGGCACGAAGTATGGTTGATAGAGGGGCAATCTATGAACACCGCAACTATACCCTGCTCACACACGAAGTTGGTAAACCACAGTCATCAACCCGAAGGTTGGTTTGATAGTGAAGGTAGAGAGCTCTCCCACTACTAAGTCCTCCGGAATGTGAAATTCACACATAGGTAATAGTGGAGGGAAGGAGGCTCAGTTCCTTTTCCCGTGCCGCTTGCGGCTTCACAGAAAAGTTCTGGTATCTAGAAAATCATGTAGGTTGAGTTTGTTGGGGGAGGGGGAGAATATTCTGAAGGAATACTCGGATTTGAACCAAGGATTCTCCGGTCCGAAATCGTACACCCTACCCACTCGGGTACCACTACGGATTGAAGTGGGTGTTCAAGGCTATTATTAAATACTCGAGATGATTTGATGTTATGTTGCATTATTAATGTCCGTGTTGTGCACCTTAAATTTTCTGCATCAGTCAGCAATTAGGATCACTTATAATATGGAAAAGGTACCCTGAATTAAATACTGACCGCTGCTATCATTTATTACATCGAGCGAAAAGATTCGAAACGAATTGCAACAAGGAGCAGCTGCATAAACTACGTTCTGACCATGCAGCCGCTGAAGAGAGAACAATTCACCTGAGAGAAATAGCAAACATGATTCCTACGTATATCAGCGTGAATTTCCGTCACCGTGTAAAGATTTAATTGCAATTATCGGCACCAATAATTTTATTTAGTAAATATATTCATCCACCGACTATAATTTATGGTAGGGCTTGATACTCGGGGGGAATTTAATTATGCAGAGGTTTAATATATCATCATGTGTCTCAATAGTGGTCCCCAATTTATTTCGACCGGTTTCCAAGTGTGACGGGTGAACCCAATTTTATAAACTGCTACGAATCCGATCACAATGCAATGCCATTTTGTGAGGAAGCGCTAAGCTTTATTGATTTAATTCCCTCATGTGTAAACTCTATCATTCATTGCCACATTCCTACGTTGCCACATGGAATGTCAAAATACTCTACTTTCCACCCTTCCCATTGTCGGAGACCCTCTCCACGGACTGCAACCGTGACGAGATGAAATGTTGCATCCTGATGACCCCTAGAGTTGTGCTGGTCGGATGAGTGATTATTGCTCCTGGTAGGGTTATCCATGTCAGATAAGACGATGGGTAGGAGTCAGACGAATGGTAGCCCTCCCACAGTCCGTCCGTCAGTGAGGTGGCGTCTCTGACCCAAGTGGGGCAGCCATTTGAGTGATGGTGTCACGTTAAAAACACTATTGAGGAAAGCAACGGGAAACCGCCTGAATTATTCACTACATGGAATCATGATGGAGTAAAGCATAGAAATGAGTCCTGGTAACTACGGGACTTGGCCCACTGGGCCAAGTGTCGCGCCCTGTTGTGGAAAGACGATGCTTTTGCGGTCGTCATCTCACGAAACACTTGGAAAGCGTAATCGACAGCAACAATAGTAGAGAAGACTCTGTAGATGACCGCACCAGTTCAAACTTGTGACCAGTTAGAGACCTGGAATATTAGGACGATGTTGAGAACAGGGAGATTAGACAATTTAAGGTACGAGATTGAGAGAGGGAATATACTCGTAGATGTTTTAGAGTTGTCGCAAGTTGCAATGGAAGAATAGGGGGAAATACTGGAGTATTAGTTCTCAAAGTAATATACCGAGGAGAGGACAAATCCAGCGAGGGTTGGCGATAATATTAAAGAAACTGGTAGGAAGAAGTGTGGTTAACGTTGAGAAAACGACTGATAAAATACTGCATGTTTTTTGAAAAGTAAAAGCTGAACCAACGGAAATAGTCATTGCCTAGGTTTGCATGCCACCGAGCATACAAAGGGAGGAATCATTCGATAGGGTTTGCGCTCAATTAGAGTAAATATTTACGGGTGCTTCTGGAAGGAAACATTTGATAGTGATGGGGAATTGAAACGCGACGGTGGTCAAAAGAAGAGATGGTAATGAGATAGGGGACTACGGTTTAGGAACAAGGAATGACCGCGGGGAGAAAGCAGTGGAGTTCTGCAGGAGACAGGGTTTAATCATAATGAGCATTTACACTTTCAGGCTTCGCTTCGCAGGAATTGTTGGATGTCCATCAAAGTCTGTGGTAAATTACAAACTCATTTAATGTGGACATAATGAGCACTGATTAAAACACCACAATAGGCATAGTTGTGCATTGCAAAATACCTGGAGATCCAAATATGTATCAGTTAAACTATATCATGCTTTTGCACAGATTTAGGATTTGCGTTATCGCAAATTTTCCCGAAAGCGAATGCAGATTTAGATCATAATTTAGCACTAATGGCATGTAACATCAGATTCAAGAGGATAAAACGGGAAAGACGGTTGAGAGAACATGCGGAAGTATTAACAGGCATGAAAAGAAAGGAGTACCAGTTAGCACCGGAAATATTGTGATGTAATTCTGGGAGACGGATACAGTAGAAGAAAAATGGAACACAATTGAAAGAGACATTAAGTGTCGCAAAGGAAACTATTGGAAGATTAAATAGGAAAAGGACAAGGAAATAATGAATTACAGACGATAATTTGGAAAATAGTTGTGGGGAGAAAACAGCATAATATAGGTACTGAATTAGATATACGTACAAGGTCTGCCCAAAAATTGAGTAGAATAAGCCTGGGGGGAAAATTTATTACAGATCAAAGTACAAATTGCTAAAATTCTTCATAAGAGCACCCTTTTGTATCGACACACCAATGCCAGTGCCTCCACCAGTTGTGTTATGCTTCCTGTAAGGCATCAATCAACAGGACCCTTGTTCAGACACTTCTTCATGGCATCTTTGACATAATCCAGTTCGGGTTAAAAGAATTCGGGTATCTTTCACAGTGGTCCAAGAGGTCCAAGGCATGATTGTCACACAAACAGTCTTCTGACAGCACCTTGGGGGCCATCTTGGCACACTTTTCTCATGGCTAAATCATCTGTAAGAATACAATGCACTGTGGTTTTCCGAATGTTGCTAATATTCTGACACTAGGGGGTCAATCAGAATTGAGTATATGTCTAATTCTTTGCGCATTTCATCACACTGTTGTTGATGGTTGCTCAGGGCATTCCCCATCGTCAACCTCCTCGTTAACCTCCCAGAACATCCTGTGCAAGCAGAAAACTTTCACTTTGGGCATTTCTCCATCTCCTTAACTATTCTTAGCCATAGTTATGGTCTCCAAACTCAATTTACCAAGCTTCATGCAAGAGTTCATGGAAATTCGTGACATGACCGTCAAACAGGGGTCCATCATAGCAGCATTCGGTATAATTATTAAAGATATAAAACCATCAAGCCTAGATTCAGAAATAGAATGTGACATTGATGGAAAGGGCTTGAAGTTCAGGCATACCTATGGCAAAAAGACAGGATTATAAGGGAATTGCAATCTAATAAGGCTATATGGATAGGTAGCATCCCTACGGAACTACTTAACGTTTTTAGGAAAATATGGATAGAGGATTTTTTTGGACCCATTCGTAGCATTTATGAGGGAGAAATTTGGCCAAAAGATTTCGTCAGATCAGTGTCAATTAACGCCCAAAAAACAGAAAGGTAGCCTGATGTAAGGATTAAAGAGAAATGGGTTTGATTTCACACGCAGGAAAAGCGGTACATTGGATCATCAATAAAAGGATGAAGAGATGGGTAATAACTTCTTGGGAATTGATAATTTGAGTTGCCAAAAGGGAAAGATACGTCCAATACCATAACAGTAATGAGGTCACTAATATAAAGGAACATAGAGTACAATCTGGATGTCTTTACTTCTTAGATTTTGAGAAGCCATTTATTTAAGTAGATTTGTTGATTTAATTATTGTATCTCAGGAGAGGATTAAATCGGAAGGAGAGTGGACTTATCAGCAACCTGTACATGTCTCAGACTGCTCCAGTGCGTGTGGCGAATGGAGAGTCGGGATGGGCAGTGCTATTCAGGAGGGGTGAGGTAGGAATGTTCATTATCACCCCTGTTTCTCAATGTATACGTGAAGGGAATAAGAAAAGAGGCATGGGAAGAACTGGAGGTAGGGAGGAATGTCCATGGGAAATTCATAAAATCAGTTAGGCTTGCCGTTGATCAAGCTTAAGTTAGCCAGTTAGCGAAGGGGTTACAATAATTACTGAGTGCTTCATAAAATAGTGTTTTAGAAATGAGATCAGCATCGATGTGAACAAAAACGAATGTCGAATACGGGGAAGACAAAGTCGAACGTTAAAATAAAAGATTATAAACTATAGCAGGAAAAACAATTGGGCTATCTTGGCAGTGTTATGGACCAGCATTGTCAAAGTAGTGGGGAAAGAAGAAGAAAAATTGCGTTGGGAAAATAATCTTTCACAAGGAGGAGGGAATTGCTTGACAGGGACATTGAAAAATTTTGGTAAAAAGGGTAGTGAAAACTTTGATATGGAGCTTGTTTTTGATCGTTGAAGCATGATGATAGGAAGAGATTGGCGGTTTTTGAGATGCTAGTTTGGAGAAGAATGGAATAGGTAAAATGAACTGCAAAGAAAATAGGCATAGGGTGGGAGAGGAATGAGAATTTCTGGGAAAAATCCAGAGGAGCAGGGAAAATAGATACTGATCCTTTTGATTGGAGACAGTGATTAAGGGGAGAATGCTGGGCGAGCGAAGCACGGGGACGAAAAGGATAGAAATGCTGGACGGGAAACAAGAAGAAAAATGTGGGTATAGATCGGTTCAGAATTGAAGTAGGGGCTGTCAGGTTGTATTCCTTAAGCAGAAGCAAATAAATGTATCATTGTTTAATCTCTGGTTATCAATAACCTAGCTGAAAAAGTAGAATAGAAAATAGTAATAATAGCTGGAGTAATATATGAGTTGAATACAGAGGAAGGAAATACAAGTTTTGGATAGTATGTGGAAGAAGAGGAACAAATTGGTAAATTCACAGAAGTCGTACATTTCGGAATGAGGATTCATTGAGAATTGGTTAATAATTGAACATTGTAAAATGGGAAGAATATTCTTGGATAAGTGACAAGGCAATTCAAAAACACAAATACACTAGTAATTCTCACGAGTTTAAAAAGGAAAAATGTTTAAAACAATAGTTTCCCGTTTTAAGACAAAAAAAATCGATGGTGTACATTACCTTTCAGGGGCCGTATGCAACCCTTCTCTACAAGGTACAAAGTATCGTAAACACCTTGAAACATCTAAAATAGTTCCTACGAAATCTCCGAATAGGCATCATTCTCAAGTATTTGGACAGGAATATATGAAAATAATGAACCTGAACAGTACATAAGAAGGACGAAGTCAAGGAACTCAAGATTAGTGGGGTTGAATGTTTTCTGAACCAGGGATCGAACAACGGACCTTCCAACCACGAACCAAGGACCTTCACGAACCAAGTCTTATCGTTATCTTTCCTAATATTCCCATCTCTATTCTTGGAAATATATTTTCTTGTCGGGCAAATTTTAATCTAAGAATGCGTTTTTAGTGCGTTTATTCATTTATATTTTGGCACACGCACGCATAAGAACACGAGCCACCAGTGCATGTGAGTTCCACTTGAGTGAATGGATCCGCCAGTCGGTTTTTATTTTTCGATCAGGCACGTGTGCTTTGCTTTCCCAAAAATACAACCCCGGCGGGCGTCCCTCGCGCCCGGAGGATTCAAACCGGGGAGGCGGATCAAGGGACCATCTCGCTCTCCTTTCCCCGAGCTACGTAGGAAAGAAAGTTTTAAAAATCGCGGAAAACACGGCGGAGGAATGCATTGGCGGCGGGAAAATACGCCCAAGTGTCTAGCGGGACGATGGCAGGGACTGGGGAGGGGCGGCAGGGGGGTTGGTCCGGGGGGGGGGAAGGGTAATGATGCGGAGGGGTGTAAGTCGGGCGGGGTGGAAGGCGGTTGGGGAAGAGCGACAGGGGGAGGGGGTGAGAGCGGGCGGCGGGGGGGAATGAAGGGGAGGGTGGGAGGTTGGGAGGGAGAAATTGATTGATGCACGCAGAAGGCGCCCGGGGGCATCGTGGGGAGCGTGATTGGGTCTCGGCTACATGCCACACTCCGCCCTCCATGGAAACCGGACACGCATGCGCCATTGCAACACTTGGCATGTCTGCCCAGCTGGCCGAGGAAGAAAGTGGGGGGGGTTGAGAGGGGGAGGGTGGAGGAGGAAAAGGGTATTAAGGAGGGGAAGACGGAAACGAGCCCCCGCTCATGAGAGTATCTTAACTAGGGTTAAGTTATCGCATTCCTGTAAAACCAACCCTTGCTTTACAGATAATGCACGCTAATAAATTTTAGCAGTATGCAATTATATAATGTCCATTGAGTACCATATGTGTTTTCATTAATTTCCTCCACACGACAAAAAATTTCCAGAGATCTTAGGGAATACAGATGGAGAGATAAAACTTGCCGAAGAGCTGTGATTTAATCCTTCCCCCTGTCCTGTTTTAGCTCACTAATCGGAAATACTCAGGCAAGAGCAAGGCCGATCAAAATATTTATTGGTCAATACTTTATTCGAAAATTATCGCTACCTACATCCTGAATATTTCATGTCACATAGAAGCCATTGAAACCGTAAATGTGAGCGAAAATAGGGTCTAGTGCTTTTTGCTCTGCCCAGCTTGTGTAGGACATCTTTGGTTATTTGTGTTCACTCTTTTTTCTAACCAAGTGACCCGCATTCACCAAGTTCTAAAGATATTTTGCAGACGCTTCTTTTGCGCTGGAAAGAATTCTCTTTCGCTAAAGTTCATAGGAGGAGAGAAACTCCAGAAACAGACATGTTAGCAGAAGAAAGAGAGAAGAGGAGTCATGCAGTATATAAGAAAAGCGAAACGAATGTTATATCATTTGTAACATCTAGTGACATACAACTTGATAGTTTAATGAAACCTAGACTTGACTTCTTCAAAGATCTAAGTTCACTTCGCACAAAATTGAGAACTGCGAGTACAGTAAGAGGGAGTGCAGTTTTAGAATGTCTAATGTGTATTATACGAACTAATTTATATGATCCTTGGGGCCTTATTATTTTTACACAAAACTGTTGGTTTTCATGAATTATGCTCCCGCATAACTATAAATTTGTCACCCCCGAACTGTACTTTTCATATCTCTATGCATTTGTGCTCTTGGTTTTGCCTTCTCGTTAACCTCGTTTATTTTCACAATGAATTGCTTAAAGGCCAAGAGTGGAAATCACCTAACATCTCTTCCTTGATCTTTTCTTTCTTTTGGTGCTTAGTTCACGTGAAAATCTGCCACGTTCTCTATTTAGAGGACGTGCTATCTCCTGTCGTTGTAGTTAACAGCCATTTCCTCCAATAAAGGTCATAGCAAATTCCAGTACAGTTGATCAAAAACTTTCAACAGATCCAAGAAGGCCATATTGAGAAAATATTTATTACGAACTAAGTTTCCTTTATTACAGCATCATCAGGTCCAGCCACGTTCGTACACGTAGTATAGCCACCACCAGAGATATAACTCAGGATATCATAACGGGCCACCATAAGAGATAGAGCCCAGGATAATCAGAGGAAGGCATTAAGATGTTTTTGCCTTGTTTTTTCATTCTTGTGTGTTATGTTAACCCTAACCTCTCTCCTCCTCACGCCTTGGCCCCTTCACCACCTCTCCCCTTCTCTTCCGCTGACCTCCAATCGCCGTTCACACCAAGTTTCCCCATCTCTCTCATTCCCAACCCTTCATTATAAATTCTGGTGAACACCTGCCGTATTTACCTGATCTTTCTGTTATAAGCAAAACCTAGATCTTAATAAATACTTTTACTACGGAATTGCTCTTTTGGTAATCTTTTGTATTGTTTTGATCACTCACAATTTCACCTGAAACTTCAGAAAAGGCCATCCATAATGACTTTTTTATTTCTTTGTTTTTTATGCGATAACGTTAAAACTTAAAATGGTTTCTATTGTTTCTGCACTCGTTCGATTTTGAAAGTAAATACTACGTATTGTACTTTCCCCTCCTTGTGAAAAGTTGTGAGCTGTTGTTATCGTCAAAGGTACACGACCCCACATTTATATACATACCTAATATTTCCAATATATATATATATATATATATATATATATATATATATATATATATATATATATATATATATTATCTCATCGAATCGAATATTTATTTTATCATCTACCAATCCACTTCTTAAATCCTCGCCCCATTCCAAAATCACTCCCAGACCCTGCAATAAACCTAGATGCAAAACATGTCCTATTTTCCTAACCAGAATCCCATCCCTCTCCCACCCGCTCTTTAACTCTCTCCCACCAATTCCCTACTCCTCGTGTACCTCCAGCAATGTTGTCTACCTACTCAAGTGCCAACTTTGCCCTGCCTTTTACATTGGACAGTGTACCACACCCCTCAATATTAGAATCAATAATCATCGAGCCTCATGCAACAATTCCTCCCTTATTGGTATGCTCCCAATCCCCAAACATGCCTCCGAACACAACACTGCCTTTGACCAATGTTTTAAAGTATCCGTCTTAGCATCCCTCCCACACTCAGACCCTCCACTGAAACTCAAAACATTAGAGCTAGCTTTCATCTGGCTCTTGGATTCCTGAAATCACCCAGGTATTAATATTAGACATTAATTGCCCCCTTTATGCATATAATTTCATCCCCCTCCGCCCCAACAACTTCCATATCATCCCCACCTTTTTTAAAATTCCCGCGCCATACACTACCCCTCCAAATTCCTCACCTCGAATGCCTTCCCCCCCTTTTTTCCCCCTTTTCCTTTCTTTTCCGCTCTTTTCCCCTCTTTTCCCCATTTCCCCTTCTCCTTCCTACCACTGCTTTCGGGCCCTCCTCTGCCTCAGTTCTGTTCCTAATTCCTCTTGAGAAAGGTGGTTGGACCACCGAAAATTCGAAAACCAGTGAGTCCCTCTTTTGTGTGTTTTGGTTTCTGTGTTTGTTATGACTATCAGTGAATTTACATTACACGTTTGTGGGTTTTCCAAAAAAGTGTATATATATAGGTATATATATATATATTAAAAAAAACCATAAACACAGTAATCAACCCGAAGGTCGGTTTAGTAGGTGATGGTAGAGCTCACCCGTGTACCAAGCCCAACGGCGTGTGAATATTCACACATCAGGGTAGGGGGGCCAGTTCCTTTCCCTGTGCCAGTTATGGTTTCCCAGGAAAATCTGGTACCCGAAAAATCAACTAGCTTGGGTGGAGCTGCAGGTGCCCAAAGTGCCTTGCCCGGGAATCGAACCCGGGACCCTCCGGTCAGTAGTCCAACGCTCTACCCGCTAGACCACCGCGACCCGCGAATATATATATATATATATATATATATAGGTATATATATATATAGGTATATATATATATATATATATATATATATATATATATATATATAGGTATATATATATATATATATATATAGGTATATATATATATATATATATATATATATATATATATATATATATAGGTATATATATATATATATATATATATATATATATATATATATATATATATATATATATATATATATAGGTATATATATATATATATATATATATATATATATATATATATATATATATATATATATATATATATAGGTATATATATATTCAAACAGAAATAGGTATAAGGAAAGGGGATAGGAAAACACATAAAAGGCGAACACAGCACATGTGGGGAAGGCGGTTTTTGAGCAGATCGCGAAAGTAAAAATATTTCCTTATCCGGGATTTGAACCATGGACCTCCCACTTTCCGGGCGGAAGCTCTAGAGCTTCCGCCCGGAAAGTGGGAGGTCCATGGTTCAAATCCCGGATAAGGAAATATTTTTACTTTCGTGATCTGCTCAAAAACCGCCTTCCCCACATGTCCTGTGTTCGCCTTTTATGTGTTTTCCTATCTCGTTTCCTTATACCTATTTCTATGTTTGAATGAATATATATATATGTATATATATTCATTCAAATATATATATATATATATATATAAATCATATATATACTATATATATATATTTAAATAAATCATATATATATACAAATCATATATATATATATATATAATATACGACCCCTCATTTTAAAAAGAGTAATTTTTACATTTCTATTAGCTATTCCGCACGTTATCATAATATACAGAGGATGTCAGAAAGAAATATGGGTCGCGGTGGTCTAGTGGGTACGCGTTGGACTACTGACCGGAGGGTCCCGGGTTCGAATCTCGGGCAAGGCACTTTGGGCACCTGCAGCTCCATCCAAGCTAGTTGATTTTTCGGGTACCAGATCTTGCTGGGAAACCATAACTAAATAAATAAATAACCATAAAATATATTTAAAATAAATAACTAAATAACCATAAAAAAAGCACAAGGAAAGAAACTGGCCCCCCTACCCTGATGTGTGAGTATTCACACGCCGTCGGGCTTGGTACATGGGTGAGCTCTACCATCACCTACTAAACCGACCTTCGGTATGATTACTGTGTTTATGATCAGAAATATGACGAAGACTAGTGTATAAAAATTACTGTAATTCAATCCGAAAAATACATCATAGATTGAAAGTAAAAGAGAAAAGCCCTCTTTAAAGTTAATCCAGTCGATACTAAGAGTGGATAGACCCTACTTCTACTTCTCTGAAGCAAGTGTGACAATTGAAATATTTCATCTGATGAATTCAAATAATGGAGGCTTGGTTAGAAGTGCCTATGCATTATTTACAATGAACCCTCAATGTTCGTAGCTGCGCTCCCACGTCGGAGTAAGATGGGCTCACCAATTCGTTTCTCCTTCCCGTGACCAACCTATTCGTCGTCATGATGATATTAGGTTGGGGAAAAAGAAATCCATTATTTTTGCGTGAAATTCAAAACTATGTTTAAGATGTTTCGGATTGTCCGATTTGGGTCAAATATGCACCGTTATATTGTATAATTTGCTGCCATTTTAAAGGTAGCTTCATAATGCCACTTTCATAGAAGTCTTGGTCCTTATTGGCGAAAAACTCTAGTAATCTATTTTCACAATCTTCTTTTGATCCCAATTTCTTATCACTCAGGAAGTTTTGCAATGCAAGAAAAAGGTGGTAATCGCTTGGTTCCAGGCCCGGACTATACATGTATGGTGGATGTATTAAAACCTCTTAACCAAGTTCCCACAGTTTTTGGCGAGTCACTACAGACGTGTGTGGCCTTGTGTTGTCCTGATGAAACACAACTCTTCTGTTGGCCAACGCTGGCCGTTTCCGGTCAATCGCTAGCTTCAAACGGGTTAGTTTTTGACAGTAGAGATCTGAATTTAGTGTTTGGCCATACGGAAGCAACTCATAATAAATTATTCCTTTGAAGTCCCACCAAATACACAGTAGAACCTTCCTGGCCGTTAGTCCTGGTTTGGCCACCGTTTGAGCTGCTTCACCACACTTTGACCACGATCGTTTTCGCACAATATTGTCGTATGCAACCCATTTCTCATCCCCAGTCACCATCGTTTAAGAAATGGGTCCAGTTCATTCCGTTTGGCCAAGGTTTCGCGGATAGAAATGAAATTCATCATGTTTCTTGGTGTGAATTGATGCGGCACCCAAACATTGAGCTTTATTTTCAAATCCAGCTTTGCGCAAATGGTTTTAAAATGTTTTATGGTCGATCTTTAGCTCCTGGGCGATGCTGCGACTACTAAAATGCCGGTCAACTTCAATTATTTCTGTAATTTTATCGACATTTTCGACGACGAGCCTGCCTGTGCGAGGTGCATCATTAACATCAAAAATGCCTGAACGGAATGGACGAAAACAAAATTTCACGTAATTAGCTGTTATAGTATCGGAACCATAAACACCATTCACAATTGCAGCGGTCTGGCTTGCATTTTCGCCTTTATCAAAGAAAAACTGTGAAATGTATCGAATTTTCTCTTTGTTGACTTCAATTGTTAACACCCTGTAACTCACAACTGAATGGAGCAAACAAAAAACAGAAAAAGAATTTTTTTGGTGTGAAATAGAAACTTTACAACGAGCATAAATTTGAAATTGTTTGATCGATATTTTACGAGATATCGATCACTACAGCCATCTACCGAGAAAATAGAGGATTTCTTTTTCCCCAACCTAATATTATGTATCGGATTTTTCACAATAAAACCGTGTTGACGATGGATTATGTGAAAACATGCCCCAATAACAGTAATCAACTCAAAAGTTGGTTTGATAGGCGAAGATTGAGCTCACATAACAATCTTATGAAATTCACTCATCAGTTTCTTTCCTTTTGCGCCCTGTGATTTCCCAGGAAGACATACTATTTTGATTTCGTTCAAAGAAAATTAATAACCTGATTCACTTAATACACTTTTCATCCCAGCAGGATGGAAAACCACATCTCATGTTAGGATTGAATGAATGGATTCGTATTATTATTTCATAATACTTATGTTAAATAAAATATCAACTTTTGCATAATTTTATTTTGATGAGAAAGAATGTGCTTTTGTTAAAATTTCATTTTTGTATTTCATTTTGTATTCATATAAATTGCTTGTGGACTAGCGTGGCGAAAGTTTAATTGCCATTATAGTTTTTACTTAATATCGCTTGGCCTGATTGTTTTTTTATACCTTGAATTAGCTTAATTGTGGAAGTTTCACCTCTGAACCAATTTTGTACAGCTTTATACTCATGACGAATTCCAGGAAGTATCTTAGTCTCAGCTTTCTGGTAACCCGCTTAAGAAGACTTCCAGTCTTCGTCCCTGGTGGAATCATCCTACTGGGCGTGATATGCATTTGTCAGCCTCCGACCATTAATTTCGAAACTTTTAGACGGTTTGGAGAGTCGTGATGATGATTTCCTTGCAGCGAGAAAAGACAGTGCAGTTTTCTTATCGTGACACTCATTTCGAAGAAGGTAAACATTTCGCTCTCCGTCGGTAAGCCTCGATTTTTAAAGGAGGCAGAAGAGTGGAAATTGTATTCCCCTCATTAACCCTTGAAAAGCAAGTAATCTCAGACCCTGGTGGCGTTTTTCTGTGGAAACAATCACGGTTTTTTTCGTAATCATCCGTGTCAGTGTAATTCGATGCCCAGGAGTCGCTCAGATTGTTCTTCGACCAGTAAGTGCTTCCTCGCTCGGAATAGCCGCTTTCTGTTTGCGTGCGCACTCACATCGCAATAATTCTGAATAGCCGTACTTACCTTTGCATATCCTTGAGAAATTCAAGGGAAGAGCTCTTATAAATCATAAATTGTTCATAATTTGCGTAGCTGTTAACAATTTACGGGAAGGAAATGATGCAAGAAAGAGAGAGAGAGAGGCAAATTTTTTGCTCCAATAAGTGGTGTGTAATTAAATAATACCCGTGTCTGATTTCGAATTCCAAACGTCTGCGCTGGGAACTGCAAAGATTCAGCAGATAAGTGCTGAATGCGAAGTAAATCCTTGATTATATTTTTCATGGTTCAGTACGGGTGCTCGGAATCCTTCGTCAAAGATGCCTCCTCGACGTTAACATTCGGGCGACCATCATCATTCACTGTGATTATTGAATGCAAAACGAACGCTCGGCGCACTCCCAAGTAATTTCTGCAATCCGAGACGTCATTTACATATCCACATCTCAACACCCACTCCTAGGGGGTGCCTCTCGAATTTTATCTCACACCGTCGTTTACTTAGCCTCGCTTGCCTCCCATTTACTTTGGACGGCGTAATTTTTTCCTCCGGCGAATGGCACGAGTAATAAAAACTTCTCTCGTTTACGTTTCACCTCACGATGAATGTCTGGGAATGTTTTTCTTCTCTCGGAGATGGGAGAGACTGATTGGGAGGCAGTTGAGTCGTGAGAGTGTTGCCGACGCACTTTGTGGTGCCTCTTATAAAAGAAGTACCGTAAAATTTTGATGGGTTTCACTCTGCATCATTTGCATGATTAAACTTCTCTTTTTCACTGCACCGCCCAAAAGAAAGGAAATTGCACCCAGCGTTGGGTTGTCTATTCACCAACAGGACGGCTCATTCCACTTTTTGTTTACGTTGAGCAGATGCGTTGAATTGCAAATATTAATTGTTTCCCGCCGCAATGTACGGGACAGTGCAAAAATTGTACAATTTTGTTCGTGCATGCAATATGGATGGCAATAGCTCAAGTAGCTCGAGGCAAACAGAAGGTTACGTGTGCTTTGATATAACAAATTCAATGAACCTCGGATTGGTTGGACGCATCTCAGCCAATAACAAGTAACGAGTTTAATTGGTGCTATTATCCTAATACATAAGGAGATAGTTGACTCCTCGACTATTGCGACTGCTCACTCATGAAATTTAATGCTCGATGGAAACGATCATTGAGATTGGGAAGGCTCAGTGTTGCTGCGGCTATCAAATATTTAAAGCAATTTTCGACGAATATTTGAATCATAAAAAAAAAGTAAATTAGCTGTAAGGATTTGTTGTCTCAGGTGTAACTTTATCGAATTTGCATAAAATATTGAAATGAAATAATTTACTTTGTAATTCCACAAACGTTGTGTGAAGTGTGTGGAATTACAAAGTAAATTATTTCATTGCATTTCAATATCTATAAGGACTTTTCATCATTTATATGCTTAATTTATACTTTTATGTGTGTAATGTTTAGTTGAATGATAGCGATTGAGATTAATATGGAGTGGATAAACAGAGGAATCTGGCATCGGAATAAACCTTTCTTCAAAAAAGGCGCATAGGGCTCAAATGGCTGATGCATGGAATTATTGTGGATATTAATGTGTGGAAATGCCTTTGGAGAATTTTCTATTGTATCGTGTTAATAATAGAATATATATTAGCTGTTTTTAGTTTTTACTGTTCTTATTGGCAGCGAAAATCTCCCTTTCATACTCTTACCTATTTTCGATTGTGAATTAATATTTGATAAACTCTAATACAAATTTATCTTCACCGTTAGTATCTATTGTGCCATTGCTATGCAAACGTTCAAAATGATTGACGGAAATAATCACCACTACTCCGTATTGTTTTAGGGTTATTGTCTGTTTAAAATAAAAAATATATCCTGAAATACAAGGCAATCTCATTGACTAAAGAAACCAAATTTATTCAAGAAAAGGAAAATATAACACCAAACTTAACTGGGCAGTGGTCGAAGCTTATCGACTTAGCTATCCTTCTCCACCCGCTGATGTCCAGGCTCAGGGTTTCTGTATGAGGACACAAAAACTGATATGCTTCCATTGAAACCAGGTAGACTACTTGTTTGGTAGTACCAGTTGGTTGGAGTCCTGGGAGGACCCTTATTGTGGAAATAGCATCCATAATGCCTTTAACAGGGATCTTAAAAGCATAAAACGGTTTTTCGAAAAAGGTCATATTATGAGTACCCAACCATTGCTCCAAAGATTACGACTACCCCCAGTTTTGAAAGCTAGAAAAAATCAGGAGGGATATTGTTTCAATTATGAACCACTTCTTCGGTGAATTATCTTAAACCATCAATTATATGAAATGTAACGTACATATTATATTAAGTGGATGCGATAATGCTTTTATAAGAAATAAACTTAGGTTAGTTGAAATTCGATTAGTGATTTTAAATTTTACGTCCGTCACCATTTTCATTGCGTATAAGTAAATCTACAGTATCATAATGATCTCGGTAGTGTTATAAAACGACATTTTCTACTGTTAGGACTGTAAACACGTGCTTGAAAGAATCTAAAAGTTAAAATGATATCTATTGCATTCCAATCTTGTTCTCGATTTTCTCTGATCCCCTTTCTCATTTTATGTTTTTCATATTCTCTCTTTTTGAATTAATTTTGCAACATCGCAGTCGTCGATCCCCTTTTTACAGATCTCTTAGTATCTTGCGAAAACAAAAATATCAACTCATTTTTACTTGCTGGATTGTGGGTTCCACGGCTAATCTGAATAAATTAAAGCCATTTCCGAGGCTTGAATATTCGCTTGTACTTTGTATTACAAAATTGGTACTTTCCACTTTGGTACACTTTCCTCTCCCTCTAATTGGTACTTTCTGCACGGAGAAGTTTCAGATGCTGCCTCTCCCCTTCCTTGTATCCCTCACTCGTCGCCGATATTTTGCGGTCATATTTTATTGATCGAGGACACACTTTCTGCCTGTTACTTCACAGGCAGAAAGGTTGCCAAAGGAAATTGTCTTGGGCAAGGTCAAGATGAGTGTGAGAGCACGACTGCCGGCTTCATTTCTTCTGCGAATCAGTAAGTCATACGTGGCGCGAAGCGTTTTGGAATGGTGGAAAAGCTTGGGGAAGATTATCAATGGAATTGTTAAAAATTGGCCATTCCATATAGTTGTTATAAAAAATAATGAAAAATGGTATGAAATACGCAAGATTTGGTAATACTACGATTATAACATTGATTTAATTAACTTGAGAGAGAGACTTTCTGAAACACAGTTCATGTGGAAAATTGAACTACTCATTTTATCATTAGAAGATAAAATAAATTATGAAAAGTATTATTTACATCGTCTAACTCAAGTAGCGCAGAGTTCTGATCTTTCGTGACAATTTTCATCCATTATTACTCGTCTTTAATTATTCAATTTGCTTTTAAGAGGCCGTATAAGAAAACCTTTTCTAGTATACTAATATGTATATGTCATGAAATTTATATGAGTGCTGTACATGTATTCATGGAGAGAAAATATATCGGGTATAAATATGAAATTCCATCTATAATTTAATTCAGCAGATATTTCTTTAAGAAGACACGCATATCATTTCATAGAGCCATTATAACAACTAGGACTTCATTCTCATTGTGGTTTTATCTCGAGACTCGTGATGTCTACTAAGCTTAGATTAAATTTGTTCTCGTCAAACTGATGCAGGCTGTTATATCCGCCCTCCTTTTCGCATGGTCTCATTTTCAAGTTTAAGTACGCCAAAATCTGAAGCCCTAACTGGAAGTACTCTCTAGTTCCAACTCTGAATTTCTCATCGGAGAGAAGAAAAAAAACGAACTGTAAACGTAACCGGTCGAAGATGCAGGACGACCTGTTGTTTCATTCAAGTATTAATAGGTTAACTTTCAGTCGGTCTATGGACAGGCTGGAATTGGTATCGATGACGCTGTTTATATACCTTTGTTTAAACACTTTAAAATCTACTAGGAACACACCTTTTCATCCCGGTTATTTCCACGTGTATCTACGTCTGTGATAATGTTAGAACCACATATCTGTTATCAATTACCAAACGCGATCTCCTGCAGACTCGGTTGATTTCTCCCACGATAATTTCTAACTTTTTAACCGTACTCTCCTATCTCTCTTCCATTCTTCCCTTTACCTAGCCCTGCGTATCAATTGCCCATTACTAACAGGTGCTTACATCCAGGCATATTTTCAATATTTTCTTTAAATTGATCGTGTATACTCTGTGCTAACCTCCGGTGACTGCTTGTCAGCATGTTCACTCTGATTACCACTGCATTGGTCGAGCCCACTTTCATCTCAACAAATTTAAATTCAATCACATGATTCACATTTATTAATAAACCTTTTCCCAAGTTTAATATTCAACATTACGGCCACTCCTTGTTGACTCTCCTCCTCCCCGCTGCTATAAATTAATCTGTAACCAATGCTCTAGAAATTCCTGCTGTCTCACCTTGCATCCCTGTGGCCCGATTTTCGTATTTTTTCCAAGTTATTGTTGCCTTCTCTTCGTGTCCGTTCATAATATCGTTGTTTTCCGTTTACTTTCTCAGTAGTGTTTTTAGCGCGATAACCCAAATGGTAATCCCACTGTGGTTAGACGTCTTTGCAGCTGCCTAGATAAGAAACAGGCGCTACTCAGACTACTTTCGGCATGGCTCCTGGCCTTCAACATGTCTTGAATGGATGCCCCCAGAATATCAGGAAAAGCCATTATTTCCCCAACCAGTACAACTTCAGGGTTGATTAAACGTTTCCCAACTCTCTCCCAAGGTTTCAATATATATGAGTGGAAATTGATAGGATATTGCAATAAATTAAAATGTGACGCACTCAATATGCTACCCGACGTGCATTGCTTTATAAGCAATTAAAAGATCTCGGCAATACAAATTCATTCCCCCGTACATGCTGAATTCCGAGCGATTTCTTTTGATTTATTTGCGAGCCCCAGGCAGAAGGAATTTACAGGATGTAGATGGTCGGAATAAATAATGTGATACCTCCTCGGAATTCAAGGCAACATTTTCCTACTGCTGGCGATGAAATAACCCTTTCTTCCAGTGCAGCTGGTACTTAACTTTAATGTCAAAAGATTTAACTCTCTTTCCAAGTCGGTACGTATTAAGACGCGGATTTTTCATCATTATCTGAATTCATTTTTGAACAACTTGCAGCTTGGAGCAAATGGACCTGAGTAGTGGCTTCCTGAATCGTTAATATTTTTCTGAATGTCAAGGCATCTGATTATGTGTCCTTAAAATCTAACTAAAAGTCACACATGCATATAGGTATTATTATTAATTAATTATTATCATCACTGCACTAAAATACTAACTTTTATTGCAGTGATTATCAGTGAGTTGATTCCAAGGACACAGATGAAATGCATTTGATTGCTTTGAAAAAATCACATATACCGGGAGTCAACCATAAAAATTATCTGGTTATCTTAAATTGCCTGAAAACATCTTGATTATTTAGTTTATAATATATCATGCTTCAATTTATGTATGCATAAAAATACATTAATTAAAACATTTAAACACAGAAACACGAAAAAAGGACACTCACAAAAGTTATTTTGGACTTTTGTTATGTTTCAGATTACGATAACGGCTGTGCCGTCGAAATGTCCGAACTACGTATGTTAGCGTCCTTTCTTTCTGGTGTAGCCACCGAAGGGCGTTTACTTTCGAAGATGTACATATATATATATATATCTACCTAGAATTGTTGATGACGGGGGCGTTGAGTAGGGATGTTAAGACAAGACTCGAAAGAACTCTATGTACGGCGCGGAAACGTGGTCGCTGAAGCAGGAGGATAGACGTAGATTGGATGTTTTGAAATGTGGGTGTGGAGAAGAATGGAGAAGGTGAAATGGATCGGAAGGAAAACAAATGAGGAAGTGCTGGAGATGGTGGGTGAGGAGAGGGGTTTGCTGAGAGAAATCCTATGGAGGTAGGAAAAATGGATGAAAGGCGTATTGAGCGGTAGTAGAATGTTGAAGAAGGTAATAGAGGGGAGAATGTTGGGAAAACGTGGAAAGGGCAGGAACAGGATAGGGATGTTGGACGGGATGGAGGGAGGAAAGAAGTACACAGAGATGAAGAGGGACCTGATGTAGATTAGGTTGCTGGATTGGGTTTAGTTTGGAGTTACAAAATGTTTATTTGATAGTTGTGTCCATCAAAAAAAACCTACCTTAACCGGTAGATTACCTAATAATAATATATACCTATACATATTTTTTATATACCTATATATATATATATAAACCATAAACATAGTAATCAATCCGAAGGTCGTTTTGGTAAGTGATGATAGAGTTCACCCAGTACTAAGCCCTACGGCGTGTGAAATTCACACATCAGGGTAGGGTGGCCAGTTCTTTTCCCTGCGCCGGTTATGGTTTCCCAGGAGGATTTGGTACCCGAAAAATCACATAACTTGGGTGGAGCCGCAAGTGCCCAGAGAGGTTTTCCCGGGAATCGACCCGGTGAGTAGTCCATGGCTCTACCCCCTGGACTACCGCGGCCCACATTTATATACTATATATATATATATAATATCTATCCAAAAAGTAGTAGGAATGAGTCGATTAAAAAAATGTATTGCCAGAATTACTATTCAATCAAAAGTATTCGAAGTAGCACCCTTATGCGTCTACAAGCCGCTGCCAGAGGGTTTTCCACGCCTCGCACATCTTCTGGAAGGCAGCGCCGGAATGCCGCTAAGCTCCCTTGTCACGGTCTGTTGTAACGCTTCCACCGAGCCGTGGTGACGTCTTTTCATCACGGATTTGAGGTGGAGGAAGAGGAAGAAGTCTGATGATGCATTGTCTAAAAATATTGGATCCTCACTCACATTGTGGAGAATCTCTTGGCAGATCCTCGTGCGAGTTTCCTTTTGTTCGTCCGAGAGCACTCGCGGCACTAACTTCACACACACCTATCTCGTTCCCATGCTTTCGGTCACAAGTCGATGAAAATGCTTGTAAGAGGTGCCATGTTCATCAAAAACCATGCCAAAACGTAATCTGCGGTCCCTGTTTAACAAAACCTTCACTATGCCAAGATTTTCGTCACTTCTCATGGTCGAAGGGAGTTCTGAACGTTCGGAGTCTTCAACATCTTCTCTACCCTCCCGAAACAACGTGCCACTGAAAAATACCCGATCTACCCATTGCGCTATCACCAAAAGCTGCATTGCGCATACCATAACTCTGTTTCCTGCTTTTACCGAGTTTCACGAAAAATTTAATGACGCAGCGCTGTTCCAATAACCGGTTCATGACGGAGCGTAACGAGGTAAAGTTATAGAGGTTTCACGAACGAACGATTCGCACTCCGCAAAGGCTGGGAGGTAACTGTCACCGGCCCCCAGCATTTCCGGAGACTCTTCTCCCTCGTATTCAGCCAGAGAACTTAGTCTATGCGTGAAAAAATATATCCTACTTATATTGGGACAGACTTCACTTTTTAGGTTTTCTCATTTAAATGCAATAAACGGCTAACTGCCGAAATTCAGCCAAACAAGAGGAAATTTCACAACTATTTCGAATGAAGTTGGTCATTTGTATAGATATGATGACATTTTTACAAAGTCTCACCCAAAACACCTACTAAAATGGCAAATTTTACCCTTGAATGCGTCTTTGCAGAAAATTCAAACTTAACGGATAAGTTATGCATATAAAGGACAAAATTGAACGAAAGCATTTAAGATAGGTAATTTAGTGAAAATAGAGTATTAAAATTTCATACGAAGCGTTTTTTATTGAGTCATCTGATCTCAGGACAGTGTTGCCTTCTGCATAAATGAAAAAATCCCGTGACCAAAGGTAATTTCATAAGTGAACTTCGTCTTTGTTTTATGCTTTCTCTCGACTATCAAGTGTACAACTCGAGGCATTATGCATTAGATCAGTCGAATGCTAATTTTAATTACGTAATTGCGTAATGGGGTTTTCGATTCGCATGCACACGATACATCTGTGTCCCTTTTAAGAGAGCTGATGGCCGAGAAATTTTAGAAGGATATACTCGTATACCACTTACGCACCTCCGGGCCATTGGCAAATATTTGAAAGCGAACCGCAAACGTAGCTGTTCACGCTATCTTTCCAACTTTGTTCAATTGCCGTAATTAACCCTTCTCCTTACAAGAGTTCCCCCTCCCCCCCATCCCGTTTCGAGCCTCAATAGGAAATTGTTTCGGCGATGCCATTATTACAGCTTGTCTTGATAGGCTCAACAATCACTCTGGAGGGAGCTGAGCTTAACTACGCTCCCTTTCAAGTCAAGAGTTCTTTAAACACTACATTGGGAGTAAGACTTAAAAATCGCAAGTCGTAAATCTTTTGGTTACAATTTTTTAATGCCAAAGACGCCATTCAATTCGAGAAGAAGTTAAGGACTTACGGTAAACGAATTATGGAGCCATTAACGTCTCTGAAATTACAGACAGTTCTCTCTAGCCGAGGTCGCCGGTATCGTATGGGCGCTTCTTACAGTTATGCCTAAAAAAAGCGTCATTGGTGTCAGTCACGTGGCATTTTTGTCATTCGTGAAGAGCAGAAGTTGAACAGTAATGATGGGGCTATCATTTGGGGATTAGGGAAATTATTCAAATGATGAATTCATTGAGTCGGTAAATACGTGTTAGCAGACGCCTCGGTAAAGGTTTTGTCTCTGTTTAAGAGTTATACTCTTTATCAAGATCACTATATATTCCCGATTTCATGGGTGAAAGATTTTGTTAGGGGAACCTACGATTTCTTTGACTTTTTACATAAGTGGTACTCAATTAAATAAACTGTCTGGCTTTACACCTGCCCAGTTTTTATACCAGATGTGTCTAATTTGAAATACGTAATATAAAATACTACGCCAAGTCACTTTGTGTACATTTATTATATAGATAGGGTGATAAAAGAAAACAATTTGCTAGCGTTCATCCCATTTTCTTCTTCGCCAATCATGGTTTAAATGACCCGCGGTATCACCAAGTCTAGCTAACTCCTTGATAATCATAAGAACTACTGAAATTATCATAATCCCTGAGTAATAAATGCAGTGTGAACATTTACAAAAATTATTTGTTGTGTTGCTATTAGTACTAAATATAACGCTATTAAATCGTTGGTTTAGCCATAATTTTAAGTAGTGATTTGTGCTTATCAAAACATTTTGGTTGGTTAACGTTAAAGTAACCTTAATCTATCCAAAAACAGTTGCTGAAGGTTGAATTTAAGGAAAACCTTTCATATTCTGCATACGTACGCCATCATTAAATATTTATATTTTCTACGAGTTAACCCCTTTGCTAATTCTAATAATCCACTGCTATCATATTTACTTTAATTTTGTTTAATCAAGAGTCAGCAAATTTTAAACTTGTTATATTCACTCATTTGTGAATTAAGCGACGTGCAAATAACAGTTTTGTAATACATCTGTTGACGTTCTTGGTAGTACGAACATGTATTCAGACTAGACGGTCTAATTACGCGCCCCATTTTAATGTAGTTTAGGTCAAAATTTAAATAAATGATGTAAAATATAAATTTAGTTGAACCCATATCTTAATTTATATTTCTAAACCGTTTATCCAACAATTTTCTTGTATAAGTCATTGACTTCGTCGAACACTTTTATCCATTCACTTACTGCAACATCATTTTATTTTTTTTCAGGAATGTCGTTACCGGAAAATCTGCTTGCGCTGTTAACAAATGAGACAGTTGACAGCTCCTGTTCCATTAATATTCATTACTATGATAGCGTCCGATTGTGATCAAAGCAGTATGCTTCTTTTGTACAGCATGAGGATAGGTTTTCATTAAGAAAATGCTCCTGCAGAGTGGTTAAAGACAAAAGACGTTAATTCAATTAACGCTTTTGTCTTTAATTAATTAAATTAATTTATTAATTGAATCGGAAACTCAATTAAGCATTCCAATTCAGAAACACTGTGGGAATTAAACACCATGGGGAACACGTCTAATTATTACATGTACCTAGAGTCATGAGTTTCAAGAAAGGATTTCCAGGCTATGCTTCCTGTTCTGGTACGGATAGTAAGAAAGCTAATTAATGCACCCCGTTGGTATGTCCTCCGGTTATATAACTAATGTAGGCCTTAATACAATTCTATTCTCCATAAGTGTGGCCTTATGTAATCATTAGGCTGTAGGAATCGTAACTTCTATTCAATGGCGGGTCTTCGTAGCTCGTTATCCACGACAAGATAAAAAGTTATATTAATCAACCACGTATTTGTATCATTATTCCAACACTTAATCAACTAATTTTTCGGTTTGTACCAAGTCATTCTATATGTTATATTTTGATAGATATATTATCTGGGACCCCTCCCATGGACTACAACCTTGTCGTGGTGGAAGGGCTTGTGTGTTCCGATGACCCCTAGAGCTGTGCTGGTGGGGGTAAAAATAATTGCTCCTGGTAGGGTCACCCATGCCAGATAGGTCGAAGGTTAGGAGCCAGACGAAAGATAGTCCACGCAGCGTCTGTTCCTCAGTGAGGCGGTTGCAAAGGCGTCTGACCCCAGTGGGGCGGCCATTAAGTGATGGTGTCATGTTAAAAACACTATTGAGCTAGGCAACGGGAAACCACATCAATTATCATTCCAAGAATGTAATGATGGGCACTATAGAGAATATGAGTCCTGGCAACTGCGGGACTAGGCCCAAGCGGCCGTGTGTCGTGCCCGGCAGCAGAGGAGGCAAGGCTTCCGCGGTCGTCATCCCACGAAACCCTTACAGGGGAGAAATAACAGCAGCAGGACAGAAGACGCAAAAGAAGACGAAAGTAGTTAGAATAGGAACATGGAACGTCAGGAAAATTGGGTTTTGTTTGGAGTTGGAAAATATTTATTTGATAGTTGTGTCCACCCAAAAACCTCCCTGAACCGGTAGATTACCTTTAAAAAATTATCTTGGACATACGTGGGTCGTCTGAAAAGTTTCCGACTTAACAGATAAACGAGGAATTTTTTCTTCAAATTTGGTTTTATTTTTCAGCATTGAAGGTAATTCTAATTTATCACCAATTGGGCCCTTTGCACTTTCGTTAATTCGGTATTGAGTGGATTCACATAACAAAAACTAATCAACTTGGAAAAAAATTTTCCCACTGAATGATATAATAAGTGTATTCGTATACGTTTCATTATAGAAACCAAAATTTTCAATTCTATTTTAATAGATAACCAAGTCGGAGTTGAACTTCCTCACCACTTTAGGCAAAAAGGACAGATGTTTTAGGGGATCTTTAAGTGTATTTAATCATGTAAGGATCAAGTAGTTATTTTGTATTTTTTTGGGGAAAGCAGTAATGCATCTTATATTTTTCAATGTTAATGAAAAAGTTAAAAAGTAGATACATTAAAATATCAGTGATGCTTTTCAACGCTGAAAATTAATCTGCAGGTGATTGGCATCAAATATAAGTTGTAATAATAAAAATATATTTAGCAAATACATGAGGGATGTAGTTTTTATCAAAGTTTTACTAAAGTTATGCATCTGATGATATGAGAATGGATTTTTGGTAAACTAACCCCCATCAAAATCTATGTTAGTGGCAATTACTGAATGCTTCGTATTTTTACTTGTTTTCTGTTACTATTTGATAGTTTAAATATTTATGCACACATTAAAATTGTAATATTTAAATATGGTGGAAAAATGTGCGTTTTCGTTAGCAGAATATAATGACGTAAATTAACGTATGGTTGGGCTGCAAATATAAGATTAGTTTATTTATTTCGGCTATAAAATTAAACCCAATAGCCTTATATGTTTATGCATACATCCTAACGCAAATATCCTAAAAGACAAAAAGGAATATATAACGAAATTTTCTTATGTAAATTTTTTTCCTTGCATAAAAAGAAGAGTTAATTTCTTTAAAATCAAATTTAAACCGTTCGTGAGGTTAAAAACATAAATTATGGCGGTTCGTGAAATTAGAGTGCCAGTAAGGGGAAATGATTTCAAGAAAGATGTATTTAATACCGTTACATTCTACAAAATTGATTAGATGAATTAAATATTATCAGTTACGGTCACATAGCTGACTGACAATAGTGTTAGTTTCTCCCCGGCTGTTGAATGAACGCTTCGTGAGTGATTCCTTCCATGAGGTACCATTGTTCAAGATGGTTTTCCCCTGCTTTTTTACTCCAGAGATCCGGTAATATTTTGATCACAGCCTTTTTTTATCTTCGACATTACTGAAATAAAATCATTCATCATTGACATGAAACCAGGGGACTTTATAGAATGCCATGAAATGTTCCCATTACCTTTGCAAAAGTATTTACTGACTCGGCACCATAAATATATTATATATGTTATTCGACGACTGCAGTTGTAGCTAAAATGTGCTAAAAGCAAAATTACAAGCCTATTGATTGTTCAAGACCGGCATTCTCACGGCGTTTTTTGAGAAAATAGTTAAGGTTCATCGTATTTTGATGAACTTCCTTCAGTTCAAGTCATGTATGCAGTTGAAAACTGGCCAAAGTTCAATTTTCATCGGACTTCTCTCACATACCGTATTTGACGGCAAATGAGATACACTTTTTTCCCAAAATTACGGTTCAAAAATCTCTCGCATCTGATATGTGAAGAGTCGAATTTCATGGGTTAACATTCGATACTGAATGTTATTTTTACCTCAGGTGGTCAGTACTACCTATTTTCACTCAATATATTTAGATCATAATATTTTTTTAATGTAAATATTTATTTTTCTATTGAAGAATGTAGTTGGGATTTTTATTATTGAGCTCATAGCAACAAAATGGCGTGAATATCGTGTTGCTTGCTTCTGTGAAATCGGAAGAGTTATCGAACCGAGTAATTGAACGACCTTGATCATATGTTTACAAATAATCATAAGAAAACAGTGTGGAACTAACAAGGAACTATAACTTAAGTTGGTGGGGTGTTTTGCTTTCGCGCGGACTGTTAAAACATTTCCTTATATGCCGGTGCGTCGTATATGACGTCCAATGGGGTAATACCCTATTGAGTAATCTGAGGCTGTACCGTAAAATTTTAGTGATTTATTCTCCCCCCGCCCCTCCACAAAGGTTTCGCTGTCGATGTTTAAAATCAAAGTCGGTGAAACTATATTCAGAAGGTAGCTTGTACAGGCATGTAGAGGTGATATTTGGGTATGATTTATCTGTATTGTTCTAATTTATTATGTTTACAAATACTTCTTAATGTTTGTTTTCCTTACATTTTTCTTATCATATTTTTCATAATATTTTTTTAAAACAAGGTACAGGCGAAAATAATCCGCATGGAAAGGGAAGTCGATTTTGGGTGAAATGATATAAAAAGTCAAAGACGGATCCTAAGTATCAAGTTCTTGCGGTGAAACCTAGCTTTGCGACGGCCGGTGGTGGCTTTACTACTTCGGAGGATGGAAGAGGTGATCACCATTAAAGAGGATTGCCTGCTGACCGCTAAGCTTTGAACGCCTCTTCTTAACACAACGGAACGCGCTGGTCCGTTGCGCAGACGAGACAGCAAGCTATGAGTAAATGAATTATTTCCCATTAATTTACCATCCGTCTACTTTCTGGTATGTGAAAAAATCCATCGGTGAAATTTATTATTGATGCCTTTTCTCATTCTGTTTGATCACCGTTAAGCATAGGCACTGCCAATGCATGTGCACCATCGCCTTAATTTTATAACCTCTCCCAAGTGATTTATAAGCATGCTCTCCTTGCTCTTCTTTGGCATTGGAAATAAAGATTTTTCGTGAGCCTGTTGAAATTTTAATCCATGAGCGTATAATCAATACATATCCACTGTTGCGGGGGTCTATAATCTGAAAATCGATGAATGAAAAATATTACTTAGTTACTTCGGCTAAATTTGGGTGAATCTTATTGAAAAACTTGCACAACCGTCCTCGATTACTTTATAAATGATAAACAACTAAGATTTTAGCGGAGAATATTTTTTCAACAGCGGCGGGGTTGCGCCCTCGCTTGACAAGCCAGAGGCCGCGGGTTCGAGTCCCGCCCAAGTGGGTTTTCATCCACCTGTGGCATGGGTGTTTGTAATTATCTTTAATGCAATGTGTAGGGGTTATGTTTAAGAAGGGAATATTAAGTCTCAATTTCGCCCAAATAAAGTCGTAAAATAAATAAAATAAGTAAATAATGATGAAATTTTTACAAGATTCACTTCCTAAAAATTTGAATGATAGGATTGGAAGATACCAAATCTCACAAGAAATACGATAACTTTCAAAGCTAATTTAATTCTAATGTATACCCATCACAGGACTAGTTAAACACATGTACATACTTCCATTTTCTTTCGCGTACTATTCAGTCTAAGCCACATATAATTTACGCTATCCTTTGATCCCCCTAGTTGTTACCCCTAATATCAACTGGCAGTGGAACACATATTTATACTGATTTTTCATATGTACTGTTCATCCAGAGTGAAACAATTTTTTGGTAGGAGAAGAGAAAAATATGGTTGTTAAAAGCTTTAAAACCTGGGTACTAAGAAGATTGATGGAACTTAAAACACAGGGAAAGACATGGATATAGGAAGAGGACTGGCTGTTTCTCTATCATCTATAGTATTTGGAAAGTTTTCGGGGCATACAGTTCTTGTGGACCCTCCGATTTTATTCATTATACGAAAGTTAATATTTGAAAAAAGGTAACCAGTAAGGTAACCGTAAACATCTTTTTATATGACAATCGATGAATGCATTTCACTGACAAGAGAACCCTGCATCAGCCAGTGAAGGCAACGCTGACTTTTTTTTTTATTTAGCACTAATGCGGAAACAACCGGGTTTGGGTTTTTATCATTGGATTATTAATGTAAAAAGCGACAACGACTAACACAAAGATCCAATTCCTAGTGAGCTAAAATTCACCCAGATAGTATTCGAACATGTGACCTATAAGTTGCCAGACGAGTACGTTAACCCGCTGCCACGGAGCACGGTATAATTTTGCGGTGAAATCGATTGATATTATTTGTAAAATTTTTTGAGTTGAAAATTATTTGTGCTCTGGAAATACTGTATATGATTACTTTGAAATAATATGATTAGGGGGATTTAAAATATAAACTAGAGTGGCTTATATTATTTTTTGGCTAAGCTATGTAAAGCTAATCTCGAATGCCGTGAGTGAGAGTTTCTTTCCCAAATAAAACCTTCCGGTCAAAGGTAAGAGGAACATTAAATAGAGATAAAATATTTTTACGCGTTTGTAACCTGTTATTGGAATCGCAAGATATATTCTTCTTGCACTTGGTGACACTGCATAGATTTAAGACCATTAGACACATTGAGGACTTGGCCATATTTTCGCGAAAAATTAGAGAAATTTTGGTCTCCTAACACGAAATGCTTGTATTAGATTAACCACGACAACGGAGAACACACCCCTGGACATGGTACGACTTGTGGACGAGCTTTCGACACTCACTAGTTGACACCAAAGAATTTTACGTCAGAAACGGAGCATTTCACGTCTCTCGGTGAAAGGGGGAACAAGGAAGGGGAGACGACGGGGAGAGGAAAAGGGAAAAATATGGCGAAATATGGAAGGAGTGTGGGAGGTATGGAGGAGGAGGCATCCAGATGGCCTGTGGCGACGGGAAGAACGAGTGTGTGTGGAGCGTGGGGGAGTGGGGTGAGAGGAGGGGTAGTGGAAAATACTCAGGTCGACGGCGGGAATGCAAGCGTGTATGTGCATACGGAGAGCCTTTCTGGGTTATGGTCCCGGCTGCCGAGGATGGAGCGGGGAAGGATCGAGAAGACGGAGAAAAAAACTCGCCGAGGAAAGACTTGGTATGGGGGAAGGGAAAAAACAAACAGGACCAGAGAGTCGCATGTATTTTGTCTCCTGTCACACTTTTTGAAGTGAAAACAGGTATGTCGTAAGATTGGTGGGAGCATGGTAAGGATTAGCATTTAAATTGCACTTGAGTCAAATCAAAGCGTCGCTCTAGAAAACGATGTGGAGCGTTTATAGAGGAAAGCATCTTATCCAGGTAACGGCGAGGGACCTTGAAACCGACGTGACTCATACGTGCGTCTGGTGAAGTGGAAGGTAATCAATTGAATGGTAATAATTTTCAAAACCTTGAGAAATGCGCTGCAAGTGGTTTATGACGAGTATGGGTTGACATTCGGGGCAGGTTTCATCGGTGAGATTAATGCTTCACTGCATTTTATCGATCGTGGAGCAGCTTCGATCACTTTGGATATGATGCTTGTGATATTAAAACCATAATGCTTTGAAAAAATTTATGTCGGTTTGATCATAACTTTTCGTTCGGCGCTCATCATTTCTCAAACACATGGGGTAAAAAACCAAGAGAAGTTTATAGATTTATAGAGTTTTTTTTGTAAATGTCATGGCGATAATCAAATATGCAAGACGGATAAGCAGAAGAAACACCCCGTCCTCTTCATATAATCATGTCTTCCTCTGTGTTTTGATTTCCATCGATCTTTTAGTACCTAGGTATTAAAACTTTAAACAACCATATTTTTCTCTTCTCCCACCAAAAAATTGTTTCACTCTGGATGAACAGTACATATGAAAAATCAGTATAAATATGTGTTCCACTGCCAGTTGATATTAGGGGTAACAACTAGGGGGATCAAATGATAGCGTAAGTTATATGTAGCTTAGACTGAATAGTACGCGAAAGAAAATGGAAGTATGTGCATGTGTTTAACTAGTCCTGTGATGGGTATACATTAGAATTAAATTAGCTTTGAAAGTTACCGTATTTCTTGTGAGATTTGGTATCTTCCAGTCCTATCATTCAAATTTTAGGAAGTGAATCTTGTAAAAATTTCATCATTATTTGCTTATTTCATTTATTTTACGGCTTTATTTGGGCGAAATTGAGACTTAATATTCCCTTCTTAAACATAACCCCTACACATTGCATTAAAGATAATTACAAACACCCATGCCACAGGTGGATGAAAACCCACCTGGGCGGGACTCGAACCATAGGTTGTCAAGCGAGGGTGCTACCCCGCCGCCACTAGAGCGGGCATTGATGATGAGGTTTGAGGATATAAGATAGAAATCACAAGGTTACTTTCAGTGATGACTAGCAGCGTGTAACTATTTTGATGAAAGTTTCAGGTTAAATGTTAAACAAAACATTTACGCAAGATATAACACAGGGTGGAAACCAGATTTTACGTATATATATATATATATATATCTAATAATAATAATATATATTATATATATATATATATATATATATATATATATATATATATATATATATTAGATATTTTATTATAATTGAAAAATAATGAAGATGAAGATAATTATTAAAACAGACTTTCTCTTCAAATTTTCTCCGACGACGGATTCCCAAGTAAAACTATTATCACGTTTACAAGTATTTTGCTATACTAAATGCACATTTTTCCCCCGAAGTTGGTATGCTTGATCATTAGTATTCATTTTAGATCTTCAGATTGGTAGACTGCAACCCAATATTATTTTCCATCCAATACTATTACCACAGAAATCTTATACCTGCTCCATTGTTAACCTTCCTAACAAATCCATTGTGCGATAAGTCGTGGTTTTTCCCTAAGAGCTTTCACCATTCGGGGGTCTTCTTCTCTACTACTCTATTATAGATATTTTGATATTAGATGGATATTTTGAAAGATCAAAGATCCCGCATGTCTTCAAAGACAACTAGATTAAATGTTGGCATAGGTGAAAAGCATCCAATGATAACTACTTTATATAGAATGCATCAAAATTTAAGGGACGAGTAAAGGATGAGCTGTTAAAGATATTATGATGATAATTTATTGAAAAACTGTCGTATTAAAGTAATCGATCTATTGTATAGAAGGTCTTGATTAGTTTTCCTATGATAACAATACTATCTGCCTGCGAAACATAGCCTTTTGATTTAACCTCAATTAACTTCAATTCCAATTATTTCAAAGGACTGTGTTTCATTTATAACCGCTTCAAAATTATGTTGAATGCTGCTTCTGAGTGGTTGCATCCTTATCTAACTCCTGTATTTCAGCTTCTATAGTATTTTAATCTTAAATTATATTTTAATGCATCGATTTTTGTAGAGTGTTTACATTATTTTTCTGTCTTTGTGATCCAATAAAACCTTTTCTAGAAATATCAATTGAAGTTTCCAATCACAGTCTCTAAACCCACTAACGCACATATACGATACTACGTAGTCCTCGTCATATCTATTTGAGGCGATGTTTGCTAACGGCTCACGTTATATCTACGTATTATCTGAAATACACATTTATACCTGGCAGCTTATCTTGACTATGGTAATCGAACAATGGAAATTAAATATAACTTATTAAATAAATATTTTGATATATTTTAGAACAGTGATTCATAACCTTTGTCTATCAATGCATAACATACCGAGCTTGAAGCCCACATCATAAAAATTATAGCAAATTGAAATTACTTTGTGATTTCAAATTATTGTATTAAAAAAAGTGTAAAGCGTAAAATTAAAAAAACAACAAAAAATATAGACAAAATGCAATAATTGTGATACTTCAAATATGATTTTTCACATCAAAGCAACACCAACGTTGCGGGCAGCATAAAAATCACTGGCGAGTTGAATGCGGTCCATGAGCCGTAAATTGTGCACCACTGTGATACAAGTGCAAAAGCTGGATTAAGACCAGATGATATATATTTTCATATGTATGTATGAACTAATATTTATGGATAAATAGCTGGTGCTATTAATATTCCCGCAGCATACTCTTGCGGAGGCTTGCGGAGTGTTGTGTAGGCTTAGATGCTACGTAAGTGTGTGAAGGTTGGCGGCCTAAAGTTGCGACAACAAACCTCTCCCATCATTGGTAGCCTAAAATCCTCCAAGCTTCATCTGTAGTTATTGTAATGCAATTAAAATACCAAAGTATTAATATAACCTCCTTCGATATTCGCAGGAGGAAAGAGATGGTTTATATCAACTCCATTTATATTTCTTTTGGGGTCTCATTACTAAGCATAAATAGTAATTCTTTCTGAATTTGGCGTGAATTCTATATCGTCCACCAAGAAAGGGAAGAATTTGAAATGCTACAAGTAACAGGTGCAATGATGTACGATTTCTTAGTTTATGATTGAAATGATGACGCCATCATAAATTTGAAGCAAGAAAATATATCAATACAGAAGCGTGGGTTTCATTGGAATAAAATTATTTATTTCTGTGTGACAGAAAAAATGTTCTATTGCAAATGAGTATGGAAAAAACAAGTTTACGTATGTAAGCGAGGTAACTGTGTGCCAGTTCGGGTAATTACTTTGCCCCTTATTCCTGGCAGTGATTGACGTAGATTTGTTTCCCCCTTATCTTTATTTCCAATTCGTTACGACTGGTGAATATTCAGTATTTTTATGAGACAACTTAAGCTCGCAATGCTTTTTCCTTCACAAAGTGGTGTTTTTATCCTACATGTCTCTCAACACAGGGAAAGTAACCGACGGCTGCATTCCTTCGAGCTCTGGAAGGAACAAACGTAATTAGGGGTGGCATGGAATTATTTTAGAGAACGAAGAATTTGTGGAGAGATACCCTGGAACTATTCTTCACACGGTACGCAAGACATCGTCAATAATCTGTTATGACGGGATTTGAGCCCGGTCTCTCGACTTGGAAAGCCAACAAACTTGCCATCACACGGTTTGGATATTCATGTGACAGGCACAGGGATCCTCTGAGCACCCCTTTATTATGTATGTTGTACACAGTTTTAGAAAATGTTTGCCTAAATACGAGTGTCGACATCATTTTGAGTATTTTCATAGAAACTGCAAAGAGCCCAGTGATCATGAATAGTCCGCCTGCCCGTTCGTCCATTGGAGAGCAGAAAATATTGGTCTTGTGCAGAAATGTACGCTGTCGGAACCAGCGCCGTTAAGGACTACCCTCTGTTCCCGCTCTGGAAGAAAGTCTTCAACCCAATTTATTGCGCCCTTGTTTATACCTTCGACCTTTATTTATTATTAAGTTTACCATGGGGAACCTTATCAAATGCCCTTTGAAAATCTAAAAAGATCGCATCCACTTGCCTACCACTTTCACCCGATAAAAGTAAGTCATGTGTGAATAATCCTAATTGGGTCTCGCATGAGCGGATCTATTCTTTTATTTAATAGACTCATCTTTTTAACAGATCTACAGTATGAATTGAAAGTACGCATCCTCTTATTAAATATTGTTGCATGTAAGTAAGATGCGAAACTTGTGGAATACGGGTAGCGTGGCCGAGCGTTCTAAGGCGCTGGTTTAAGGCACCAGTCTCTTCGGAGGCATGGGTTCGAATCCCATCGCTGCCATGTATTTTGCAATATATGTAAAATAAGTTGTTGAGATTAACTTTTGGATTTACCTCGGTAATAATATTTTTTACCCAATGGAAAGAGTTGTAAAACAGTTATCGACGAATGTAAGGAATTAGTAAAGAACTGTGCTTGCAACTTATTAATATTGTTCCTCACCTGTTGGCATAGGCTTGCGGAGTATTATGTGGATGAAAGTGTAGATTAAGTGTCTTAAAGGTGAATTCAATTAGACTTTTAGAGATATTTGAACTCTTTTGAATTTTTAGGAACCCTAATTTTCCAAAGTCTTGGCACTCTCATGTAAATCTCAACAGTTGTAGTATTTGCTTAAGGAAATGGTTTGTCGTAATTTCCGATGATATTATTAAACTTCTTTCATTTAGTTCACTAAACTCACATTCCCGTAGTACCTCATAAGCAAAGTACTGATTGGAATTAAAATAGTGAAATAAAGTGTTTAAATTAAAGTAATAAAGTGTTTTAAAATAAGTGTAGTGAAATAAAGCAATCTCCTTTAGAAATGAGAAAATGCAAAAAAATGTAGAGAAGTTGATACCACTTAATGGACTTGCTTGAAAAACTGAAATAATTTGCCACTGTCAGAAATTGGTTTGAAATTTATAAATTTTTCGGGATGGATTAGTGAAGTGGGTTTCTCCTATTTTATTGATTACATTTACAAATTACGTAACAGCATGATTGTGGGAGATGAGGATTTGGGTAAATTAAGGATGAGGAATTAGAGGTAAATTAATAATAACAATTTATTTATGCTTTTAAATAAGAATTTCTTCAACTGCAACTTTTATATTTCACTAAATCCACGTGAATGTTCAGAAAAACCGGTTTCCTAACATTTATCAATGTATCTTTGGTGTCAAAATAGTTCTCATTCGAATCAAAGACACCTGCATTAGGATTACGTTGGAACTAGAATGCAGAAAGCTTTAGAAACAAGTCGTAAGAAATTAATGATGAAAAAGTCATTGAACAAAAGCGTCAAAAGAGGAAGTACAAGCGAGAGTAGCAGGAGAAGAAACTTGAAAAACCTTGTGGAATGGAAGAAACAGGTTGATCGGATACATACTGAGGCAAACAATTCCTTAAGGGACTCATGGGAGGAAAACCTGAAGAGAAAACTAATAGAGGAAGACCAAAGTACATGGTGAGGGAAAATTGAGACAGCTATAAGAAGAATTTGCAGCTGTCATAGAGTAAAATAACTGCCCTGGGATATAGGATATGTTGGAAACTTGTGTTACTACGAGAGAATACGGATGAGTGAAGAGCTGAATTTATCTATCCTTGCGTCGGAAAACAATACAGTTAATTGAGTCTGAATTATTGAAGCACGAGCATTTTCGACATTAAAATGCTTCACCCCACCCGTAACATTTTTCATCTTTACACAATACTCCGCAATACTGCCACAAAGACGCGTGTTCGAACATCATAAAGTTAAATGACAAGAGCTAGATAGAAGAAGAAGAAAATCTGTCAACGAAAGATACGTTTCAGCGTATTTTCCCAATCTGCTTGACTTTTGGTTACAAATTGAGCGAGCAAAAAACGAATCCTTGAGTATTTATCATCCTGAACATTACATTTATTATTATGTCACTACTATCTTACCTTACATATTTGATGGGGCATTATACAGTACATTGTGCAAGCAAAATGGCACATTTGAAAAAAATGCCATTAGCCTCGTGTTTTTGTATCTCTAGAACTCTCTATTTTGTTATCCTTGATCTTTGTCTTGATATCCAATAAGTTAGTGACCACTAAGTAACACAAAGTCAACTCAGAGTGGGTTGTTCAGGATTAGATAAAAAAACTGCCTATACATTTTCCTCTAACTTTCCAGAATTTAGATTTATTTATAACCTGTCATCAGTGAATTAGTATAAATGTATAATATTAACATTATTTTGTTTATATATTATATTTTTAAGTAAAATACAGTGTTATAACTATAATGTTAATATTTATGCTATGCCATAATAAATAAGTAAATGTTTTATACATTTATATCAATAATACTATAATAACTGAAAATAGTATTATACATTGGTATCGATGACCTGATTATTATAAATACCTCGAAAGTTTGGCATGTGGAAATGAAGTGAATTCGTAATTTTTAGACCAAATCCTGAGTAACAACCATAGTCAGTGTACTGCCAAAAAAAGGAAGGTCATCCCGATAGAACCAACACAATTGTGAATGATTTATTTGAAAAATAATACCATAAGTAAGGTGCATAAAACCAAATTATAAGAGAAACAAATGGCTTATATTGACGTTAAAAATGTGCTCTTGCGTGACCCTGGGGGTTTTTCCTGGATCTATAGTGTTGGTTGTTCATTAATTTGCCAACGCTGACCAGTGATCTCCGGATCCTGAGGAGGCGACCTCGAATCTGCGGAGGGGTATCACTTCCTCCCTCTCCTCAACCTCCCACCCCCTGCCACAGCACCGGTGGACACCTCTCTCCTGCCGCCTCCCTAACCTACCACCACCGAGACCACCAACCCCCGCGCAACACGCATTCTCCTCCGGGTCCCCCTCCCTTATCCCCTTTCTCCCCGTCCCTCCATCCTCCCCTCTCAACCCACGGCTAACACACACATACACACAAACACGCGTGCGGCTGGCCGTCTTACTCTCGCATTCCCTTCATTCGGGGAGCCTCCACTCCCACCCGCCCACTTTCACCTCTCCGCCCGTTCAGCGCTCGCCCCTCCACACACACTCACTAAAGTGCATTCATTACCCTCTTCCCCCCCTGGCTCCTCAATGCCCTTCTCTTCCAGTCTCCTACCTCCCTCCTTCCCCTCGATCTCCTGCTCCGCTCCCTCTCCTCATTTCTGCGTACATCCATTCTTGCTGCGGCGGAACTCATTTTAATGCCCTCCTCGTACCCTGCCCAAGAAGGTACCCAATCCCCACGCGCTCCTCACCAACCCCCATCCACATCGCTTCCTCTCTTCCCTCCCTGCTCCAGCATTTGCCGCTGGAGTCATCATGCTCCATTTTCATTCACCCCTCCACTCCTACTGTGTCTCTCGTCCATTTTGATGCGAAAACTGGAAATGAGGAAACTGTTGAAATCGCGAATCCTTGCGAATCCTCGCGTGGTCGCTGGAGTGTTCGTGACCAAGGAAATGGCGTAGTGTGCGGCTAGCTTTGCTTTCTAATCAGGGGTGGTCAACGAAGGCTGAGGTCATTTTCGATCCTAGGGATTGGTAGAAAGTTTGGAAAAGGTAGGATTTCAGTGAGCGAATCAAAGGAGGGTTTGAAGGAGGACGCGGGTCAAGTTGTCCACGACTTCAGTTCCGTTCCGGTGGATGGATAGAGTTGCTATCCTGCGCGCGGTAGCGATAGATCGGAGATAAGAGGAAAAATGGTTCACAAGTGGGAATTGAACTCAGGACTTGAGGCAGGAAATTAGTCAGGCAATGGTCAATTGTACCAAACGCTGAAATAAGAATCTCGGTTATACAGAAAAGTTGTCTCCGACGGCTTTAAGTGAGAGTATTAATGTCCATATTTCGAATGAAAAAAAGAGCGTAATTTTATACAGAATATAAATGAAAGCATTAATGGAGAATTTTTTTACAGTTTCGAAGACACCAGTGATTTGATATCTCCTCCCAAATTAACAACCGACTATGATTTTGTAGGAGATATAACCCATGAACTTATATGATTATGAACGTCACAAACTGCCGTTTCTGTACCCGTCGAGTGATAGGAGCAGAGAGAGATTTCAGCTCTCAATGAAAGTTTCTCTGGGGTCAAAATCATCGTTCTGCTCATTCTTTAGACTTTGAGTGAATTGACTACTTCGTGCTCAGCAGAGTTAAATAGTGCATTTTTCATAAATCCAATAGGTATCACGTTCCCCGGATTGTTAGTGTTGTGCAAGTGATGCGCACGGAAACAGCATTTTATTTCGCAGAGGGAAAATTGTCAATCCTGGAAAAAATTAGGGCTTAAAAACCATAAACCACATAAAAACTCTTCGCACGGGTAATGTGTTGGTAAGAGGGAAAAGCGACATCTGTCTCCCTGTTTATTTCTGGCAAATCATATTTCCTCCCTCCTATTTCCATGTGAAAACCTGCCAGTGGAGAAGAATTTTTGAGATTTGTCAAAATAGACAAGAGACTTCCAACTGGACTGACCACAAGAGGATACTAGTATTTCAACATGGGTCTCTTTTCGCCGAAAAGTCGTAAGTCTGGATACCGTATGCTGGGAAATACTCATCACAGAAATGGCAATCTGTATGCCTATGCAATATATTTTTCATATTTCCACATACTCTGCCCTTTCTCTAACCCCATTTCTCTCTCCCTCGTCTCTCCTGTTATCTTGGAAAGACAGGCATTTGGATCTCTTCCAGTCCGCAAAGGTGAAGACGTAAGTAGAGAAATACGATCGTAACTCTCGAGTCGTGAAGGTCTTGGGCCATAAATACAATTTATTTAGTTTTCGAAGTGACAGATTAATGTTAATCATCAACCGTATTTTCCAGTAAAATTATGTGACACGCATTTAACGATTCCAGTAAATATCACATCCGACAGAAATATTAATAAGCGATTAGCAGGTATTTAATACCGGATGTAATCATATGCAATCTTTGTCCCCCGAGAAATCCCCTAACAACGCGTTCGAATAGATTTTGCCATCCCCGGAGAAACTACGCCGCCCGAAGCGAACCAGTACAATTCCGTCTCTCGTGAGGCAATGCCGTGCAATATTAAGCGTCCGCATAATTGCCTTCCCCTTCTTAGGTTTCAACCCTTAGGGGGCTGCGTCGCTTGTTTGTCCGTCAGCCAGCGCCCATAGACTTGAGTGCCTCTTGATTTCCAAGCACGACCGGCATTGCATCATGTCCCTCTCCTCATCACAGGAAGGCAATCCGGTTATTAAAACGTCATGCAATTGGAGACGCGTCGGAGACGGTCGAAAAATTTTCCTCCTAGTCGCGGCGGGCGGCCGGGCTGGATTCTCGTGAGCCCGCGGTGATGAGGGCGTCGTCAGACGTCGACGGCTACCTTCCTCGTATCCACTTTTGAGCGTTGTACGTTCTTTACGGTAACCGTGGGCATTTCGTACTTGAGAATGTCTACCTCCACGATCGGTGTCTTTTTTGCCAACCGTAGGGCATACACTGCGTACATATTCATTCCCTCTCGCTTCTTCTGTCCCCCCTCCGCACCAGGGACGATATTTTTCATATCCCATTTTTCTTTCTTATTTTTATCAGTCTGATTTAGGCATTTATTACCCATTGGTCCATACAGTCTTCTTCCTTTTCTTGCAAATTCAGGTACATTACCAGTTAAGGGTTTGATTTATTTTAATAATTACCCAATTTTGCTGATATTATGATGTGTGTTTTTATTCATCTCCATTAAGTTCCTTTGTTGTTGTTATGTTCGGGGTGATTTCAAGGTTTAAAAATGCTTTTCTAGAATACCGAAGAGGTAATATTGTTCAGGTAATATTGTGATTCGGTAGATTGACTCCTTCCCTCCAAATAGGATTAATACGGTAGTGATTGGGTTTCGAAGGCCATCTTACTGCAGATGTTGTATGGTAACATAGACTCAGCAGCATAATCTATCAAATGAGACAATGTCCACAGTACTTAAGAATTAAACCCGTGATCTTCCACTTGTTGATAAATGCTTTTGTATGCTATAATTTAAATGAATTTTCAATTAAGTGGCGGAAAGAAAAGTACACGTCTCTAAATGCGTGCTACGACATCAAAATCCGCTTTTTCGGTCAGATTTTTCCAGATAAAACATATATTTTTGTATAAGAAATTTTCAGAGTACATCGAAACTGTTTGATTCCATCAATTTTCACAGTGGCAGTCATTAACTTCATACAATACCGAGGTGATCTTGTTGAGACTGCTATTAAGAAATGAGAAGACTAAACGAGGAAGGCCGCAGCCAGCTGCCGTTAAATCCTAGAATTTATGTGATGTGGTTCTCCATTCATTTTTTTTGCTTTGTTCGTATCTTTAAAATTTTGATTTTCGTGTTTTCTATCGCGTGCTCTATGTGTTTTAACCGGATTATCCTATGAAATTCTTTCCGTTTAATGTCTCTTCCAGTAAACTAGACAATCGTCAACCGAGTTTATCCGTTTTCCTTTTCAGTATTAAGTGCCTATAAATCTCTTCAAGTAATCTTCGGAGAACCTCCTCTTGAACCACTTTATCTGTATCTTCATCATACTAAATATCCATCGATTCTTGTTTCCATTCTCATCAGTGCTGCCGCCGCCCATGTTTGGTAGTCGCGTAAAAGGAAACGATGAATGAACAAAATCCAAGGGACGAATGATTACACAGGCCAACAGTGGTTTTGGTGCCGGAGATTTTAATGTTAATTTAAAGAACAATTGGGGTGCTGAATCCAATTATGACACTAGTTTTTTCCTATCAGCTATAGTTTTCAAGATAAAGATATGTTGTTACTTACGTAAAAAAATCTTCTACATGATGACATGGGAATATTATATTAATAACACAGGCCAACAGTGGTTTTGGTGCCGGAGCTTTTGATGCTGATTTAAAGAACAATTGGGGTGCTGAATCCAATTATGACACTAGTTTTTTCCTATCAGCTATAGTTTTCAAGATATAGATATGTTGTTACTTACGTAAAAAAATCTTCTACATGATGATAAAGGAATATTATATTAATAACACAGGCCAACAGTGGTTTTGGTGCCGGAGCTTTTGATGCTGATTTAAAGAACAATTGGGGTGCTGAATCCAATTATGACACTAGTTTTTTCCTATCAGCTATAGTTTTCAAGATATAGATATGTTGTTACTTACGTAAAAAAATCTTCTACATGATGATATGGGAATATTATATTAATAATTATTATTAGGTAATCTACCGGTTAAGGTAGGTTTTTGGATGGACACAACTATCAAATAAACATTTTGTAACTCCCCACCTAGCAAACTAATCTATATCAGGTCCCTCTTCATCTCGGTGTACTTCTTTCCTCCCCTCATCCCGTCCAACATCCCTATCCTGTTCCTACCCTTACCACGCTTGCCCAACATTCTCCCCTCTATTACCCTCTTCAACATTCCACTACCGCTCAATACGCCTTTCATCCATTTTTCCTGCCTCCATAGGATTTCTCTCAACAAACCCCTCTCCTCCCCCACCATTTCTAGTACTTCCTCATTTGTTTTCCTTTCGGTCCATTTCACCTTCTCCATTCTTCTCCACACCCACATTTCAAAAGCCTCCAATCTACGTCTATCCTCCTGCTTCAGCGACCACGTTTCCGCGCCGTACATAGCTACGCTCCATATCAGAGTTTTTACGAGTCTTGTCTTAACATCCCTACTCAACGTCCCCGTCATCAACTCCCTCTTCTTTGAGAAAGCCTCCTTGCCTAGCGCAATTCTTCTCCTTACGTCCCTACCACTTTGACCGTGTTGGTCCAAAACACTTCCGAGATATGTAAACTGCTCTACATGCTCTATTCTTTCCCCGCCTATTTTAATATTTAGCTTAGCCTTTTTCTTTCTAGAAAATCGCATAACCTTTGTTTTATTAATATTGATTCTCATCCCATATTTATCGCACTGAACCTCCAATTCACTCAACAATGCTTGCAACCCCTTGGCTGACTGAGCAACTAATGCTTGGTCATCAGCAAACCTAACCGATTTTACGAATTCCCCTCCGACTTTCATTCCTACCTCCAGTTCTTCCCATGCCTCTTTAATCATTTCCTCTACATATACGTTGAACAGTACCGGTGATAATGGGCAACCCTGCCTTACACCTCTTCCTAACACTGCCCATCCGGACTCTCCGTTCCCCACTCGCACCTGAGCAGTCTGAGACATGTACAGGTTGCGGATCGGTCTCCTGTCCCTCCAATCCATTCCTATTTTCCGCAATACACGCATTAATTTTTCCCAATTCACTCTATCAAACGCTTTTTCGAAATCTACAAAACAGGCAAAAACGTCCTGATTGTATTCTATATTTCTCTCGACTACTGATCTCATTACTGCAATGGCATCACGCGTACCTCTTCCTTTCCTGAACCCAAACTGATCATCCCCTAAGTAATCATTTGCCTTACGCTCTATCCTTTTGTTGATGATCCTGAGAATAACTTTAGCTGCGTGGGATATCAAGGTTATTTTTCCTCACATGACGTAGCCTTTGCCTTTTTTGGAATAGGAACTAACACCGATCTCACAAAATCTTCCGGCCAGATTCCTTCCTCATAGATACTACGAATCAGTCCATATATGACCTTCTTCCCACCTTTCCCTAACCATTTCAACATTTCTACAGGAATATTGTCCACCCCCACACCCTTGTTTGCTTTCATCTCCTTTAATGCCCTTTCTATTTCATCGTCGAGTATGCCTGAACCTAAGCTATCTTCTTCTACCTCATGTTCCTTTTCTATGTCTAACCTTGTCGGCCTAAGTTCTTTACCATACAGTGTTTCTATATATTCCTTTCATCTCTCTTGGATTTTTCCTGGTTCAACTATTATCTTACCCCATTTATCTTTAACTGTTAGCACAGATCTTGCCTTCTTACTTCCCGATAATAACTTAACCTTGCTGTATAGAGCACCAATTTCACCCTTCTTCTGTAGACTTTCCATATACTCGCATTGCGTTTTCCACCATTCTTCTTTTGCTTTATTTGTGGCCCTTCTCAATTTATTGTTTAACTCTTTGTACTTCATTTTGCCTAACTCTGTGTTTACATTTTTCCATCTTCTTCTCTCATCCATCTTTGCAATCATCTCATCCGTTACCCATGGTTTCCTTATCCTTTTCCCGTTAACGGTTCCTATAGTGTCTTTAGCGGCTTCCAATATCCCTTTCTTGATACATTCCCATTTTTCTTCGATAGCACTCAGTTCTTTACCGTCATCCATCATTTTCTCTACAGCCTCCTGATACTCCTTCTTCGTTAATTCATTTACTGCTTCTAAATTCCATTTTTTAACCCGCCGCCCTTGCCTTATCTTCTTGAAACGAACATTACATTTCATAACAACTAAATTGTGGTCAGAGTCCGCATCCGCTCCTGGGAAACTGTGCGAATTTATCACACTGTTCCTAAACCTGTGCCTAGCCATAATATAATCTAACTGATACCTTTCTGAGTCACCTGGCATTTTCCATGTATACCTACGCCTTTTGTGGTGTCTAAACCATGTGTTGGTGATGACTAACCCCTGTCTCCTGCAGAATTCAATTGCTTTCTCTCCGCGTTCATTCCTCGTGCCTAACCCATAGTCCCCCACCTCACCACCATCTCTTCCTTCGCCTACCGTCGCATTCCAATCCCCCATCACTATTAAATGTTTCCCTGCAGGAACACTCGCGATGATATCCTCTAACTCATCATACATCCTATCGACTTCTTCCTCCTATATTAATAATAAAACCCACTAAATATAAAGACTTGATTTATTTCTAGGGCTGTTAAATCACCCACAAACACAACAGAATTTTACAATACAATTGAACACAAATACTAAAATTTTTTACTGTAATAAAACAAATTGAAAAGAAAAAAAATACATAAAAACATCACTAAACACATCGGAAGCTTCTTTTGCGCGATTTTCTTGAGTGCACTTTGTTCAAACAGTCTCGTTTTAAGCACCAGCAGTAATCTGCCATCATATGGTTATCCCATCTTCCTTGGTAGCGAGCTTCCATTGTTTTTATATCCTGGTGAAATCTTTCACCTTGTCTCCTAAATTCCCAAGAAAATTGTCTAAGTGGCTGTGTAGGTAGTGAACTTTTGTGCTCGTATTACATCCAAGTGATTTGAAGTTACTGAGCATAATGTTTACCAGCTCAATATAATTTTCACTTTTGTGATTTCCTAGAAAATTTTTTTATGACCTCAACAAATGACATCCAACTAATTTTTTCAATCTCATTCATTGACTCGACAAAAGCAGGATCCTTTGTAAGTTGTCTGATTTGTGGCCCCTCAAAAATACCTGCTTTAAGTTTTTCAATACTTATATGGGGCATCTTTAGTCTTAAGTAGCCGAAGCATGGTCCATCCTTGTCAAGAGCCTTTACAAATTGCTTCATTAGGCCTAGTTTAATATGTAGAGGCGGTAAGATGATTTTCTCTCTTTCAACTAAAGATTCAGCAATGATGTTTTCTTTCCCAACAACCAAGTTTTCTCTCTTAGGCCACTCCTTCTTAATCCAGTGGTTTTGTCTGTCCCTGCTATCCCAGAGGCATAAGAATCAAGGATATTTTGTGTAGCCACTTTGCTGCCCAAGAAGAAAGTTCACCATTTTTAAATCTACACAAATCACCCAGCGATGTTCCTGGTATTTTATCTTCTGTAAGACCAATGCTATTGTATCGTATTCTTCTTTCATTTTAGTTGAATGAGCGATTGGTATTGCGCCAAACCTGTTACCATTGTGAAGAAGTACACATTTTAAACTACGCTTGGAGCTATCAATAAACAAACGCCAATCACTAGCATCATATTGTGATAGTAGTCCCATTTTTTCCAAAAGACCCTTAACGTCTAAACAAAATGTAAGATTGTCTTCTTGAGTAAAGAAGGGTAGCATATCCTTTTCCCTTGTGCGATAAAACCTTATTTTTGTACCGGGTTGCAGTAAATTCTTTTCATGCAGTCTTGATGCTAGTAGCTCGGATGCTTCCTTCGATAAGTTCAGTTCTCTAGCAAGATCGCTTAGTTTATCTTGATTAAATAGTTGAGGAATTGTTGATACCCCCTCATAGTCACTGCCATAATCGTCAATAGAATGAGAAATGTTTTCAAATAACTCAAATTTCTCCTTAGATATATCTGGTAACGTCTGAAATATTGGGATCGGTATTTCTTCTGAATGGGGTACCGGGCGTCTAGCTGAAGGCAAATCTGGATATGTCCACTTGTGGCGATTTTTTCGATTAATTCCCGAAACATTTACTATGCAAAAATAACAGTCGTCAATATGGTTCACAGGTTCTCTCCACACCATTGGCACACCAAATTTTAGACTTTTCCTTTGTCCTGTTGTCCATTGCCGCAGATGTTCAGTACATGTTTTACACACAAAATGCGGTGCCCATGTTTTATCTTTGTCACCAAGCTTAACACCAAAATATCCCAAGTATGCACGTTTCACAAAGTCTGTAATATTTTTCCTATTTTCTTTTGCCATATATTCCCATGTATACTTATAGATTTATTTAACTTTGAAAATTATTTTCCGGAATATATCAAATATTAAAACAACTAATCGTAAGATGTGGCATATCTAAAAAAAGTAGAGCTTTTAAGTAAAAACGGTTTTCATATTTGGATTCAGCTCTACAAATATAGTTAAAATCAACACAAAGATTCCAGGCACCAAAAAAAAAATTTTTTTGTAGGCCTGTGTTATGAAGAAATGAAAGTAAGATTGAAGGAAGATCTATATACGGAATAAGGTATTTCAATTGAATGATGAAGGAAAGAGAGATAAATTAAAGCTTGCGGATGGAAAACTAATGACGATGGCTCTATCTTCTTAAAGGGGGAGGCTTGTTTGCCCGTGGTAACATTTGTGTTTCAAGAAATTTATTTTCGACTCATCTCACCCGTCAGCTACTGTAGCGCACAACCCCTGTTCGGCTCGCGCTCTAAAAGCAGCTCTTGGAGAATATTCCCTTGGAAATGCATGGCCTGTCTTCACTGGAGATATTTTTGACGATCCGCTTGCATCGTGCGTGAAACTCATGCGGCTTTTCGTGCTGCCGTTTGGGAAACATCTTGCCCCCGAGCCAGGGATAGCGAGCAGATGCCACAAGTGCCAAGTGCTCTTTCCGAACCTATTTCTTTTGGAGAGGATGCATGTTGTAAGCGGAAGACAATCACATTTGCGTCCAAACGATGATTTTGTACTCGTTGGCGGTTTTGAGGCCCACGTGCAGTGGTAAAAATGAACAGCTCAACCTAAATATACAAATTGTCCATTTTCTTTGAGAAAGGTTGTTAAACTTGGAGTCGTTCCCTCTAGTTTTTAATTCTTAATTTCAATTTGGTGTATCTATCCAAAGCTACGTTTAAAAAAACATGAGCTAGTGTTCATGGAAACTCTATAGATATTCGCTACGCTACCTAAGCGTCGACAAATGTACAACCTTTGATTTTCTAACTATCTACACTACTGAACTCCTTTTTTGATATCTTTGTTTCGAGTGGATTTTTAGAAAACTAATTAATATATTTTTTTGTAGTTTTTACCTTTAATATACTGTAGGTTTCAAAATAAGTGACCACCACCTTCCTATAGTTCACCATTAGTTTTTTGATATGTTCGAGTTGTACAATATGTCGACACAACCTGTAATTTTATTATCATTTTGTAATTACCTTTGTGCAAAAACGGATGAATCTTATGTTTAATGGTCGATTTCAACTTATAATTAGCTAAACAAGGTTATGTATGATTAACTGTATTTTACTTTCTAACATTTGCTACGAGATGGTACCTAAAAATGGAAAACACTGGAGAATTTGGAGTGTTCCTGCCCTTCCACCTCAACGGTAGTCTAACGACTACCATTTAGGTGAAAAGGCAGAAACACTCCATGCCGTCAAACACCTTTCTGAGTGACTAGATGACCATCAAAATATTATCGATAGGCAGCAGCAACATTCCCGGGAAAGGTTTATCCATCAGTTAACTCAGTCATGTCTCTCCAATGCCACTGTTTTTGGAGATCGGTCCTGTTCTACGCCTGACTCAATGTGCTTCTTGTCGGTGCATGCACCCAAATAAATCAAAATAAAGACCTTAAGAAACCAAAAACACGCACGTTTTTGTTGCGCGCATCTTTCCATTGATTTGAGCTCGACTGACTGACTGATGCTGAAGTACTGCGCCGTTAGGCGCATTTTATACCGATACCCAGCTATGCTGATAAACGGTTGTGTGATATAAACGGCTTAAGGGCGAAATTTAGCTAACGAGTGTATGTAAGTGCAGCTGATGTCAATTTTATAATCGGTGATTATCATGATTCATTTAGACTTGTTTTTGCGCGTTTGTATATGAAATGGGAATTATCAGAATAGTCCCATAAAGGTTCCATGAGAGGGTTACCAGTATTTCCTATTGCTTGCTGAAATGACAGGGCTAGGTCTCTTAGATAGGTTGATAGGTTCGGCATTTTGAGGTCCTTGTGAATGTCTGAGTTTCGGACGAACCAAGGGGCGTTAGTAAGAGTTCGCAAAATTTTATTTTGAAAGCGTGTCAGTTTGTTCAGGTTTGTTGCAGCTACTGATCCCCAGGCTGGACAACCGTAGGTTAAGATAGGTCGTGTCATGGATTTGAACAGAAGTACCTTAGTAAGAAGACGGAGGGGACTCGTGCGTGCTTTTATACATGGCTCCCCTTCGACAAAGTAGCCTCAATCGACGTTTGGCGGCATCATCTTTTTCTTATCTTGCCACCGCCCCTCGGACGCCAAAACGTCAAAAGCGCTCGCGAAACCCTACCTCCGCGCTCCCAACTCCAACGACGCCCGACTCGATTGCCGCCGCCTCGTACTCCTGAGCCCCGTACTCCACTACGTTTCGTCCCGCCTTGTATTTTACGATACCGTTTATTCCCATTCCCATTGCATAATGCCTCCTTTCCCGCTCACGACATCTCTCGTTTCCTCGGCCCAGCACTCTTCCCTACCTCGGGCCTCCGCCGCCGCAGACGATTCCGATTTTAATTTCGATCCCGAAATTGTTACTTACTCCGTCCTCTTAATAATGCCCCTCGACTCCCATTATACAGCCATTCCTTTCATTTCTTCCCCTCCCCCACCCCTGCCCCCGGATCCCGCCCCCTACCCCCACTCGAATCGCCTGACAGGCGCACCCACTCATCCCCCATACCCTCCCCCCTATCAGCCCTCCCCAGCTACCCCCCTCTCATCTCGTACCTTCTTCCTCTCTTCCTGTAATTTTCGCTCATTCCTTTTCTCATTTCGCCGCCATCAATTTGGCTCCTCCCCTCCCTCCCTCACACGAGAGACGTGGAAAGAGTCAAAGAGGACACCAGGGGATCGGATTGGTGCACACCGGATGCCGTCTGTCTGAGATCCCACGTGATTCGATTCCCTCCGGTGGTGGTCTAATTTTTCTGTGAGTGTCCACGTACTTCCCCCCCCCCTTCCTCCCTCCCCCTCCCGCGGCGTGTGTTTTTATCGGAGAAAACCAGGTCTACGAAATGCCATCTACTGGAATGTACGTTACATTGTATGATGATATAGCTAAATTCTTCCCTCTTGTTACTCCTTCCTTCATTCTTCCGTTTCCAACAGAATAATCTTCCTCCAACTCCTATGCTTCAGACTCTCTTAGTATTCATTCTTGTGGATATCTAAAAAATATTCATGAAATCATTGCATGATTTCTCGAGAGTTGTTTAGTTACGGAATCGTTTGGCGGTGAATTGAGATATTTCTCACAAAGATTAGATTATTCTGGAGAATGTTAAATCAGAGTAATTAACTTTTCTGTTGAGGTGAAATGATAGTGTTGAAAGTTTCAATTCCATTAAGTTATGATTTTATTTCATCGGTCAGTAATTATTTTGGTATTGATTAATATCATTTTTGAGTTATGGTTTATATTTCAAGTCATTCATTTCAATATCAGCTGATGAAAATACGTATCTGAGTATATTTCTTGATCTATCAATCCAAAAGTTCCCATTAGTTAATTTCCATCCATTCAGATCTATGATCCTTCTTCTGCATTAAAAATCCGATTGAATGTCTTAACTTGCTGATCGAAGCTGTCAAGGACTCTTATAAATGCCAACAATATCGTCCCGATGTGTAATACAGCGAAACCTTAGTGTAGTAAAGCGATAACCTTGAACGAATTGTTTCTTGCTATTTTGGCTTGTATTCTATGAACGGTAGTAAGTAAAAATCATTATTCCGCTAATGTATTTACTCGCAGCTTGATAAACAAAACAGCCGTCAGATCTTCAAATGTTCTTTCATAGAAACGTTATTTAGAATCTATTCTGTACGGTGCAGTTATGCAGTGTCACATATTATGAGACAAGTATTGAAGGCGACGGTTCAGGAAGTACTGAATGTAGCTTGCTTAACCTGGAGCTGGTGGGTTTGGTGCTTATCTTGTATGTATGGGATCCTAGTGATGCGACATAATATATTTTACTGAGCTAATTTAGTCACCAGAATGTAACCTCAGAAGAGATTTTACATGATGAACTATATTAAATCCAGTTGGAATTGAAAATTTAAATCTGAAACTACACATCAATTTATTTCTCAGTATTTTCTGTTTGACAAAATATCTTATGGTTTAAGTTGGCAAATCCATCTTCCGGTAATGATCGTCTGTTTCTCCAAACCGTAAGGGATGGAACTATACTATATACCTGTAGCTAGGTGGATGGGTTCAAAATAATGTAACATACATTTTTATACATACTCAAATATCCTAAGCTTCGTGTTACGGCAAAAGAAAGGATATTGGGATAAGAACTTCCGAGGACTAAATAGAGAGTCATGTGGTGGATTTTTTATTAGGTAATCTACCGGTTAAGGTAGGTTTTTGGATGGACACAACTATCAAATAAACATTTTGTAACTCCAAACAAAACCAAATCCAGCAACCTCATCTACATCAGGTCCCTCTTCATCTCTGTGTACTTCTTTCCTCCATTCATTTCGTCCAACATCCCTATCCTGTTCCTACCCTTTCCTCGCTTGCCCAACATTCTCCTCTCTATTACCTTCTTCAACATTCCACTACCGCTCAATACGCCTTTCATCCATTTTTCCTGCCTCCATAGGATTTCTCTCAACAAACCCCTCTCCTCACCCACCATCTCTAGTACTTCCTCATTTGTTTTCCTTTCGGTCCATTTCACCTTCTCCATTCTTCTCCACACCCACATTTCAAAAGCCTACAATCTACGTCTATCCTCCTGCTTCAGTGACCACGTTTCCGCGCCGTACATAGCTACGCTCCATATCAGAGTTTTTACGAGTCTTGTCTTAACATCCCTACTCAAGGTCCCCGTTATCAACTCCCTCCTCCTTGAGAAAGCCTCCTTGCCTAGCGCAATTTTCCTCCTTACATCCCTACCACTTTGACCGTATTGGTCCAAAACACTTCCGAGATATGTAAATTGCTCTACCTGCTCTATTTTTTCCCCGCATATTTTAATATTTAGCTTGTGGTGGATTACTTGTTAAAAATATCTCAACTATATCACAGTGGTAATACGTCACTTGTGTGATGTAGTAACCATAATGGAGAGTTTGAAAAAGAAATTATTTCCAAGAAATATTTCCGGTGGAACGAATACCTTCTTCAGTGGAAGGTGGGAACGAAGGGGCGAGTGAGAGGATGAGGGAAATGGAGAGCTAAGTCCACGGTCCTTGGGAAGCCTTCACTCCCGTTCCATTCCCATTGAATACCATTCCCCCCAAATTTCTCCCTTAACTCTGTCTTCCCTTCAAATTTACCGTTATCTCGAAGAGATTAGTCGGTTATAATTTCTCTAAAATACTTTTTCCTTTTAATATTTCTTCTCTGACTTAGTCTACTGTGATATCAGTGTTTCACACGTCACACTAGTGTCACGTGGTCATGCTATATCGCTCCAGTACACCATTGTCACAATAAATTTATTCGCGTTTTTGGGTATTGTTCTCAAATTGTAATTGAATGCTCTCATACGAGTAGTATGCAGTAATTTACACTGATGGACAAGTAGTCATATACTTGCTAATTAAAACAGTATGCACATTTGATATGTGTATATTTATTATATCATAAAGCTTATTAAAACGGTGACATTTTGAGACGTCACCAATGATAATCAGAGGTACTGCAGGCTGAAAATCCCTATCAATTGGAGTTACGATTTATTTTCTATTTTTTCGGTGTCCCAGCATCTAAGATTAAACTGTCTAACGAAGTAACTAATCCTAGCACCAGCATAACAGCCATGCCCGAGGCAGAAGTCAAATCTTTGAGTTGTTAGACATGCATTTTCCTTCTGACTGCTACGGTAGGCAATTTGAAAGAGATAATCTAATCACAAATGTGAGTATATCGTGAAATAAAATCGCTAAGTCTCATGCACCTAATTTTAATTCTGAAGACTTCCACACAAAATTTTGCACATTCATGGGCCCTTCATATTCCAGATATGAGATAATCCTACGTCTTCCTTATCATTTACGGAAATTTCCAAGTCCGACCCATCCCGTGTGTGTTTATTTTCCCGGGCACCAAAGGGCTCTCGGAGGGCAGAGAGACGTTGGCTGCCTCCCTCCGACACTCGTTGGACGGGGAGCCTGAGGGCTTGTCTGAGATCCATCTCCAGTGCAAGCACGCGTCCGCGGGACCGGCTGACTCGCCTGCCCTCCTATTTCCCCTCCGCCCCCCCCCCCTCAGTGCACATGGGCGTGTATTTCTCCCGCGGCTCTCCTGTACCCAGCAACTCGACCCCTCATTTTTTGCTATGCTGCATCCTTTCTTCCAAGACGTACAGGCGTAGGAGCACATCAAATCGCTGGTTGCTGCATTAAAGCGTTCTTTTAAGAAATGAATAATCTCAGGGTGGATGTCATGAACGGTGCATGAAGGGTGCCTTTCGGGCACTTAGGACAGGTTAAATACTACTCAGTTGATTGACACTAAGGAACTTTTAAAAAATATTCATAAGTATTTTCGCTAGTCGGCCGTAAACATGGGTTCGGGGTAAAGCAATTTAAATTTTGTAGTAGCAGGGAGAAATGGCATTCACTTTTTCAAAATTCCGCTTTTTGTATCCAACTTTTTTATGATGCACTCTGTGTGTCCGCTATGATTATTTTAGTGATGAATTGGTTGATTTTTTGAATACGTTCTCGAGAAATTTTATGGATTACTTTTGTGTCCGGCATAAGGCGAAAACTGTTTACAGTGGAAAATATTTATATTTTCCAAATATAGTTGAATGCAACTAAAATTAAAATATTGATAAATGTGTTCTAAATGTAACTCCAGTAATTTATGGACTATTTTTTCAACCTCTCTCTCCTGTGAAGTCCTTGAGCATATCATTGTAACCAACGTCATTACATTCTTAAATACTTCAATCTTTATTACCAGCCAACCACAGGGATTTAGAAAGGAGAGATCTTACGACACATAGTTGGAACTTTTTATACGAGGTATTCTACAATCGGGAGAAAGGGAAAACAAGCACGCATGATTTTCGAAGGAGTCGTAATGAAGATGGCCATAATCTAACAGATAGTTGGAAAATGCAGCGATGAAAAGATAAAGGCGTTGTGCTATATTTCGCTAGTAAGATCCAACATAGAGTATTCGGAGAGCATATGCGAACCGTATGAAAAAAACTGACTACAGAATGGAACAAGGTACAGAGAAGGGCCACTAGATTCGTGAAAAATTCGTACGGAAGAACACAAATCGTTTCACGAAAGAACACGTATCGTTATCATAAATGTACGTACGGAAGAACACGTATCGTTATCATAAATGTCTCAATTTGAATGACGAACATGAAAAAAATAGTTTAGAAATGTGCCTTTCAAATGTTTATAACAAAATGTTGTCTTTTCTCTAGGTTTATATCTTATTTCAAAATGTAAGTTTTAAAATAAAAGATGAACCTAGTGACAAGACAAGGTCATATTATATACAAGGCGTTTCCAGACAGCCCTCGCCGACCACTCGCGGGATTTTCTACTGCAGTGCAAATTTTAACAGTTTGCAGTGAGCAAAGAAAAAGGACTACAGTCTGCACAATATTTCAACAGGATGCTTTGCGAACGTAGGGACGAATAGACACCAAGATGGTGGCTCTAACCCTACCCACTCCCCATCAGGTCGAAACGTAAGTTACTTTCTGATCAACACACGTAATTTACAAATTTAACTGCAAACTCTGTCCCTATTTTTACGTTGGATAAAGCATCACACTTCTCAGCATTCAAATAAACAATTACCCCATTTCCTGCAACATTTATTCTTCATCAACCTCATTATCATTTTTCAAACATGCCTCCCTTCAAAATGTTTTTTTTTACTGATTGTTTTAAACTGTCGATTATTGCCTCCCACCCCTCTCAGACACCTTTTAAAGCTCGAAAAACGCCAAGGCGATGTGCATTTGACTCCTACGGGTATGCTCACACCCGGGATTGAACCTTACCCACTAGGGGGTACCCTCACCTCCCGCCGACCTCCAATCCTACCGCCACCCCTCGGAACCCCTCCCCGTCTCCTTCCCTCCCCTCTTTTCTCCCCTGCTTCTGCACTACCCGTCTGTCCATAATCCGTGCGTGCTCTCAGGCTTCTTCCTTCCGTTGCAAAATGCGGTTGTACCAGCGAAGTATAAAAAAATCGTGAGTATTCTTTTTAATTTTTTTAAAGTTTCTGTCATCGTCACACCTGTGATTATGCCTACATTCACGTTCGTAGACTTATTCTGGGTGTGTATGTATTTTTGAATTTATGTATGTGCATTACATATACGCACGTTTATGGGATGACAACCGCGGAAGCCTTGCCTCTCCCTCTGCCGGGCACGACACACGGCCGATCGGGCCAAGTCCCGTCCTTATCGCCCGTAATTGCCAGGACTCATACCCTCTATAGTGTTCATCATTTTGTTCTTGGGAATGATAATTGAGGTGATTTCCCGTGGCCTTTCTCAATAGTGTTTTTAACGTGACACCATCACTCAATGGCCGCCCCACTGGGGTCAGATGCCTTTGCAGCCGCCTCCCTGAGGAACAAACGCTGCGTGGGCTACCTTTTGTCTGGCTCCTAACCTTCGACCTACCTGGCATGGGTGACCCTACCAGGAGCAGTTATCATTACTCCCGCCAGCACAGCTCTAGGGGCCATCGGAACTCACAAGTTCTTCCACCACGTCAAAGTTGTAGCCCATGGGAGAGATATATCGTATGTGTGTCTGTGCGCGTGTGTGCGCTTGCGCGTGCGTGTGTGTATGCACACACATATGTATGTGTGCGTGTATATACATATGCACATACACATACACACATACATGTGTGTGCGTATGCTTGTCGACCAAACTGTTGACCAAACTTGAGACTGTCAGCCAAGGGGTTGAAAGCAGTGCTGAGTGAATTGGAAATAAAGTGCCACAGATATGGGATGAGAATCAATTAATAAAACAACTGTTATGCGATTTTCCATAAAGAGAAAGGCTAAGCTAAACATTAAAATAGGAGGGGAAAAATAGAGTAGGTAGAACAGGTTACGTATCTCGGAAGTGTTAAGGACCAACACGGCCAAACTAGTAGGGACGTAAGGAGAAGAATTGCGCTAGGCAAGGAGGCTTTCACAAGGAGAAGGAAGTTGATGACAGGGACGTTGAGTAAGGATATTAAGAAAAGACTCGTAAAAACTTTGATATGGAGCGTATCTATGTATGGCGCGGAAATGTGGCCATTGAAGCAGGAGGATAGACGTAGATGGGAGGCTTTTGAAATGTGGGTGTGGAGAAGAATGGAGAAGGTGAAATGGACCGAAAAGAAAACAAATGAAGAAATTCCAGGTAGGGTGAGCGAGGAGAGGGGTTTGTTGGGAGAAATCCTAAGGAGGCAGGAAAAATGGATGAAAGGTGTATTGAGTGGCAGTGGGAATGTTAAAGAAGGTGATAGAGGGGAGAATGTTAGGCAAACGCGGAAGGGGCGGGAACAGGATAGGGATGTTGGACGGGATGAAGGGAGGAAGGAAGTTCACAGAGATTAAGAAGGACTTATATAGTATTACTTAAAGGCTACCTATGCAGATTATTTATGCGCTTATGCGCTTTTACCTTAAGAGTCAACATGTTGGAGCACGTTGGTCGTCATTAAAATGTTACATTCAGTGATAGGATAACATCAAATCAAGTGTCAAATACAAGTGTTAAATCCGGCTAAGTTTAAATTATCTTATATACGAGTTTGAAAATCGACACACGTTGGCTCATCACTAGGCCAGGTTAAACGTAATTACCTATACGCCATCACCAGGATTTGCAGAAGAATCCCTTGTTCATGCATACTCGTGGCGTCCGTTCCACCTTGTAGAATAATTTTGCCTGCCCGCAAGAAACCTTACCCACAACGCCACTGTCAGACAGCACAACCCCTAGCAATATATAATATTTGACCGTCGAAGTTCTACAAAGTTCTGAAGATTCACTTTCATGAATTTCATGGGAAAATATCCCCGGCCCTCTGAAGTTCAACACCTAGTTATTGAAGAAATTAGTAAAAATTTTCCATTTAATATGACCTTATCAATCAGGGTGCTAATGCAGTTGTTTGCCATGTATTTAAAAAACATGCAGTTGTCTGAAAGCGTCTCGTTTCGTTGTTAGTTGACACTGACGAAACATCGGCATGAAACCTCTAACCATAGTCATATTGCGCAGTCCAATGGCCCGCGATCCTCCGAGTGCAAGCAGGAAGGAGACGAAGGAAATGACCGTCCATCACCTCCGCACCCTTTTCCACTCCGCCCAACTCCTTCCGTTCATCTCTACCGTTCATTCACTCCTCTACTCCGCCTTCGACCTCTTCCCAATTACTCTGTCTCCAATCCCTCTCCTTGGCCCCGACTTCCGTCTCACCGGTGACCGTCACGGCGCCTCCACGGTATCATTTCCCTTTCCTGTTGTCTCCCCAGGAGGTAAGGAGCTCATGAGGATTGTACCATTTCATTCCCGCTCACCTGGGTTCTCTTATCAAAACATTTCCTGTTCGGTCACTCTCCGCTCTCAATTTCTTTCCCATAAAGTCCAACAGGATGCGAACATCCGTCCCGCTCTTTTCTGAACGAATATGCACTGCCTCCTTGGCGAAGCACGATAATTCGGGAGAGAGCATTACTACATAGGCGAAATTTTCCTTTCTCTATTCGCCACGAGTGCCTTCATCCTGGGACTACTCCCCTTCTTAGGTATGTTTATAATTCTTCTACATCAATGTTTAGAAAAAGTATCAATATTCACTTTTTCATTTCCAAGGCTATTGGTTTAAGCTGAAGGAGGAAATCATGATATTCACTAAAACTTGAAGATATTAAATTATAAAGTATGCCATTACCATACATTCAAACAGGAATCATTGTAATCACAAGATAGCAATCCGGACATTGATATACTTTAGTTCTTATCTACATTATTTTCCCGACCTTGTTTTTTATAGCATTAATAATTCATAGTGAGGAATCAAACATTTTCATCCTTTTTATTAATTCAAGTTTAATAACTTGAGGTGCTTGTTGAAACAACACTAGTTGAGGAAATCAAATAATTAGTAGTCAAAGAGGTCACAAATGAATTCCCGTTCTGAATATGACTCATTTGTGCGTGCTAATTTGAAGATAGGGAATTTAAAATTGCGAAATGAGGCGGGATTTAAGTTCTCAGTTTTAATTGAATGGTTTTAATAAATAATTTCTTTTACATTTTAGTGAAAACGACTCGCTCTCTACAGTCAAAACGGACTATATAGTACTTTCCTATGTGCCGTGGCCTGCGTTTCCATTCTGACTTCAGTGAGTTACATTTTACAAACGTTTTTCTCTAACAAAAGCCAGGTTAATCCATACTACAGTCAATTATTCTGGTGAGCGTGAAATCATCGATGTGGCTGACCCATTTTGTCACTGTGAAAAATATCTTGTTAAAAACCCAAGCAAAACGCATAATTATTTGTGGCAGCTAGTCGGGTTATACAGTTTGGAAGTCTTTTGTATGACTGAAATGAAACTGAAATAGAACATTTTCTCCCGAAATAACCTACTTACTCGTACTCATCGAACAACTGAAAGGCAGAGGCCTTCAAATTCGAGACACCTGCCACTTTTTACGTTGATAAATGATATTGTCTGCCGGGAGAACTTAATGTAAAAAATTCCAACATGAGACGTTTTCGCCCTTATTTGACGGGTTGAGTGAAAATGTGATGAAAAAGTATAGGAGAGGTGCTTTCTTCACTTTTATTACTATATTCGGCAGCCATATGCGGAATTTACGGCAGTTATTATAGAGGCTCACTGGGGAAATTTTATTCAAGGTAATAAATAAAGCTGAAAGATGATCCGTTAGGTCTTGGGAATTTTTTTATGAAAAGAAAATATGATAGGGTTATTTGAGCAACCTGTTTTTCGAGACATTAGGAGAGTATAAGAGTCCATTTCGCCAAAATCTCTTCGATACCCAGTGACTTAATCGGCTATATAAATTAGACGCAGTTTTGAAGCATGGAACCAATTACAAAATGTAATTTCGGGGCCTTAGTTTTGAACCATTTGAAAGAAAATCACTGCGGTATACACACAAAATTTTGGAGTTGGTTCGTATTACTTTAAAAAGACCAGCACGCATCGTTAAGTATTGGTTTAATTTTATATGGCACACTAAATATATCCAGGGACATCATTTCAATAATGATCAACTAAAAAAAAATTGGTGGTTGGTTCTATTTGGCTTAGTGAAGTTCCATTTCAAAAGAATACATTTTATTTCCTAATAAATTGTATATTAAGGTGACCTAAGTTTCAGCACGTAGCATCTTTATCAGGTTTTCATCAATATAAGTATATAAATTTTATGTGGAAATGCTAAGTGTATTATTTTGAGTCATGGATCGCTCCAACAAAGTAAATCTGGAAACTACATCAGAAGTTCAAATTATTTTTAATTCATTAATACCTTTAGCGAGAGCTAGTAATAGTCACTCATAGTCATTGATTTTTGATTTATTTGATATTTTTATAGTCATAAACCTCATATTGTGAGCACTGATTATAGTTTATGTGTAATTGTGATACGCTAATACTGGCCAAATTAGAAATTGACTGACCATCGAGCACTGATTTCTGGTGGTGAATCTCTAAGACTATTATAAATGTATTCCAGCCTACTTTTGAAACCAGTGGAAGCGTAAACCGGAATTTCAGCGTGCAAAAAACTCGCAGTCTGTCATATCTCTTGCAAACATGCGATGCATCTATTTCGGAGATGCATCTACCATAGAGGGAAGAGGGGTACAATTAACAATACGGAGTTCACTCTGTAACATTGTAGCGGTTATTTAGAGAAAATGAGTAGCAGCTACGCTTAAAAACATAACCATTTAGAAATAGACATGATTACCAATTAAAACAATCATAATGAAATATCTTTTCTCATTAGTTATACCTCTGAGAGTTCATGAATAAAAAATATGCGCAATAGAAACATGCATGTCTAGTTTAAATCTTTAGAAAGTGTTCCTTTTTTTCCCTCAATGCTTGCGAAGCTAAAGAAGCAGCATCGTTCATAGCCTACTCCCTTGACCAATTTGCCCTTCGCCCGCAAATAGTTAAATCATAGGCTTCAGCCTATTGATATTTTTGTGAGCGAGGTCGTGGTGAGATTTATAATAACGTTCCGCACTGCTTTCAAAAGAAAACTTGAGGAGGTGATTGGGGGGACGGTCTGTCACTGTGCAATACGGAGAGCTCCCACCCCTCTCCCATCTCCCCCACTCACCGGTCTACTCCTCCAGCCGCCTTCCCCTACCTGCCCACCAAGCAACCATCACCCCATCGCAGCTCCCACTCTCCCCAAGGTCCTCCACCGCTCCAAAGAAGTCTCGAAATTATGTGATTCGCCTGATTTTTAAGTCGCCAGGCGTGAACAACAAGAATGACTGGTTTTTTCGCGGGAAAGAAGGGGAGGAAGAGGAGATGGAGAGGGAAGGAGGAGAGAGAGAGCAAGCTCGGAACTCGAGTGTTTCGAAACGTGTAGTCCATGTCAAATTGCATTTCCCCCTCTTTCTCTCTTCTTTCCCCCAAACACCCCCGCCGCTCCCTCTTCTCCGCACGTTCAGCTGCTTGCTCATTTCAAGCTGTTATTCGGGACCCGTCCGAACGAGCAGCCAACCGTTTTCGATCGCGGGTATGTAAACGGGCGTGTAAGGGAGTCGGAGCGGGTTGATTCATTTGCGGCTTTCGTACATCCCTCTCTCCTTCCTTCCTTCCTTACTCTCAGCTCTCCCTACACTCCCTTCCCCACCCCTCCGTGCCTACTACTGCTCCACCACATCTCCGATTTCTTCCCTACCCTCCCTCTCATCTCGCCCCTCCCTCTCTCACAACATCCCTTACCTTCACCACCTCCACGATATTCTCAACATCACACCCCACTCCCCAATCCACACCCAATCCCCCCTCCTCCCCTCTCCACTCCTTCGGTTCGATGCTTTCTTTTTCTCGGTCCGACTACCTTCTTCATCCGTCCGTCCTCTGCCGAATGGGCCTCCTCCTCCTCTACGTCCTCCTCCACTCCCCTCTCTCCCCTCCCCTCTCTCCCGCCATTACATTTCCTTGTTCCTTTCCTTTTTCGTCCTCCATTCATCCCTTTCTCCTCGACTCGCTCGCCCGCGTTTCCGTCCGGCGTCGCTCGCGTTGGCGGCGTCGTCCCACGGAGGTCCCTCCCACGCGGTCACGTCGCCGCTTCCTCACTTGTCGGTCAGCTATCTGTGAAACACAGACCGGCCTGGGGATTGGTTGCCTGCCTTCCGACTGCCGTTGATCGCGAGGGAGAGGCGAGGTTCGCAAAACTTTTCGTCGTCCAAGTGCGCTCGTACATCTCGCGAGAGGTGAATGGGTGAAGGGGATTCGTGTTTTGATTTTTATTGAAAGGATGACTGCATTTATGTTTCGATGGACTTCTTGGGCAGTCATCTAACGAGATGTGTGAGTGAATGGTTAAAAAAAACCGACCGGACTAAACCGGTGTGCGCGAAATTCGCTGGATATTCCAGCGGTCGAAGAGTGGGATTCCACACGACCTCAGGACGTTAGCGGGATTGTTGATTGAGAGAGGAACGGGATGGTGCGGTGGTTGACGTTCTGGCTTCCCAACGTGACGGCCCAGGTTCGAATCCTGGAGACGACATATATTTTTCAATGGTATCTCGATCCCTACTTGAGGTGCTTCGTGGAGAGCATTTTGAGTGAGTACGACGTCCGTTGGAAGGGACGTTACGGACCCCTTGGCGCTTTTCCATAAGAGTAGGCTAATGTCGACGCCGAATTTCTCCCCACCCTTCTTTTTTCATCCATCTCTAATGACGCAAATGACCTTAAATGTAGGTTGCCTCCCCTAAAACTACTACTATAATGATAGAGGAGAGAACGTCAGGCAAGCAAGGAAGGGATGGAATTAGGATTGGCATATTGGACGGAATGAAGTGTAGAAGGAAGTATGCGCAATCGAAGAACAGTTTATGAGGTTGGATCGTAGCCTTCCGGGGCGTTCAGTTTATGAGGTGTTAGGTTGTGTCTTGTTAGTGGAGGATAAAATGTAGTGGTGTCCAGTCGGTGTTCATACAAAACCTACCTCAAACGGTAGACTACTAAATAATAATAAATTTCTTAAAAAGAAATACACATGGGGCCATCATACTAAGGTAACTTACGCTTAAAGATTTATGGTTTTGAAGCATAATAGTAACTTTGGGCTATTTTACATATCTATAAATGTATTTAGTGAATCAATTTATGATACTGGGGTAAAATTTGAGACAAAAACACTATGACATATATTTAGCGAGAAAATAACTCTTTAATTATTTTGGGATGGATGGGAAGGCTTGACCTCACCCTATGTTCTAAGTTACATACTGTTTTCAACTGAAGCACTTTTCCACCTTCATAAACGGCTGGTCGTAAATATCATAAATATTGACTTAAGCTTCGGAATGGCAGTGTTTGGCTACAGAATACAAGCTATATACATCTTTTATTTATTAAGCAAGATCTGGCCATTTATAAAAGATTTGGTCTTATAATTGACTTAGTAAATGAAAGAGCAATGATAAACGAAAGCCAACTTAAATGAAAATCTGCGTAACTGTGCAAAGTTATTAGTTTATTTTCGAATTTCATGAACACCACTGTACTGAATTTCAGAAATCTGTATATTCCTGCCAAGTAAAATAATTTCACACCTATAGAAGTATCTTTGGTCACAGAGTATGGCATGTTTATTTGCAAGGCGTTGGTTAATCTGTGAATGAACTACCCATTTTTTTCTAGTATATTTAATGCAAGTGGTTAATGATAATCCACCGATGCAAATAAAAATTTGGTGTCTGGGTTTTTTATACTTACACCCAGACATCTAAGGTCACTCTTCACCTTCAAACTTGCGATAAAGTTACGAATAATGTATAGCCTGTTGTATTTTATTGTATAGTAAAATTAGTAATTTTCCACTTTTTAAAGGAATTTTAATTACACTGCATTTTGAGACACTGAGTCATCGCCAGGTACAGGTATACATAAAGAGAATGACCCAAACTTTCCAATTCCTTGGCCATTTACACACTTAAAAGTAGCGGTGGGTTCTGGAGGGGGATGGTACTGTTGTATAGAGTGGAGAGGAAGGGAGGAGCGGTCCAAGAAAAAGAAATTTTCGGTTCAACCGAAGTTACGTAGATGGAAGATATTGCCGCGCAGAAGAGGATGCCTATGATAGATAAGATGGTTGGGAATGTAGAGAAAGGGATTTGAACGTCAGGGTTTCTCATTTGGGAAGGCAATAGCAAGTAGGGAATCGTCATGAAAATTAGCGGTAATCCAAGGGTGATCTTTCTCCATGCCATTTTTAGGACTATGTTTTCTGTTTTTGCTGCGTGAGACGGGGATAGCAATTCAGGTTGTTCTTCAAAAAGTTGAGGCTGCAGTAATGTAAACACATGGTCTTCACGGCTAGCTTATTATACCTTGATTTCGAATGCACGTAATAAGGAGGAGTGATAGGTTTAACTTCCAGTTGATAGAAACAGCTTATCTCGTTGACTTATATTTTAAATAGACCAATTTCTGCAAATATCTCATGATGCGTTAAGGAATTTGTAAGTCTTTGGCGTAGTGTTTTAAAAAATATTTTTCTTTTCCAAATCAAGCAAAGCATTCACATTTTCTTTCAGTTATGATTTTGTCTCACTTCTCATACCGTGTAATTTGCGTAAATTAATTCTCAAACAAAATCTTCTTAGAAAAAGGGATGATGGGGAGCATTCATAATGTTTGGACGGAGTATTCCGTGTGATGTGCGCAGTTGTGTGTGATAGAAAAATTTCTTGTAAATTTAATGCATCCATTATATGAGTTTCACCCATAAATATTCGTAACCGCTGATAAATGTTTCCTTAAATTTTTAATTTTTCACACGAACAAAACTGCTTCCCATTCATTTGACGTCACCGCTGGCTTGTATTTTTTCTCCCAGAGGTGGGTTTGGTTTCAGAAAAAGTGATATTTTTTCATCGTTCATTCTATGTCGGGAGAGAAAGTGACTTAAGAAAACCCCAAATAGAGCACTAAAATAATTTGACTTTGATCAATTACTTCACGTGACTGCATTCCTAAAATTTGCGTTGGTTCATTGCAACAGTTTTTATTTTGGATTTAAGGCCATCATGAACACAGTGATCAAGGTAAAGTTGAGCAAGAAGAGCTTTAGAAAAACATCGCTAATTTGATGCCCGGAAAAAATAATGGCAGACGTCAAAGCGTAGAAATATGTGAACACGGAAAGGTAACCCGATTGAGAAACTTAGTGGAGGTCTGCGTCTAACCATTCTTAGAATTCATTAGCCATAAAAATTATGATTTCATCAGTAGAAGGCAAAGCTTATTAAAATTTCAATGAATGCAAAGAGTTTCACTATGTATACCGTCGCAGTTTTTTTATTCATAATTCTTGTCCCGGATGTGAACTCGTTAGACCTACGCTCCTCATGACGGATGGGAAACACTGCAGTATATTTTTGATTCAGTGAAATGTTATCCATCACAATCCAACAATTTCAGAGGGCAAAGAAATCATTCATCTTGACCATTATTTGAACCTGAATCCATAGGTGTTCGGTCGAGTGCTTTAATCAGTTAAACTACCGAGGCGTCTTCCTATAATGCGATTTTTTTTTAAATTTAACCATTAATTTCTCATCTTCTGGATTTAGAATTAGGTACCAACATTTTGAGGGATCCGAAATTTTTAGAGGATATTAAAGATAGAGCAGATAGAACAGTTTACGTATCTCGGAAGTGTGTTGGACCAATACGGTCAAAGTAGTAGGGACGTAAGGAGAAGAGTTGCGCTAGGCAAGGAGGCTTTCTCAAGAAGGAGGGAGTTGATGACCGGAACGTTGAGTAGGGAAGTTAAGAAAGGACTCGTAAAAACTCTGATATGGAGCGTAGCTTGGTACGGCGCGGAAACGTGGTCGCTGAAGCAGGAGGATAGACGTAGATTGGAGGCTTTTGAAATGTGGGTGTGGAGAAGAATGGAGAAGGTGAAATGGACCGAAAGGAAAACAAATGAGGAAGTACTAGAGATGGTGGGTGAGGAGAGGGGTTTGTTGAGAGAAATCCTATGGAGGCAGGAAAAATGGATGAAAGGCGTATTGAGCGGTAGTGAAATGTTGAAGAAGGTAATAGAGGGGAGAATGTTGGGAAAACGAGGAAAGGGCAGGAACAGGATAGGGATGTTGGACGGGATGAAGCGAGGAAAGAAGTACACAGAGATGAAGAGGGACCTGATGTAGATTAGGTTGCTGGATTGGGTTTTGTTTGGAGTTACGAAATGTTTATTTGATACTTGTGTCCATCCAAAAACCTTAACCGGTAGATAAGCTAATAAATAACATGGTTGACATTGACAATTACTATTGACAACTTTAGCTTGAAATGATAAGATTACTTGTGGCGCAGATACATTCAATTGAAATATTCTGGAGATTTGTCAAAATCCTTGAGGATCAGTTATTCTGTATTTCCTCTGTATGAATCCTGTGATTATATTTTATTTTCTTTCATATATAGGTTCCAGCTTATTATTTCTAAATTTAAACTATATATAATAATTTAGTCCTGAATGAATACCTCCATTCAATTTTTCTCCAAGCCTTTCTTCGGTGGTGCCACGTCCTTCATATTTTTTTTCAAATCTTAAACTAAGTGTATTTCCTTGAAACAATTTTTTTCTCTTTTCTACAACCAAATTAATAGATTTTCTCGAATATAAACTTCCAAAAAACACAAAATCATAAACATATTCCTAGTTATCCGGGTTAAAGGATAGTTGAAATGGTCGGCACAAAATAACTTTGCAAAATATTTTCTTAGATTTCGTTTCGCAATTAACTCGTGTCTAAAATCTGTAAATTTAGTCGTCATAGTAGTTCATTATGTGTTCGCTAATCACATACTTGCATTTTAAAAGAATCAGCAAATATATTTAATATCTGTGTATTTTTTCAGGGTCAAATATATTTAAATAATTGTCTTCTACAAAAATAAATTTTATCACTCGGTAAAACATCAATTCAAGATTTTTAGTTTGTCCATTCATAAACTTTTTGCTAAAAGTACTGCATATCCTAGAGCAGTGTACGGCCAATTCATTAGTCAAAAGAGCCAAATATCAATAGTAGAGCGATTGAAAATTCTTTTGAGAACTAAATCGTTTAAACTAAAAATATATAGGTTGGTACATTGTTATTAACTTAAAATTCTACTATTTAAATATAAGTAACGTAGCTACGGTCGTTAATCAATGTAAACAAAAAATATCGGGACCGTAAACAAGTTTACGGTCCCGGTATTTTTTGTTTACATTAAAATTCTACGCTTGAATGGGCTAAAAACGTCCTAAATATGCAATATTAACAATTTCAGGATAAAATAATTCACCTTGACTGGGTTCCGATCTCGGATCCCCACTCCGTTAAAAGTTACTCTTGCGGCATCTTCGGCAGTTTCTCATAAGTCCTCAATCTTAAAGAGGTGCCTTCGCTGAGGTCGACTCCTTCCAGCTCTCCCATCCACACTCGTCTTGATTACTTGTTTGGCCTATCTCCTTTCGTTCATCCTCTCTACATGTCCAAACAATGTCAACATACCTTTCTCAATCCTCGACATTACGTCTTCTTTCATTACACAACGCACCCTAAAATTAACGTTATAAACATTACTTGAAGTTTTAAGCCGTAGTTTAACTATAGGTACGATGAATAACACTTGATATAATACTTAATGACGATATTATTTATTGATAAAATTTAGAAATTAAGAAATATATCTAAAATATATATCATAAATCATGAAAATGATTGACAAACGCTAATGAGAAAAATAGCTTTGCAACTCTTTCGAAAGTTTGTTTAGGAAAAGTTTATGTGTTGTTATTTTTAATTTTAGGCACGATTCCAAATTCTCATCAATAAGACAACTTCTCAATTTCAGAAGCAGCAAACGCTAGTTTTTTTAAAATTAACATATCTTCCTCCTCCAGGTCTTTCTAAGCAAACCACTTGTGCTCTAAACTATGTTCACATTAATTTTTCTCCAACGTTTCAAAAGCAGCGCAAAGGCGTTCAAATTTCGAGCTTCAGAAGTATTTATTAAATAAAATTGGCAATTTTCCGCAAAAAAATAAAAAATTTATTAATACGACCGGTTTCGATGCAACTACATCATCATCTGGTAACAGTCATATTCTCGTTGTCTGCTACCAGATGATGATGTAGTTGCATCGAAACCGGTCGTATTAATAATTTTTTTATTTTTTTGTGGAAAATTGCAAATTTTATTTAATCATGTTATCCCACCATATCACGCCTGAAACGTCTCTTTTTATTCAGAATTATTTCTTTTTTAAATTCAGCAATTGCATTTAAAATTAGCCAGTGTTGAAGGTGGAATTTTAACTTTCTGTCAATATTTTCCTAATAAGTCGCTTCAGAGAACTCGCCTAAAGATAAAGACACATAAACACCAACTACGCCCGCAAGTGGTGTTTTGTGGAAGAACCACACTCAAGGGGCCAAAGAACCGCATGTGGCACACGAACCTCAGTTTTCCGCCACTTCCCGAGAGTAGAATATATTATAGTGTACAGTAAGAGTATAGCACGAAAAAAAAGACTTTTTTCCCTCCTTCACTCTAAGTGCAATGGTATTGCTATTACATCTGTTTTATTTATGCCCCATTCTCCACCGCAGTCCACATCCCTCTTTTCCGCATCCCCCCCCCCCGGCCATAATTTTCCTCTCCCCTCCCTTCCTCCTCCCATTCACTTATCTTTTTCCACCTTCCCTTCAACTACATCCCTAACCCCAGTCCCTTCTCCCCCCCACCCGCACTTCCCGTCAACGGCACTCCTCACCCCTCTCACAGCCCTCCGCCGCCTCGTGTTGGTGGGCGTTGGCGGCGGTGGTACTGGCCCAGTTTCCCATTTCCGCAGTGGGGGGCTAAAGGGAAGGAGAGAAATTATAAGCTGAGGATATTGGATATGACGCCTCCGGGGGGAAGCGGAGGAGGAAGCCGTCGAGTGCTTTTGGCGGTGGTAGGAGGGTGTGAGAGGTGGGTGTGTGTGTGTGTGTGTGTCAGGTGGGTGGGATGGGGACCGCCGGGGCCGAATGGAGCGGCAGGGAAGGGGAGAAGTGATGGCGTGCTGCAAGAAAAAGGAACGTGGCGGTAAATTAACTCGGAATGGGATAAATCTTGGGAGTGTGGATTTTGTGTCGCTGAGACGAAGATGTAAAAGTCGCATTCATTGAAATCACCGGAATGAACGTGGTTGAATTTGGAGGAAATATGCCTGGCAATTTGAAGGCAGCATTAGTATAATAGATAAAATATTCTACCAGAATATTGCTCGCAGAAATCTCAAGGGGTGTCAAAAATACGTTGGCATTTTACAGATGACAACAGTTGGAACATGTTTGTTATAATTTTATGTAACAATCTGTGGTAAGACATATCAAGGGAATTATCGGTTAATGTCTCGTTAAAATTCTAAGAATAGGAAGATATATATTTTAGAAAATCAAATACAAGCCTAAAGTTTCAATTTGAGAGAAGACCGAGATGAATGATTACCGAAAAAAATGGCTTCCAAGTTCCTATCTAGAATATCAACATAATTATTTTTATTTAATTATTCAGATGGTTGGAGAACCAAGTGCTAATGCCCGTGGAAACTTATTATTTTCCATTATTCACCTATTTAAACTGGAAAGAACATTTTACAGAAAGATCCCTTCTTATTCCTAATTATGGGGTATGTAAATGTTGTAAAAATCTGGTTAATTCTATGGTAATGAAACAATTGTATCACCGGGCATTAGATAAAACATTGTTTATGAATGTATTGATGGTATTTAAAAAATGGTCAAAAATATTTCAGTATTGGGCTTAATAGACTTTACCGGGAAACAGTGCTTTCTCGTTCTGCCCATTCCTCTTTCATCAGTACATCTAGGTTTCAAGTGGATTTTGAGATATGAGTTATACTTAGAAAATGATTTGGTTGTTGCCTCTATACATTAACTTTGTCGTTAACTGTTAAAAATTGCATTTTAATTTCCTCGTCTATTATGGTGAACACTTTACATGTCGGAAGACAGATGGAAAATATTTATGCATCCAATATTTGATGAAACCTAGGATAAATATTCCCTAATAACAAAACCTAATCGTTTCTAAAGTTATGATAGTTCTGAGAAGGGAATAAAAGGTACTGCTGTGACAAGTGTGGATCAATTTAACTTTGGGTGATAGCGGTGGAATTGAAAAGCTAACAAAAACAGAATCAACCCAGCTTTTGAGCCAAAGTAAAATTGTCAATCGACTTGGGTGAATGTCGATGACTGTGTCTCTTAATCGAAGTTCACTGAGGGATCATCGCTCAGTGAAATGGGCGAAGCACAAAAGAAGAAGTATTTAGGGATGCCATTCGACGTAAAAAAAAAGTATCACTCCTCGCCTCAAAGATTGCAATGAATTGTTTACTTCGATCGAGAATACACAACCATATATGTGTGTATATGCGTACACGCATTGGAGAAAGGAAACCAAACGATTAACAGCACGAGGGCGTCACCGTCTGTTGAGCGCGAATTATTCACGACGGTCACACCAATGGCAGGGCCACAACGGTCGCATCATTCATCGGGTGCCGCAACAATGAGCAGCGTTCCATAGTCTCCCGTTCGCACCTCGGGCGAAGAGGTCGCACGTCGGCGCAATCAAGTTGCACTCTGAGCAGGGCGGGAGAAGGAAAAGGGGGAATGATTTGAGCGTGAAATACGAAGGTTCGATCATGTGCATTCGTGCAAGAGTAAGAGAAAGCCTCGCGAATGTGATTACGGAAAGGAAGGCTGTGAGTCGAGGTCACGAGACGCAATAAGAAAATACGAGGCGATGGAGGGGACCGGAGGAGAGATTTCACGAGCAAGTTGGCAAGGACGAGTTTGGCAGCTAGCGTGGCGATAACATACGACGATATATTTCTGCCTGCAATGAAAAATGAAGAGACGATCTGGGATATTGTTACGATCCTACTTTTCTAGGATGCAAAATGTCATCGGTTTAATTAAAAAGTTCGCAAGGAATATTGCAATCGATTGCGTTTATATTTTAGAATAAAAAAGTACTTTTGATATTCCGGAGACTTGATTTCTTCCCAAAGCATCTGCTTCTATGCTACCATTACGCCGTCATTATTTTATTTTTGAACATCTTGGTCATAAGATCGTCTAGTATTTTCGTTCACCGCATAATGTTTATAATAATTATAGAGGTAAATAGCTACCCAAGAATTGCCTTGTCTTCCCGAGTTTACTGAAAAAATTGCGATGGAAAGCTTTCTGAAAATTTACCATCAATTATATTTTTTTAGCACTCATGATATTGGAAGTAAAAAGGTTTTACATCATTGAGGTGGTGCTTCAAATGCTTTTAAGGACAACGTAAATATAAAAATGAAATATCAATGAAATTATCTTATACACTAGGGCAGTAGAAATATCACTTGACATCCTGGGGGTGGCGAAAGAGGTTATTTTTCTTACTTAACCCTTCACTAATTATATCCACAGCAGAAAAGAGACTCGTTTTCCTTCAGGAGGCAATTCTGGTTACGAGGCGTCATTTGGTAATTTAATCCGAAAGACGCTTTCCATATTTTTTTTAGGGTTTAAGTTAAATTAGAGGGGTTTAAGGCTTGAGATACACCATCTCACTAATGAGCTAAGCGAATGAGTAAATTGCTCCTCTAAAAATCGACAAAGAAGAAGCATGCAAAAAACGGTCACACTTTGGAAAGATAAACAGGAATGCTTTAGAACTACTGTCAGAAGCCGAAGTATAAATATTCCATACACATTTCTAGTCGCAAAGCCTGAATTTGCGAGGGATAATGATAACTATCTGAAAGATAAAAGGACATGGTTTCGGACGTCCCAACAAAGTGGGAAAAATACCATTAAAAAATGGATATTTCTGGATGAAATTTCTTGTTGATTTTAAGGTCAATTGACAGTAAAATCATTTAAGCTATCCGAGGATCTGTGGGCACTTAGTTTTAATTAACTTTGTAAAAACTCCAAAAGAATGGGGTGTTCGTTTATCGTTACTTAAAAATGGATTATTTTTGTTTAATACCGAGTACTTTTTATGAAAAAAAAATAAAATCAGTGCGAATTTTCAGAAGAGATCTGAAAATTAATGAAATTAAATGGCCAAAATATTTTACAACTATGAAAAATTGGATCCCTGAGGAAATCGACAGTTTTTCCAAAAGCATATTCATTGAAGAATTTAGAAATAGGCTACTTGATCGATCGGATTCAAAATAAACGATTTAAACTGTAGGGGATTGTGTTATTCTTTAAAATAAATTCATGTAAAGTATAATATTTTACATTCAAGTGAGCTCATAGTTTTATGAATTGGCACTTTGCGCATGTTGCTAAATTATTATAGGTGACACTAATTTTATTTTGACACATTGAAAACATTTATTAAAATCAACTTTTTCCCTTGATACTTTGACACTTTTGTGCAACGTGGACGCATCATTCGTGGTGGCGAATTTTCATGTGAGACTTTTTAACTTATTGTTTTACCACTCACACAGTTTCAACTGTATGTTGCACCGAAATAGTAGACATTGAATTAACTGTAGAACATAAAATGCAAGGACTCCAGCTGTACGATCTCGACTGAATGGTTTTCTATGGCATCATATCTAAGTAGAGAAGTCAATTGCATATGAATTTGACATAATATTTTATTATTTCGATAATGATACTATATGTCAGAATTGTCTGGAGTAGCATTGCAAACATTTCCTCGACTGGCTTTCCACTTGAAAATATATAAACTGATAATTTCCATCATTGCTTGAATTGTGATTGGCTATTTTAATGAGTTTACTTTTGAATTGTTTGAGCGAGAAATGAAGAACCTATTAATTTGTCCTGTTATTAGAATGCTCCCTATCGTAGCCCAACTGCTTCTGGGTCCGCTCAAAATAGCGCCATCTTACCAAAACCGATTTGTTTTTTAGCAAACGTTTATATGAGGGCTGTCAAGAAAGTAATTTAACTTTTCAAATAAAATGTAAACCTATTGACAGGAAAAATGTTTATTACATACATTTGAAAAGAAGACTTAAAAATTATTTTTCTACATAGTTGAAATTCAAACGGGGGCATTAAACCGGCTGGGCCCACCATTGCGGGCTTCGTCGTGCACCATTGTGCGATCATTTTTAAAATGAATGCATCACTGACTCAATTCATCTCACCTCATCATTCCGTTTGCGTACACTTCACAAAGTTGCCTTGTATTTTTTAATGAAGTTTCAATTGACTTGTCGTTTTTTACCAGTAAAAACCCAACCACAGATCGAACTCCAAAACTCGCGGGATATTCTGTGGCAGCGTACATTTTAACTGTTCACAGTGAGCAAAGTAGAAAAACCACAGTCTGCACAATATTACAGTAGGAATCGTACTGAGGGTAGGGACGTTTAGACACCAAGATGTTGGATCTGGCCTACTAGCCACCACCACGCTAGGCTGAAGCGTAAGATAGTTTCTGGACAGTACTCGTATTATGATCACTTGAAGGGCACATTGCAATAGATCTGCTTATTTCTCCAAACGTTTCCTTGGAGCGTTTACGAAACACCAACTAAATAAAATACTCTATGGGAGCTTCGGGAATGAGAAGTTGGTGGAAGGTCAGGTGAAAATTGACTGGGCATGTGTAACTTGCCAAAAAGCAGGTATTATATCTGCCAGTCTCTCAGAGTATTATTGGAATGCGCCTCATAAATCCGGTTTTATTTTATTTTTTTTGTGATATGGCGATAAAGAGTAGTTTTTGGCAAAAATTTTCGGAGAAATTAAGTACATTAAGTGTTTTTGAATTTTTGGGAAATAATTTAACTCCTATTATAACACACGCAATATTATGTATTTTGTGATTAAATTTTTTCTGACTTCGATAAGTAATTTGGGCAAAACATAAATTCAAATTTTTATTTTAGGGATAGAATTTTTTTGAACACCTTTATACTATGACTAAGAAGTTTATTCTACGCCTCGGCTGTATTGAAGACTTTTTGAATGGTGACCTACAAATGGAAGACATAAATGGCATTCCCTGTAATTCAGTTGAAGTCACATAAGCTTTTCACCAAGAAAGCGTCATCGGACGTCTTTTATTCCTTCTTTCCGTTAACGACATTAAAATGGTGGTAAATAGCCAAGTACGCTTATTTGCTCAATACTTGACCGTTTACAAAGATATCCGTAGTCTTGAGGATTAAGTTAAATTAGCAGATGAACTTATTGCAGTACAAAGTTGGTGTAAAACATGGCAGTATTAAACTCAAAAAAAGTGTTCCCGAGGGAACGCTTACTGAATCAGAAACATCGAATAACGAGAGGAAAAGTAAAATGGATTAAATATTTAGACGTTAGCCTTAACCAAGACCTCTCCTGGGTGAAGCATATACGAGGAATCGTACAAGGAATACTCGTACGTAGGCGCGCCAGCAATAAATTAGAATTTTTTAGAAGAATATTGAGGAAATGTGACGAGGGGTTAAAGAGCGATGCTATCTTTCGCTAGTTAAGCTTCAACAGGAATATGCAGCTAGTATGTGTGGTCCTTATGAAGACATTTTGATTGGAGGGTTAGATTGCGAACATCATAGGGAAGTTAGATTTGTAAAAAGTGGTTATGATACACTTAGTAGCGTATTTTGATAAAAAGAGGTATTAGATTTGGAACAATTCATGGAGCGAAAGCTAAATTAAAGATTAAATCTCTTGCATAAATTAAAAGCTGACCTCTTTAGAAATGACCTGGAAATACCATTAAATAGTACTAACAATGTTGTTAAAACATTTTTAGCCCCATTTTTTAACTATGGGAGAGATCATGACTATAGTAGAAGAGAGATCAAGCAGAGAACTAACATATTAGAGATTCAATTCTTACCGCGAATGATATAGGATCAAAGTAACTGCCAACGGCCGATGTGGGAAAAATTTTCAAATTCTAAGTAACTTAGAATATTGTTACTTTTTTATTGAGGACTTGTTTTATTTTACTTCTTAATACCCGTCCCTCATTTTATATGCATAGCGAAGTATATTACTCTAAGATACCTAGTGCATGGTCCGGTGGTTAAATTATCTCCATTAATTGAAATATGTTAAATTTTTCTTGGTACTTAACAATTCAGCAAATCTCAATTTTTGATGTTCTATGCTTGCTGTTAAATCATTTTCTGGCACATCTGCTATCCGTGACTTGCAGGGAACTACTATAGGTAGAAATACAATAATTACTTTATCCAAATGCTAAGACTTAGCTGTAATAGTTTTAATTTCTCACTATTTCCTGATTTTAAAATTTACTCTGAGGATTCTGGATTCCCGTCGCTGAATATTCGTTTTCGACGCAGTGTAGGTATTTTTCATGTCGTGCGTAGGTCCATCAAGAAAAGCGTTTGTTGCATCTTGATGCAAATTTTAAATGAAAAAACTGAAAGCGTATTTACTACCCTAAAAGTGCTGTTATTACCGTTTGGATGTTGAGACGTTGGCTGATGGGGCAAATGCTGGGTCCTGAATTCTTGATGTATGGTACTAAGCATATAGAGTCGAAGAATGGTTTGTTACTGTTAATGGAGAGTGTTATGGTTTTTAGCGTTGCGCTTAACCTGATACATGTAGCAGTAGTTAACATGTGTGTGCCCATCAAGAACTTACCTCAAACAGTATACTACCAATAATATTAATAAGATGTTCATTCAAGTTGATGGTCACTCTTATAATATAATGATAAATATCCTTGCCTAGTTTCCCGCAGTGTGGAAAACAGAAGCTGCCACTTACCTTTTTGTTTCTTTTTGTGATCTAATCCTGGGGTGCGTCACTTGAGGTTAACGCATTAGGCGTAGGCGCATCGTTTCCAAACCATTCTCTGAACCGCTAAAAAGAAAATCCATTCACAATATTTATTTAATAGCTTTCCCATTCCCACTGATAGTTATGTCTCACACGTGGGATTGTTATGAAGAGGAAAGGAAGACTCTCATCTCGGAGGACCTCTAAATTATAAGCGCGGTGAATTTTTAGCGCGAGGGGTTCCTGTGGAGACGTGTAGTCTATGAAAGCACTCTCAGCTCCATCATCAGTCAAGAAGCACATTTCCGCGTCAGGTCCGAACTCTCCTCTTGTTTTTACCAGTTCAAAGGCGAGCTTTGTGCGCGTTGGATCCATGCCGCGGTTTTAAAGTTGTCATCGACTTCCTTTAACGCCTTCGTTTTTTCAATGTGCTGTTCTTCGCAATCTCGATACTTTTTTGCTCTGCTTAAAATGAACGAATCCTCGCCAAATTAATTACGTTTTCCGGTCCGTCATGGTAAGCAGTAGTGGGAAGCTGTCTTACTACGAAATGCGGGCGAGTACATGGATTGCGTTCAATTATCCACAAATTCACTTTCCTGAAAGAAACTACTTTCTTGCAGTTTATTTTTTGGGAATGAGTATCTCAAAGGAGGGTGAATAATTTATGACACTTTCCTCAGACTATTAAGCTACGCTATTCGAAAATCAAGTTGCGTAGACTTTCCATGCAAAGTCCCAGAATTATCAAATGAAATATGGAGTGATGATTAAAATAACTGTAAACACTTATAAAATATATTACTTAAAGATATTGAACTATTAATAATAATTATAATATTAATTTTCGAATGGAAGTTCGAATTTATTTTTATGAAAGCTTAAGTTAACTACCTACATGCAATTTTTTTTACTCCAGAGAATGCAAAACTAAGGAAAATAAAGGACAAACTAAGAATTAGGATACAGACTTAGGGTTGAGGAAGGACTAAAATGTGACATCGAAATAAAATACCTAATTTGAACTTATTAATATTAGTTATTGAGCCTAGAAATACAATTGCCTTTTATTGGCAGTTTTGATAGTTTATTTTATCAATGAAAACGAACGGGGTTAATGCACAAAGAGGATTGTGGAGATGTTGCCAAAACACCGTGTCGTAATCCTGTCGGTGATCGATTTTTTTATTGATATTCCGATCAAAAGATGTTGAAAGACATTAAGTAATTGTTACTGCTCATACCCTGTGGTTTATCATGCCCTGCGAACTACAATTAGATAATACTGGATGTGTTAGGGCAGAAATCTATAATAAATCAGTCGAGTCACTCTAGAGGAGGGGGCTCTAATAGGCACTATTAGGAGGCTCTATTACTTAGAACGTTCATGTCCTACCCTGTTCGTGTAGCATAGTATAAAATCCAGGGTTTTGGGTTCTACCATGAAACAGTCTCCGTTTTAAAAGTATTCTCCAGACTATCCCGTTCTAGCAATTACTTAAATATCCTTCAAATAATTAATGCATTCAGTGAAACCTTGTGGAAATAATTAGTACTAGATAAAATTGGCTTGGTATAATACATTTCCATAATGTTTTTGTTTCACCATCCGGCATTCAAGAGGCATTGAAGAGGATATTGAAGTGTTCATCTCATCTACATAATACCCCGCAAGCCGCCGCAGGGGCGTGTGGCGGGGGGTGTTAGGTCACCACCCAAAAAAGAAAAAAAGAAACACCACATTCAAAACCAACACACACATGCAAACCCCAATCCACAGCAGTGTGTCATGTTGAAATCGGGGTTTTCAAAATATAAGAATGAAGTGGAAATGAAAAGTAAATATGTTTTTTATTTATTAATACTCACTCTATCTTGCGATCCCATTTACTCTTCTATTCCACTCTAGAATTGCGGGGACTGAAGATTCCAGAAAAGAAATATATCGAGAGAGCATAAATGATACAATAAATGTGTTTGCATGAAGTGTAAGAAATATAAGGATAGGCAGGGAAGGAAGAAGAAACGAATGCAGTAGAGAAAGTCACCTATCGAAACCAAAAATGAGAGCTTTCTGACCTTGACAAACCCCAAAGGGAAAGACCTGAGAGGTATGTAATGTCCTGAATAATGCAGCCAACTGGAGAGAGAGGTATGAGAATACTTTATGAGTCGGCGTCGGTGAATGCGGTAGGCTGGTGACAACACCTGACCCAGCATGAGTTCGCTGCGACGGCAACCACGACGGCGCGATGTATTTTTCGGCCGATGGTCCATCATCATCGGGGAATACCGCGCAATTAGAAGACGGCAAGGAAGGGAAATGCACGGACCCGCCCGCTAAGGCACACACTCACGCACGTCGCTGACTCTGGAGAAGGGAGGAGGGGAGGCAGATTTCTCCCGCGGATGTTTTCGCGCGGAATAGTACGTGGGGCGGGAAGTGGGGTGGGGACGAGGACTAAATGACGGGGGGAGGGGGTGGACGGAGGAAGCGGGAGGGGGGAGATGCGAGGAGGGGGGAGGGAAAATCCCCGGTTATAGATAGAAGGTTTTTATTTTGGGAAATATTAACGCCACTCCGTCTCGCTCCCTTCCTGAGAGAACCCTGAGAGCCCCCACCCGTCACCCCCCCTCCCCCCTTTCCCCGTGCCAGCGTGCCCCCCTCGCACGGTCCCGCCCTTAATCCCTCCTCTCCTCCTTCCACGCAGATGTGCGTCCATTGTTATTGTTGTTTTCTCCGAGAGGATGAGTGGGCGGCTGGATTGGGGAGGGGTGTTTTGTAGGGTGGCTGGTGCGAAGGGGGAGAGAGGGATGGTTGAGGGGGGTACGGGGTCCCCGTGGTGCGGGGAGATGGGTGTGGGGCGTGATTCCCGAGGAGGCGGGAGAGAGCGCAGTGGGAAGAAAAAAAGAGGAGGGCGAGAGTGATTGCAGGAGCGAGGAAAACAGAATCATAAACTTGAAATGGGTCGACGCATTTAATTCCAAACGGCCACGCGGACGCATATTTATGGAGAGGAGAGTGGGGTGGGGAGGAGAGGGGGAAGCGTGGGGTGAAGGGCTCCTGTCGCGGGCCGTAATCGAGCGAGGGTCGTTGCGAACGAATGAAAAAGAAATGTATCGATACATGGAATACTTGAAATATAATGCTCGAGCGATGCATTTCCATTAAACCGTTCTTTTGAAGCCTTGGGTATCTTGAGCACAAGTTTGCCAGTTGCGGACCCATGGTTTCAAGTGATGAGAAAGGCATTTTTGAAGAAATATACTGGACACGAAAGGGAATATTCCTACAAAATTTACACCAAAACAACTTGAATAAATTATCCAAGTAAAGTCCGTACTCGAAAACAACGAATTTCAACTCTCGAACAAGCAGTGTAAGTTAAATTTTCTTAGGAGGAGGGTTCTGAGAACGGCAAATACTCTCATTTTTCAATCCTATTGGCTAAGTTAGTATCCATGGGCGTGGTTACCTAGGAGTGAGCCCTCCAATGAATGCTAATTAAGAGGCTTTTTTGCTAACAATTAGCGATACATCTGTAACGGACGACCGCCGTAACCTCCGGCCTCTCTATCAAGTTCCCTCTCTCCGAGCAACCTCTGATAGAGGTTTATATATCATTTGATGAGGGTCAAATATAACAGGTGAGGTGGTAAGAGGTGTTTCTTGCGAATCCTAATGTGTGGTCACTGATCGAAGGCAAGGAATCGGAACCCGATAATGTCAGAAGAGGGAAATGCTCTTTCTATCACATACCATATGACCTTACGCAATATAGCGAAGATCACTTCACTTCCACTCCTTGAAAAATTTGTACTCAATGATTCACGAGATCTTGTACCAACAACGCGTAAGCATTATGTTTAATTATACTGTAGCTACTAACTATCATAGCCCGAATGTGCTCAATTAGCTTCGCATACTACCGCAGTTGTGTGTGCATTGCGTCGATCTTGCTTCTTCATGAATTCCTGGACACGCACCATCCTTGTTTTACGTTTGTTCAAGCATAAAATTCTTGGGTTGATCTAGCAGCAAAGTTTTCTCTTCGTGTTAACCTGCTAACCGTGCTCCCACGTTTCTGTTAGAGATGTAATATTTTTTCTCTCTCCTTGCCCATGTATCTTAGCATCAGACTTGAGTAAGCCACCTTGATTACGGAATCGAATCAACTCAAAAGCAGATGGTCCACATTTTCTTTGAACCACAGTAACCATCGTTAAACTCCTCCTGAGGGCGTCGGCATCAAGTGCATTTACCCTAAAATTCCACTATAAGTCAGCGTTTCGGCAGATATCATCTCGAGCCAGATTTTGCTTCCACTGACCGCTCATCAGGACACCTACTAGCAAATGGAAGAGGGTGATTTGAGCAGATTTCCAAGTTACTCACCTCATAAATCAGCGGCTCCCTTGCTTCTTTTCGGCGTTTCAATTCGCCGATGCTCCATGTTGCCTGTCCTCCAACTCCATGCCTCCGCTTTTGCAACCCTTAGACTTGGGGACGAATCCAAACGGAGGTGTGCAGTCCATGGCCATATTTGAGCATTTTTTTGAATTTAAAATAAATTATTGGTATTCTACCGTTGAAGTTAGGGTTTGAATGGATACAGGCTATACGAGTGCAATGAGTACAACGATACAATTCTTTGCCGATTCCAAAGAAGCACACCTTGAGATTCGTCACAACAAGAACCCCCTATTTACTTCCGCATAATTCCTTTCTCTCTTCAATTAGCCCAACATGCTTATACTATTTCTACGAGTTCCATGCGTGCCTAAAGTTCTCCCCTCAATTACAGACATCAGCATCCTATCAGGTATCAAAACGCTTAATATAAATATTTTCTGCCTCCTTTGGATTTTTCCCAACAATCTCCTCTATTACTATAGCTAGCACCTCCTCGTTTGTTTTACTTTCTATCCGTGTCGCATTTCCCTCCTTATCCAAACTAGTATCATAAAAGTCTCCAATCCAATCAAATGGCTGCAATAATTATGCTTCCACTCGGTACAAAACTACGCTCCGTATCAAAATTTGAACCAGCCTTATATTAGCATCCTTGCTCAACTACTTTGTCATCGATTCCTACCTCCTTCGAAAAGCTTATTTTCCCAACGCAATTTTCTTCTCCATATGTCCATACTATTTTGGCTATATTGGCTCAAACATTTCCGGTATAGATAAACTGATCCATCTGGTCTAGTCTATGAACTCCTCTTTTGATGTTTAACTTAGCTTTCCTCTTTCTCGGAAACCACATATCCTTTATTTATTAACGTTAATTCTCATTCCATACCAACGCACTCAGCAATGCTTGCAGCCCCTTTTATGACTGGTAACATAAAGCTCGATATTGCAAACCTAACTGACTTTATGCATTCGACCGGCTTTCATTCTTATCTCTAGTTTTTCTCAGGCCTCTTTACCCATTTCCTCCACATACATATTGAAAAGAATGGGCGATTGTGCACACCACATGTCTCATGCCCTTCTTCACACTGGCCATCCGCGCACTCCATTTTCCACCGCATCACAGCACTCGGACCTATTCCTCCAATTTAATAATATATTTTATAATGCATCTACATAATACCCCGTAAGCCGTCGCAAGGGCGTGTGGCGGGGGGTGTTAGGTCACCACCCAAAAAAAAAGGAAAAAAGAAAAACCGCATTCAAAACTAACACAAACATGCAAAACCTAAACCACAGTAGTGCATACATTTATGGAAACATCCTATCATTTTACACGCATGCAAATACACAGCTACCTCCCTTCACTCCACAAGCATGCAAGTACATATGCTTAATTATAACGAATAATTGTACCTTAGGATGCAGCAAGAAATTTATTCAAGAACGTGCAAGCTAGATTTTGGTAAGTAGCAAGGCGAAATACCACCACCACAAGAACGTGCAACATAAAACGCTCTCCTACCCAAGGTGAGGCATTAGGCCCAACGCTGCAGGTAGGAGGAGGGCTCACCCACGGAGAGGAACAAGGGATGGAATAATACGTTTCTTAATTCCACCCAATTCTATCTATCAAACGTCTTCTCAAATTATACAAAACAAACAAGTACGTGACAACTATTTCCTTTTACTCTCTATTTGTGACTCATTACTTTTATGACACTACGCGTGCTTTTCCTATTTCTGAACCCAAAATGATCATTCTCTAAGTAACCATTTGCACACCTCTCCATTCTCTTATTGATGACCCTGAGAACAATTTTAGCCGAGTGAGAAATCAACGTTATTGTGTTATAGTGTTCATATGTGACTACCTTTTTTCTTTTAAAAAAATGACTTATCTGAGGAAATCTTCCGGTCAAATTCCTCCTTAATAAATGCTATGGATTAGTTCCTAAGAACTCTTTCTACAACATGTTCCTGAATGATTAAGTAGTTCTGCGGGAATTTTGTCGACTCTCGTAGTCTTATTTAATTTCAACACCGTAATGCCCTTTCTCTCTAGTCGTCCGGTATGTCTATATCTAAAGTACCCTCAGACATATCATACTATTCACTTTTCATTCTATGCTTACTGGCCTCTTGTCTTTATCATATAGTTCCTTAATATATATAACTTCCATCTCTCTTGAGTATTCTCTGGTTCTGTTAATAATAATCCCCGACTTATATTTGATTGTTTGCACAGATTTACCTTCTAGCGTCCTAAAATTCCAAGTCCCTATTTTAACAGTCTCATTTCTCTCCTGCATCGTCTGTGATACTGCTTTTGACTGCGCTTTCTCTCTGTAAGGAGTTCGTCAGATGACCATAGAATCCTTGTCCCTCCCGCTTCCGGACATGACACACCTGCCTTGACTCATTCGGCCGATTCCCATGGTTGCCAGGACTTATTCTAATAGCCATGTTCCTTATCGGTTCGTGGGATAATTTGGACGACTTCCCATTGTCTTCATCAATTGTATTTTTAACGTAACACCATCACTCAAAAGGCCGCCTTCCTGAGTCAGACGTTTTTGCAGCTACCTCACTGAGGAACAAACGCTATGCGAACTAGCTACACCTGGCTCCTACCCTTAGATCTATATGACATTGGTGACTCTATTAGAAGCCTTATCATTTCCCAGGACATTTCTAGAATTCATGAGAATACACATGGCTTTCCACCTCGTCAAAGTTTTAGTCCATGGGGAGTATTCAAATAAATATTTAACTTGGATGAAAAATCATAAAACTTATTTTTGATAACCTACTGTCCCCTATGCATATCATCTTGGGCGAAAAAGTACAATGTCAAGAAAGTACAATGTCAAGAAAGAAAGATGAAAACTAAGGCTTAAAGTAAGAAAGATAATATTCAATCAAGTCGAGGGAAAGATACCATGTTATCTTGATCGACACTGTTTCTAGTCTTGTGGTAAACGCACTTCTCAGTGTCCTCTCGATGAGCGATAAAGCCATCCGTGTTGGTCTGCCAATGCACATGTTTATGTCGTGCCCATAGGTTGCTTGCACCGCCGCGGCGGTGCCCGTGTATAATTTTCAAGCGGATAGCCTAAGTTATCATTCACGGATCGAGGTACCCAAGCGTACATGTAAGTGATCCAATGAATGCTGGTGAAGAGACTCCTTTCGTAATTGCCAACGGTTAGCTTACATCTGTGACGGATGAACGCCCTCCAGCCCCTTATTTAAGTCCATCCTTGTGGCGTCTGATAGAGTTTTATACATCGTTTAGTAAGTACAAAGTGTGACTGGCGAGGTGGAATCACTGGTAATTTCCAAGTTCCCCTGGCCACTGAGAGGCCCAGATTACAGATTCAGATAAATGCTGGAACAGGGAAATGATATACTTCCTGCACACCCAATGCCCCAAGATTTACCAACACGAGCAGTTCTAGAGGGATATCAAGGGTCTATTGTCGGTTTTTTGAAAACCACCGGGTAACTGTGTAAGCTTCGTGGAAGGGGAGTTAGGAGAATATTGGTCACACAGTGAACTCACAGTATAATAGATTGACTAAAAAATATATTTAATTTATTAGATGATATTAGTGTTTTCATTTTCATGATATTATGGAATTACCCGAACTGGATATTTCTAAATATAATTGAGATATTTATTAACTGAAATAAATGCTGAAGTATCCGTAATATATGGAGTATTTTTGTACTTAAGGTCATTTAATGCTCAGAAAATGATAAATGCATTTAAGACGGAAATTACATATAAACATTAGTTTTTAACATTGGCAGGCATATTGAGTAGCATGATCTGTAGGGTTCCGTTTATTAGCAAAATATTAAATTTTTTTCAGTATATAATTAAATTGAAATACTATTCTCATTATTATCTATCACTTAACAGAGCACGGATCAACAACTACGCGCATCAAACTTTTGATTTAGAATAATGCTACTTACAGCTATAAGATGAACCGGAATCGTTCATCGGAGAAATTTTTTAAAGAAAGGAGCCTGTGGAAGGAAGTTTGTGTGTGTATATTTTTCGTACATTTTATAATATTATGTGTACAAAAAACGAAACCATTAGCAAAAAAGACGACACAGATGAGGACTGAACAGGTTAGAAGAGGGACTTGGAATAATAGGACAATGCTGAGGATTGGGAAATTAGAAAATATGAAAAAGGAAATGGAGAAAGTAAATACATGTATATTTTAGGGCTGCACAAGATGAGAACCCCTGAGGTGTGACAGTAGTATTGAAAATATCTATGAAAAAGCTTATTAAACCCTAAGAAGGTGAGTGCTGGAATTTTATTAATAAAAGTATTTTTGAGCCAGCAAGCTTTGTCATTAACCTGGTTCACATGATAATAATTCAGATCATAAATAGGTAATAATGAATAACTGAAAGATTGAAGAGGAGAAAATGGGATAGGGTAGAGATAGGTTAAAGAGGATATGGAGAATGGATAAGCACAAGTTGAAGCATTATCCGGGATGAAAAGAAAGCAGTAGGAGAATTAGTGGTTCCAGTTATGGAGACGGGTGGGGTAGAATTGAGATTACCAAACATATTCTCAATGTATTCTTTCCATTTTGCTAGAATCTACACTGCGTCGATCAATAATTTTCTTTGATATGTACGTATATACTCGTATACCCTTCTTACTTCCTGATAATCAGTATCGCCCGTTTTTTTAAGGTACACGTGTAGGAAATGGATATAGAGAAAATGGATAGAGCTGGAGGTATGAATGGACATTTTTTGTAAATTCATTAAATCACCTAGATTGGCGGATGAACAATATTTAATTAAATAGCTAACCAAAGTTTCATAATCGGTACTGAGTGCTTTAGATAATTCATATAATAGTATGGCATTAAACTTAAACAAAAAAAGGTAATGAGGGTTTTCAAAAGGAACAAATGCTATATGGGGATCGGGATGGTGTGGAGGCTTACGTACAGGCTTCCCACCACGAAGGCCCGGGTTCCAATTCTGGAGACAAATATTATTCAGTGTTATCCTGATCCCTACTTGAGGTGCTTTGTGGAGAGAACTTTGAGTGAGTACGACGTCCGTCGGATGGGACGTTAAACTGCGGACCCCTTGGCACCTTTCGATAAGAGTAGACTGATACCGACGCCGGGTTCCTCTCCACCCTTCCTTTCCCACCCATCCCTAATGGCGCAAATGATCTAAGCTGTCGGTCGCCTCCCCAACAAAACCAACCCAACCAACCACAAATGCTAGATTCAACCTCATTAATATTGAGAGTTAAAATGTGCGGGTGGAACAGTTTACGTGTACATATATATTGGACGTGTTTTGTATCATGACGGTCAAAGTAGTGCGGTCGTTAGGAGAAAAGTTGTTTTAGACAAATAAAGGGTTCGTTCCAAAATTGATGAAATTAATTTTTTAGTAATTTATTGAACAGATTTGCACAAACACTTAAAATTCTTCAAAATATGCTTTCACGAGCAGGTGTGCGTCGATGGCAGGGACACTGTAGTGTGGATGTTAAGAAAATATTAGTGAACATTTTGATGAGGATCTTGGTTTGGTACGATAGGGAAACTTTTGCAAGATGGCAGACATAAGTTGGAGGACTTTGAGGTGTGGGAGTGGAGGAGGAGGAAAAGGTATAATGTATGGCAAACAAAGGAGTCCTGGGCGAGGCGGGGGAGTAGAGAGGATTGTTGGGAGGAATCCAAAGGAGGCAGAATAGGTGGAGGAAGAACATTTTGATTGGCGATGGATTGCTGAAGACAATGGTAGACGGGAGAGCGTTAGGCAATAGAGCTAGGGGAATAAAATAATACGGAGTGGAGGGAGATAGAATGTAAGCGGAATTGAAAAGAAGGCTTATTGCTGAGTATGTTGTTTTGTTAGGTTGGGTATAGAAATATAAACAGTAGTCTACAACTTAATAATTATAACTTCGTCCAGTAGAAAGGAAACGAGGCGGATGGAGAGAGACGGGAGTCCTAACCACAGGCATCTTGAGGAAGAATTTTAAGTGCTTTCATGTGGGAAACTTTTTTATCGCCAAGCCAGGCGGGGAGAAAGACATGGGATACAAAATGCGGTCGAGTAAGCGAGGGGCGTGTTGGGACGTTGGGCGGGAGTGAAAATCTGAGGGGGATCGGAGTATTTGGGGGAGGCCCGACGTGAGGGAGGAGTGAGGGTGAAGTGTGGGCGGACGTGGAGTGAGGAATAGCAAGGAAATTGTATGGTAACGGCGAGGTGGTGTAAGGTGATTTTGAATGGCACTCTTCACTTGGTGAATAATGTATCATTAGGTACGCGTAATGAGAAGGGAAGAATGACATTCTGCGGAGTGGTGGATGCAATCGTTAAAACCCCTCACTTTGACTGGTTTCAGTCTGCATATTGATTCGCATCTCTTCTGTATACGGCCCACTCTTGTGTTTTACGTTTTTTCCTTCATAAGATTTGTATCGTTTTTTTAAATTTTATTTTCTGAGAGTGCGTAATTTTTTATTTATTGTATTTTTCAAACCTTGGTCATCTCGTGCATGTTGCATAGCTAAACTTTTCAATGCACATTATTTTAAGGATTTCCTAGTGGCACCACATTTCGAATGAGTCAAGCATCTTGTTTTCCTGTGCTCCTATTGTCCAAGTGGCGCAGCTGCGAAATACTATGATCCATATTGAAGGACCTAAGGAACCTTTTTTTCGTTTAGAGATTGACATTTTCGTCAATCAACAATTTATGCTTCAATTTAAAGTCAGCCTTCACCTGATCAATACGGCTTTACTTCCCACTCATACTCCATCCAACCTTAATGGTCTGAATACTTAGTTAGGTGAACTCTTCTTCCATTATCTCAAACCCCTCTCCATTTATATAGATACGTTCGTGTAGCCTGTGCAACATTTTTTGCAGGCTTTCTCACCGATATGTTTTTATACAATATATTATTAAGGGGATTCCATGGCAGACGAAATATTAGTGGTGAAGTGGTGACTATACAAGCATCAAAGGTGTATTTATTTCTGGGTAAATCTCTTTGTCGTTTACCAAATACTTCTGGTCTTGTCACGGTCAAGCTGCCGTGGATGGCTTTTAAGTGATTTTTGGCTGCGTTGAAAACTCAACTTGCATTTCAATAACTGACTTCTCATGCAATATTGTACGAGTATATTACGCTATTTCAATGATATACATCAGTGAAATGATGTTTTAGCGTCACGGATCAAGGATGTCATGCTAATGTTGGAAGTGGACGTGAGTGCGTGGGGCTACGATCGAGTAAGAATGCATACAATTATGAGAACCATATGCGTGTTTGTTTGCTTCATAAAATATCACACTCCTTCAGTATTTCACGCATCAATGCTATGTGACAAATATTAGTATTTTGGTGAAACATTGTCTTTTTTTTATGTAACCACTGAGATCAATGAGAAAGACCGACCAGCTCACTGTGACGGCCCGCAATCAACTAACGTGGATCGTGTAGCTTTTCCAAGACATCCCATCACCTTCCCCGCCCACAAATCGCCCCAATCTGCCTTTTCGCGTCTGCCAGAAAATATCATTCTACTTATTTTTGAGCCAGATCCTGTGCATGAATATTCATGGAAGTACACATCCAATGTAGGGCGGAAGCCGTCTTCCGGATAGGAGAGCCCTTGATAGATAGATAGACGTCTTTATTTTGGGGCGATATTGGGACTATGGAGGCTCTTCTACCACCTAACCCCAGGAATTCCTGTTGGCACTCATCAGGATTAGGGTGATGGCAGGACCAGGTTTTTTTGCTTTTGGATACTCTTTACCAGCACAGATTTGTCGGTATTTAATGTGCTAAAAATAGCACTAACGGAAGTAAATCTTCCTTCGTGATTATTGCTTCTCACAAAATAAGTAATAGAAATCGCAAGAGATGTAATTATTCCAGTGAATAAGTGGTTACACCGCCGGATACTATGGGAGTGGAGAGTTTTCGGATGAGAATTTCTAAAAATTCGTGATCAAGGTAACTCTTTCCTTCGTGATGAATGGATATTTTTCCTGCGGTAAATATTAAGTCCCTCAGTGAGACAGACGGATGAATTGTATGGCGGCGGAGTGCCACAGTGTGCTAAAGTGAACTCAGAATGAACAGAAATGAATATGGACGTGCGTACTCGTGCTTTATTCCTTCCGTTCGTGACAGGGAAACGGAGACTGCCACGTACAGAATAAAATATTGGCATGTGCCCTGACATTGACGTACGTATTTCTCACGACCAAGTTTTTAAAATTTTTACTGGGATCATAGTGATCACTGTGATGGCTGCGATAACTGGCTCAGCACAGCCCATCCCTGATCTTGTGCGAACTTAGTTACAAATTAGAACACTTTATTCCCCACCTCATTTCTTTGTGATGAAAACCTATATTGCAATGCATCGAAATAGGCATCAAACTGTGGAGATGCAGGCGACTTGCGCTACCAGCGTGAGAGCATTATTATTACATATGTGTAAACTGGTTTTCTTTAATACATTTCATCCTCTTCCTTGCAGCAGATTTATTTTAATAAAATTCTGCTATTATACCTTAAAATCAACTTGATTCAGGTTCGTTTTAATTTTCCCTGTACAGTCGGTCCTAAAAAGTGAGAAATAAAAGGGTGGAATGGTAATTCATGAATTAGAAAACAAATATTGAGTTTTATAGTCAATACTATAATTAGTTGAGAGAAAAATGTGAACAGCTTAGGGCATGAGTAGCTATCAACAGCTGTGATTAATAACAAAAATAAGACATTGTTGTAGTCAGCAGTCTTTTTTCCAAGAACCTTTTATTTTCTGACCTATAAGTTGTCCCTTTATGTTATATATGTATTCATCTCGTCGAAAATTTTTGTGCAAGAAGGATTAAAAACGCTTAATTGGGCTCAAAGTAGTGTATTTGTTCACTGAAAGATATTATTATAATTAAGTAGAAGTTTTAATCAAATAACTTACTTTACTGAACGGACTTGTGAATTGGTGCTACCCCTTAAACACAAATCAGGAGTCATGGCAACTCCAAGTGTAATGCAACCGAGTTCGTCTTAATTTCATTTTAGATTGACGCATTATTGCTCTTATATACGAAGTAATTCTAATTCACATTAGCGGACTTGATAAATTTTTATGACATTGGATTTCTTGGGAAAAGATTGTCTGTCTCTGCCTTTAGGTCTCCCAAAACTCAAGGGGAAAACAGCCACATCTTTGAACAGCTCGTAAATATGAGCTGTTCTTGTTCAACTGCTGAACCTCGAAATTGAGGCGAAGGATAATTTATTTAAATATATATCCTGCAGAACATCGCTAGGGTGTGTGGCAGGGGGTGGATACACACCAGAGTATTTTTCCCGAACATGACACTACCACGGTCGAACAACGCTATTATGAACCCCTATCGTTCGTGGAAAAAATGACATCTTAAATCTATCTATTATACGCTAAATCTTTCTGATTTTATTAACATGATCTCTCCTACCGTAGTGCGATGGGGGTAAAAATACATTTTCAACATAACTGCTAAAGAGACCTCCTTCCAATTAATGCAAGACGTTAAATCTCTAATTTAACTTTGGCTTCGACAGTGATTCTCTGCCTAGCTACTCTAATATTTAGGATACGCTACTAAGCTACTACGCAATCCCATATACTTGCAGCATATTATAAATGACACCTAATCAACGACAGATGACATTTCCCTTTGACTTTTTTATTACATTTACCTAGTAACCTTCTAATAAAACCTAATTTTTTGTTAGCTTGTCCACATACTCCCCGCATGTGTTTCACCCAGGAGAGATCGTGAGTGAGAGTAACGCCTAGGTATTTTATTGAGTCTACACATTCCATTTCGGTGTTCCCAAGGCAGTAGGCGTACGGGTGGGAATTGTATCTTTCCAAAAATGTATCACTACGCACTTTTCAAAGTTTATAGTTGCCAAGTGTCGTATCAGCGTTGTTTCGCATCAAGGTCATCTGACAAAGCTGCTGTGTCTTCAGGATCACGGATACCACGGTGAATCACTGCATCGTCGGCAGATAAACGTATCTTACCAGTGAATACGGAGTCAATGTCGCTAACGTAAGTAGGAATAAAAGAGGTCCGATGACACTTCCCTGGGGAAAATCTGAAGTAACTTTTACTGCATTTGAGCCAACTCCATCTTTCACTACTCTTTGTACCCGACCATATCAAAAATCTTTAATCCAACCCCGGATATTGTTATCTATGGCGTATGCTTCTAGCTTTGTGAGTATTTTTCTATGAGGTGCTATGCCGAAGGCTTTCATAAAATCTTTAAAAATCGCGTCCTCTTGTGCATTACTCTCTCCCAAAATAAGAATATCATGAACTAAAGCGCAAGTTGTGTCTCTCAGAATCTATCTTTTCGGAAACAGTGCTGATTTTTTATTTATAACTTCTGATTATCGGGGCGTCTCACGATCGAACTAGCAACTATATGGTCCATAACCTTGCACGGAATGAATGTGAGTGAAATAGGTCTGTAATTACTCGGTTCCTCCTTACTTCTGTTTGTTAAAATTGGAGTTACTCTAGCTGATTTCCAATCTCTGGGAACCTTGTGATCTACTAGTGGCTTCTTAAATATTATTTCTAGATACGGCGCAATTTCCAAAGCTAAATTCTTAAATATACAAACGGGTATTTTATCGGGACCGGAGAATATATTCGGTTTATTATTTTTCAGCAAACATTCTTTTCGATTATATGAGATCTCAATTTTGGTCTTTGGTTGGCCAGCTCGATTATGCAAGCTATCGGTGGTCTTCTGTGAGATATTAGTGAAGACGCTTTGAAAGAAGGAAATTAATAAGTTAGCTTATTCCAAACTTCTGGTTACTCTTTCGCCTTTATCATGTTGACTGAGTAACAGTTAACATATTTTCCTGAACTTCTCTGACGTATGACCTAAATGCTTTTCGACTGTTTTTCAAATTATCCGCTAAGCGTTTTCTTTTTAATTCACTTAACTCTTTATGAAATTCATTCATGGCATTCATCCAGGATATCTTATATTCATAAATGATCTTTTTCTCTTTGTTACTGGAGAGTTCTTTCCTAATATTTTTCATGTTGGCTATACATAGCCTAGTAATGCTTTTCTAACATCCACGTTGTACCATCTAGGTTCCGTGTTATCTTTTCTAAATTTACTGGGAATGAACTTGTTGACCGCTTAGCGCGTGATCTCAAGGAAGTGATTCCACGTATCCTGAATATTTCAGTGATTAATATCTTTCTTAAAATTAGCAACTTGGTTCTGTAGCATGCGCTTTAGGCCTGATAAATTTTTATTCACGGTGACGAAAGTGATACAAGAGAGAATTTTAACATAAGGAAAACATTAAGTGGTTTTACAACTAAGGTGATATTCTGAATCCATATTTAAAAATGCTCTCGATATAAATTTTCTTGGATACTCTGAGACACGTATACTTGCATGATGGTTGTTTCTTTGAGATCATGCTTTAATGGAAAGATTCATTTATACAGTCGACTCCTATAATAATTTTTGCTAGATATTGTCTCTTCACCGACTGAAATACCTTCGGTAATGATATGACATTGGTCATTTCACTCTCCTGCGTATTTATTTGAAGGATTTTTACAGCGATAAACTTAATTCAATTTTATTGATAAAATTGATTCAATTCAAACATGATTTCAATTTAAAAATACATGATTCTCTTAGATGCTGATTTTGATCGCCTAGAGAACGTAGAACTAACGCACTCGGAATATCTCGGAAAATTCTGAATTTTATTCAACTTAATTACGAACAAGGTTCAGCCTTATCGCCATTAAAACTTTCAAAGTTTCCTCCCAAAACTAGTTGCATTTTTTCCTATGTCGTTTACTATTATTCTATTTAATTTACTCTACAATACTCAATTAATTTTTAAAGAGAAAATTTTGATACGCGTGGTTTTTCTCTATTCGTAGTTATCCTGGAATCGCCTGGCCAATACGTATCTGCTTTCATTCATTCGCATCGGTGGGCGGCAGTCCTCTCTGAAACGAGATTTCAGGTAAGGGTTATAAAAGCTCATTCCAGCAAATTTTTTCTCCTCCACACGGCCGCGTAGATACCTTAAAAATCTATTCCGGACAACTCGAAATGTCCCATTTCAAGCAGTAATAATGATCATGCGGCAACATTGTGAGCGAATTCGCGTAAATTAAATTGCAGGGCACCGCCTCGCCTTCACCCGATACTCGTCCTAAAGATGGGCTGACACACAAACTTGTTTTTTTTTTTAATTCCACACTCCGTAAGTTGACAGCTTTCGGGACGGAGACGTTTAATGCACCTAATGCTTACAGCGTCCATCTTGATGGCTCTGCCAGACTTTGTACGAACACTGCGATGGTCTCGGAAGCCACCCATTTATTTATGCAAATCGTTCCTGCCATCGAGGAAATCCCAAGGTGGAGTTCGAATGGGCGAGGTAGGGACGGGGATGGCGGGGGGGAAGGAGGATGGGGGAAGGTTAGGAAGAAGAATAACGCACAAATTCGACTCGCACGCTCATTCCATAACCGTAACGTTTCTCTTTTTATCGAGCAACCGTCGGGAAGGAGTTGGCGGAAGACCTCCGTGGAAGGAAGTGAGGCGAAGGCATTGTGGCGTGACTTAGGGCATGATGTGCTAAACGGTTAAGCCACGGAGAGGAGCGGCGCAAAAGAGTTGACGCGGAGTTTTCGAGGGGAGGGAGAAATGGGTTTGGGCCGAAGGGAAGGAAAAGCGAAAGAAAAGCCATGGGAGAAGGAAGTGTGTTGGAGGGAGATCTCTCTCTGCCCTTTCTCCCGCCGTGCTCCCCGTCCCTATCCTCGTGAGCTGCTGGCTTCAAACAGATCGGAGGCGGGTGGACGTGAAGTGCGAGGAGGGAATAAAGTAAGATGTTTGTTGAAAGATGTTTGCATGCGATGTTCCCGGGGTGGGGGAGAGGGCGAGGGGGAGGATGGTTGCAGCGGGGGCAGGGGGAAGAAATGTCGGCTGGGAAAGGGAGGCACCTAAGTGGCGAGTTTAGAGCGTAATGGTACCGTAACAAAGGGCAGGTAAGTATGGGAAGAGGTTCGCGAGGAGGCTTGAGGGTGGCGGGATGGAACGAATAAGACTGTCGGACCAGGGGAGCCCTGAAGGCGTGAGATGGGGTTGACGGTTGGGATAATGGTTGACCGAGGAGAGGTTATTTCAGGGCGAGATTAAAACAGTTGTAAGGAAACGGAGGGCGCGTGGGCCGGGGGTGTTGAAGAGTAATGTGGGGGAGGGGGACGAAAAGAATGGGGAGGGTCGGGGGTTGGTGAGGCCGGGTGCTATCGAGTTATGTGCAACGAACATTCGCTTTATTGCGGCGCTTGCAACATTGTATCCGGTGTCATAAAACACGTGGATACCTGTCCCGCAGCATCTGCGCAATCATAAAACATGAGTGAAGGCTATGCGCTCATTCGACGTAAAGGATCATTTACGACGTGTGATTCAATTCAAAACTCGGGTTAATCTCCATCCTCACGCGGAACTTAGAGGAGTCTTAGGGGAGCTTTTTCAGGACGGGGATAACTTTAGAGGGACCTCAATAAGATTATATTTCCCATTTTCGTAAGAACCAATCCCTGGAACAGCAGTCAATGAGCAAGTCGAACATCCATAAGTTGGAAAAGCTTTGCAGTAGTCACTTGAACGCAAAGATCTCTCTCTCTCTCTCTCCGGTAGATCTCTCGAATCGACGTGGAAATTTACTGGAAAAATTCTTGGCATCTTAGCATTTTTTCTGAGACTCAGATTGTGCCCCCGACGACGAAGGATGGCAATACATAAGAAACCGCAGGAGTCGGAAAGTCACCAACGCCCGACGCATCTGCCAGCGTGTGAGAGCTCTGGCATTAACGAAATCGAAGTTACGGTTCCCTGAGAGGCTTCCTTGATACTGGAAAGCTTGCTTAAAATGAAAACATGTACGCCTGCACGAGAGCATATATCTTCCTTCAACCGCTGTTATGCGTCATCAACGTTTGGTGCACTAAAATTGACAATTAAGAATGTTGAAGACACTTATGCAGCGTCATCTTAAAATTACCATCGAAGTAGAATATTATTATTTTACAGGCATTAGGTGGAATGAAAAAATGACCGTTAGTGTTCAGCAAACAACCGTGAGCTAAACAAACGACCAGAAGCCAAATAAACCTACAATAACAGTGCATGCATTGAACATTTTTTTTAAATGGCAGTGGAAAGATATGGCGCACTTGATTTCTTTTGCGATGACAGCGTAATGACTGTGTTGTGGCTCGCGGAACTTTTAACTGTAAACTTTTGTTGGCTTCTTTTAATTTAGCGTACGAATGTGAAAAGCATACATCAGCTATTGCGATAAAAAAGTCTGTGACTTAGCGCTCAAGATGAGAGTGTTCAGCTGCCATTTTATCGACTTCTTTTGAATGCGCATCCATTATGCTGCGCTTGCACTTTGAAATCCGGTTCCTTGCACCGCATATGCGATAACTGATTTAGCACATACGTATGCGGCGCTCACCAGCGGATGACCACGTTCCCCAGAGGGTGTATTGAAAGCTTGGGTTTAGTTTTATTTTTGTGGTCAGACGTGGTAGCGTTTGAGAGCAGAACGTGAATGCGCACAATCACTGTATGATCAGGATGGGGCGTTCTCAAGACCTCTTGTTGTCATAACGTCACATGCGAACACGCCCTGCAGTGATAAAAATACTTGTTTTAATTGGCCCTATTTTGTGGGATTTAGCTCAAAAAGGAAGTGCTTCCTCTCGTTTCAGGGAATATTGAAATTGACAGACATTGTGCACATTTCTATTCCGTAGACTGACTGACTTACCACGCCTCATGATTATTTCTAAAAAAATAATTTGTCATACGTTTATCATAATAAAAATATAATTCACGCTAAGGCTCGTTACGTCAATAAAAGACAACCTAGAATGTACCTCAAAATATTCCCATAGTGAAGACTCCATTTTTCGAAATTACATATTTTCCAACGTAGATGAAGCAACTGTTTCTCCACTTACAACGGTTTTGTGAGCCTGTTGTGTATTTATAACCTACCATCTTGGCGCGTATTATTTGTATAACAGTTGATATGGCAAACGTTCCAGTTCGGAAAAAATTTACTTGAATTCATTCCACGACTATTCAACAAATGCAGTACCATTTACCAGAGATTTTGGCAAACTTTCTATGCCAATGGATAACAAACAAAAACTGACTCACAGGAAATAATATAGTGAATAATCAATTTTTGCACATTTTTGAGCAATTGGAAATTTGAAAATTGAATAGAGACCCAATAATTAAATATAACTCCATTTTGATGCATAGTAAAAATTTACGAAACATTTTTAAATGCGAAGGTCTGAATTGCACAGCGCAAATATATTTTCAATAAGATCCATATTTATTTTGAGTTTTTAGCTAAAAGTGAAATATTTAAAATGAAGTATTTTAAATACACTCTGATCAAACTCGCCTTAATTTCCTAACTCTTTGGAAATCCAACCTATACCCAATTACCCACCTATCCTTAATGATGCAGATGACCTTACTATACATCCGCACGATTTTCCTCAAACCGTTGCAAGGGCTTATCGCGGGGGGTGTTAGGGTATTAGCCATACATTTAGTTTCATATTTTGATGTGATAAGTATTCGCACACGGTATACATACTTGATTCACCAGCAAGCATGAAACACGAGGGTAGGCTGAAAATTAATGCACACATGCTTCTAGACCACAAGCGAAATGACCTTCAGAAGCACTTTTGGTGGCATGTGGATGTAACATTCCCCATCAACACGCATGCGCAGGTTTGAGGTCGTTTTATTCATCCAGTGCATTTTGAGAAGCGGAAGTATGGAGTATTCTAGTGCTATGTCAACGCGAGTTAAACACCCTACTGTTTTTGACAGCTGCCTTCACCTCATCGACCGAGGTGTAAAAATTACCCTTGAGGTGTCTCTTGAGTTGAGGAAAAAAATAAAAATAGTAAGGCGCAATATCGGGGGAATAAGGAGAGTTGTGTTTGTTCTCATCTGTGAGACGGCGTGGTATCCATCGTGCACAGATTTTACGGTTTCCCAATTGTTCAATAATGAAGTCGACAGGTTCCTTGGATATTCCAATATAGTTTTTGATACGCTTTTGAGTAATTCGCCGGCCAATTAGAATCAAATCTTTGACGAGTTTGCGATGTTTATCGTCTGTGGCAGTGATCGGACGTCCGCTGCGTGTTTCATCAATAATTATGGCTTTTCCATGCTCACAACTAGAAAATTTTACTATTCGTCGATCTACAGTAGGCCTATCAACAGCATCGTCACCATAGATAGCCTTTAAACGACGATGAATCTCAGGAGGAGCCACTTTTTTGGCAGTTAAAAATTCGATAACAGCACGCTATTTAACTTGCGTTGACATAGCACTAGAACACGTCTTCATACTTCCGCTTCTCAAAATACACTGGAAGAATAAAACGACCTCAAACCTGCACATGCGTGTTGAGGGGGAATGTTACATCCACATGCCATCAGGAGTGCTTTTAAAGGTCATTTTGTTTGTGTCTACAAGCATGTGTGCATTAGTTTCCAGCCTACCTCGTAGTTCAGTCATTATTCGGCAGACTTGGGAAAAGGAAGTTATCGCTTCACATGATGTAATTCTCTCCTTTAAAGGATGAAAATTTTCCTTTAGGTTCTCTAGTACTAATCTGCTTTGTGTACTCGAAAGTCTTCTTTTACACTCACGATGTCTTTGAAGCCAGGAATGTCTTACTCATCCGGCTCTGAGTTAAAGGTAATGCTGTTTGCCCACCAATTCTCGGGGTATTGGTTTCCCACGCCTTGCTTCGGAGGTGAACGGAATGCCTCGCTCAGGAACACTCCTTCATTTTGCGAGCTTTTTATCTAGCGCACTGAATTTCTCTTGCAAATGTGACACAGTCCATCTGTGAAATAACCCTGAAAGGTTGTGCATTTTGCTGAAGTAAAAACTAGTCATATGAAGTTATTTAACGTTGTGAAAACATTAACTATATTCCCGCAGGGATTTCTTTATTTCATAACTCGAGGTTGAGTACCACGAATATCTGCTATCCCATTTTTCTTCCCGAAAATTACGCAAGAAAATTCTTATAATGGTGTCCTCATTCAATTTATATGCGGGAAACCTTTCGGGCCTAAACGTTTTTAGTATTATCGGTGATCATTTAAGGGCATTTAAACTTGTATACTTGTATTTAGACTTTATTATAGACCTTTCCAAGGGAAAAAGGTTTTACTGCTATAACCACGTGTATTTCCATCGTTCGAGCTCAGATATTTATTGCTTTCCGAAGAAATTTCCTCGAATATTCCTCGTATATTATGTGAATACTAGGTTATTTCATAGGAATTAGATCAAGCACCTGTGTCACATTGAGGTTCGGTTTAGTTAGATTGTCGTAATTCAAGAAAAATCTTCTAATGCTTTAGAAACTTCTTAAATACCTGATTGCTCTACTTTAAATCTGCATTACAGTTTATTTTTACTGATGAAAAGAAAAAATTATTCCCCACAATGATGGTGAAGAACGATTCCATCAATTTATCATATTTTTTCTGACTAACCGTCGGAAAATGTATCCTTGAGTTTTTCATTGTTAAATTTCAAAGGATCTGGGCACATTTTTTCGTCTTGCGGTATAAAATAAAAATTGACTTTCTCGTGAGTAGCACAAGGAAATTTCACTGAATGACATTTACTCCTGTATTCATTTAGGTGCAGTTATCTTTCATAAAAATCATCTCTCTGTTCATACTTTCCGTTGGAAGATCACTTCAGCTTTATAAGGTACCCAATAGGACACTCCTGTTACATTATTCATATATTTAACGAAGGCCAAAAATGGATGATTTGAAGTATCAAAATTCAATACCAAGATACACTATATTATATACAAAACACACAAGAGCTTTTCCAGTTAAGTTAACTGTTCTCTTGCTAAAGACTAGCTACCAATTGAGGTCGGCCAATATTCCAAGGACGTTTCTGCACAGCAGTTTTGTTGCCGTAGAATTCAGGGTATTAAAACAACTGGGAGAACAGCTCATAGCTTTGTACCGATGTTGAAGAGTCAGAAGTATAATTCTTGGAATATCTATCAAAGAGAAATATTTGGTACTACGTCCTATTTGAAAAAAAACCGCCAACAAAAAGAGAGAAAAAATTACTGGAATCATCGATTTCTAGCTATTAAATAAACAGCTTTTTTTTCAGGAACAGAAAAGGATATGTCAATTTCCGGACCTGATTTTCAATAGCGTAAAAATAAAAATTGAAGGGCAGTACTCCGTAAGTGGCAAAGGACGTATATCAATGTTACCTTTTAGCTTTGCTCCTTAATGAAAGATAATCCTGTCTCTTCCTACTTATCCTAATTTCCTCTTCCTCCTTATCCTAATCCTACTCTTCCTAATTTCTTCCTACACAGACTTTCTGATCTTAACTCCTCACGAAAAGCGCAATGACCATGGTTATCCTTGAATGGAGAAAGAACACTATATACGGGGGGGTATTGAAAAGTAACGTCTCTCAATTTTTTCATGGACGATCAAGTTTATTCTGAACTTTGGGTATATCATTAGAAAGGTTGAGCATTTAGCTACTTTTTTTACATAGTCGACTTAACGATCAATTACTTTTTACATCCTTGTAACCAGCTTTTTAATACCGGCGTCGTACCTTTCTCCCACCGCGTCGCGAAGCTAACTGACGACTGTTCCTTGCAATTCCTCGTCTAACTTAAATTTCTGTCCTCCAAGGTGTTTTTTGAGAGCGGGAAACAAGTGGTAGTCGCTGGGGGCTACGTCCGGGCTGTGCAGGGAATTCACCAAAACATTTCATGACCTCAACTTTGGATATTTACTAATATTTTCAAATATGAACGAAATCTGTGAAGATGATGTAATAAAATGGCGCTTTTGTGTTGAATCAACGTGCAATGACCCACTTGCAATTTTATGTGATTTCGCATGCATTTTTCGTTCACATTTTGTATAAATCTTTTCTTGATAGGTCCAGGAGTTCTCCTCAGCCAAAAAGTATAATAAGTATGCCAATTAACGCCGAAATTTGATTTGATAACTGGAAGTGGAGTTTGCATCCCTCTAAGCTGCAGGAGGCTTGCGAATCCACACACTAGGGGGGATGTTCCTTTTTCTGTGACGCCTGTGTTTTCCAAGGGGGATCTGGTGTTACTCTCAAAGTTATTGGGTATCAAACCCGGATATTCCAGCCAACAGGCAAACGCTCTGCTAATTAGGCTCCTATGTATCTCATCGGAGTGTACTCCGATATTTTTGCTCTACCTCATATATTACCGTAAAATTCCTTGAAAAATATTTCAAAGTAGCTGACGGTAATCCTGTCCGATACCGAAAGTTTATTAAAAATCGCAGAGTAAACTAACACCTACCAATAGCGAGAGAGCAACATCGTCGGAGATTGTCCTTCGTGTAACGTTTTTTTATTTATTGAATTTGACAGAAGTGTACCGCTTGAGACAAATAAACCTCAAACCTGCTGTCAGAGGTGTAGTCACAGATTGCATTCATCATATTTAATCCGTTTCATCACGTAAAAGTACCAACAACAATATTATTAATTGAAGTGCTATTTCAAAGACTGGATCCGTAAAGAAAACTCAATAAATACTATAGCCGAATAGAAAACTGGATTCGTATGACCATTAAGCGCTACCAAATTAGCAAACAAAGTACACTTTTAAATTCGGAACAAAGTCGTATAAAATTATTAATTTATTTGCATTCTGCCAAGAAAGAGTTGCAAAAGTTTAAGGTGTTGCGTTTTTAGGTTTTCTGAATAATTAGGTAATAAGAATAATTATTTTCTTCTTTCAACGGCTCGTTTAAATTTCTTGCTAATGTTCTTCACAAGATTGAAATTTTATAAAAGCTAATCATTTACCAAATATAATTTATGCATTTCATTGGAAATGTTGGTATTTTCACGTAGGTACGTCTTAGGTGTAAACGTCTTCAACATTGCGAGCTATTGCTAAAGAGTTTTTGCTCAAAGTCCTTAATATAATATTTACGAAAATTAGGGTTAGGTAGTCATTAAAACATTTCTATTTTCACTTGAAAAACTGCAATGAACCGTAGACATTTCTTAATAGAACCATAAATTATTGTTATATGAATACGAATTTATAATAACAAAATGTGTATGAATTACTGACACATGCAAAGTTTTATGTTAAAATAAATAAAATGACAACGTCCGTAATCCAGGTGTTTATTATTCGTACAATGACGGATCCACTTTTCGTGGGTCAACTATCGCTTTATTCCTTTCCATCATTGCCCAATTATTTCGGAACTCATTCTTTACCGTCATCTTATACAATGTCTCCGGCACATCAAATGGAGGACATTTCCTACATTTCACTAAGCACTAAGGCGACGTGTCCATTGTGATTCGAATGAAACTCTTTAAATATACGCCGCACGTTTTTACACCCACTCACTCCTGGCAAATAATATTGGTGATTTTCATGGGGAAAGATTTTAAATCGGACAAGTTTCCTCCACTGATTCTTTTAATTCAACCACGAAAAGTTTGCAATTAAGTTCCTTTACATTATTGATAGAAGGGTAAATTTAAAATGTACTGAATCCAGGTGCAAAGCTGTGCATATGGCGCGTTTGGAGTGTCTCCAAGAAAAACTGCCACGTTGCGCAGCGCAGTTTGTGGCGGCGCTGATCCAGTTGCCTTATGCCAAAATGGTCATTTATATTCTATTGCTACACAAATTGCTCTTGACGATGCCTCAAAATGTTCTCATGATACTATGGTATTACGCTGATCTACCAAAGGCCGCAGATCTTACGAGATTCTGGAGGTTTCAAAACCATTCCCTTTTGAGCAATTATTATTCAGAGTAATCAATTGGTGAATATAGATTTTTGTTATATTCAATACCTAAACTTACTACATGACTTTGCTCCACCTAGAAAACTAAATAATTTAAAGGCTCCATTACAATAAGCCAGGTAATAACAATTAATATGCGGAAGAGAAATAAACATGTCAAATTTTAGGATAAAATTTACCCAGTATATCTATCTATTACATTTTTTTTAATATTACTCGCTGGTAAAGAGAAGGATATATTAATGAAAGGAAAACAACTAGCATTTTACATGAGGACCATCATGCGTATGAAGGTCACCGTTAAGAACAAACGGCATCATTCACAAAGCAATAGATTGGATAACTTTCTTTCCATCGTTTTGCACTTACAGGGAAATGATTTGCAATGAAAGAGGCTTATATCAAGGAACGTGTTTCAATAGCGATGACCAGTTTGTTTTATTGGGCAATGTTTACGAACTTGTGAAAGATGCCATTTACACTCCGTCATTTGGAAAGGTCCCATCTGTACTCCGGCGTGGGTTACTCATTACCCAAACAGTTACGAGGAGCCCGGCGATGATGTCAAGTGCGCCCAAAATGAATCCATCACTTCGCGGAGGTTGAGAGCCAGGTTGAGTTCCTGGGATGCAAGAGTTGCCACCGACGGAACCCTGCGTTCTAATTGGGCACATGAAGAGGGTGAGTCATACGCCATCAGAATGAAATAAACGGGCGAACGCGTTTCTTTACTTCCACTCCTTCCCATTAATTTAATTTCTTTGCTAAAATGCATTCCAATGATTTTCCCTTATTTTCCTTTCTTTGGAGACGACTGCTGATTTAAAAAATGCAAATTTTAATGATTTGTTGAAACACACTCAATTGCGTGAAAAACACATTGCGTGAAATGGTTAGGATGCATGTATATGTATTCGTGTGGTTATGCACATAAATATGTATTCACATTAATGTGTCAGCTGATATTTATGAATGAATAATAATAATACAAGGTGCGGCAACATAACTTCCTTTTTCCAAACGTAATACGATGTCAAAAAAGGAAGTCATGTTGCCGCGCCATGTATTTATTATTTTTCTGAGGCAGAATGAACAAAATATGGTGAAAAGTGAAACTCATATTATTGATACAAAAAGTTTTGGATTGAAAAATCTCTGATGAGTGTACTGTATTTTAACAATACCTACTAATTATTGCGGATTTTTTAGAACTTTGAGGAATCAGTATGAGTGTATTCTCATTGAAATCCTGTAGAATATAGACTTGCATGTCATTTGTAGAGATTATGATAAAAAAGAAATCGGTGCACCAGAGATGGATTTATCTGTATAATCAGAAATAAATGCATCCAGTCTAGTGTGATTGTGAATAGTATAATGAATGAGATTAAAAATCATTGAGCGAAGGTAATTAAATCAATCACTCAAGATAGTCTACCTATTTTAAATGTTTTTTTTGCAGTTCCGTACGCACATTTACTTCTAAGTATTTTGAGAACTTCCTCTTTCTTTGTTACATCTACTTGCTTCCATGCTGCCTATAGAATCCACTCTCTTTCCTCAATCCCGATTTTCCAACGCTCCCCTTTCTATCGCGGTTTTTTGCGATATCACTATCTTTCTGTATTTCATCCGTCCACTTCTCTGCCGTTTTTAGAAGTTTTTCCTGCAACCTCCTATCTTTGTCCACCCTCTTTAGAGCCCCAGGGCTCTCCATCCTCTCTATCCAACTTATTTTCTCCATTTCCCGGCACACCCACTAATCAAAAGCTTCCAATCTCCGTCCATCCTTCTGTCTTAAAGACCGAGTCTCACATTAATAAAGAACCAGGTTCGATGTAAAAGTGTTTACTATTTTTTTCTTTACACCCTTACCCAATGTACTCGATAGCAATTCTCTTCCCCTTACAAATGCCTCTTTTGCTAATGTGTTTCTTCCCCTAATGGCTCCGTTACATGCCACTGTTTTCTTGCGTTTAATTGTCAGCCAAAAACTCTTGTATTGTTTCTGTGAGGCATTTAGTAGTAATTCTAAATCCATTGTAATAATGTCGTATAAATATTTACTGTAATAGATACGTTAATGTAGGTCCTCAGTGATGATAATGGTTTTGTATGAGAGAGTAAATTGCAGAAAAGAGCTTCTAAATGGAGTTAGGATGTTTTTCTAGAACCATAAGTAGTTGAAAGAAAGCCGCATTTAGTGCTCACATTATTTGCTGAGGTATCAATGAGTATTAGGGAGTTTTGATATAAAAAATGTATAGTGATACAAACCAAGCGTAGAGGAAATCTTGAGGAGACTGTCAGGGTTGGAAATTGTTAAGTAATTGGCTGAATTTCTTGGGTCTTCAATCGGGTCAAGTTCTGTTTCTCCGCAGACTTTTCGATGATCGATTTCGATTTCTCATCGTTTTCAGGACTTTTAAAGTAAGTAAAAGCTATGGAAATAATGAGCTAGTTAGTGTAGAGCCTAACCTGGTGAAAGATTTGGGTAGAAATAATCCAACACATACACAGGAAAACCATTACATATTTCTCTTATTTGGTTTTCGGAAATGAATGCAGTATTTAGGAAGGAAATATCTGTTATTAAAGTGTGCACTATATCTGGTAGATTATGCGAAGGGGTATCTTTTTAAACTAATTATTACTTAGTAATAACTAGCATTTCTTTATAACATTTATTCTACATATTAATTGATTCTTATATACATGAAGATAATGTTGTAACTTACGGCTTTTAATGTTGATTTGGTTATTCTCAGGAAGAGATTTAGGCATATGAAAGGTTACAGCGTTCGGTAAATCCATGATGGAATTATGATTGTTTATGAAATTGATAGCCCGACATACGGCAAAGTTGTGAGGAGAAAAATAGATTTTCAAACTGGCTTAATTTCCCTCCTAATTTTAACAAATAAAAGTGGAAGACCATTAACACACACGGAAGATGCGGTCACAATGAAGAAAGTGGAGGATTTGATCCTATTAGACCGAAGAGCAACCCTGAAAATGTGGGCAGGCTTGTGCAGTGTGGGCAAAATTACTCACGAAGAACTACTCATGCCAAAGGTATCAGCACGCTGGGTTTCACGACTACTGGCTCCTTCTTTAAAAGAAATTTGAATATTTGCCACATCCACTACATTCTCTCGATCTCGCTCCAATTCCCATTCTCAGAACTCATAATTTTATTGTAAGATCGACGATTTGACAACAATAACTAATTCATTGAAGAGGTGGAACAATGGTGTTCGGCCCAATCTGCTGAGTTCTATACTGGACGGTCAAAGAAAGGTTTAAAATTGCTGGGAGAAATGGAGAACTCTGGATGGAATAATTATCGAAAACCAAAACTATGCCTCTTCATGTTGTTTTTCTAAGTTTTATGTATTATCGCCACGCTTGTGACTGACCATATACATACATACATATACATATATATATATATATATATATATATATATATATATATATATATATGTCGATGATGCGGAAGTACTCACGAGAGCAATATAGCTTTTGGACGGCACAATAGAACACAGAATAAAACAGATAACACGTAAAAGGACACTCACACTGTAGATGATTTAAGCTTTCGGCCTACTCCGAGGCCTTCTTCAGGTCAGACTCAGGGTCTGACCTGAAGAAGGCCTCGGAGTAGGCCGAAAGCTTAAATCATCTACAGTGTGAGTGTCCTTTTACGTGTTATCTGTTTTATTCTGTGTTCTATTGTGCCGTCCAAAAGTTATATATATATAAGAAAAAATATATGGTTTATATATATATATATATATATATATGTATGTGTCTGTGTGTGTTTACATAAAGATATTAGGTATAGGCTCCGCATATGCTCACATAATCAAGCACAAATCATATTAAATCATTGCAAATCCAATTCAAAGTAGCTTGGTGTGGAAAAAAGGTATTTTTATTTTAAATAATATTCAATCGCATCAATAAAATCTTTACTACTTATTCAATTTGTCTCAAACGACTAAATCCTTAGTCGTTTGAGTTCCACTTTTGAGAGAGAATTCTCTCTACATTTATTCATTTGATAGTGAATTTCCGTAACTTTTCACAGGCATTTTCCATCAAGACCATCCTGTACTTGTATTATTTTTCTCGATTCCAGAGGTGAACTTAAGAGATAAATTCATTTGTTATAGGCTTAGGATGACACGTCCATGAGATCTGGTTTTTCGAACCTGAAGACATTTTCAACCGATGGATGGAAGAATGCTGCTGTGAATTTTTAGTTTTATTGCAATATATTTTCTTCCTGGTCGGTCAGTTCTAGTTCGAGAATCAATTCCTCAAGAGACGACAACTCCAGGTGAAGGAGATGGACCCCCTCCCTTTAAAGCAATGGGGAGGGGTTAGTATGGGGACGAAGTGGCTTTTTCCATTCTTTTTCCTTTCGTTGTAGCGTACTTATAAGTAAGTCTCTTTATGTGGACTCGATGCTATGAGAGAGAGAGAGAGAGATGTGGCCATCTGCCATTCAGCCCTCACGTTTTCTTAAGGGTTATATAATAAAATTAAGTCAATATTACCGAATACTATAATATTTTCTGCAATAATTATCAATTATTTTTACAGTCCTGAAAACTGGCGATTCCCCCATTTTTCTAGCAAAAAAATCATATTTCCCTATAATTACCATGAGGAACGTTATAAGAGTACACATTGGAACTTGGTCGACCTATCTACTTATATATATTATTATTAGGTAATCTACCGGTTAAGGTAGGTTTATAGATGGACTCAACTATCACAAAAAAAATTTTGTAACTCCAAACAAAACCCAATCCAGCAACCTACCCTACATCAGGTCCCTCTTCATCTCTGTGTACTTCTTTCCTCCCTTCATCTCGTCCAACATCTCTATCCTGTTCCTGCCCTTTCCTCGTTTGCCTAACATTCTCCTCTCTATTACCTTCTTTAACATCCCACAACCGCTCAATACGCCTTTCATCCATTTTTCCTGCCTCCATAGGATTTCTCTCAACAAACATCTCTCCTCACCCAACATCTCCAGTACTTCCTCATTTGTTTTCCTTTTGGTCCATTTCACCTTCTCCATTCTTCTCAACACCCACATTTCAAAGGCCTCCAGTCTACGTCTGTCCTCCTGCTTCAGTGACCACGTTTTCGCGCCGTACATAGCTACGCTCCATATCAGAGTTTTTACGAGTCTTTTCTTAACCTCCATAATCAACGTCCCCGTCATCAACTCCCTTCTCCTTGAGAAAGCCTCCTTGCCTAGCGCAATTCTTCTGCTTACGTCCATACTACTTTGACCGTGTTGGTCCAAAACACTTCCGAGATACGTGAACTGTTCTATCTGCTCTATTTTTCCCCTCCTATTTTAATGTTTAGCTTAGCCTTCTTCTTATTAATATTGATTCTAATCCCATATCTATCGCACTGAACCTCCAATTCACTCAGCAATGCTTGCAACCCCTTGGCTGACTGAGCAACTAATGCTTAGTCATCAGCAAACCTAACCGATTTTACGAATTCCCCTCCGACATTCATTCCCACCTCCAATTCTTCCCATGCCTCTTTAATCATTTCCTCCACATATACGTTGAACAGCATCGGTGACAATGGGTAACCCTGCCTTACACCTCTTTCTAACACTGCCCATCCGGACTCTCCGTTCCCCACTCGCACCTGAGATGTCTGAGACATGTACAGGTTGCGGATCAGTCTCCTGTCCCTCCTATGCATTCCTATTTTCTGCAATACACGCATTAGTTTTTCGCAATTCACTCTATCAAACACTTTTTCAAAATCTACGAAACAGGCAAATTGTCCTGATTGTATTCTATATTCCTCTTGATTAGTGATCTCATAACTGCAATGGCATTGTGCGTACCTCTCCCCTTCCTAAACCCAAGCTGATCCTCCCGTAAGTAATCATTTGCCTTACTTTCTATCCTTTTGTTGATGATCCTGAGAATAACTTTAGCAGTGTGGGATATCAAGGTTATTTTTCTGTAATGCTCACATGATGTAGCCTTTACCTCTTTCGGAATAGGAACTAACACTGATTTCACAAAATCTTCCGGCCAAATTCCTTCCTCATAGATACTACATAAGTATCAGTCCATACGGAGGCTTCGTCCCACATTTTCCCAAACATTTCAACAGTTCCACAGGAATGTTGTCTGCCCCCACAGCCTTATTTCTTTCATCTCCTTTAATGCCCTTTCTATTTCATCGTCGAGTAAACCTGGACCTAGGCTATCTTTATCTACGTCATGTTCTTTTTCTATGTCTAACCTAGTCGGCCTAAGTTTGAAAAAAATGATGGACGCAAGAGAGAATATAAATTCTATGTGAATGAATATTTGTTCGCCGTTTGGCGGGATTTCGTGTTTGAATGTGTATATATAATATATATAGTGTATGTATGTGTGTGTATATATATATATATATATATATATATATATATATATATATATATATATATATATATATGCGGGTCGCGGTGGTCTAGCGGGTAGAGCGTTGGACTGCTGACCAGAGGGTCCCGGGTTCGATTCCCGGGCAAGGCACTTTGGGCACCTGCAGCTCCACCCAAGCTAGTTGATTTTTCGGGTACCAGATCTTCCTGGGAAACCATAACCGGCACAGGGAAAGGAACTGGCCCCCCTACCCTGATGTGTGAATATTCACACGCCGTCGGGCTTGGTACATGGGTGAGCTCTACCATCACCTACTAAACCGACCTTCGGGTTGATTACTGTGTTTATGGTTTATATATATATATATATACCCACCCACCTTTCTCAAGAGGAATTAGGAACAGAACTCTGAACAGAGTTCTGTTCAGAGTTGTTCAGAGTTCTGTTCCTAATTCCTCTTGAGAAAGGTGGATGCACCACCGAAAATTCGAGAACCAGTGAGTCCCTCTTTTATATGTTTTAGTTTCTGTGTTTGTGTCGACTAGTTAGTCAATTTACATTTTATATATATATATATATATATATATATATATATATACAAATACGAGTATTTATATATTCCACATAATAGGCAGCTGTACCAAATGGAAATCCAAACTGGAATATATAGAGGAACATTGTACCTTGTATGTATAAGGGTGTGTGCTTGATTTCATATGAGAAAGAAAATTAAGGGAAGTTGTAAATAGGTAATGATAATGTCGGAGGGAGGGACAGCGGGAAGTGGGTTTGGACAGTAGTTTGGAGGCCGGTATCATTGTAGAAATTTTACTAATGTTCTATGGAGATGTAGCCTAGGGCAAAGAATGTCAAGGATCTAATGTTGCTACACGGTGCAATACTATGCGCAGTAGTTGAAATTCAAACCGAAAAAAGGCATTTTTAATCAGTGCTAGCAGCAAGTACATAACAATACAGTGCTGAGTGAAAGTGAATGTATAAAAAGCGGAACCAATTTTCGATTAACAGGTTGATAGTAATTTACGCATACATTTTTACGAAAAATAATTCACATTTATGTATGAAGCATCCTTGACAGCGCTTCAAAAAACAAGTATGTTTTGTTTAAACAGAAATCTATGCTATATTTTTCCTGCATTTTTCATGTATTTAATTAATATTATTTGAGGAATGCGAGTGTTCAAAGTCTCATTATACTTTTAATTTTTGTGTTTAGGGAGGAAGAAGTGGTTCTTTGCAATATTAAACAATTGCATTTTTTTCTTTTTTTGACCGGTGTCTGCTGATTCCGATCTTTTAAAGTGCGCCACTAAAGAAACTATAGGATAAATATGTGGTATTTTCTGATTAACGCACTTAGTATATTAAGAAGGAGCTTCCCTGTTTAAAAACATTACTCTTCTGTTATCGACTTCTCACCTATGTATTGCTTGGCGCAAATGAAACCTACCGGTCAATTCCGGAGTGAGAGTGAGAGCGGTGAAAACTACAGTTCACGTAATCAATTTACTTTTCATCCTCTTCCGTTATCTGTTTAGCATCCAGGTAAGACGAGGTTGATCCGTAGCTTCTAATATAGTTTTTATCCATCACATTAGGCAGGGATATCTTCTCCGCAATATCTGTTCATGGCGCTCCCTCACAGCCTGCCGTTAAAGTTGATTTAGGCGATAAAGTGAGGATTTTTGGGAGTTGAGAGTTGGGGAAAGGAAGATAAATTGCGGGGAGGGAGCAATGCGCTAATAACCTAAAGAAATAGCAAAGTAGGGTTGTTGCGAATTAAAATCTCTTCGAGATCATCGTTTTATCAGCTTATATTTCGTGAGAGCCACTTTCACCCTTTCAAATCTCTGCTAATTCTACACGAATGACTCTCATTTCCGCAGAGTATCAAGATGAAAGTGCAATTAAGCTGGGTTATTTTGGGCCGAAACTAGGATGGAGCTATTACTATGGGTTAATAATGGCTTTTATGTATTTTAAACTCGCACTTGAATGATTCAGAGGTAAACTAAGCCCAGGCTTTATTTGCTTCACGTTTAACGCCTGAAATGTTTTTGTTTGTCGTATAATTGACACCTTTGCAACGGGGATATAGTTGACTCTTCCGTCTCAAACTGCTCGTATGTTTGTTCCCTGTGACGGCGTATCCAGTAAGAGATGGCCCTTCAATTGTAATTGCTCTTAGTGAAAAAGTACCGCGAGTTTTGAAGGAAAGTATTTATTGCCTGATTATCGCTGGTCAAGTAAAAATGATCAGGCTAAACTTCATTTTCTTGCAAAACTTCTCTTAGGTCCGAGAAAAGTTATTTACAACCCGGTATATTTTGCGCATATACTTCTTCGAGTGGCTTTTGATATATTTCCGTCAAAGTTGAACGTTATATGAACGCCGCTGGATATAGCCCACCAACTCTTTACGGAATTTTCCTATGAAAAGTTAACGATCTCAATTTTATGCTTGCATCGGTATGCACCCTCCCCCCTTCCCCCACAAACACACTAACTCTCCCACAGCCGTTTCGTTTGGATTTATATAAAAACGCGTTCAAGCGGCCCCTCAAGATGGGGCGGGGGATGCGCCTCCCTCCTTCGCCACCCTCATGTTCATCAAAGTGCTTTCCTTTATTAAGTTTTTTTTTAACTCACCCGGGTAACTAAAGACACGCTTGTTTCGTTCAGCAAAACGTTTTGTTTACGAGGTCTGTTTGCACGCTCATTTCAAACGTGTAAAAAGCACCGGGGGGAGGGGGGAGGAGCGGGGGCGGTGGAGGGACGGAGGATGTCTGGGGAGGAATGATGCCCGAGCGAAGTTTCTTGGCCGCCGTTGAGACAGGAAACGAAGATGGTTAGACTGGCGTTGGTTCGTCAAACAATAAGGGGGATTGCAGGGAGGGCGGTAAGGGCGGTAAGGGCGATTGCGTGGGGTGGCGCGTGGGGCGATGTGGGGGAGGGGGAAATTGCTACGAGGCGGGGCGGCTAGGAAAGGTGAACGCTTCTAAGGATGAAGGGCGTTCTGGTGTCTCGGGAATCGCAAATGGAACGAAGGTCAAAAACTTGAGTTGGAGTACTCGCATGGAAATTTATACATTGGCTGTAGCGTATATTTTCCTTGATCGTATGCGCCCAGGTAGGTAAAATGTTCTGTAATCGAGCCATATATTAAGTGTACTCTATTTTATTATGCATTAGTAAAGCAAAAACTTGGGAATAAATATGAACAGACATAACTGACACCAAATACAGCATCCATTCATTAGGGTTTCAATCTACATCTACACAATATTCATTGAGCGCTCGCAACGGCGTGTGGCGGGGGTTGTAAAGGCGAGCTGAAGATTGGCTGACCCCATCTCTCCATTTTTTTAAGCTCAAAGCTAATTTACTTACACAATAATAGTTCTTGTTGGCATGCTTCTATATTTGATCAGTATTTTTGTCCTCGTTCTAGGCTTTATTTAGAATATCTTTTCTATTGTGTCAATAAATTTATAATTTTTTAACAGCGAACGTGGCTTTTTTCATCGGCATGGTCTATTCACTCTTCCAGTCTTTTGTGGACATCCTTGATTTTCTTTTTTTTGTACATTAGATCTTCTGCATATTCCTAAAGTATTTTTCTTCAAAATGAGAAGGGGGAAAACTCCAATGGCCGTAATAAAGAGTCGCAACTCTCGTCAGACCAAATTGCTTTGTTGGTTTTCGCGGGAACCACGTAAGGGAACAACCACAACCTCTCGACCAAGAATATCCTCTGTGGTGGTTTACGGGAAATAAATCCACGCCAGGGACCACACACAGCCACACACACACACACACTATACTTTCTGGAATCCTTCACGAGGCTGTGAGACCCCATTAAAGATTCCCGGTGGAAATGTAATCCTTCATGAGGCTGTAGAGAAGACCCCTTTATAGGTACCAGGATGTTCTACAAGTACACACTCTGTGACTGTCCACGAAAAACGAGCACAGACCATTCACACACACTAGCACTCAATATACGCGCGCACACACACACACACTCAAAGGGCCCAACTTCTGGGAGAATCTGAAAACAAGTAGAGCGCAGACAAGGATATGCGTGGAACACGCGTGTTTCGGCCACAAAGTGGCCCTCTTTAGCGTACTGAAGGGAAATAACACCTCCAACACTAGGTTGAAAGTAAACCACCGAAGACAGACGCCAAATATATATAGTGGCGGAAATTGTTGTAGGAGTTAGGGAACCAATAGGAGTAGTGGAAAGATGGGAAGGGAAGGAGTACTTTAAACGTATTGGCAAAGAGGAAGGGGGAGAGGGAGGCTCCTCTTTGCCAATACGTTTAAAGTACTCCTTCCCTTCCCATCTTCCCAAGAAAGCCTTCGACAAAGTACCTCATAGTAAACTATTTGCAAAGCTATAATCATGTGGCATAGATAAAAATATCCGGGGTTGGATTAAAGATTTTTGGTATGGTCGGTTGGGTTTGGTTTGGTATGGTATGATTTTCCCCAGGGAAGTGCCATCGGACCTCTTTTATTCCTACTTTAAGTTAACGATATTGACTCTGTAGTCCCTAGTAAGATAAGTTTATCTGCCGATGATGCAGTGATTCACCGTGGTATCCGTGATCCTGAGGACACAGCAGCCTTATCAGATGCCCTTGATGCTATACAATGCTGGTGCGACACTTGGCAATTAGAATTAAACTTAAAAAAGTGCGTAATCTTAAATTTTTGGGGAAAGAGCAATTTCCATCCGAACGCCTACTGCATTGGGAACACCGAAATGGAATGTGTAGACTCAATTAAATACCTAGGCGTTACCCTCACTCACGATCTCTCCTGGGTGAAACACATGTGGGGATATGTGGTCAAGCTAACAAAAAATTAGGATTTATTAGAAGAATACCGGGTAAATGTGCTTAAAAGGTCAAAGAGAAATGTCATCTGTTGTTGATTAGGCTTCATTTAGAATATGCTACAAGTATGTGGAATCCTGACGTTGTTCGATTAATTGCCGAATTGGATCGCGTGCTGCGTTGAAAATCTAGATTTGTAAAACGTTGTTAAGATGAACTTAGTAGAGCATCCAAAATATTAGAGCAACTAGGCTGGGAATCACTCACGGGGTGAAGGTTAAATTACAGTTTGAATGTATTGCATTATTGGGAAGGATTTCTACTTAGCAGTGATGTTGAAAATGTACTACGGTAGGAGAGAGCAGGTTAATAAAATTGGAGAAATTAAGCATATAACAGATAATATACTTTTCAACGCAAGAAAGAAGAAAATAAGTGATGAAACCGTGGAATTAAAAGTACGCTGTCAGTAATACCTTCCATATGGACTGCAGCCTTGAATTGGTACAAAAATACTACTTGTTCCGATGGATCTTGGAGTTTCACTGGTGCAAGCGGTAATGATTTATCATAGTCAGGTCAATCTTAATAAAGATATCGTAGTTTGAAAATCAGAAAAATGGTGAAATAACAGTTTCTTCAGCTGTAATGTTGGAGACAATGAGAGTAAAAAAAATTCATGGAAAAATCTCGCATAATATGTTAAATGAAGGAATATGGATGAATAATGTACACTGAAGGCTTATCGACCGGTTACAAGGGCTGACGAAGAAATGACAATAAATGCAAACAAACACGGTATATAAAGTCAGACATCAGAGGATATATCATTTATAAGATGGTGGATCTATAAATACTAAATTTATCGATGATGAAATCAACTCGATTTATCGATCGAACATAATGAATATTTGCAGAGAGGATAGTTGGTATAAGAAAATAGTGCAATATTCAAAAACTGAAAAACGTAATTTTGTATAAATTCATGATATGGAATATAAAAGGGAAAATATAGAAATTAAATTTAAGTACATAATAGAAAACCGAAGTAATTAAAAAATAAATAAAAATGTACTCAAAATCAAATAGTATTACTCAAGAGAAGTTTAAAACCTAATTTGATTTGAACGAAATAAGGCTATGTTAACCGGAACAGGAATAAAATGAAAAACTAAAAGGTAATGTCAAAGAACCTGAAGATGGCACTACGAGGAGCTGAAGTAGATGAAGTACTTAAAATAATGTAGGCGATGCTTGTAGAATTTTCAGTATACAGCAAAGAAAAAAGCACTGTTATCACGGTATACGACTGAGTGTAAAAATACCTCGGTAACTGGCTAAAGCCCTCGGCGAGGCGTCCTGGGATACGGGCTGGAATCTCAGTAAAAGAGAATGATTTTTCACTTTAAAATTGTTAAATTGGAAAGTTATTTTAGAAGACGAGAGATATAAGAAAAGGTAGAAGTAATACGTGTAAGTCCTTTATTTAAAGAAATAGTAAGTAAGTTTAGTTTAAAGTAAGAAATTTAGTTTGGATGTAAAAGTGAAAGAAACGCAATTTTAGCACAAAGTATTTTATTTTCATTATTGAAATGTTATAAAGAATATTTCGCCTTTCAGAGAACTTCATAAATTTGTTTTCGATGAACCTTTTCATAGAAAACAATGGGCAAATTTTATGAAAATATTGAGGAATGTATAGGTAGACTGGAGGAATAGGAGCCTAATTTGAAACCAAAAATATTAATTGAACAGCCTGAGCGAAGGATAAAAGAGTGAGAAGCAGGATGGGGGCAGCAGAGTAGAGAGGTGAGACAGGCTTATCTGTTTTTGCCATTGTTTTTTAGTCTTTATGGTAAGGAAAAATTAACGGCGGCATGTTAAGGCCACGAAAGGGAAATGAAGACTGGTGAAAACCTGATCAAGTCATTTGGATTTGCAAAAATTTGTTTTTTGCTCGTTTGTGTATACGGTAACAGCACAAAAATTGGTCACAAAAAACCATTTCCCCTACTTGCTTTCATCATATTTAATTTTGCCTTCCCCTGGTAGTGCTATGGTTATGACGCTGTTTTACTAGTCATCAATCACGAGTAGTGTAGTAGTTAACACGAGTAGTTTTTTATTTCGTGCCCCTGGAAAACAATTCTTCCGGCAGGCCTACTTGTAGAACTTCTGGCCAGCCACCCAGGATACGCAGAAATAGTGTAAAAGTTTAAATAAACAAATGTTTGCATTCAGTCACTCGCAGGAACATAATTAAAATTCACTGCAGAGAGTAATTGCATGCACACATCCCTGCGATGAACGAACCATAGATAATTTTATCGTCAAATAATTGAAACACCAGAAAAATACGAGCATCGAAAACACCTGGAATTTAGGAATAAAATTCACGCGTTTGAATAATATAAATTAATATCATTGTGTGCATACGCAGATGTATTATGTAAAATTTAATTCGTAAACTCTTGATGGCAATTTCTTGGCCCCATTCACAATTAATACCTGGCCACAACGTTGTATTTATTTTATCTATTAATTGGGTGATTATTTTTAAATGAGGGTTACTCTTTTTAAATTCCTTGTTATGGCACAGAAGTATTTCATAATTCAGTCATCTTGAACTCTTAATGGTTCATTTTTATAATATAAGTTCAGTTTTTACTGAGGTCGGCTCATGAGATAATATAAATAATATTATAGAAACGATAGAATGCTAAATTATCAAACAATCGTTAGCGTGCTGAACCGGTCGAATCATACAAAATTCTTCAGTGATTTGTTAGAGGGTTATAATTTTGTGAAGCATCGATTACAGATTCGCGCACAAAATCATGTTTAAGATGGCGGGAAGGGAAAGGAGACTTGGTTAAAACAAATAAAGAGCCGTGCTCTCCCAGAAACACAGGCATCGGATCAACCTTCATATGCAAATCGAAGTCTGAATTTAAGGTACCGACTTCAACAATGCGGCGGTAAAACAATGGAGATGAATGCGAGTGATTTGTGGTGAGCACGGCGGTCGGAGCTCCACGGATTTTGATAGCGCGGTGTGTGGCGGCGGTGGATGGGACGAAGGGGGGTGAGAGAGGAATGAAAGGAGAAACTCGCTTGGAGAAGGGGTGGAGGTTAAACGAGCAGGCTCCGCTATTCCAGTTATCATTCCAGCAGAGTATGAATATTCACCGAGTTCTCTGGCCCTGGCCAGTTAGAATACACGTAGGTGGGCAACCTCTTTTCTCTCTTAGTATGTTGGTCTCCGCCTCGACGATCTCTGTTGGACTCGAGTGAGGGCAGCTGGTATGATTTCGCTCAGTCCCCGCCTCAGTGTCCATCGGCCGCTCTTCCTATCCCTCCCCTCTGACGAATTCTACTTCTACATAATCTCCTGTAATTTTCCTCAAGGGCGTAGATATTACTGGCAACATCTGGGTACTTCAACAGGACCAGCTGCAGTGCGATAACCGAAAGTGCAAAGCTGAGTCAAACCGATGCAATTTGTATGACTATGAAAGAAAATATTATTTAATATGGTGAAAAAATAAAGTCAGACGTGGAATAGTTAATGAAAATGAATCATGTGGCTATGTTTGACTTTGAAATGACATGGGACTCCCGCTATCAAGGTCACCTTAATAAATTACGTGTGGGCATGAAGTTCCATTGTTCTTATTGAATTAATTAGTAAATGTTCACGAACACTAATTATTATTTTTTTTATTCAATTAAAACCATAGACCAAAATTTGATACAGATAAGTGTGGGAGGATATCACGCCGAACTAAGGGGTGTTACATTCACAGCACGATAGGGGGCTTTGCACTTTTTCCTGTGCCACCATAGGGTTTCCAACTAAGTTAAAAAACTGGAATATCGTACGAGTATTGTATCACTTAGATTTTTAGATTCAGGATTCCAAAGGCATCCTCCGAGATTAGAACCAGGGGCCCTTCCTTCAATAGCCAATCACACTACCTCACCTTATTTTATCAATGTCAGAAACGATGTGATTTTATTGAAATGAAAATGGATTGTATTTATTTTCCTAACTTCGAACTGTATCTGGGAATAGGAAAAAAAATATTAGTAATTTAAGGTATTGTTATATGTTGCTTCTGGTTTCATCTACCGGTGTAATGTGAAAACAAAAGAGGTTAGCACAAAGCTTTCAACATAAAGATATTTTCTTTCTATTTTATTTGTTTTTTAAATCCTTAAACCATAAAATTAAAAACATGGTTATTAATCCGAAGGTCGGTTTGATAAGTGTCGGTAGAGTTCACCCAATGCTATGCCCAACGGCGTGTTGAATTCACACAGCAGGGTAGGAGTGCCAGTTCTCTTCCCTGCGACGCCTTTCTTTCCTAGGAAGTTCTGCTACTCGAACAATCACAGAACTCGGGTGAAGTTGGGGGGAATCGACGTGCCCGGGAATCGAATCCGAGCCCCTTGGCCCATAGTCCAAAGCTATAACCTAATAACTACCACGTTCCCATTTTTAAATACTTAGTGGAAGCAGTTTTATTATTGCAAGTGCCTCCTGCCTTGGGATTAGATGCCTCCTGCCATAGCATTTAATATTTGTTTGCAATTTTTTGTTGCGTTGCGTTTTTGAAAAGCACGTTGGTTTTCCCAAATATTTCCTGATAGTCCAGTTCACAAAATACAGTTTTTCTACGGTCGATAACGGATATTCAATAAGTATCGAAGGTGCGGTCCGTCTAATGTGGAGTAGCATCAACCTTCAGCTTTGGTCACCTTCAATTCTGTCATTATCCACGACTAGATCAGTTTGCTTTCACTTCATAATTCTGATCGTTTCCTTATCATTTGATTGGATTTGCTTAAATAAAACTCTGCTTGGATGTATTCTTCTTTGATGCACTTGTACGGTGAATGTTATCAATTAATTTTCAAGCCTAATTAATGCTTTACTGCAATGTTATGACAGCATAACCTTATACTATCGGTAAGAGTTTTTTAGGTTATTTTTTGGGGTCGAACTGTGTAGGTTTTTACTTGGGCCTTAGTGCCTGGATTCTCCAATAGTACTGAATAGCTCCAGTGACGAAGTTTTTCCCTCATTATTAAAAAGATTAAAAACATTTTTTACAAATGTAATACTTTTGAATTTAACTATACAAGGAACGTAGTAGCTACGGTCGTGAATCAATGCAAACAAAAAAAATACCGGGACCGTAAACTTGAATGGCACTAAATGATAAGAAAGAAAAGGGGGGGAAAATAAAAAAAATACACACACACAAAAGCCAAAACAAATTATGAAAAATAATAAAATAAATAATAAAACGAACTTTCAACCACTCGATCACTAAGGTGTGTTACGAAATAACTTTTACTCTCATGATTCACATTCACACACACACTCAGGGTTTGCAAGGATTCCTCCTATGTCAGTGACCCATCGATCACACAAATAAATGAAAATCATAAAAGGATGTAAAGAAACAGAAACAACTTACGTGAATACACAGTCACTCAATCACTCAGGTGTGCTTGAAAACAAGGACTTTTGTGATTCACAAATACACGTTCAGGGTTTACCAGGATTCCTCCTAGGCCAGGGACCCGCCAATCGGACAGAAATAACTAAATGGAAAATAAGGGACTTCGGTGAAAATGCAATCACTTAGGTGTATCCGACCTTTGTGAAACGCACCCACTCACCCAACTCACGCAATCACACAAACAAAATTAAAGAACTAAAATTGCGGGTGGGTAAGTGCCTAAGAAAACCTAAAAAGAGGATTTCTTCTCTCTTGGGTATAAACTAATGGACCCATGTTTCATCCATGTTTTGAAACGGCGCAAACATCCTGCTTTGTTGCTGTGAAATTTGTGAAACACCCTCGTGTTAGAGGACGTGTATGGTGTATTGCTTTACTGCAATTCGTATACTCACTGAGGCCCTGCAGAGAAATGGATACTGAAAAGATCACTGTTGAGATCTTAATGAGAGTAAATACACTTCAGAAACGCCTTTAAGAGTCATCTTAGAAGAAGAATATACAAACTCGTACTCATCGTAGAAGCACACGCCAATGTCAACTTATGTCATTATCACAAGGACTGTCCACAGTGCGTGTTCTGCCTAATTTTTCCATACTTGAACATTTTACGAATAGGTAACACTGTGAAAATAGGCCTATCCTAAGCTAAGCATTGCATACATCTAAAGTAGATGTTGGTGGTTCCGTAAAAATTTATGCAGCTATTAGGATAATGTACATAGAACTGCCTTAAAGAGGTTTTTGTTCCACTTTCAGGGGTTGCGGAGGTATATAAATTCTACTATGCTGCCTCGGCAGCAATCTACTTGGCCAGGTTCCGGAAGCCAGGAGAATCTCTAAAATTGGTATGTGTTAGGGGTATCCATGGGGTATAACATTTGGTCATAACACATGCATAACACTGTACATATTAATATCACATAAATTTCGGTCAACTCTCCATGATACCTGGGAAAGAGTACGTGGATAAGCGTTGGGCCTAATTGAAAAGACAATCTACTGAGATCTGTACGGCCGGATTGAATAAGACAGTGATAACGTAGTATTTAGAGAAGATACGGAGCGGCGATATTACAATACATATCAGAAATAAAAAAAGGACATATATTTTTATATTTGGAGGTCACACAGCCTTGGTCGAACGAAGAAGAATGAGGTTCCCATGGCGGATGTGGGAAGGAGTCGGTTTCGGATGGCGGGTCGTCTCGATAGTGGCGGGGAGAGTGAGGTAGTGTTAGTACGCTTAGTTTAGCCCCGGTGGTTCAAAAACCCTTATTACCCAAATATGTGCCATCTCTTGGAGTATCACCTCGATGATGTCAGCTATTTAGGAAGAACTTTAATTTTTTCTACGGTAAAGCGGTTATTAAAATATTGATTGTAAGAAACGGTGTTTTCGTGAATTGAGTGATTGAGGAATGCGGAAAATATTTCGGGAGAGCAACGGTGACTATTGATGCGGAGAAAGGCTGGTGACGAATTCAACAATGCAATAAGGGAGGCAAATATTACAGGCAAAACAGTATATGATATTTTTCAAAGCGCAAATGGTCGATGCGATTTCTTTGGAAGAAGAACCTATGGAGCTTAAATGGAGTCAGCATGTATAGTACACCTTGGGCGATTGCACGGTGAGGAATGTGGAAGAGGAGGGTGGAAGGGCGAAGTAGGGTTATTCTGAATCTCAATTTGTTGTGCAAATTTGCAAAAAGTTTGAAAAAACGAAGAGGCATATTGGTTGGAGGAGAGATGTGGATTCGTTATTTTTTATTACCCGGTAAAATTAATTCATCATAATTTGTGAGTGCCAGAGAAATATAGTACATGGTGTTGAGGTTGGAACTATCATGACGGTGATCCGAGTTACTTTTGATCCAAGAAACGCATTTGGCAGTGGAGGGAGGATAGTTTTTACTATAAAATAACTGGCCGGGGTACCTGCATATGCTGAGGGTGTGGTAGAGGATATGTATTTCGGTAAGTAGGGTGGGGGGGGGGTTGTTGCATGTGCAATGTTCACGAATGGAGTGGGAAAATGGTATTGAGCGTTTCTGCATCTACATATGACCGCGCAAGTCGTCGCAAGTACATATTAGATTGGGCGTTAGATCCCGAAATTTAGTGTGGGGTGAGTGAAAAATAGACGTATAGTTGATGGTTTGTTGGTTTATGTGGACGGTTATATTTGCTATTTGGATGAATGTCTATGCCTAAAAATGCTACTCGAGAGTCTGAGATGAAATAAGTGAAAGATATCGAGAGATGAAATTGAAATACGTACATGATTGATTGATTGTTTCCAAAGTCACCGAAGTTATTGTTTTGATGAAGTAATCAATTGTCTGTTTATGAATTTAGATAAAAATAACCGCGAAAATCGTTACTTCGCCAGTTGTGAGGTACGCGCGTGCTATGATTCGATTTGTTTCGCATAGTTATCATCAGCGGCACAAATTCATGGAGAGTTGCGACTAGTACATGAACTTACAGTAATAAATAATGGAAAAGTTAGACGATGGTGTGGAGACTTCAAAAATGCCCGCAAAAATGTACATGATGAAGAGCAAAGTGGCATGCCCAGTATCTAGACCTATTACATCATTCATCAAGTGGACCAAGAGCTACGGTCTGATCGACCATTTACGATTCGTGCTCCACATTGTTAAAATTAGTTCTTCTTGTTCAACGCATCACTATTTACGAGTTGGCTACGGAAAATCTCCAATATCATAACACACAGTAAGTATTTTCGGTTCCCACCTTGAACATGTGTTCAAGGTGGGAACCGAAAATACTTACTGACCAACACAAAGAGCAAAGGATTTCGCGTGAACAAGCGTTATTTGACCGCTTTCGAAAAGACATACGCATAGATGACATACCCTCTAACCTAGTGACCATTTCCCATTGCATTTAAAACAGTGGCTTGGTTGACAGCAGATTGGAAACGATGAGGAGCTCCACCGTTATCAACTGATTCAATTTCCAGGCTGGCACTTGATGGAATTAGAGTGAAAATAATCTTCAAGTATCGTTCATAAAACCATATGGACGGAATGGGGCTGGGCGGGGCGGGACGGGCGGTTTTCCCAGGAAAAAGAGATGGAACAGGCGCACTGTGGCTAAGTTCATGCATATCAACAGGGGGAAAAGTCAGAGCATCGCTCTCAATTTAAAAATTACACAAACTCTGAATACATATTATACAAGTAACCGTCCAATCGGTGAAGGTAAATGAATCGGACATGGATACTCCGTACAAACTCTCCATCATTGAGACAAACTTCACTCATTCTTCTTGCTTCATGCAGCGGTTTCTTTTAACTTACTTTCAAGTGCCAACGTAAAGGGAGGGAGTCGATTTTTAGCGCTACCTTGGTTACAGCGTGAAGAGACCTGAAGAGAGGGACAAAATAGAAGAGAGAGAAAAGCAGCGGTGGTACCAAGGAGGTGAGAGAAGAGAGGCAAAGAGGGACCTACGGATTGGTGGAGTGAGACGAGTGAAGTGAGAGGGAGGGAGGGAAGAGAGTTGGCGAAGGATGCATGGGGGCAGTAGTAGGTTGCAGAGGAAGTTGAGGCAAAGCCCTCGATTGGGAGAGATGTTATTTTGCCGTGCGTCTGATATTTTTGCTCTCTCCGGCAGGACTGCCACCGTCCGAAAACTAAGGATAAGTAAGAGACTAATATTATTCCCACCCCTGGTATTCCTTTCAATGTTTTAATTTTTTATCTTTCCAGATAGGAGGCGTTTTAGTAGTTTCTGCATCATCGTTAAGACACCGTTCGTCCCGCCGTACGATACGTCCCACCTGGGAAAATTTTATACTTACCCCAAACATCTTCGTGAAATCGAATCGATTACAAGAATAACCGGTTGAATATGCTTGAAAATAAATTTGAATAAGATTAAAAAGATAATTTAACATAAAATTTACAGTAGTTATATACAGTAAAAAAGAATTACATCCATTCACGTCTTCTCAGGTGCACCCACCAAAGTTAACTAACTGTAGGTTCGCTTGACTGGTAAATTTATAGCCCGCCTCGTGTTAAACTTTACAGAGAATTAAGTTTAAAAACTAGAATGAATATAGCTCCTTTTACTGCGCCAATTTCGCAGGAAGATCTGATAGCCGCTGAGTAGTGTTACGACTTTTCAAAGTCACTGTCTGAGCCCGAAGCCCGAGTGTTGCCAAAATTTCTATCTACTAGCTACCAGGCCCCTTGTAGGTACATGTAGGAAAAAAAACATAAAATGTGCCTCAAGAATTGGGAACTTGCAAATGCAAAAAAATTTCTTTCCAATAGTTCGCAAAATTGCCCTTATCCACATAGCCTCTACCAACATTCTTAAATGTAAATTGGGAAGTTAGAAAACTATACTATTTTGAAAAAAAGGTGAATGCAATGGAAACTTTCACGTAACAGTGAACAAAATCATTGAGAATTGTGCCCGCCACTAGTTTGGCTTAGATATTTGCGACGGAATAGTAACAAAATATCTGAGAAGAAAAGATGCACAAAAAACCTGTGAATATGCACAGGTTACGCAATGTACAATTCTACTAGATGCTGAAATTCTGTGCGGAAACATTTTTAATATTTGAATTATGGAGAAAGAGAGCCTATATTTTGTAGTCGATAAATTTTTACGAACTTATCGATTAGCTTTCCAGAAGCATAATGGTGTGTTATGTTGTGTTCTTCTTTCAGGATACGCCTGACCTATTCCTCTCTGCCTTCCTCATTCCGTCTCACTTGTCTTTCAATTCTCTAACTCCGTGACATTGCACTTTTATGATCACATTGCCACGAGAAGACACTTAAGTAACCCAACAGCATTCACCGGCGGCTACGATCGCTTCAACCCGGAGGAATATTTCCCTCAGCCAGAGGAGACGTCCATTAATGTTCCAAGGCCTTTGGCAACCCCGGACACCCACAACGAACTAGCTCCGCGGTGCGCTTCGGGGCCTAAGTATAAATAAAATAATAACGCTGAGCTCACCGAGCAAGAAGGCGAATTGTAATGAGCTAGACGCTTGAGTCTACCATCCATCCCCCAGCCACTCCCTTCCTCCTCCGCCGTTCGAGCTCCAAGCCCGGTAAGACTTCCGTGAAATCGACGATATTTGAACTCGTGACATCAAGGGAGAAGGGGCTTTCTAGTCACACTAGAACGGTCTCTAAGCTACTTAATGACCACGTAAGGGGGGGAGAGGAAGGGGGTGGTAGGAGAGTGAAGACGGAGACCTGCCGAGAAGTATTCGAACCAGAACAGACGGATGGGAGACGATTTAAAAAAAACAGGGACAAAAAGAGGGAGAGAGAGAGAAAGATAGAGAAAGGGATGTAGGAATCTCTTGAGTGGAGCCGTAGGGTGTGAAAAGAGGAGAGGAGAAGTGAAAAGGGGGTGTGGCAGGGATCGAGGCCGGGGTCGGCCATCGCCGTGATCGTGTCGAGATGGAGATTGCAGGTAGGCGACGGTGAAAGATGAGGTGAGGTGGAGTCGGAACGTAGGGAATGGAGGCGGGTTCTCTTGCGTTTATTTTCTGAACCGATCGCATATCATACCCGGTCGTCGGCCGAGAGAACGATTCTCGCCCGCGAGCCGTTAAGCTCAACTCCGGTCGCCAATCGGCGACGCCGGCGAGAGCGCAGTGAATCGTTTAAACCTGGCTGCTGGTTGCTAAGGGAACGGGATCCGTGCTCAACAGGTCGGAGAGAACCTCCGGAGTGACTTGGGCCGGTTTTTAAGTGCTTGCACTCTCGAATTACGGTCCCATCGACGCATCCCACTTATTCAAGGCGGAAGAGAGTGAGTACCTCTTTTCTTCTCTTTAGTAATAATCTCGAATTAATTGAGATCAGGAACCTTGAGCACCCAGGTGACTATTCGTCAGTCTGTTCGCCGTTGGTACGTACGCATCTTTGAGGTCCCTCGCGGCCTCGATGCCTTTCATTGACGTTCAACTTGCGCAGCAGTGGGCTGGGAACCGGAGAGGTCGGTGCCCGGGGTGATATGGAGTGGAGTCATTCAATGTGGGCGGGTGCAACGTTGGAAGGAAGCTCTCATGTGAGATATAAAGCTCTTCAGGAGTAATCTCTCCCACGTCGCCCTCGTGAGATTGGTAATATCCACAGCAGTGTGTACTAAAACCCAGACGAGAAGCGTGACGTTTCTGACAACGGTACAGCATCGTTAGGACTGGGTGTTCTGTTGCATAGGCCGATCACGGGAATTGTGACTTCATATCTACATCGACACCGTAACTTCCAATTCACTCAGGAGGCGTGTGGCAGGGGGCATAGGTCACGGAGTGTCCTTCCAATAAGACTTGATACCCCACTTAACACAGTCGGCATAATTTCATCGTGAAGACGCCGAAGAGCGGGAGATGGGGTTGGTCGTACGAGGACGAGGTGACTGAGGACGGTACGAGTGAGACAGTTGAGGTTTTGGATGGTGGATTGGTTCGAAATCCACATTTACCCGGGGGTGTGCGGTCCTATGTTCGTCGGTAGAATCATACCTCTCGATGTGTTCATATTACCGTTCGTGAATGGACATCGTGATTCTAGCGATCGGCTCCCGCGACTGCCTTGCCGGTTTCTTCTCTCTCCACCTGCTCTCTGCTCCCCGCGTCGCCGTGGGTTGGGGTAAATGGTGGGAGGGAAGGGATGGGAGTGTTCGCGCAAAGGGGGGAAGGAAGAAGACGAATAGTCACAGGAGAGACTTGCGCAGGGAGGTGCAGTTCACCGACTCAACGGAACCCGGCATATTGGTAAGAGGGATGGAAAAGGAAGGTATTTTCTGGTCGGCACCGTCTCACACTCACTCATTCTTGTTCTCTCTCTCTTCTTGTTTTCCTAGATCTTCCCTCCCGACCACGGTCGTCGAGTGAGGCAGCCGGCCGACGTCCGATCAGCTCCCCGGATGATGGGAATCATTCTTCGGCAATGGCACCGAGTGCAAGGGGTCGGTTCTAAAACATTACGTTCGATCGTTAGCAGCTGTTTTGGCGGCCATGTTGGAAACGGTCAGGTAACAAATGCTAAGCGAGATTCCATAGCTTAAGTTGAAAAAATATTTGCTTAACGTTCGAACAGCGGATACGACTGATCACCTATCGATTGCATCGCTTAGGGCCCAAGCTTCTTGTTTCGGCTTGTGATTGAATAAAAAATTGGTTCTGTGCATTAGCATCAACCTTAAATTACGCGAGGCGTTGTCGTATGTGATAGTTACCTAAATTAGCCACATAAAGCATTGTGAAATCAGGACTTCGAAGATTATATGTGAGTTTAATGGTGAATGTGCTCATGTGACTTCATAGTGATAGCAATATTTTCGTATAACGTGCTGGTTATATATGATTTCGTGACGTCATTTTCCCATCCACATATATTTTGCATGTATTATACAGCAGTAATCCGCTAATGGTAGTGTTAAATCAAATAAAATTTGAACAGGTTTAATTAAAAGTTCACCACGTAATTACTTCAATCCTCACGCCATTAAATTCAGTTTAAATATGCAATAAAATCACTCAGAATTTTTTTGTTGTCATAAGTATCTATGGTAAATGGTATTCCAGTGTTTTTTATGTCTAAACTAATTTAGGGCTGTGTGTGTTTTGAATGAAGACCTCAAGAGGTGTTCATCAAAACCTATTTTTCAAAGCGGAAATCTTGAATTGAAACACCTGAGTTATTTAAATAAAACAGTTTCTGGCGTAACTTGGTGGAAATTTTCCATGTTGACATTTGAAAATTTAACAACTTGGCTTTTCCACTGAAACTTTTTTTTTGAATCTCACGACCTAGGTTTCGTTATGTTATAACATAATCAGGTTCATCATTCAGGTCAGACCTGATGATGTTATACTATAACGAAACCTAGGTCGTGAGATTAAAAAATTTTAAGTGGAAAAGCCAAGTTGATTAATTTTCAAATGCCAACCTGAGTTATTATTAGCTCTTCACAAATATATAGTAGGTAACCTTATTCTATAAAATCAGATTAGGTAGGCGGGGGAAAATGAGCTGCAGGCATGAGGGACACAAGGGTATATCTTCACTCTCACCCACGCATTGTTTGGACCCAAAAACTTTTCCAACGTTATCAATATTTCCGATCCTTGCACGGGAAAACTGTTTTGGGAAGAGTTGTATTGTTGCGGGTGAGAGTAAGAGTTGCATATCCATGCCCCATCAGATTCTCTGAGCGGCGTGTTTACTCCAGTGCCTTCCAATCACAGTCTGATTCACCAAAGAGAAACACTCGTAAGAGATCATTTTTTTTAAATGAAATCGCTTAACAGAACGAACAAATGATAATAAATATATTCCGTTTTGGCAAAATATTATTACTTTACTAATTTTCGTAATATCTACGGAATAACTGCAGCTCTCTGGGTATGCTTCCGGTAAAAGGACTAGCATTTAGTCCCTCGTCTTATAAAATATAAGGAAAGACTGTATAAACAGGTCTCCGCCTGTCTAACGGCAATCACATTACAGTTACCAGTATGATAAGGCAGTTTTAACAACTCGTTGTATTTCCTTAGAAAAATTGAGGAACATTAATTGTAGACAAATGATGCTTACACATAAATAAGCTTTTAAGTTAAATTTAAGAACTAATATGTTTAGCTTTTAAATTATTGCGGGAAAACTCGGTGGTTCATTTTTCTGTGTTTCGAATAATATTTCACGTAAATTGATAGGTTTATGATTTTCATTTGCACTGCAGAAAATAAATGGTTGCTAAAGATTACGATATGTTATGAGCACAAATAGATATTTTTAATTTGTAGAATAAAATATCTATTGGAGCTCATGAAACAGGAAGCGTATTTATTTTTTTTCTAAACAGAGGAATCTTAAGGATGTAAGGATTATTTATCATTCATCCAGCGCTGTCAGGTGAAAACTAATTAGTAATCTGCCTCATCATTTTTTCTGGATAACTATTTTCCACAGACTTTACAACAAGTAGTTTGATAAGCATTTCTCAATCCAGCTAAGTTTGGGAAACGACGCTCCATATCCATTCTCGTTAGTCTCATTTTCAAGTGGTTTCTTTAAGACCGTTAATTCTCTTTGCTATTTCAGTTGGCACCATTTAAGAGACACTGCGACCAATGCCCAGTAACTAACATTTTTAAAGAAAGCCAACTAAGCATAGTGACTACGAGTACAGTTAAGATATTCATGAATTTACCGAGTAAAAAATTTAGCGCGAAATGAATGTGAGGAAAGTCTTCGTTTGTTTCCATGGCGTAAATACATCCAAGGTCTATTCTCTCTTCGTCATGACCTGAATTTCTTCGGAAAACTACGAGTAAAAGAATTACATTTCGTTCGTACGATTTTGTTCTCGATTTCTCAATCTCTCCGAGATCCTAGTGGAGATAATGACGTCATAGTGTTTCCGAGATAGGTCCGAGAGGCGTTTGAGTGAGAAGCGTTTCAATGCATGAATGGCGTCGTATAAGGGAGCAAGAACAGCATAATCATAAGTTTTCTCCACATGCGTTGGTAAAACCCATCATAATCGATCGTATGCAAAGAGACGTTTCAGGCGTGATATGGTGGAATATCATGATTAATAAAAATTCAGAAAATTCAGGCACCAGAACACAAGAAACCTCGGCCATGGACAAACAACAATTTTTCAGAAGGGCAAAAGCGAACCCTACAGCAGAAGCATTATCGACGGCCATGGAATCTTTGTGATGACGTGAAAAATGTGCATGTCCACAGGGAAAGTAATGTTGAGAAGTAACACAAGATCCAACTTTCTGGTAAGTTGTTTGTCAGAAAATTAAAATACCATAGAATTTGAACGCACCTAGTATGCATATATGCATAAGTTATACATTTTTCTTCCAACAAACTCTTTTCTCTTTACAAACCTCCTATTGCTCTACTCATACATGAGTTATAAAATAAAAAAACACATATTATATATACCTTCAATCCACATTAAAATAAATTTTTATAAAAAATACATTGAGAAAAAATGGATACATAAAGACAGGCATGGTAGACCGGAGAGAGAATTGAGCTAATAACCGAAGGTAACTGGTTCGAGACCAGTCGAAGGGGGGAGGCCTTTGGATATCCCCTATGCCAATTAAATTATGAAGTACGATTTTGAGGTAAATGGAGCTTCTTGTGAAGCTGGCACAAAAAGGGAAATAGCTCCTCCTCTGGATGTTTGGATATCACACTTGCTCGGGGGTTGAATTCTTAAATTCACACTACCCTAAACTCTTCACCTCAACATAAAGACAAATGATCGCTGTAATTCTAGGCAAAAATGGCCAACTAACAGTTTAGCGGCTCTGATTAGACTGGCATAATCAGCGTGACTCATTGCCACGTAGTCAATTTAATTGGTTGTAATAATGAGCGAGCGGTATGCACAGAATAATTACATGCCCTGTGGGATGATTACAACTACTTCTAGATCTCACGCATAAGTTCTTTGAGCCCATATATTTGCAAAATATGGATACGCGGGGTAAAGACAAAGAAGGCATCAAGGTTTAGAATACGCAAATGACAATTACCTATGTAAAAAAATAGGGAAACTTGTAGAGGCCCCTTTTCTTCACAATGAGAACTTTTTACGGTTCAAAATGCATCCACATCGTACGCAATATTTATTTCCAGTCATTGACCAGGACAAAAGATATCCGGAGGATTTATCCACGATACTTTTACCATGGAAAGGATTCTTCGTTTAATTTCATGGTAGTCAACTCCCTCTGCTCACGTATTTTACCAGAAGAAACTATTAAGCGCCTCGTGGTGGAAAGTTGAACTGAGGCTATTTGTGTTTCAACGAGTGACGAGGCGCATTGTATAGCAGACGGCGATGGTTTTCCAGATGTAGGATGAAGGAGAGTTTGGAAGGGGTGGAGGAGAGAGAAGGTTAGGGGAGGGGAAGAAGTGCTGAGAGGTTGTAAGAGATGAGTGGAGGTGGAGGTGGGACGGGGGACGCGGGGGTTGTTGTTTCCGAAGGGGTGGAGAGAGATGAAATAATCTTGGCCTCTCCACATCCCCTCCCTCAAGCCCACACGCCGCACGGTCGTGGTGGATAGGGGGGTGGGGTGGACGTCGCGGGGTTCTAATGAAGAGGAAGAGGAGCAGGTATTGCCAGTTTCGAAGGAAATTAATCAAAACTTGGCGTGCAGAGTCGTGCGGTAACAATTTTTTTATTAACTCACCCGAGCGATTAAATCACGATTTAACTTTAGCTATTCCAATGTAGTGAACTCTAATGCATTGAACGATGTCTATTCGACGACTTCGGCCACGAGCATAGAAATTGAGGTGGTATTTAACTGTTTAAAGGGCTGTGATTCGCCATCACCGACGACCTCCTGGACGTCGTGGAGAGTTGTGCGATCCCATCGAGATAAAAGAAAAGCATGAGGGAGAGTATGGGAGACTAGGCACGCGATCCCTTCAGCGTATGATGCAGCGGCGTGTGCCCGGGCGAGCGAGTGGAATGAAGAAGTAGAGTCCATATATATTGTGTCATGAGTACATTTTTTCGTCTTAGTGAGCCCCCGCGCATAAAATATCACACATGCTTAACTTCCCTAATTCCCAGCCAAAACTATCCATACCGCCTACATGATTTTGTATTTTCTCCGCGTGCATTTTATTTGATTATACTCTTGAAAAAAAAGGTTGACTTTGGGATTAAAAAAATTATCCTCTAGTATTTTTCTATGCTCACGTTTTGGCATTTTCCCGATTTGGGTGTTTTCCCAATAATTTTGAGCGTGAATGATTTTTGTAAGGATGAATATGGTTGGAATTCAGTGATCCTTGAATACTCGATTCATATTAAGATGTAAAAAAATGAAGTTATATTTTTTACACTTTTACTTGGAGTTGCAGGACACAATTGGTTTTGACCGGAACGTCAGATGTGGCAATAGGCTGAGAGCAATTTCACCTCTTTATCGACGTCCCAGAATAAATTTTGCAAAATCGAAATGATGATCTTTATGTTAAGTTATAATTACAATATCTTATTCTTAATATTTTACTTCTTCTCGTCAACACTTCGGTTATTTCAGAAATAATTGTGCTACGCTATTAAACAAATTTCTTGTTTAGCTTTTAATTTAGTTATTTTTGTGAATAGCGGTTTACTAAATCATAGGAATTTCTCTAATGTATCAGTAAAAGGACCAATGGTTGCAATACATTATCCATATCATATGGTGATTGTTATTTAGCAAGCGCGTTCATCCGCAGCAGGTATCTCGTCCAAGATCATAAGTGAAAGGATCCATATTTTTAAAGTTATGACGGGAAATGCAAGCTCGGGCGCTCCTTAACGATCGTCATGCAAGAGAAAACTTTTCGGAGGGGATTACGATCGCAATTACCTACGCAGCGGGATACGATCATATCATACTACTTCTTCGAATTAAATCAATGTACAGAGAATTAGGAAAAACATTATTGTTTTATACTTTTTTATCGCCTTTTATCGAAATTTGTCTAAGTAGAAAAAAATTATCCTTGAATCCTGCACCATTTTAGTTGTTAAAGTAAGGAAAATGACAATATGAAGAAAGTAATACATTGGCCGTATGCGACTTAAAATATCAAATATGTTACTCGGATGACCTGAATATACATATGCAACCATTATTAGTGTATGGTGTAGTAATTTAATTAAATTCTACATATGGTGCCATAATAAATTACCAGTAACTATTTTTAGAATTGGTGAAAATCTTTCACTCTCGGGAGTTAAAATAATCACATTTATTTGTAAGTTTTATAGAAACAGAATCTTATGCATCAGGCTGGTGTATGTGAGGCACCCGCCATCGGCAATAGTTAAAAAATGTTCCCTTATGGAAATGTTATTGAACATAATGTAGGAAAAGAAACATAATTTTAAGATTTCATGTCTGAAGGCGTATTTTATATTCAATTTTTTTATAAGCTACCTGCAAAATAAACATTTGGCGAGTGTAAGTTGGAATTTGGCATTAGTTCCTCCTCTTTGAATTTCAATGTACCATTTGAGTAAAAGAAATATGTTTACATCAATTGATTAATGTATTGAGATATTGATCTTGATATTGATCAATATATTTGAACTTTATATTGACTGGTTAGGTTCTCTAGCGCGTAGATTTCACTGTTGCTCTTATTAATTTCCAAATATTTAACCATGCTGTTCCAAAAGTAACGATTACCCACGAAAACCGTCAATATTTTGGTTTTAAAAAAATGTTTAGAGGGTAATCAGTGTTGATTTCGATTATTAAATTTCCATATTTATATTATTTGATTTTAAATTAAAGACAGCATAATATAGTGTTAATTTATTCATAAAAACTTCGTAATAAATATTATAAAAACAACTGAACGTGATTCAAATTAACACACAAACTTTACTCAGCTCGGTTTTACCAGATGTGACCGTGGGATGAACAGTTTGCCGCTGAAGACGAAAATAGAAATTATCAACCAATATTTCATTCGTATGATTGATAATAAATTTCTCTTTTTATTTTCTTACGGAATACTATTATATCTTGTTGTACTTTACGCTCCTCTCGTTGCCTAGTCTAGCACCGTGAACAACCTACGCCATTTCTTCGCCCTTTCTCTTGCCACGTCACTTTCATTCGTTGTTGATTGCCTTTAAATTCTTTCTTCATCTTTGTGAACACAAGAGGTATCCTTCCTCTTATTTTTCCTACCACGTTGTCAAGAGGTTCACGTAGCTCTGTTCCAATTTGCATAGTGGAAGTCTGTTGCTTTCCGTTTTAAATAACTAAGCCTAAGTATATAGTTTTTTTCTCTTTTTCGTTAAAACTTTTCCATTGTGTTAGGCTTTGTAATATGTTCACGGCGTAGAAGAGAACTGGTTTTGTTTTCAATTGAGAACAACAACGAGTTGCGTTGCCCGGCAACAACTCTTCTCTTGCCTCCATGTTCACGCTCATTGACCTCTTGAGAATTCTAAATGAAAACCCATTGAGTACATTGTAACGATTTTCTTGAAGAAGAGAAGTTTGTATTCCTTGTATAGGCCTAATTGAGCTCTTTATGATGTCTCCGTGTATCTTCTATGATACTTTGTGATTATAATTTGAGTTCTTATCTCATGCGCACAGAATCGAATTTATATATCCCCAGCACTGACCCTTTTTTCCCCTTCCTTCTTCTTACCGTCATATTATTCAGCAAGAAAGCATGGCCGAGAATTTGATCGAAGAGTTTCTTTTTTATTTATTTTACTTTTTTATGTCCCCTGCAAGTCACCGTTAGGGTATACGGCAGAGGGTGAATACACACCAGACTTATTGTTAGACGAACATGACCCTACCGCGCTCGGACAATGTTATTATGATCCCTAATGGTTCGTGGAAAAAAAGACATCTTAAATCTATCTTTTCTACACTCAATCTTTCTAATTTCATTGAAATGATCTCGCCTACCGTAATGGGGGTAATTATACATTTCATCATCACTGCTAAATGGACCTCCTTTCAATTTGTGCGAGAGCTTCGATCTGTAATTTAACCTTCGCTCCGTGAGTAATTCTCAGCCTAGCCGCTTTGATATTTTGGATGTGCTACTAAGTGTATCGTAATATATTATTCTGGTGTGTTTCACCACCTGCAATACACCCAAAGGGTTGCTTGAAGGGTTTATAAATAAATAACAACAGGCGAATCGGTTAGCTGATGGGATCTTATTAGCACTGCAGCTCCACGAGGCTATCGGTCTTCCTACGAGCTGAAGACCGAAGTATACTTTTAAATGTACACGTCGTGTTTATTGATGTTTTTAAGAAAATGCCGCGTGTCGACATTTATCCTGTTTCTCCTTCTTCCTCTCCTACCGGCTTTACCTGATTGCTCCCACTTCCTTTCCGCCTCTCGGCGCGTGACGCAATAAATCGACAGGCGCACATGTCGCGGTTTGGGAATGGAGAGGATTGCACAGTGGCGGAGGAGAACTTTGGATAAGGAAACCGCGTGTTCACTCTCATAAACAGGATTTCAATCACATGTCTTTATATCGGGTGTGTATTGTTGTTAATTACTCGATGGTTTACGAGAATTGTGTGACTTCTCTTCACATTTCGTCATGCGAAAGAGAATATAGTGCATTAATGGTCTGTTTAGTTCTCCACTGGTTAAAATTCTAATACCAACCTTTTTTCGATGCACTTAATCTTCATGAAAATCTCTAAAAATCTGGTCGGTAGTAATCTTTTAGATTGCGGAAAATGCTATTTTATGGTTATTTATATGTTTCTATATCACCATGTCTCTCCTAAAACTTCGTAAATCGTGAAATATAACTTAATTTCCGGCACTAAAACCAACTATGGGAGCTGTGTCGTAAGTTGTGTGATCACAACTCTTCATATGAGGAAAAAAAATCCTGTCACGGGTAGCGATAATGCAGTGATAAGGTCAGTGGTCAATTTCCAGACTGAAAATGCGTCGATACGGTAATGCAATGAACGCGAATTCATATTACGCTTCTGAAATTAACATTTCATTCGTCAGGGATTGGCTAAGTACTCTGGATGTTGACTTTTGACTAGGGTTGACATCTAGGGATAGAAAACTATATACTAGCTCTCCAATACCGGTCCATTATTTTATTGGGCACAACGTATTATACGTATACGAGTCTAAGTAACGCTGCACACTGTGAAAAGATTCCTAGAGTATCTTCATACCTTATTCTTGGTAACAGATTTTGGTTATAACCTTCGCCTGATTTCGAATTCATTTAAGAAATTAAGATATAATGTCGCCTTGATTTTATTGATACAATTCAAAGTAGATGGATACATATCTACAGATCAATCAGTTAATTCGTAAATCACGTTCTATCCCGATTTGAACTCTCATCTACATTAACATCTAACGATTCAAGGTGCACAAATTTTGAAAAATTTTCTTTTTTCCACTCGAATCCACTGATGCATGCTATAGTTTTTGGTGGCAAACACAATTCGATGGCACTCAATGTGTGCAATTTTATTTTATTTATATAAACCTTGCAAGCCACCACCAGGGTTTAAATTCACACTAGAACAATTTTACTCGAACATTACCCCATCGTGGTTGAACGCTGTTATGCTCGTGGAAAAAATAACATCTTAAATCCATCTGTTCTACACTTTCTAATTTTATTACCATAATCTCTCCTACCATAGTCCGATGGGGGTAAAAATACATTTTCAACATCACTGCTAAAGAGATCTCCTTCCAATTAATGCAATAGCTTGAAAGTGTAATTTAACCTTCGCTCCGTGAGTGATTGCCAGCCTTGCTGCTCTAATATTTGGGATACTCTACTAAGTTTATCATAACAACGTTTTACAAATCTAGATCCTCTACGCAGCACGCGATTCAATTCGGCAATTAATCCAACTACGTCAAGCAACCATATACTTGCAGCATATTCTCAAAGAGACCTAATAAACGACAAATAACATTTCTCTTTGACATTTTCATCACATTTACCTAGTAATCTTCTCCTAATGTTTTGATTGCTTGTCAACATAGTCCTCGTATGGGCTTCACCCAGGAGAGATCGTGAATGAGGGTAAGTCCTGGGTATTAAATTGAGTCTACAAATTCCATTTCGGCCTTCCAAGGCAGGTAGGCTTTCGGGTGGGAATTGCTCTTTTCACAAAACTCTATGATTACGCACTTTTTTAAGCTTAATTCTAATTGCCAAGTGTCGCAACAACGTAGTATAGCATTAAGGTGTGATAAGGCTGCTGTGTCCTCAGGATCACGGATATCACAGTGAACCACTGCGTCGTCGGCAGATAAACGTATCTTACTAGGGACTACAGAGTCAATATCGTTAACTAAAAGTAGGAATAAAAGAGGTCCGATGACACTTCCCTGAAGAAAATCTGAAGTAACTTTTACTGCATTTGAGCTAACTCCATCTTTCACTACTCTTTGTAACCGACCATATCAAAAATCTTTAATCCAACCCCGGATATTTTTATCTATGGCGTATGCTTCTAGCTTAGTGAGTAGTTTACTATGAGGTACTTTGTCGAAGGCTTTCTTAAAATCTAGAAAAATTCGCGCCCACTGGAACATTGCTCTCTCCCAAAATAAGAATATCATGAGCAAAACGCCCAATTTGTGTCTCACAGGATCTACCTTTTCCGAAATCGTGCTGATTTTTCATTAATAACTTCTGATTATGGAGGTGTCTCACGCTTGAAGTAGCAACTATATGGTCCATAACCTTGCACGAATTGGATGTGAGGGAAATAGGTAAGTAATTACTCGGCTGCTCTTTGTCTCCGTTTTTAAATATTGATGTTACTTTAACCGTTTTCCAATCTTTGGGAACCCGTGTGATCTTCCAGCGACTTCTTAATTATTATTTCTAGATACGGCGTATTTTCCGAAGCTAGGCCCTTAAATATGCGAGCGGCTATATCATTGGGCCCGGAGGATTTATTAATTTTAATATTTTTCAGCAAACGTTCTATTCCATTATATGAGATTTCAATTTAAATACACAAGGAACGTAGTTACGGTCGTGAATCAATGCCGAGACCATAAACTTGATGATCAAGTTTACGGTCTCGGCATTTTTTTTTGTTTACATGGGATTTCAATTTTGGGTATTGGTTGACCGGCACAATTTGATAAGCTATCGGACGTATTCCGTGAGATATTAGTGAAGACGCTTTGAAAGAAGGAATTCAATAAGTTAGCCTTTTCCAAAGTGCTGGTTACTCGTTCGCCTTTATCATTTTTGAGTGAGTTGACAGTTGGCTTATTTCCCTAAACCTCTCTGACGCATGACCAAAATGCTTTTGGATTCTCTTTCAAATTTTCCGCAAACCACTTCCGTATGAACTCGCCCAACGCTTTCCGCAATTCATTCTTGGCATTCGCCCGGGATATCTTATAATCATAATCATAAGTGATCTCATTAATAATCTCAAGTAATATGCGAGTTTGCTTATTGTATTCATCGCAGAGACCACACAACGACGAAAATTCACCCCCATAACAATTGAGCCCAACTCTCCTGGTTCCCGGTGCGAAAAAGGAGCGAATGGAAGGGGAAGAAGTAGACCGAGAAAAAGATCGCATCGTAACAGGAGGAGGAGGGGAAGGGCGTGAGTGAGGAGGAGTGTAATGCTGCCCAGATGGGAGGGAGTGCCGGGGCAGGAGTAGGTATATACGTAAGTGAAGTGGTCGCGCATGAGATTTTTCCCTAAGCGGGAGGTGGGAGGAGTGGCATTTTGGGACGAGGAAGCGACGACTCGTTACTTTTTTACGACAGAGGCGCGAAAAAATAAAAGATCCGAGACAATTTTTTTGAGAGAAGAGTGCTGTAGGGAGTAGGTGGGTGGCGATCTGGGTTGGAAGACTTGTGGGTTGGCGGGAGTTTTAGCGGGATCGGGAGGTCTCGACTTCGGACGAATCCGGCTGAATTACGATCCCCGTTTGGATCCGCGATTTCAGCGTGCGACCGCGGGAAGGCAGGCGGATATTTACAAGGTTTGTATGAAAAGTATTGATAACAATATTTTCCTGACATGTGCTTGAAGTGCTGAATTCAGACCGACGATTAAGTGGGCGTACGATCGCAAATCGTATTGGTATTGATAAGATGAAGTTCTGCTCGGCAACTCGACGATTTCCCAACCCCCTTACAGTTCCGACTTGGCACCAGCAGAATCTTTCAAATTCACGAAAGCGAAATCCCCCCTCAAAGGACACCACCATCGGATCTTAAGTTCTTTCAAAGTAGCTTTCCCGCGTACCCTCAAGGAACTTCCGGAATTTACCCACCACGAAGCCTTTGAATCGTGGAAAATTAGTTAGCAAAAGTGTATCAGCCCTCAAGGGATGTACTAATCTGAAATAAATCAATTCTTCTGAAACTTATCCGATACGTTTTATACAAACCATGTATGTCCCTCCCCGGGTGGAGTCGACGATGCTTCCGAGGCGGCTGCTTCCTCGTGCGCGGGGCGGTCCACCCGCGGAAAGGCGGAAGAACCGGAGTCGAAAGCTGGGAAGGCGGAACAAAAATTCACTTGCAACACGTGGACGCAAAGCAACGAACCAGGTTGAGGCAACTTAAGTTCTTTTGCCTGGAATTTGGAGGGGATGGAGAGCAAGGGATGGAGGAATTGGGGAGAAAGGGACGATAAAAACATTGCGATCATTTCTGCGAGGACGCCACGAGGCCCACAACCATACCACACTTTCACCTAACCTGAAGCGGAAGTTTTTCGCTTCTGGGTGCCTTAATTTTCACGCCATCATCGATCATCGCAACTTTAGTTGCATAGACTGGGTTTATAAAGTCTTAAATGCGACGGGGAAGCCGAGACATTACTGCCGTAATTATGGGAGACACATATAACGGAGTTAACTGACGGCTGAATCCTCCGACTTATTTGACGGAGTATCACCGCGAGAAATCATCTATCGATTTTCCATCAATGGAAACATACGAAGGAAGTCAGGTGACGTCCACGAACGACACCACCAACTTCCGACGCGCGACGAGTGATGGAGGTGGGCCACAGGTCGAGGAAGGGCGAGGGGGCGAGGTGGGCAACGGCAACGGGAGGGGGAGCTGAAGTGTCGGTGTAGGGGGCGGCGGTTGAGAGCGAGCGGACAAAAGTAGACGAGGAGGGAGGTGGAAATTAGGAAAAAGGGGGAAGTAAGAAAGCAAGCGGAAGGGATAGCCTGGACACTTGCGAGGGAAGCATATTCAAAGATAGGCGAAAAGAGACGGTTTTGAGAGGAGGAGAGAAAGGAGGAAGAAGAAAGGTTGTATCGAGGAGGAGGCGGAGGGGAGTGTTTAACGTGGAGAAAATGAGGAGAGTGGGGAGAGAAAGCGAGAGGGGAAGGGGTTTTGGAGGGAGAGAGGGTGGAGGAAAGGGCGGAGGAGGAGGAAAGTTTACGGGGGATGGGAGATCGGGGGAGGAAAGTGGGGAAGGAGGAGTAGGAGGAGGCGAGTCGGAGGAGTGCATACAAGGACGGACACTCCGTGCTGCTCCTTCTCCTCCCCCAATCCCTTCCCGCCCCTCTACCTTTCTCTCTCTCTCTCTCTCTCTCTCTGGTGGGAGGGCAGTAGGAAGGGAGGGAGTGAGGAAAGAGGAGGGAAGAACGAGAGTGTACGTGGTGGTGTGTGAGTGAGTGTGTCTGGCCGTGCATGTGTGTGTGTTTGGGATTTTTCACGTCGGCCTTGCGAGGTCGGCTCTCGGCGAGGGAGGGAGAGAGTGTGAGAGGGAGGAGAGTGGGGAGGGAGGGAGGGAAAGAGCGTGGAGGGGGACCAGACGATTGAGGGAGGGAGTTGGGAGTGAGGTTTGTGTGTGTGTGTGTGTGTGTGTGGAAGAGAGGTGAGTTTGAATTTGAGGGGAGGGAGAGCGAGAGGGCGAGTGAGAGAGAGAGAGAGAGAGGTTGGAGAGATAGTGGGGAGAAAGAGAGAGAGGGAGACACCGCCGTCCGTCTCCCTCGCTCTTGAATGAGTGTCGGCAGAGAGCGTGTTCAGCGCGCGCCGACGAGGAGAGCGTGTTTTCAAAGGGAGACTCCTGTCCTCTTTGCCGCCGCGCGCACAACTCCTCCACACGAGACCGTGTTTTGTCGGGACTACCGGTGACACACACTCACTCGAGGCGAGGCAGCGAAAAGGGCGGCGGGGACCGCGGGAGTGTGTCTCCGCACGCGGGGAAACTGTCGCGGGAGGCAGGGTGGGAGAGAAAGAGATAGAGGGTGATCGGGAAACAAGGCGCATTTCTCTCGCGACCCCGACTCGTGTGTGTGCCGTGATCGACGGCGACGGGGAGAGGGCCCTGGTGAAAGACTTTTTCTTTCGTTTCTCCCCCATTCACAAGACTTCCCTTTATTATTGTTTAGGTAGCGTTCTCTCGACTCTATTCATCACCATCCGCTCCGAGTCACTCCCCCTCTTCTCGGGGAGTAATCACGCGACTCCCGAGAGGTGCATTTAGTTTATTTTGTTCCAGAAAACATATTTTCCGCGGGTTTCCACTTTGTTTTTTTCCGTCTTCGACTCTCATAATCTCCGCGGCGCCTCAAGGCGCGGGTTTCTTCACGGGGAGGGCCGGGTGGCGATGACGGAGGAGGTCGTGGGTCGCGGGGGTTGTCCCATGGGGGGCGGCGCCGGAAGTACCATCGAGAGCTGGAGACCGGAGAACGGCGGCGGGAGCTCGGCGCCGGCGAGGATCGTTGGCGGACGTCGTCGGAGGTTCGGAGGCGAAGCAGGCGGTGGTGCCGGGGCCCCGGGTGCCAGGGTGACGGACGGACTCCTGGGCAACGGACCGCGGGGACGTCACCCGCCGCTGCCGCCGCTCCACCTGCCCCTAGTCGCCTTCCTCCTCATGCTGTGGGCCACGCCTTCACTCGGTGAGTCGTGCTCCGGGCGAGTGTTCGACCGATGTCATTCTTCATGCTACCCGGCCAGGCCGCGGGGGCCCGTGTGGACCTAGCGGGGGGGGAACTGGGCCGCCGATGGTTGAGCGCGAAAATCCTTCGAAGGGCCACGCGGCGCGTGTCTCGGGTGCCGCGCTTCCTCACGCGTCCCTTGACGAGTCGACGGTGAACCGTGAGCGCACAGGTGTTACCACTCTTCGATCGATGTTTGTAATCCAATTAAGGTGGATGTTTTCTCACCTCTGTCGGGTATGCGAAAGTCCCGCGGTGGCCGCGCGGGTGAAAATTGGGCTGACTGCACCACGAATATAAACTGTGTAGGGTTGGAAAGTTCTTATCCCTCATTCCAGTCGAGGAAACGAATCCGGGAATGTGATCGAAATGTTTAGGTGGTTCACGCTACCTGGATGTATTCATTATCATGGGAAAGAGTGAAAAACACTATCATTTTAAATTAAAATATTTTGAATATTGCATAAGAGTTCAGTGAGTACCATTCCGCAGTTTATCCCCATTTTAATGTGGTCCCGTTAAATGGACGACATTTGAATATATACTGCTTGTTATTATTATTGTATTGTCATTTGGTGTTTTTAAGCCCTCTTTAATATTTCCGTAGGATGTTGGTAACAATAGTATATTCTTTCAGAGCACTCTCATATGATGTTTTTTTCTGATTTTCTTGCTCCATAATATGATAGTTATATTAAGGGCAGGGTACTGAAATAAATATTAAAATACCGCTCTTACAACTTTACGTTCATGTAATACTTTCTTAAAAATTGAGATGAACAATTTTAAAGGGAGAACACAGTCTGCTTAAATGTTTATTGAAATGCATAGATTGCTCTTTCAAGACGCGGGCTAGGAATTAACTCTAAAGGGAATGTTACCCGGATAGCTTTTGCAAATTCAATTCGCCGAGAAAATTAGGGGAAACTTCCCATGGTTAGTCAAATGTGGATCGTTTACGATGCTCCATCCGATCGAAAGCTTACAACGAACCACAATTTTTCAGTTTGACCTCAGCTATTACCTCTTTGAGTGTTGTTCGAGTGTAATTGGTAACTTCTCCGGCTGATTGAAGGACAATTTCTTTCCGAAAATTCCTCTTCGTGGCACTGTTAAGCGGTCGATCGCAATCGCACACATCACCTCCCGGGGTATATTGTTACGAAATGCAAGGAAAGAAGAAATAAAAAGAATAAGAGGAGGAGAGTTGCGGAGAGTGACGCGGGCGGAGACAGCCTCGTCGGCAGGCATCCTCATTTACGACACCTCCGGGTATTCGAGAGGGAATCGCAATCGGAATTTTTATGAACGGCTGAATACTTAGAATTTCGGAGGAAGGAGCATTCGGTGGAGGAGGAGGAGGATCGGTGGGCGTGCGCAGTGGTGTCCTTTCCGGGAAAAGTTGGAAGAGCTTTTAGGATCCACTCACTTCTCGGAAACTCGTGAAATGATATTGACAAGGTGGAAGGTTTTCGTCGTGTCTTTATTCTTTCTCTCCGTTTCAATTTTTCCACCGGAATCTTTATTTCGTTGTGGCCGAAGAGAGTGGGGTCGACCGTTCGGACGGCCTGGTGGAGACTGGGAGAATGGGTTCCAAGGAAGTTTACGAGGGACAGCGCGACCTTGCCACTAGCCCTTTTCAGTCCTTTGACCCTCCCTCTCTCTTCCATTTCCGCAATCCGCCGGCTGCTGCCATCCCGAAGAGCATAATCCTTCGCCCTTCTCCCTCTCTGTTCCGCGTATCTATAGGCAGTGTGATGTACGTCATCTTGATGAGCTGTATAACTTATATAGCTAATAAATTTTTCCCAGTCGGAATTGCTCAGATATACTGATTTTATTTATACAGCACAAAAGAGTAATCCTCGATAGCTAATTTTAATGAAACTGGCACCATACAATAGACAATGTTGGTCCTAAGATGCGTTTTGAAGTGGAAACAAGGGAACTGAGCGCAGTGGGTTGCTTTTCGACTTGTTTTTGGTAGACCTAAGTTTCATTCAACTACATTGTACTGAGATTCTTTCAGTAAAATTACTAAAAATATCTACGCCTATGAATTTAACTGAGCAACAAAGAAGTTTTATGTTTAAAATTTTAACTAAGAGTTTATGGATAGAGTAGATCTTGGTAAAATACGACCAACTGGAATTAACGCTTTACTACAGGCCATGTAATTATTTTCATAATTATAATAATGAGTACTATTAATTCATACTAGTTTTTTAACAATTCCATATACAATATTATTACTATGTATACATTTTACCAACGTTACTTATTCTTATAATAACTACTAATACTACAATTCATTTTCCCTAGTAAATAAAAGAATAGTTCATTGGAAGAAAGGAAGAGAAAAATACGAAACCGGTAAATATATATATATTATAATTTAAAGACAGAATTATATAGTGTTAATTTATTCATAAAGATTTCGAAATAAATATTTTAAAAACAACTCAACGTTATCCAAATTAACACACAAAAAACTTAACTCAGCTCGGTTTTACCAGATGTGACCGTGGGATGAACAGTTTGCCGCTGAAGACGAAAATAGAAATTATCAACCAATATTTCATTCGTATGATTGATAATAAATTTCTCTTTTTATTTTCTTACGGAATACTATTATATCTTGTTGTACTTTACGCTCCTCTCGTTGCCTAGTCTAGCACCGTGAACAACCTACGCCATTTCTTCGCCCTTTCTCTTGCCACGTCACTTTCATTCGTTGTTGATTGCCTTTAAATTCTTTCTTCATCTTTGTGAACACAAGAGGTATCCTCCCTCTTATTTTTCCTACCACGTTGTCAAGAGGTTCACGTAGCTCTGTTCCAATTTGCATAGTGGAAGTCTGTTGCTTTCCGTTTTAAATAACTAAGCCTAAGTATATAGTTTTTTTCTCTTTTTCGTTAAAACTTTTCCATTGTGTTAGGCTTTGTAATATGTTCACGGCGTAGAAGAGAACTGGTTTTGTTTTCAATTGAGAACAACAACGAGTTGCGTTGCCCGGCAACAACTCTTCTCTTGCCTCCATGTTCACGCTCATTGACCTCTGGAGAATTCTAAATGAAAACCCATTGAGTACATTGTAACGATTTTCTTGAAGAAGAGAAGTTTGTATTCCTTGTATAGGCCTAATTGAGCTCTTTATGATGTCTCCGTGTATCTTCTATGATACTTTGTGATTATAATTTGAGTTCTTATCTCATGCGCACAGAATCGAATTTATATATCCCCAGCACTGACCCTTTTTTCCCCTTCCTTCTTCTTACCGTCATATTATTCAGCAAGAAAGCATGGCCGAGAATTTGATCGAAGAGTTTCTTTTTTATTTATTTTACTTTTTTATGTCCCCTGCAAGTCACCGTTAGGGTATACGGCAGAGGGTGAATACACACCAGACTTATTGTTAGACGAACATGACCCTACCGCGCTCGGACAATGTTATTATGATCCCTAATGGTTCGTGGAAAAAAAGACATCTTAAATCTATCTTTTCTACACTCAATCTTTCTAATTTCATTGAAATGATCTCGCCTACCGTAATGGGGGTAATTATACATTTCATCATCACTGCTAAATGGACCTCCTTTCAATTTGTGCGAGAGCTTCGATCTGTAATTTAACCTTCGCTCCGTGAGTAATTCTCATCCTAGCCGCTTTGATATTTTGGATGTGCTACTAAGTGTATCGTAATATATTATTCTGATGTTTTTCATCACCTGCAATATACCCAAAGGGTTGCTTGGAGTGTATATAAATAAATAAATAACAACGTTTTACAAATATAGCTCCTCTATATGAGCATCTATAGCATATGATCTAAGTCGACAATCAATCCAACATTGTCAGGATGTCATATACTAGCAGCATATTCTAAATGAGACCTAACCAGCGAAAGATAACATTTCTCTTTGATCTTTTATTCAAATTTACTCAGTACCATTCTAATAAATCTTAACTTTTAATTAGCTTGTCCTCATATTACCCGTATGTGTTTCACCCAGGAGAGGTCGTGAGTAAGGGTTACGTTTGGGTATGTAATTGAATCTACACATTCCATGCCGGGGTTCCCGATGCAGTAGGCATTCTATAAGGGATTGCTATTCTTCAATAATTCAACACTACCACTTTTTTAAGTTTAATTCTAATTATCAAGTGTCGCACCAGCGTTCTATAGGTTTTATAGGTCATCTGATAAAGCTACTTTGACCTCAAGATTACATTGTAAATCACTGCATCGCGGGGAACTAAAGGTATCTTACTGATGACTACGGAATCAGTGGCGTTAACGTAAAGCAGAAATGAAAGAGATTCGATAAAACTTCCCGCACGAACACCTAAAGTAACGTCGTCTGCATCTGCGCTAACTCCATCTATGACTACTCTGAACCCGTCCATTCAAAAAATCTTTAATATATCCCAGGATATTTTTCTCTATACCATATGCTTCAAGCGCTGGAAGTAGTTTTCTATGAGGTACTTTATCGATGACTTTCTTAAAATCTAGAAAAACCGCGTCCACTCGACTATTTCCCTCTCCCGAAATATGAATATCATGAACAACGAGCACAAGTTTTGTCTCGCAGGAACTACCTTTTCGGAAACCGTGCTGATTTTTGTTAATAACTCCTGACTATCGAGGTATCTCACGATCAAACTATCAGCTACATGCCCCATAAACTTGCACAAAATAGATGTGTGGGAAATATCTCTAGTTGCTAGGTTTCTCCCAGCCTCCGTTTTTTATTATTTGTGTTAAGTTCGCCTTTTTCCAGTCTCTGGGAACCTTGTGATCTTCTAGCGACTTCTTACATATGATTTCTTGATATAGTGAATTTTGGATGCTAGATCCTTAAATAACCGACCGAGTATCAAATCACGACCGGAAGATTTATTAGGCTTAATATTTTGTAGAAAATGTTTTATTCCATTACCATCATTATCAGTATTTTAATCCTAGGATTGCTTTACTGCAGCCCTCCATTCTACTAAATTCAATGTCAATTCCCTCAATCCTTGTTACCTTCTCCGATTTGTGTCCTTCTTAATTTGTCTTATGCACATGTCTCTTTGTCCTCCTCGAGGAATCTTTTCTTCTATATTTACTTCTACTAAATTCCTAATCAATCCATTGTGCCTCGATGTGTGTCCAATCCATCTATATCTTCTTTACCGTAGGATTCTCCATATGGCTCTATCCTCTTCTCCTCCAGAACCATGTTTCAAAGGCTTGTATTCTTTGCCGGCCCACCATTCCAATGTTCCAAGTCTCGTAACTAAAGAGCGCCATGTTGCACACGAAAATCTTGACGAATTGTTTCCTTGTTTCCAGCCTTAGCTTCTTTGAGCATAGTAATTGGCTCTTCTTCATGAATGCCTTCTTCGCTTTGATGTCGGTCGAACTTCTTCCATCCCATGTTATGCTGCTGCCCAGGTGGATGAAGGATTCAACTTACTCTATTTTCACTCCTCGAATTGTGATAACTGCATTCAGCTTCTCTCTTCTACACACAAGGATTTTAGTTTTCTTCTTGTTGATGCTCATATTATATTCCCCCAGTGCTTGGTCCATATTACTTATTGTTGCTTGCAGGTCCTCTCGCGTTTCCGCCACTACTACGATGTCCTCTGCGAACCGGAGTACATTGATTTCTTCTCCATTTACCTTGATTCCTTTGGTACCCAATTCTTGTGTTTCTTTCATTTCCAGGTATACGTTGAGTATTGCTGGCGAGAGGCTGCCTCCTTGTCTTACTCCTTTGTTTATTTTGGATTCTATATTTATTCCGTTTTTAGTTGGTATTGATGTAACCTGATTCTTGTCGAGGTTCGATCAGAACTTTCAAGCTGGGAACTGCCTCTCTTGCTCCTCGGTTTTTCCTGAACTCGAAGTGGTTTTCTGAGAGGTTTCCTTCTATCCCTCCTTATATTTTTCGGCTAATTATCTGAGAAAGGATTTTTCATGCTTGAGTCACCAAGCTCAATGTTCTATGTTTGCATTTATCTGTTTTCAATTTCTTCGGTATTGCAAACATTTCTTCAAATCATTCAAGTCTTCTGCCATATTTCCGCTTTCGTAACTATCTTTGATTATTCCATAGAGGGGTATCGTTTGCTTTGACCTCGAGTGCCTTGATTATTTATCCGTTTACTTTGTCAATTTATTGTACCTTGTTGCTTCTCATGTCTGTCACGGTTCTCTCGAATTCACTTTTTTCTATATTTGCGGTTTCCGATCATATTTACCTAAAATTCTTTCACCTTTAATTAAGCTGTATTCTAGTGGTTTGAGAGCTTGATAGAGTACTTCAATGCATTCTTTCCATCTATTTCCAATGTCGTCATCATCTATTGGTATTTTTTATTCCATTATATGAGATCTCAATTTTGGCCATCGTTTGGCCGGCACGATTTGGTAAGCCATCGGAGACATTCGGTGAGTCATTGGTGAAGACACATTGAAAGAAGGAATTTGAAAACTTAGCCTTACTCGAACTGCAGGTTATTCTATCGCCTTTATAATTTTTAAGTAAATTAATTGTGTACTTATTTACCCAAACCTTTCTGAGGCACGACCAAAATGTTTCTGCATTCTCTTTCAAAATTTCCGCTAACCTTTTGAATTTACTCAACGCTTTCCGAAATTCATTTATTGCTTTCGCCCTAGATATTTTGTGATCATAAGATATCTCATTCTTTTTGTCGCTAGAGATATCTGTTCTATTATTTTTCATCTTGGCGTGACGTAGATTTTGACGTTGCAATTGTTTTCTAACATCCGCGTTGTACCATATAAGTTTCGTGTTATCTTTTATACACATACTGGGAATGAACTTATTAACTGCTGAGCACCTAATCTCAAGGAAGTGGCTCCACGTATGCTCAGTGTATCCGTGATTACTATTTTTTTAATACTTGAAAATTGACTCTGTAGCTCGTATTTTAGGGCATTAGAGTCCCCTTTTTTGAACATGCAAATTTGTCTTTAGGCTCCTTATTTCGGACCCCATGAAACGAAAACTTAGCATTTGCTGCCCTGTGGTCACTAATTCCTTCATAGTTTCTATAGTTAAGACTTTTTCGGGAATATTCGTTGCTAACAAATCAAGAATATTATCGCCCCTTAGTTGGTGAAGTGACAATTTGATACAATGAGTTCCACGTAAAATAATTCAATAGCGATTCGCAGATACCTTGGTCTTTACCGCCAGTTTTAGTACCATACAACGTGTAATTGTATTTGCTCCAATCAATAGATAGGACATTGAAATCTACACCGATTATAACGTCGCCATCATTTTATTGGGATGAAAAATCTTTCATTTGTTGATCTAATTCTAGTATTGAATTATCTTTGTCGTCTGGCGGTCTGTAAAATGTGCATGTATAAATTAATTTGGATTGAGGACTTTTAATTGAGCACCAAACTCTTTCGAAACCATTGCCCGAAATTACCTCAGCCCTACTGACGCAAGAATTTTTAACTGTAATAAATACACCACCACCGATTCTATCTGTGGAACAAAAAGTTACACTACTCCGTTCACTTCTCGTCTAATCCCAAGGTTTTGACTGTGTAATAAATTCAAGATTAAATCTTCGAATGTTAGCATTATTCTCTTCCGGAGAATTTAAAAAAGAGATGATCTACATATTTCGGAAAATAGCTACTCTTTCAAAGTCGTCTGCTAATAAATAATAAAAACCATAAACATAGTAATCAACCCAAAGGTCGGTTTAGTAGGTGATGTCGGTAGAGCTCACCCATGTACCAAGCCCGACGGCGTGTGAATATTCACACATCAGGGTAGGGGGGCCAGTTCCTTTCCCTTTGCCGGTTATGGTTTCCCAGGAAGATCTGGTCCCCCCGAAAATCAACTAGCTTGGGTGGAGCTGCAGGTGCCCAGAGTGCCTTGCCCGGGAATCGAACCCGGGACCAGTCCAACGCTCTACCCCCTGGGCTACCGCGACTAATAAATAATTTATTATTATTTTAGCCAGGCTGATTTTTTTGTTTGATATTCACAGTTATTGTAGAAAGTAATCAACCCTTGAGTCAAGATATCTGAAGTACAACTTTTATTTATTTCTTGATTTCACAGAATAGGCTCGATCGATTCCATCAGCCGAGTGTGTTTTTTGATTAATTATGGTTGAATTTTCAAGAAACTGTAACAGTAACTTTAACAGAGTCACCCGCTATGTGTGCATTATAATGCAACCATTTCAGAGAGTAAAAATCATTCGCCTTGACCGGGATTCGAACCCGGATCCCTCGATATCCGGCCGAGTGCTTTAACCACTTAAGCTACCGAGACGTCCTCTTACACTCTGAATTTTTGGGGGCTTTAAAGGAACAAGATGTCATGACGAAATCCCGTACATACAATGTCACAGGCATTCGTAGTCGTGCGCGACGCGCCACAGTCCACGATGTTAATAAAGCCAATTTCAAACACTTAGGCTGTTCATACCTTAGACAAATTTCAAGAAACTGTAACAGTAACTTTAACAGAGTCACCCGCTATGTGTGCATTATAATGCAACCATTTCAGAGATGATTTTTAGGGTCTAAAAAGTTGTGGTAAATGTTGTTTTTACAGTAACGTTTTATCTACAATGCCTTAGAATGAAGATACAAGTACTATATGTTCTTAGGCACTCTAATAATATCGAGGAATAACTTTCTTTCGTAACAAATTTTCCCAAGCTTTTTACAACTTGTCCATCTTTGAGCTTCATCTAAATCCGTACTGAAATATACGAGGTGTATATAGTATAAAAACAATTTTATACATTTTTTTCCCGACGTGTGCGTTACGTCCTGCATTCAGACTGTCAGTTAGGTGTGCGAAAAGGGTGGCTCATTTAATGTGGAACAAGTACGGTCGAATTATATAATTTCATATGAAGAGTGAGTACTTATATTCCTTTTATACTTTTTTTCAAGAAACTGTAATAGTAACTTTAACGGAGTCACCCGTTATGTGTGCATTATAATGCAACCATTTCAGAGAGTAAAAATCATTCGCCTTGACCGGGATTCGAACCCGGATCCCTCGATATCCGGCCGAGTGCTTTAACCATTTAAGCTACCGAGACGTCCTCTTACACTCTGAAATTTTGAGGGCTTTAAAGGAACAAGATGTTATGACGAAATACCGTACATACAATGTCACAGGCATTCGTAGTCGTGCGCGACGCGCCACAGTCCACGATGTTAATAAAGCCAATTTCAAACAGGCTGTTCATACCTTAGACAAATTTCAAGAAACTGTAATAGTAACTTTAACGGAGTCACCCGTTATGTGTGCATTATAATGCAACCATTTCAGAGAGTAAAAATCATTCGCCTTGACCGGGATTCGAACCCGGATCCCTCGATATCCGGCCGAGTGCTTTAACCATTTAAGCTACCGAGACGTCCTCTTACACTCTGAAATTTTGAGGGCTTTAAAGGAACAAGATGTTATGACGAAATACCGTACATACAATGTCACAGGCATTCGTAGTCGTGCGCGACGCGCCACAGTCCACGATGTTAATAAAGCCAATTTCAAACAGGCTGTTCATACCTTAGACAAATTTCAAGAAACTGTAATAGTAACTTTAACGGAGTCACCCGTTATGTGTGCATTATAATGCAACCATTTCAGAGAGTAAAAATCATTCGCCTTGACCGGGATTCGAACCCGGATCCCTCGATATCCGGCCGAGTGCTTTAACCATTTAAGCTACCGAGACGTCCTCTTACACTCTGAAATTTTGAGGGCTTTAAAGGAACAAGATGTTATGACGAAATACCGTACATACAATGTCACAGGCATTCGTAGTCGTGCGCGACGCGCCACAGTCCACGATGTTAATAAAGCCAATTTCAAACAGGCTGTTCATACCTTAGACAAATTTCAAGAAACTGTAATAGTAACTTTAACGGAGTCACCCGTTATGTGTGCATTATAATGCAACCATTTCAGAGAGTAAAAATCATTCGCCTTGACCGGGATTCGAACCCGGATCCCTCGATATCCGGCCGAGTGCTTTAACCATTTAAGCTACCGAGACGTCCTCTTACACTCTGAAATTTTGAGGGCTTTAAAGGAACAAGATGTTATGACGAAATACCGTACATACAATGTCACAGGCATTCGTAGTCGTGCGCGACGCGCCACAGTCCACGATGTTAATAAAGCCAATTTCAAACAGGCTGTTCATACCTTAGACAAATTTCAAGAAACTGTAATAGTAACTTTAACGGAGTCACCCGTTATGTGTGCATTATAATGCAACCATTTCAGAGAGTAAAAATCATTCGCCTTGACCGGGATTCGAACCCGGATCCCTCGATATCCGGCCGAGTGCTTTAACCATTTAATTACATTTTACTTTACCATTTATTACAGTTTCTTGAAATTTGTCTAAGGTATGAACAGCCTGTTTGAAATTGGCTTTATTAACATCGTGGACTGTGGCGCGTCGCGCACGACTACGAATGCCTGTGACATTGTATGTACGGTATTTCGTCATAACATCTTGTTCCTTTAAAGCCCTCAAAATTTCAGAGTGTAAGAGGACGTCTCGGTAGCTTAAATGGTTAAAGCACTCGGCCGGATATCGAGGGATCCGGGTTCGAATCCCGGTCAAGGCGAATGATTTTTACTCTCTGAAATGGTTGCATTATAATGCACACATAACGGGTGACTCCGTTAAAGTTACTATTACAGTTTCTTGAAATTTGTCTAAGGTATGAACAGCCTGTTTGAAATTGGCTTTATTAACATCGTGGACTGTGGCGCGTCGCGCACGACTACGAATGCCTGTGACATTGTATGTACGGTATTTCGTCATAACATCTTGTTCCTTTAAAGCCCTCAAAATTTCAGAGTGTAAGAGGACGTCTCGGTAGCTTAAATGGTTAAAGCACTCGGCCGGATATCGAGGGATCCGGGTTCGAATCCCGGTCAAGGCGAATGATTTTTACTCTCTGAAATGGTTGCATTATAATGCACACATAACGGGTGACTCCGTTAAAGTTACTATTACAGTTTCTTGAAATTTGTCTAAGGTATGAACAGCCTGTTTGAAATTGGCTTTATTAACATCGTGGACTGTGGCGCGTCGCGCACGACTACGAATGCCTGTGACATTGTATGTACGGTATTTCGTCATAACATCTTGTTCCTTTAAAGCCCTCAAAATTTCAGAGTGTAAGAGGACGTCTCGGTAGCTTAAATGGTTAAAGCACTCGGCCGGATATCGAGGGATCCGGGTTCGAATCCCGGTCAAGGCGAATGATTTTTACTCTCTGAAATGGTTGCATTATAATGCACACATAACGGGTGACTCCGTTAAAGTTACTATTACAGTTTCTTGAAATTTGTCTAAGGTATGAACAGCCTGTTTGAAATTGGCTTTATTAACATCGTGGACTGTGGCGCGTCGCGCACGACTACGAATGCCTGTGACATTGTATGTACGGTATTTCGTCATAACATCTTGTTCCTTTAAAGCCCTCAAAATTTCAGAGTGTAAGAGGACGTCTCGGTAGCTTAAATGGTTAAAGCACTCGGCCGGATATCGAGGGATCCGGGTTCGAATCCCGGTCAAGGCGAATGATTTTTACTCTCTGAAATGGTTGCATTATAATGCACACATAACGGGTGACTCCGTTAAAGTTACTATTACAGTTTCTTGAAATTTGTCTAAGGTATGAACAGCCTGTTTGAAATTGGCTTTATTAACATCGTGGACTGTGGCGCGTCGCGCACGACTACGAATGCCTGTGACATTGTATGTACGGTATTTCGTCATAACATCTTGTTCCTTTAAAGCCCTCAAAATTTCAGAGTGTAAGAGGACGTCTCGGTAGCTTAAATGGTTAAAGCACTCGGCCGGATATCGAGGGATCCGGGTTCGAATCCCGGTCAAGGCGAATGATTTTTACTCTCTGAAATGGTTGCATTATAATGCACACATAACGGGTGACTCCGTTAAAGTTACTATTACAGTTTCTTGAAATTTGTCTAAGGTATGAACAGCCTGTTTGAAATTGGCTTTATTAACATCGTGGACTGTGGCGCGTCGCGCACGACTACGAATGCCTGTGACATTGTATGTACGGTATTTCGTCATAACATCTTGTTCCTTTAAAGCCCTCAAAATTTCAGAGTGTAAGAGGACGTCTCGGTAGCTTAAATGGTTAAAGCACTCGGCCGGATATCGAGGGATCCGGGTTCGAATCCCGGTCAAGGCGAATGATT